>CM057845.1:89049904-89091654 GCA_030068395.1 Apalone spinifera
AGATGATGGATCGTATGGTGTGTTCTGGATGGGAGCTGGAAGCATGTAGGTAACACTATGAGTCAGTGGGTTTTTTGTAGAGAGCGGTGTCTAATTTTCCATTGGTGATTTGTACTGTGGTGTCCAGGAAATGGAACTCTCGTGTAGAATGGTCCAGGCTGAGATTGATTGTGGGGTAAGCCCTGTGATACAACCACATCTGCTCTAATCCCACTGACAGACTTGATTACCTGCATCCTGCTTCAAAGGCCTTTTAAGACTATACTTGAAAGAGAATCCTCTGAACTGTCATTCATGCTTCAATTCAATACTTTACGCCTAAGTTTGAATAAAGACTCTAATTATCTTACCCATTACAAAGATAGCTTCCCCAATTATCACCTCTAATATCATTAGCTCACAGACATTTGCCTCCCCCCTAACCTCCCGTCCCCCTTCTGTTCTGAAATTTGATTTGTCCTTTTCATATGTGTTCATTTTTTTAATTGTATCCTTTGGTATATATAGTTGTGACAATTTTCTTCCATTATTTGATCTGAGGAAGTGGGTCTGGCCCACGAAAGCTCATCACCTAATAAACCATCTTGTTAGTCTTTAAAGTGCTACACAGTCCTGTTTTTTGTTTCAGCTACACCAGGCTAACACGGCTACATTTCTATCACTTTAGAAAAGGGTGTCCTCATGAAAAGACAGTAGATATTAAATTGCTTTTGCTGAAAAGGATTATCTACAAAGGAACAGTATCTTTTCTTGGGGCCTTGAACGCACACATGTTGGAGATTGCCAGGTGACTATTACATTCAGCAATAAAATCTAACCCAAACAACAGAAACAGCTCCAGTCATCAGTTCAGTGAGCCAACAAAGACATAAACCAAGAAAAGAATGAAAAAAGAATGTATTTCCGCACTCTCACCACAGAAATGAACAACAACATGTGTCACAGAAGTTATGTACACAAAAGTTAGAGTTGGAAGCCTGTGCTATATTTGATTTCATATCTGGTGTTCCTACTCAGCAGGCAATGGTTGAGAAAATAAAAC
This sequence comes from Apalone spinifera, assembly GCA_030068395.1. Lineage (NCBI taxonomy): Eukaryota > Metazoa > Chordata > Testudines > Trionychidae > Apalone > Apalone spinifera. The sequence continues at coordinate 89,050,947 of CM057845.1, forward strand.
GGTAGCTAATGGACTCGGTCTCTTTGGGTACATCTTCACTGCAGAGTTGATCAGCAGTTGGGTGACTAGAACCAGGTCTGGGCACCTGGGTTAGTTTAGCCGAGGTGTGAGTGGCTATACTGCAATGCCAGGCCAGAGTTACTGTGTCCTCATTATTGCTGTACTCCCCACCCCTACCCAAGTCTGTTGCTACGACTTCTGGGGGCATAGGCTATGGTTCCTTGTACGGCAGTAAGCACAGCTTCCCTATGACACTTTCCCAATGAATTGTGGAAGAGCTTGTCTCTCTGTCTGGGTATATGGTGGTGGGGGAGAGGGGCAGTAATAGTGGGAAAACACTGGAGGAATATGAGGACTCAGTGGTTGAGACTGTATCCTCATTGCCAACTAGGTGTGAGTGAAAACAGCACCTCAGCTCTAACCTGGGTTTAAAGCAGGGGTTTTTAAACTACGGGCCGCGACCCAGGGCTGGGTCCTGGAATGTCAGGCTCTGGGTCTCATTGCTGCAGGGGGATCAGGTGACCAGTGAGGTTGCGAACGCAGGCTACCAACTGGTCCTGGCTCCTAGGTGTGCACGTGGGGGGAAGCACACAGGGCTCCACACACTGTCCCTGCCCTGAACACTAACTCTGCACTGCCACTGGCTGGGAATCTACTGCTGGCTGCTTCTGGTCTACGGTGCCAGGAGAGGCAGGAAGCTGCCTTAGCACCCCTGCTGACCAGGAGTCACAAAGTAAGCGCTTTCTGCCCCAGCCCTGACCCACCTCTAAAGCCAAAGCCCCTTCCTATGCCCCAAATCTCTCATCCTCAGCCCCACACCAGAGCCCACAGTACAGTCATGTTATGTTGGGTCGCAGGCATCAACAATTTTCTTCAATTGGGTCATGAGGAAAAAAGTTTGAAAACCCCTCCTTTAAAGCACTACCCAACTTGGGTGAGATGGCTTTGTGTTTGGACAGGAGCCGCTGCTGGGTTAGAGGCAATAGCTGAGAGAGCCTGAGTAAATGCCATACTGAAGATATAACCTCAGCCTGCAGTTTGTCCCCTACTTGGAGCTCTCTGTTACAGTAATTCAATACCGGATACACAGACACAAGGATGATATCTCACACGTAATTGGGAACTATTTAGTGCAGCTGGCAGGAGTTAAGAGGCAGACTAGTAATTAAAAGCTGCATGAGAAGGATACTGTTTTTCCAGGGCAAGGTTGAGATCATAGTTAAGGACATTTCTCTGCGTGCTCCTTAACCTCAACCCATGAACACAGTAAGTCACATAACTACACTGCACCATGGTACTGCAGAGTCGTGCTTTATAAAGCACTTTATTTCAATTTTTTGTAACCAATCTAGGGGAACTTAAATGTGTATTAATTAGAGTGAAATGTGGAAAAAAAGATTCCTCTTACTGTGGAGATATCATTGAACTGATGCAATAGGGTAGCCTGGTTCTTCTGGACATAAAATGAGCGGGGCTCTGCTAGAGTGTTTTACGGGTCCAACACTGCAGACACTGAATACCGACCAGGGTGCTTTCTCACGTAAGTAGTGAAATATGAACACAGGGCCTGATCCAAAGCTCAATGAATTCAATGGACCGACAACCATCCAGGTCAGGCCCTTACCAAGGGCCAGATTTTGTTACCTTTGCTCACCGTGAATACAACCTTATTCTGCTATTTTCAATCAGCCTGCTCTTATAATAAGTACAAATTGAACCTCTGTGGTCTGGGACTCTCTGGTCCGGCAACATCTGTGATCTGGTAGGACTATGGATGTTGCAGGACCAGAGGGCCCCGGAGAGAGGCGCCTGGAGACCAAGAGGAACTAGCCCGGGGCAGAGAGACAGCAGTGCGAAGCCTGGTGGCTGGAGCCAGGAGAGCCCAGAGTCCATCAGCAAAGGGGCCAGAATTGACCTCCCCTGGTTTGGCATAATCCCTTGTTCAGGACTGGTCAGGTCCCAAGGGTGCCAGGCCAGAGTGGTCCGACCTGTCCTACTCAATACACATAAGTTGTCAGAATCCACCCTTTAGCAAGAAATGGTGTCAAACAGAACCAGGTATAGAAAAGCTCAGAACCACGTGAGGCTTGCTAGGACTGAGATGGGCCATTCTCCTTGCTAGGTGCTTGACTTTGGCTTTTGCTCAACTGCCAGACCCCTGAGCTGACTGAAGTTCAGAGGTTTTGCACCACTTCAGGGAAGCTGGGGTCAAGGTAGGTTTTCTAAGCAAAGCCAGAGGAAGACCTGAGTGCAGGAAGTGCCTAGTGATGCTGCAGGGAGCATGGTGTTGTTTTGGTATGAGAGGGAGAGGGAGAAAGAAATTCTTGCAAAAGGAAGCCTGTTAATAAAATTAAAAATGGAAAGTACAGAAGCAAGATTGAGTTAGACATTGGCCATAAACAGTCTCTCTTCCCAATACACTGCAGCCAAACACCATGCATTTCTCATGGGCAGAAAGGAGTTGAGGTTATTCCTCTTCCCTTCCCAATAAAAACCCTCCTATATTTTGTGAGCAGCTTCACACTACCTGTTTTTTAAAAAGCATAGTTAGGTAGGGCTACAAAGTAAATGAGGAGAAATGGAATATTTGCTACCCTACCTACCTATGCTTAAAAACAAAAACAGGTAGTAAAGCTTCTCACCTACTTTGCTGCTCTACCTATCTTCCATCTTCACGTCAAGTGGAGAAAAAGAAAACAGCTCCACAAGACGGGGAGTTCTAGTGAAGGAGATTGTGAACTGGCGGGTTGGACCATGTGATCCAACAGCAAAAATATTTTACTGAGTGAATTTCTTCCACTCTCCATGTCTTTTTTTGGGCTCTGAGTTGGAGCATCTCTAAAACCAGAGAAACAAATAGAAGACTGCCAGTCCACACTACAACTCAATCTTCTAACATGAGGATCTGGGGATTCTACCTCCATAGAAGCTCCTATCCTCTCTGGCTACCAGGGTACTTCCTTTGTACAATGACACTGTCAGGTGCACAAGGAACCAGCACTCAACTTGTGCACCATTTAAGTCACATAAAATGTGGCTTCTGTGGGTTTTAAATGGGCATAGGCCTTGACCTACTCCTCTGCACAGGGGAGAAGGGAAGTGTATTTCACTTAGTGAGTTTTCTGGCTTGCCTTTGAGTACCTGAATGGTCTTGAGTCCTCATACCAGCTTAATTAATTACTCCTCCCTAATTAACGTCAGGGCTGGGAATTAACTTCTCAGCCACTGAATCACAGAGGCCTCTGCATCTTTGCAGAGATACAATCCCCTAGCTGGGCAACTGTTCAGCTTCCTGAGCTTCAAACACTTACCAAGGATATATTTTTCAAGTTTCAAAAGCCACCTGCAGCATCATTATAAATTTTTAGGTATGATTTTATTTCAAAGCCCAGAGAAGAGAGCAAAGAGGTCACGCTACAGGGAGATCATTTGCAAAGCAAACTCCCTTTCATCCAGGCAAAGCAGAGAGGAATGATACACACCACCAATGCAACTCAATGGGACATTTGAGGGAGAAATAGGAAAATGCAGATGGCTACTTAACATATTTCCAAGGGATTCTCAAGGAATCTAACATTACATTGCACATATTCAGAATGGCTTATCAGGCAGAGGCAAAATACATAGGCTTCATATGACTGCTCTTCCTCAAAACATTTGATTTTTCCAGAACAAGAGGGCTGGACCATTCATTTATATAGTCTCTCTCTCTCTCTTTCTGTCTGTCTCACACACATAGATGCAGTGTCTCAAATTTTTCATTTATTCTATAACAGCAAGACAATGTTCCCAGAAGTTTGTAACTACAATTTTGTCATAAAATAATCATCTTAGTTGTACATACAAGGAAAAGCCACAACACGTGAAGTGACAGGCAAAGAAGAATTGTATCTATTCATTCTGCCTGGCTTCAAGAGTCAGACTGAGGGTTTGTCTACACTTGAAATGCTACAGTGGTATAGCTGCAGCATATGCCTCTGTAGCACTTCAGTGTAAACACTACCTATTGCTGATGGGAGGTGGTGATCTCCCTCCCAAAAGGCGGTAGCTAGGTCAATGTAAGAATTCTTCAACAATCTAGCACTGCTTACATGGGGATTTAAGTCAGCTTGACCACATAAGTGTGGATTTTTCACACCCCTAAGCAATGTAGCTGGGTCAATCTAATTTTCTAGTGGAGACCAGTCCTAAAACGATACTCGATATTGTCTCTTTCTGGTACCTTCTATGGTGGCCACTTCTGTTTCTGTAGGACTACGTTTTCATTTAAAAAACAAGTAAAGCTATTAATCCATGTCTGGATTAGTTACATTCATGGCTACCAATCTGTATTGTAATATAGTATTAATGTGCAGTGTTCCCTCTAAGTTGTGCAGGAGCACAGCTTCACAGGTGATTAATCAGCCCTGTCCAGTCAGTCAGCTCCATACAGGGAGCCCTGAGCCTCTGACTGGGTGGGGCTGATTAATCACCTGTGAAACTGTGCTGCCCCAAAGCTTAGAGGGAACACTGTTAACATGCCATCATTATGCTTCAGAACCAACAACTCTATTCCAATGAGTTGAATTTCAGTTTTCAGAGCTATTTGCCAAATTCTAAGAGCTGTAAGTCCACCAAAGTCAATGGAATTACAGCACAAATTAATGTGGAATATTGTTTCTGTCAGAATACCTACAGACAAGAAGCTACATCAGTATCCATCCAGAGGGCTGGATTCAGCTCTCAGTTACGGTGCCAGACCCTTGGAGATGCTGGTCTATAGCAAGAAGAATGAGATGTGCTGAGGAAGACTTAGGTCTACATTTTCTGCTTTGTGAGCCCGATTTAAAGCCCACTGAAGTCAATGAGCGTCCTTCCATTAGCATCAAGCATTTGGGATATGGCCTTTCAAACAGCTTTAAGCAATAGACTATATACAAATTTGCGAGGAAAGCATAAAAAAGCCTCATATAATGCTCTTGTGCACTGAATGCTTTAACTCGGTGGCTCATCAATAGTAAGAAGCTATCGTTATTTAGAAGATGAACTTTACTTTACTTTCTGATTCCTCCTTATTATTAGAGTGTTACAACGGAAAGAACACTAATCATCCCAACCCAGTACTAAGTTTCATTCTACCTTAAAAAGAATATAAGAAGCCCAATTCTTTTCTGCCATAATCCTACCTGAATTCAGTGAAATTACTGCAGCAAGAAGGTGGCCCAATAATTATTCTGAAGCAATGCTGTAAAAAGTCATTCAAAACTGTACAGCAATGCTCATTTGACTCCTAACATTTCATGTGCTCATGGCATCAGGCAGCTGCTTCTTAAATTATCCTCCATTAAATTAGCTCCTGGCTTGAAATGGCTGCAAATTAAATTATATCATTTCTTGAAGCATGTGATCCAGATGACTTGCTTAGACACAGAATCTTCTTAGACGGGGATAGGCACATATAGAAGCAAATTTGTTGCACTTTAATAGCTCTAACCTAAAGTCAACATGGAGAGTGAGAGACAAGAACTCTATATCCAGTTACAGATTGACCTTAATTTTAAATTGACAAGGATATATTTTTCTTTTGGGTTTATACAAACCTGTCTATACTGCGATGTGCATACTCCAGGCTCTTTGCAAAAAGCAATTATATTATACAATACCTTGTCTGTGTTTAATATCATTTCACTTGTCTAAGGAAAGCGCCACAAATTACACATACTATTTGAAAATTAGAATCATCCACAATGTAACTGGGCCATGGCCAAGAGCATGGGTTATACTTGAGATGCAGCTGGTTTAAAACAAAACTAAACAAAACAAAAAAACCACCAGAGCCATTTACTAATCATACCTGAGGCACACAGCTAAGTAGGTTTTAGCTGCAGCACAGACAATTGAGAAGCTATCCTGGCCTGAAAGTAGAGACTATAGAATCATAAGAGTCTGGGAAGTGACATGTTTGGGACTTGGACCTGACGTGACGCTGAGGGAACAAAAATAAAATCATATAAAATATGCATTAAATAAAGTTAATTTTTAGAGGTACAAAAATGTGCAGAAGGGAATGGAATATTTTCTGCCCTACTTATTTATGCTTAAAAAAAAAAAAACCTCAGGTAGTGATGCTTCTCAGAAAGTACAGGAGGGTTTTTATTACTGTGTTTGGCAGGGCTTACAAAAGAGGATAGAAGCTGAATTCGAACCTGTTGAAATGAAAGGTGTGGAATTTCACAGCTCTGATTTCTTCTCAACTATGTGTCTGCTGCAAGTTGCACAGTGCTGTAAACAGTTTACAGAGCCATTGCTCTTATCTTTCAGCCTTATTTTCCCATCAAGAGCTTGCTGCTGTCAGTGGGAGCCATGCAGAGGTAAGAACATGGCATCAGACTGCAGATCACAGAAGATTTAGACAGATCAGATAGCTGATCAATTTACTTTGCTTCAGTGCCTTCTCTGCTGGGGTTTCATTTGTCTGTATGTCAAATCCCTTAAGAAAAGCATTGAAAAGCATTCAGAAAAGGGGATATGTGGAATATAAAACAAAAATTGGATCTAATTTTAATGCTAACACTTGAGACAGCTTTATGGTGGGCTAAGTATCAATTATCTTTTTACTGCATCACTGTAGCAACTCTGTAGTTATTCTCAATGAAGCACTTCCACAGTATGGTGCTATTTTCAGAGGCTTTTACCTTTCTACAAGAATTACCCATTGGGCTGCAATTTATTACCCAAGAGTGAATGTTATGACACTTTTGAAAAAACAGTTAGATTCCCCCCAACCCAGAGAGATTTTGTACTCGTTAACTCAAAATTCTCTAATTTTTAATCACTCAGACTTGGCATGTCTCCATAGACTGCCGGTATGCTAGGTGGGGGAAAGGTTTGCCTTCCAGGCCAGGGAAGCTGAGGACACGTGCCACCCACCCTCCCTGGTGCTCCAGGTGGCCGGGGAGGCTTGGTCGGGGAGGTGGTGCACGGCCTCCAACCTTCCCAGTGCTCTAGGAAGATTGGGGCACACACACTCTTCCAATCCCCGGGGTGGGGGTGGGGGGGAGGTATGTGTGCTTGCTCAGCACTCTGCCCCTCCTCCTCCTCTCCCCATGGCAGAGGCAGGACCTCAGTGGAGGGGGTGGAGCTGTAGATGGGGCTGTAAGTACACCGACCGCTCATGCATGTTTCAATGAGAAATGAAAAAATTAGCTTCTGGAATAATATAAAAAACAAAACAAAACAAAAACAACAACCTACCACTGGAAAATAAGAGAAAAAAAATTAGTAGAGTGGGGTAGATGGAGAGGCTTAGAGTGTCTGTGGTAGCCTAGGGTGGGGGTAGAAGACTGAGGAGCCAAGAGAGTTAGGTGAAGGATAGGAATAGGTGTGGAATAGCACACCTGTGTCAGTTACTGTTAAACCCCCTCCCTCTCACGCCCACACCATTAACCTTCCCACTGCTCCAGGCAGGAGTCAGGCCAACTCTTCAGCCTCAAGGGGCCCAGGTTGCACCTTGCACCCTGTGTTTTGCTCCCAAAGGCTGCAGCTCTGAATTCAGGGGGCGGACACTTCCATCAGTTGAGTTTCCCCCACGTCTTCTCAACCTCATAACCAGGAATCGGGCAGTCTCGGACTCGAGTGACTAGCCCTTGCTACAATATCCATGCTTTTATTTTTAGCATGGTAGCATGAGCATGCCACTGCCTGCCCTCCATAAATTAGGGTTCACTTAAATTTACACTTCTAGCTATGCCACTAGTTTAAGAGCTAATAAGACAGACAAACAGTTATTTCATGGCATAAAGTGAATTTCTCTATAGGCACACCTCAATAAAAAGTACTGATATGGTGAACTGTTGTGGCTAATTGGGTAGACACACAGCTATGACTATATAGCCAAGAGCTATAAAAGTGACTCACTGATTTTTACATTGCTCATTTTTGAGGTGTCTAACTTGAGACAACCTTAAGGAGTCTGATTTTTGTGGTATCTGAAAAGTCCTTCCTCTTTAGGACATCTCAGGTTGAATAGCCAAGAACTGAGCTATCCAAAGTCATACTAGTTGCTTTTCAAAATATTGGCCTTTATGTTCAAGGAAGATGGGTAGTAGATGTAGAAATCAACATTTAGGAAGTTTTTAAAAAACAAATTGTATGCATCTTGTCAATAAGTGCAGCCAGTGTGCCACACACATGCTTCCGGCTTGTAACACACAGTAAGATCTCAGAATCTCTGCTATACTTGTAGTCTCAGACACTAAGCACAAGCAATCTACAACAATAGCACAAATAGTATATAGGATGCCATGAATTGCACACACATCTATTTGAGATTACAAATAAGCCCTCTGTTCACTATTGTAAAGCTGTGCTCTTGCGTCTACTGAAGTCGATGACAACCCTGCCATGGACTTCAACGGTACAGAATCAGACTCTATCCTTAATGTCACTGTTGGGGGAAAAATGCAGATTTACTTCATGTATATCTGTATTTTTTAAAATTACACTTGTTGCCCAACACTAATAAACCTGGAAGCTCTACACCAATAAAAACAATCAATGGTGAATCTCAGGCTCACTTTCTTCTTGTAAAATGCTCTCATTAGCAATAATTTTAATGTTTTTTCACCCAAAATGTCAGCATTTTATGAATAATTTCTTTCCAATTTTTCATTTTTAAGGATGGAGTTCCTTTGTTTTTGTACACACGTATACTCAATAGATTTTCAATAAAAGTTGCCTCCTGTGTGTCACATTGAATCTCAAGTTTCCATTTAAAAAAAATCCAAACTATAATCTACTGAGTCCCTTGATGGTCTTAAACTGAGTGACCTAAAAGTCCTTCATATGATATCAGCAAATACATTTTTATAATATTTTTGTGGGCATCTTTGAGAAAGGCTTTAGAATTAAGGCCAAGATGTCTCTGGCTTTTAATGTGCAGTAGCAACATCAAAATAGCTACTTCTCGCTGGGTTAGACGTACTGAAACCTGTTAACAGTTTTGGGGGAATTTTGTGTTTCTACGATAAGACTGAAAACTGGTTGGGGGCTAGGCACTGCCTGATTTATACATAAAAGTGGTACCACTTTACGTCAATATACCTGTATCAATATAGTTAAAAGTAATTTATACTCCTTTAGCTATTCCCATGCAGGAAGGGAAACAAACAATACCGTCAAGTCTCCTTTTTATGGTTTAAATGCATCCATACCAGGGATTGTACAGTAAAACTTGTCTGGAAATCAAAACAAGAACACACCTCCTAAATGAAATAATTATTACTGGTACAAAAACCACGTATAAAGCAGGCCAAAATGTTTTCATCTCTTTGGGTGCAGGGACCATCTTTTTGTTCTGCTTTTGTACCGCAAATAGCACAATGAGGTCATAGTCCCTGTTGAAATGTATGCAGCCCCTAGGCACTACAACAATAGAAATAAATAGAATAATCATAAGATATTCACACAACACAGGCACTAAAGTAAATTGCCAGACATGCGGAGAAAAGTATTACAGTGGTTATCTGTCAAGCCCATGCAGTGTGCTTGGCACTATATAAAATCTAGAAAATGACGACAAGGTACGCACACTGGTAAACCGTATACCATTTGCTTGAAGTATTCCAAGGTGACCACAGAATTGTTAACATTCTGACATATTTCAACCCTCAGATCATAACATTTCTGCAGTACAGGGGGTTGCTGTGAAATATTAACAGTGCAGGGAAAAGATTAAACATAAGTACCTGACCAAGCATTCTTTATTCTGCCATGCTGCAAGAAGTGGACTAGAGTCATTGATCTGTATAAATGCGGAAAAATCTCCGATTCACATTGCTGAATCATATTCTAGTCCAAGGTCATAATCTATTTTGGGTCCTGAAAACATGTCCCAAGCCTTAGTTTGCTTTCTCATCCTGTCCCCCTAACTAAATGGGGCTTAAAGTTTAAACCCCCGACAGAAGAATAGTTATCACATACTGGTCATCATAGCATCCTTCCTTTTGGCCTTTCTCCTCTGTGTAAGATTTGGTAGCACTCCAGAACATCTCACCCTGCAAAGAAGCAGTCGCTTTGAGTGGTTTTCAGAGCATTGTGAAATTTTAAAACATTTTTCATGAGTCTCATGATATAGGATATTTTACTTAATGCCTCAGCTCCAGGAGGCAAGTGATTACATGACAATGTCAGATTTCAGGGGGAAAAAATGTTTCTAGTCCTCTTGGTTATAGAGAAAGGCTTGAAATCATGGCCAATGTGCACCCTAAAGCTCAGAAGCTGTGAGGCAAAGAAAAACAACCCCACACTTATTATTTTAAATGTAATGGGTTTTAAGTCTTCCTCAAGTTTTAATGGGCTTGACTTACAATTTGTGTGTCTGGGGTGCAATACTGGGTATAACTCTGAACTTTAAACCACTAATTTTCTACTCGTTCTGATACAATCTTGGCACCAAATGCTACAGTAGTAGATTTTCTGAAATAAGTTGGGAAAAGTGAAAAAAAGTGAGAAAAGTGAAAAAAAATTACCCCACATTCCCCTCACACACCAGAGCCTAGCAGAGCCAGGCTAGTAGACTGTGTGCTCCAGCCACACAATTGGGCTGGAGTGCCAGCATGAGGGGAGAGCCCTGAGCCTCAGGAGCTGGATCCAGGCAAGCAGCGAGCCACATATGGCCCCCAGGGCTGAAGAGTCCTCAGTATGGCTCTAAGGAAGAAGTGAGAGCTCAGTGGTTTGAGCATTGGCCTGCTAAACCCAGGGTTGTGAGTTCAACCCTTGAGGGGGCCATGTAGGGATCGGGGGGAAAAATCTGTCAGGGATGGTACTTGGTCCTGCTGTGAGGGTAGCGGACTGGACTCAATGACATCTTCAGGTCCCTTCCAGCTCCATGAGATAGGTATAAGGAAACCCATTAGACTTTTTTTTTTTTTTTTTTGAAGGGAAAAGTAACAGAGTGGATTTTATAAGACGGGTATGCGGAAAGTCTCTTCTAAATAAACACAGTTGGTGTGTTATGGTTTCCTGTTCAGCAGAACTTTCCTCCTACATTTAACAGCTATGAGTTCATCTGAGGCAAAAGAGTTTTTAATTTGTCCCCATCAACAGCCACCCACACCTCCAGGTCTTTTTCTTCTTCACTTTGGCTCCAGTCCAGCAAATCAGTTAAGCAAATACTTAACTTCAAGCAGGAGAAGCAGCGAAGTTCGTGGTTAAGTTCCTTGCTGATTAGTACCTCAGTTCAGGAAGAGTTTTTCCTGTTGGTTTTCTTTCCTGATTTGTAGTCAGTTAACTCCTTCCAGTACATATTACATTTTTGCTTTTTCCGCTTGTAGGGAAGTAACTTTGATCAGCTAAAAATTCTTTGCAAAATACTTCCACACAATTCAAGTGCCAGTTCAAAAACCGTGGCATTAAATTTAAAAATATTAGCTACAAACGAGCGTCAAAAGATGAGTTTGGCAACCCAGAAACTGTATAATAACTCTAACTTAGAAATGTTCATTCATAATATAACAAAATACATAGGTTCTTTTGGCATTAGCTACTTGATTGTCCACTTTTTTCTGCAGTACTGTAACTAAGTTATTATCCCAGTTTTACAGCTGAGAAAACTGAGGCAGAGAGAGATTAAATGCAGACATGGGCATGTGCCACAGTTTTGACCCACATGCTGATCCAAGAACCCTGACATTTGCCGATATTCAAATTTGGCCCCATTAGAACAGTCTCTACTGTATCTGAAGCCCTGAGAAAGTCCTGAGCCATGATGTTTAAATGTGGATTGAGGTGAAATTCCAAAAAGGCCTTCAGAAGTGATTCAGACTCACTTTCAACTGATTGTTTTACCTGCAGTCACAGAGGGCATCAACATCAGAACTAGGGTTAGTCCTCCAAGTGTTGGACTTAGGCCACTAGGACATGTTTCCCTCTAGTCACATAACCTCAACTGAAAAAGAAATCCTGATTTAAAAGCCAACCAGACCGTTTTTAAAATGACCCAGTGTTACTGGGAAAAGGATTAACATGGGTCTGTCAGCCCAAAAGTCGATTTCATTCGCTTTTTTGGTTTTCCGGCTATGCACAGCGCATGCCCCACTACTCCACCAGCAATAGAGATATAGCCGTGTAGGCCTGGTCTAGCTGAAACAAAAGACAGGGCTATGCAGCACTTTAAAGACTAACAAGATGGTTTATTAGGTGATGAGCTTTCGTGGGCCAGACCCACTTCCTGATCTCACTGTGTTCCATTGCCCCAGCATGCACTGTGCTGGTGGCAACTGAAGTCACTGTTAGTCTTAGAGAATGAAGTCTTGACATGGTAATGTCAGACCCTTCAATATAAGCTACCTTTTCCCCCCACAGACCCCATGCTCCAGCAACTGAACACAGTATAGAGGTCAATGATTTTCCCAGCAGGGTAGATAACTGGAGGTTACTTGATGACCTCTCAAGGTCCCTTCTAGTTCTAGTGTTCTATGATTCTAGCTAGATGCTGCTACGTCATCTGAGTGGAGAAAAGATCTGCAAAGTCCTGCAGAGACACTGGGAGGTCTGTGAGCTTTAAAGGATTAAGATTTCAGCAGGAAGTTTGAAATTGCCATGCAATTTCACTGTCTGTGTACTGTCCCACAAACCCAGAATGGGAGCAGAAGACAGAGTACAGCCAGGCTTAAGGTGCCCATAAGTCCCATTTTGTCTGGGACATTCCCTTTTTTAAGATCTATCCTGGTTGTCCCTATTTCCCCCCTCCCTCCAAAGAACCATTTGCTCTTGCTCACTGGATCAGCTGGCAAAAATCAAACTGGACAAATGTCTACTTTTGTCAAAAAAAGTGGGGTGCGGTTCAAAGGAACGTGCCAGAAGGGGATGAGTGGAAATGCCAGCCCCCCACAGGGGGAGGCAGAACTGGGGAAGGGAGACAGCATTCTAGCTTGGGGGGCACTCCCATAGGATACCAGCCACAGGCAACAGATTTCTGTGAGCTGGGGGGCTCAGGTGAATGGGTCGTGGTGTCCCATTTTCTCTTTGGGAAATATGGTAACCCTAGGATAGATTGCTGTAATCTGTTAACTTGGGTATTTCTTGTTGTTAATTAAACAAGTTATCCATCCTAAAACTAGCATCAATTATCAGTGAAAGACTAGAAGCAGCAAACAGCATTTTACTTTCAGTATGAATGATTTACATCCCTGTCTCACCCTCTGACCAAGCATCTCAAACCCCGATAGCAAGCAATGATTTAGCCTCAAATCACCCACGGGAGAATTTTTTTAAAAAACAGTCTTTATTTTACAAAAAAGGGCAGTGTGCAATGGAGCCAAGTTAAAAAAAAAAATAGAGCTTTGGACTGGGATTCAGGAGACAGGTGCTAGTCCCAGCTCTGACACCACTCTGCTGGGTGACTTTGGGCATGTGGCCTCCGTGCCTCAGTTTCTTCATCTGTAAAATGGGAATAATGATACTGACCTCCTTTCATCTGTAGATCCCATGTGCTTCAGAAAGTGCTGTAGAAGAGCTAGGCTTTATTCATGCGAACAACACAGTTAGACTATTCAAACAGCTTCAAAGGCAAATAAAAATGTAAAAAACCCAGACTCGCTGTGTTTAAAGTGGGTCCCAACCCTCAACTAAGAACATAAGAACGGCCATACTGGGTCAGACCAAAGGTCCATCTAGCCCAGTATCCTGTCTGCTGACAATGACCAATGCCAGATCCCCCAGAGGGAGTGAACAGAACAGGTCATCATCAGGTGATCCCTCTTCTGCCACCTATTTCCAGCCCCCTGACACACAGAGGCTAGGGACACCGCCCCTACCCATTCCGGCTAATAAGTATTGATGGACTTAAGCTCCATGAATTTATCTAGTTAAACACCCTGGATTAGAAATTGGCATAGCACATGCATAAGAACAGCTATCCTGGGTACTGAGTCAGCCCAAATGTCCATCTAGCTCAATATCCTGTCTTCTGACAGTGGCCAATGCCAGTTGTTTCAGAGGCAATGAACAGAACAGGTCATCAGCAAGTGATCCATTCTTGGTTATTAATGCAGCTGTTAATTAACACTGACTAAGGATCTGGCCCTGCATCTATATTCAGGATGCGGCTTTCAGTTTTGAACAACCATTACAAAATTGTTTGTCATAAACCTCCTCCTTGCCACCCGCCACATTATAGAACAAAAATGTATGCCTAATTCCTAGCGGAAACATTACATTACTTCTGAAAGCCTAATCAAACAGTGTTGCTTTTTATGCCTTGTTACTGTTGATAGGTGCAGTAATATATCCTGACTTTTAAAAAAATATAAACTCCCTGCTGATAAATAAGCTTAATCTAGGGTATTTAAAGTGAAATACTGTTTGACATGAAGGCTTCAACCCACAGCCCCCTCCGTTTGCACCTATTCCCTGGTCAACTGAATAACTCTGTGTTTCCCACAGTCTCCATTTTTTTAAAGCAATTCTGTACATTTTCTGGTCTGCTTTCTTTAACCACTGTTTTTACTCCTCTTGCTGAAGACTCGATCATTTGTTTAATGCAACGCTGCCTAAAACAAAACCTTCATTCTTTGTTGTTTCAGTACTGTTTTTTGGCTGAGAGAGACTCAGGGCTGTACACGCTTTATATTAAAAGACAGACTAGACCTGCAATTCACAGGCCTTGCTCAGGAGAGGCATAAGACGGGAATAGTAGGGATGTTGTAAGTGAAGCCTGAGGTGCTTTGGCTGAGCTGTATGAGGAAATTTGCACAGTGCTTGCCAGCACTGTGCCTGGCTGTACTGAGGGCTGCTAGGTGCATGCTTTCAAGGGCACCAAAATAGATCCCTTTTTCAAAAAAGATAAAATCAAGAGAAGCAAGGCTGTCTGAAATCTTTCTTCTCAGAGAATTTCAGTGTCACTTGCTTGAATCCAGCCAGTATCACCCCCAACAGCACCCAGTCTCTGTGGTACATTCATGTTCTGATGTATCACCCAGTAGTGTCTGCAGCCCAGTAAGAATCTGGTCCTGCAATGATATGCACATAGTCAGACCCCTGAGCCCACACTGAGCGCCACTGGCATCAGCTGAGCTCTGTGTAGACACAGTAATCCTTGCAGAGGTGTAATTGCATAAGCTGCCTCTAATTATAGTAAACTTCCCATGAGGATGCAAGATGGAGTCCTGGCTGTATGTTCCCTTGATCTTGCCTAGGGCTGCGTTTTACAGAATGTGTTTCTCTCTTTGGGGATTACTAAAAGACCCACCCATTTCAAAACTGGGTCATTCCTTCACATAGCTTGTCCGGACCAAAAAATGAAACCAAATCTAGCCTTTCTGAACCCAATACAGTTGTCAAAGCTCCCTGCATGCATAGGTTCAGAAAGATAATCTGTTGTAATTTAGCACTTCAAGCCGAGGGAATCCCTCTAAATTCCATTCACATCTGACAGGTGATTTCTCTCCCTCAGAACCAGTTCATACGTGCTCCTGAAATCTAAAAAAGTTTGGTTTGAATTAAGCATGTGAAACACAAGTTTCACTCTGAATCACTTTAGTGATGGTCTGGTTCACATAGGGAATACAGTGTTGCCAAATCTGGCAATTTATTGGCAAGTCTTGCAATATGCAATATTCCTTATAGCCCCAGCTGCTGAGTTAATTGATGAATTGACTATTTCAGCTTCCCTTTTTTCAAAAAATTCTAGCCTTCATGGCTGGAGTGACAAATGCACCCTGCAGGCTTAGAAACTTGATGGCAAATGCAAAGAACACATCATTTATTTTAAAAGAAAACTAATAATTTTTAAATCAATCATGATTTTTGAACACTTGGCGCTAACAAACCAAGGAATGTGGAATAGGAAGCTGGAGTAAGAGGCTCTCTTGGAAGCTGGGAAGACTAAAAAACCAAGAGACTGAGGGGATGTTGGAAAATCAATAGAGAACCCTGGAAGAGTCTGGACAAGGCTCCACATACCAATTACAGAATCTCGTAAGCAACAGATGAGTCTGCCCCATATGCCTTAGGTCACGGCTTCTTGTTCTTTCATATCCAATAGAGCCTCCAAGTGTATTTAGGCACCTAACTCTCATTGAAATCATTTGGTGTTAGGTGCCTACATATCTTCGAAGGTCTGGATCTGAGGTTACCGGACTCAAAGAAGAATTAATTCAGTGGGAAAGGGGAATCAGAAAGGGAAAACATGAGGGATTCTCTTTCCCACAACAGCCTTTGTGTAGTAAAACCTCTTTAATGAGCTGGAGGAGAATTTTCACAGCCCAGACAATGCATGGGACAACTATAGGTGCCTTGTCCAACCCATACCAGTAAGATCTGGTGTAGAGGGGTGAAAAAAAGAATGTTCCTACAGCATAAACAGCTACATGGATTCTTTGTTGCAGCCATCTACAAAGCAGTCCAAAGGACCTCTGAGTGGGGGGGTAGAGTACCATAAATCAGAGCAGCCTATGCAACTACATTGGGGAAATGACTCTCGTATACAATAAGATTTTTGGCTTTTGGCTAGATGAGGTTTGACTTTACAGCATTAAGACAGCATGAGGCTAATTTGTGTGCCAGACAGACGGAGGTAAAGTGCTTACTCACACTATGCTTGACTCAAGCCAGCTATTAATGCATAACTCCCAAAAGCACTGAATTCATTTACAGGGAAGGAGATGGTAGGGAGTGATTCAAGAGTGCTGCCGCACATCTCATTTCCCAGAGAGCAAGTGAACTCTGAAGTGAAATAAATCTTCTATCGGTTTCACCTCTGGAGAGCTCTAGAGCTGGGTATCCTAGCAGATGCTTATAGCATCTATTGTATCACTGCTGCCACAGCTCCTCATGCTAGAGCTGTGACAGCCCAGCTGAAACCACATTTTATTACAGGCACCAAGTTAAGGTGGGGGGCAGTAAAAGGAGAAACAGTCCTCATTATTATGCCAATATACACAAATCAGAATGACCAGACTGCTGCACTTCTTCAAGGAGTGGTTTAAAGTGTCCTTGTCCAGAACTAGGGATGCAAAAATCCCATTTAATTGGTGAACCGGTTAAATGTAATGTTTAACTGGTCAATCAATAAACTGGTCACCCAATTAAAGGTAGCTGGAGCAGCTCCTCACCCCCCCTCCACCTTCCCCCACGCCACAGGCAGGGGCTACTCCAGATGTCCGGAGCAACCTCTTGCCCATGGCAGGGCTGTTCCAGCCCCCACTGGTAACTGGAACTGGTGAGCATCACTCACTAAGTTAACCTCTCACATTCCTACTCAGAACTAGCTTTATAGACAGCAATGTGTTAAGCAAAAAGAAAAGTTCAAGAACTGATCAATGTATCTGTATGTTCTTTGGGACAGAGGCTGTTCACTGTATGAACCCTTGTGGTTAAAGGACAGGACTGGGAGCCAGAAGATGTGGGTTCTAATTATTGGGGCAACCACAGCTTTAGTGGGACTTGGGCTAGTCACAGCCTCTGTGTTTCCATTTCCATGCCTATAGGACCAGGATAACATTTGCCTACCCCAGGGGAGTCGTAAAACTTCATTCATCAATATCAATACGACTCTTTCAGATAGCCGTATAATGAGGCATTGAAGGATACATAATGTTACCACTATAGTATCCTACTGCCTGATTAAGAATCCAATGGGGGTTATGCCCTTCTCAACCTACAGACCTTCCTGATTTGCATGAGTGGAGAGAAACAATGTTACTTTAGAAATCTAAAACATAAAACTTTATATGATTTGCTTGAAAATGTACTGTGAAAGTCAATAAAATAATACTTAGCACATACACGGACTCATAACATAGTTAAAGCTCAGATAAGTAATACCTACATCACATATTTCAAGTTCAGTGAACTCGGAAAATAATTTTCACAACTCCTTTGTAAAAGTAGATAAATATTTCTTATCCACATTTTATAGATAATTAAACTGAGGCCCAAAGATGGGTGCCCACAGCCACCAATTAAAGTTACTGCTGGAACTATAGTTAGAGATCAGAAGTGCCTTAGATCACTAGAAGATAATGCCTCCCAGGGGAAGAGACCTATTACTCCTCTGACATAGGGCCACACAGATATTATACGAACACTGAACTAGATCTCAGGAAAAAGTGCTGCCCGCTGAGAGGTTGGGGAGGGGTTTAGTTACCAACATGGAGACCATGCTTTAAGACTGCTTCTAAGTACTTTTACTAATGTGGCTTGAAACAACTCTGTTGCAACAGAAAGAGTAGCTGCAAATGCTGGAGAATTAGTAATATTTATTAGTCAGGGACAGATCTGGTAAACTGAAAGGATACTGAAATCCAAAAACGAAGACAGCAAAGGACACTTTCAGACTGCTGCCGTCAATAGACTTGGGCAGCCTGCCAGCACCATTTTTGTCAACAGCAGCTAAAACCCTGATTCCCCCCAGAGCAGCAGGTCAGTGAGATAAATGTTTGAGTAAAACCCTGCAAAATCAGATGCCTTGCAGGCTTCAATGACATTTCCAGACTGCAAATGTGAAGCAATGACTTCTCACTTCAATAATTTAGATGGGGAAGCAAACAGCATGGTGCAAAGACTGAAAAGAAGGTAAAATACAGTATTAACAGAGTGGGAGAAGGTAATTCCAAAACTAAGCCACTACTAATTAAAAGCAATATGACTTTTAAAAAGGACAAATTCAAATGCTGGAAAAAGCAAATAGCAGCATAGGTAGTTTGTAAATTCTTTGGCTGCTCTTTGTGCTGTGTTTGCACAGCACCGAAAACAAGGAGGCGCTGATCCCTGACAGGGGCTGCTAGGCGCTATAATAATACAAATACCAAATTGTATAGTCTGAGAACAAGCAGGGGATACTAGCTTGAAAAAAAAAAATTCCCAAGCCCTTTCAGTTTATGGCACATTTGTATGTTATGCTACATGATTTCAAATGTGAAAGTGCCAGGGATGCCAATTCATATCATAAAGCCGGCAGATGAGAGTCAGCGGCAGGTGGGATTGAACGTGGGACTTAAACGCCAGGAGCCTCTACTGCATGAGCTAAAAACCAACTGGCTTTTGGATAAGGCTGTAATATGGCTTCAGACATTATTCTCCCTTTCTCAGTGGCCTCAGTGCCTCTGGGTTACCTTATAACAGTTGGCCCAAGAGGATCTGAACCATCATCAGAACTCCACTCAGCTAGGTGTTGTATAAACACATGGGAAGAGACAGACCAGGCTCCAAAGAGCCTAATATTTTTAAATATAACCACCGATGGACAAAGAGTAGGAGAAAGGAAGGACTATTAGCCCTGTTGTACACAAAGGGAACCAGTCCTCTTTCTAAAGTAGTTACAGAATTCCCACTCATGGAAGAGAGGGATCAGACACCTCAACTGGGACTTTAGGGTTGTGTGGAGAAAACTCTCCCCCACCCACCACTCCGGTGACATACAGGCACTGGAGTAGTATCCCCTTGGCATGGACACAGCACAGAGCTGCTGTGGGTAACTCTATACTGGCCCCTACATGAGTCCTAGGGTAGGGAGTAGCCCAGAAGTGGGAGTGAGTTCTCCATGGTACACTCAAATATAGAGATTCTAAATTGCTCCAGACTGCCCAAGGCTGCACAAAAAGCACCTTATGCAAAAAAACTACTGAAAACTATGGGGCAGGGGGATGGGGAGAGTCCTATTAACATCAAGGACATGCCTTCACTATGTGGAAGATTGACAGTGCTGCAGTCGATCTCCCAGGGTTCAATTTAGTGGGTCTAGTGAAGACCCACTAAATCAAACTCAGAGGATGCCCCTGTTGGTGCTGGGACTCCTGCTCCTCTTGAGGAGCAAGGGAAGCCAACTGGAGCATTTGCTCCAGTCAACCTCCCGCTATGTGGACAGCATGGAAATTTAATTTAAGATACATTGACTCAAGCTACATAATTAACGTAGCTGGACTTGCGTATTTTAACTCAACCTTCTGCTGTAGAGTAGACCAGGCCCAAAAGGCTTTAGATCAAGTCTTAAATCAGTATTACATTCAGGACTAGCATCCAAGAGTTTCTGGATTCTAGTAATGTGCTCAGAGCACTAGGCCATGCTTCCGTACCAAACATAGGATCTGATCCAAGGCCCACAGTGGAAGGTTTCCTATTGACATCAATGGACTTTGGTTCATATCTATAAAGAACATATGATATGATGTTACAAAGGTAATGAACACAAGAAAAGGCTCACAGGGGTAGCTGGGTTAGTCTGTAACTTTAAAAACAACTAGCAATCCTGTGGCGCCTAAGAGACTAACAAATATATTGTATCATGAGCTTTCCTGAGTAAAGTATCAGATGAGAAAAGAGTTAGTGTATTCTGGGTGGATCAGACAGCTGATGCAAAACCAATAACATTTCATAGAAACAGAAGCACAGTACTTGAAAATCACATAGAACTTATGCACAAAATGAGCTTAATTCTGGAATATTTTCACAATCAAATTTCAATTGCAGAGAAAAGAGCTATGCTTAGAGCTTTACGTAGCTATTGGTGGGGGAAAAAAAAGACCACATGAAAGGGATGATTTAACTGATGGCACAGTAATCAAGATTTCAGATTGCAATATTAACATGATTTAGTGCCTTTATCAGAGAACTGATAGGTCATCTGCCACAAAGGAAAATTAAAAGGAAGAGAATTCAACTTCCTCTCTCACATACACAGGACAAGGAAACTCAGCCTTTAGAGATTAGCTTTCTGAGGTGAATAGTAAAGGGGGCAAGTGGTTTGTTGACACAAGGTCACTAGAGTTTGTCAAATAAACAATTAATTATTGACTGTGGGTTAGAAGCCAGGAAAAGAGATCGGCTCCAGTGAACAGAATGGGATTTTATTATTCTCAAATGCTTGCTGCCAGATTGATTTCTGCACAGAAATCAATAGCATTACTCCAGTTCAGATCAGTCTGTGCCTCTGTAAGTACAAAACTCAGCTCTTAGATCACACAGTGGATCTCCACTACAATATTTTGCTTTCTAGCTAGCTCTAATTGTGCAATAAAACGTGTGCAACATCTGTGCCCATGGAGAGCCCCACTGACCTAAACAGGGCTCCATGTAAACACAGAGACCAGCATGCAGCTCACTTTATGACTGGACCTGCGTTCTAGAAGTGAGGACTGAAAGCCCCGTGCATGTTAGGAGAACAGAATGTGGAACACAAAATGTCCTGTGTGGTTCTTTCATCAGAATGTGCTCGGAGCTATGGTGACCATATCCAGAAGCCACACATTACCGGGGGAAGGAGGGGGGGGGGGAGAAAAAAAAGAATACATTTGAACGCCTTTTACATTTGAAAAAGGAAGCTGTCTCTTCAATTCTGTTCTAGTGATGTGCCTTACACCCAGACAATCAATAGATAAACAGACTGATCATTACAGAACTGGAGTGGAAGGAAAAAATTACTCATGTATAAACATTTTAAAAGGTTTCCAGGGGTGGGGGTTACATGCTCTACTAGATGAATAACGATTCATCTATCATCTTCCTTTTACTAATACTGCTTTTCAAATGTTTGTGCACTACTATACATTATAAATGAGAGCTAGATATTATTCACACAGTGGTTGCTTTTGTCGGATTACATGTGCTTCTTTTCTTCCCATGGCTGTGTGTCGAATGAGATGATTTCTTCATTTCCCCATGACATGGGAAAGCATTTCATGAAGGCAGCTTTAAAAGCAATACAAGTGCAAAGTGGTTTCCAACAGTAGCAAAGCAGTGTTTTCTGTCTGTAACATACTACAAATTATAGGTTCTGCCCATTGAAGTCCATGGGGCTTTTTTTTTTCAACTGACTGATGATCTTTGGATTAGACCCATAGTACGCTTCAATTTATGGAAGCATCAGAAAGGCAATGCAAGCAATCCAGAGAAGTAAAAGGAACTAACTCCTGTCTGGTGTTAAACCAAAAGGTTTCCATGAAGCATAAAGCCATAAAATTCATTCTGATGAGAAGTGAAGTTCCAGCTTTTCAGTATAGACAAACAACAGACATTAAGAGGATTATCAATTTCATATATGCTCCCTGAACGGACTTAGTTCTTGTGAGAGGTGTTGGGTTGGCAAGTCCTAGAGATTGAAGTCCTCCAGTTTCCCATGGCAGAGGCCTAAGAGCAATGCAGATTTCCCCATACTACAAGACACTGTTTTTTCTACCATCAGTTACCCAGAGGAATTAATTCTAGAAATAAGTGGGTGATTAAGCCTCCATACCTATTCAGTCCTTAGCCTGTCTATGCTTAAACAAGTTTTAAAAAGTTACAATGGGTGTTTTAGTTATACAGATTGAGATCAAAATTCATTTTACATACCTACAAACCCCAGTCCCACAAAAAGCCTCTTAGGGCATGTCTGCACTACAAGAAGAGGTTGATTTGAAGCTACATAATTTGAGTTCAGACCTCAAATCGACGTAGTTTAGGTCTATTTACCATGGGATCCACACTGCAGGGGGTGACAGAAAAAAACCTCTTCTAATCAACTCCCTTACTCATCTCGTTCTTTTGGCGTACCAGAGTCAACAGGAGAATGATCGACAATTGATTTAGCGGGTCTTTACTAGACTCGCTATATTGACTGTTGGTGGAAGGATCATTGCAATGTTGATCCACTCCATAGGGGAGACAAACCTTTGGAAGTGACTAAAATGTATCATCTAACTGGATAGACTTTCCTCTACTGAATTAGTGGTGAAAAGTTCTAGATATCATTATTATCCAGATCCAGTTCATCCTGTGATATGGCAACTCATCTGAATTCCTCTTTGCTTCCCAGCCATAGGAACTCAATAAAACCAATCAGTCGACGATTCTTCTAAACAGGCTATTTCATTCCTCCTCCTCCTCCTCCAAAGTCCTCAGAGAGCTCAGCTCTGCAGCCTTTCCCAAAACCCAGTTACAGGACCTCCCAAAATCCCATATCAGGAATTGAGCAGATTTCAAGGCTCTCAGCTGTGCCAAGAGCTGGCTGCATCTATCCCCTGTGCACTGGAGCATTCCCATCAGATAGCACGTGGCATGGCAGGTCTGTCCCAAGGGAGAGTTCAATTTGTGTGGAAAGAAAAGGGTCTGAACCTCAGAAAGCATTTCATGCCAATCTATGGGATAGATACTACAACATGCAATTTGTGCAGCCCATTCACAGTTGAAGCTTGATGATGTACCATGAATGTTATTCCAAGTGTTTCCTCCCCCCTTAACAGGTTACAAAGCCACTCCCTTTTTTGTGGTGAAATATTCATAGAATCCTTTGCTTGTCTCATTTTTAAACAGAGAATAAAAGGAAGGGAACTTAGTGCTCTTGAAAGTGAGGTAGCCAAACACAGCATGGGCAGGCGCTTTGCAAGCTTCAGTAAACGACTTAGTTCACTTCTGTTCTACGTTATCGTGCACCTGCTACTTTGGTTCTGAGCCTCTCTGGAACTATGGCCCTTAAAGTGTGGTGCTGCAGGTGGGCCGAGGCCTCGGAGCTTGCCCCCTGCTCCCACAGCAGAAAACCTGCCCTGATATGCCAACCCCACACCTTCCCCCACGAGGTTGGAGTGCTGTGGGGAAAGGGGGGGGGGAGTTATGGGCTGGATCTGGCTTGTGGGGGCAGGAAGCAGCTCCATGTGCTGCTGCTCCTCTTCCCCCCGGCTGGGGGAATGGCAGTGCAGGAAACTGCTTGCTTGGATGCCAGAATCATGGCCAATGGCAGTAGCGGGGGGCGGTGCAAGGAAGCGGCGGGGAACACTGACCCAGGTAAGAAAACTCCTACCCCCATTCCGCTCATGCACCCCTCTTCCGCTGAGACCCTGCATTCCCACCCCAATCTTGCACCTTCCGTTCCACTCAGAGCCCCCCTCAGCCTACACCCGTCCTTTATCCCAGACCTCCACCCCCTTCCTGCACCCTCCTTTCCACCCACACCTCGCACTCCCACTCTCTCCTGCACCCATTTTGTCATCATGGGCGGTTGGCTGGTTGAGCGGGATGGGTCGCAGGCTAAAAAGTTGAGAACCACAGCTCTAGAGCAGGGGTTCCCAACCTTTTCGAGCACATGGACTCCTTTTCAATCTATTAAACTGTCACAGATCCCCCTCCCTGGGGGAGAAAAGAAAAGGAAAAGTAAGGAAAGAAAAGAGAAGAAAAGTGAGGATCAGGCCCACCATGGTGGGCCCAATTCTTATTTTGAAACTTTCCACGGCACTGTCGCGGACCACCAGGGGCCGTGGACCACAGGCTGGGAACCACTGCTCTAGAATACAAAAGCTGCCAGTCATGCCAAATTCTGTAGTGACTTTGGTTCGTGCACAAATGGTGAATACTGAGCCCCTTTTCCTCATGAGCCAAGTCTGGATTTAAACTTGGTTTTACAGAGCAAAGGGCTTTATGCCATAGCACTTTCCAACCTGTGAATTTTACTATATATCACAGCTTTATCTGCTCAGTGGCAGTGCTTGCATTGCTAACTATTTAATTTGTGAACGTCTTGCAAACAAAAATCAGCAGTGACCTGCACCTTTTCTTAACATCATGCTCCTGCACAAGGGCAGCATAACCAAATAGATCGTTGTCTCTTAATTCATAGCCTACACCGGTCCTTGGTTAGTCAAAAATGTGTTTGCACAAAGTAGTGATGCAAATTCCATTGCCACTTTTGGATCCAGAGATGCAGACTATGGGAGAATAGAAGACCTGACCACTAGGAGATACAAATGGCAGGCTGAACCTACCAGCGCTAAAGGAAAAAGGATATGTATAGCATATTGTCAGGTATCTTTAACATACTCAGGACAGGCATTTCTTAGGACTTAATCTTGCAAGGTGCTGATTTTTTCCTAATTGGCATTGGGATAAAGCTAGGGCTGTCAATTCACTATTTGCAGAAAAACAAACACCCTTGTCCCATCCATTCCCCCAGTCCCACTCCTGGCAGTTTCCTGAGAGCCACGTAGTCACACAGGCATCCTGCCTGCCCCACTGCAGGGGGCCAACTGGACTTTTAGGCTACATCTACACTGCATAGTTATTTCGGAATAAGCTATTCTGGAAGAGTTATTCCGAAATAGCATATTTCAAGATAGCACGTCTACACTGCAGGGAAGCCTCAAAATTAGTCCGAAGCAGGCTTCCCTAATGTAAACGTGTTATCTTGATTTAGAGCCCTGGGAGGAATAACTTAGAATGGCCCTTGTGAGGGGCTATTTCCAAATAGCAGCAGTGGAGCGTCTACACATGCCTTATTTCGGAATAGGTGTTATTCTTCGTAGAATGAGGTTTACAGAAGTTGAATAAGCCATCCGTTATTTGGAAATAATGGAATTGCTGTGTAGAGACTCACATCGTTATTTCAGAATAATGGCTATTATTCCAAAATAACTTTGCTGTGTAGACACACCCTTTAGTGACCCAGTTAACAGTGCTGACTGGTGCCACCGTAGTCCCTTTTCTACCAGGCATTCCAGTTGAAAACCAGATGCCTGTTAAGCCTAGATTAAGCAATCATTCACTGTATAAAAATAACTTAACCCCATGACCCTTCGTCCCCAAAAAAAGAGTAACTTGAAAAACCAAAAGGAAGAAAAAGGAATTAAAAAAAAAACTCCAAGCCAACCTAGGCAAATAATACTGAATATCTAAAATTACCAAGCTAATTTTAAAGATCACACACTGAACTTTTTCCGACTTAAAAACAAGCTCCTGATTGTGGAGGTTTAGTACCAGCCCATTAAAAAATGGAAAATGCGCCAGCAGTATAGGAACATTCAGCACAGCTGGCCTAATGTAAAAACAAAGTATGTAATTGTACGCCATTAACAAAATTGTGCCTTCAAGAGTGGCTAATTTATCTAAGGCTTGACTCTGAGTAGCACTCGGCGGCTTAATGATTTTCACTTATCCAAAGCTTCTCATGCTGCAGAAAAGTTTGTAATAGTTTGGGTTCTTACATTGTTGTTCCAGGGTCAAATCTATCCCTTGGATGCATAAGCTGAGCTCCTTTTTCAGTCCTAGTGTCCTCCCGTTCACTGTCAGCCTGTTCTTTTCTTCTATCCCCACTGAGGGCTACCCACTTCCTAGGAAAGAGGGCCAGCAGATACCAAATGGCACCAAAATATGCCGCAGAACAGTTACACATTATGGTATTATCTGTGTCATTTGAGAGCCATGGTGAAGAAAAACACACACTTATGAAAAGTCATTAGTGACAGCCTAAACCAGGAGTGGGAAACCTCAGGATCAGTGGCTGGATTCAGCCCCCAGCACACCTGGCTCCAGCCCCCAAGGCTCAGGGCTCCCTGTCTAGCATTAGGGAGCCCACACTGGTGCTCCAGATCCCCCACCACCGTCCCTCCGTGGGGATGGAGCATGCAAAATCTACTAGGCTGGACCTCCCCCTTAGGGTCTGGTGTGAGAGGGGAAAGCGTCTTTCTCCTCGGTCAGGGGCCACGTCAGTGGGGGGAGGGTTGCTTCTCTCTTGTGTGTGGCCCCTGACTGATTTCTCTGTGACCATAGAAATATGACGAACCAACTGCTCTGCATAATGTGCTGGAAAAGTGATTGTCATTAACCAGCCAAGCCCCGCTCAGAAGAAATTGCCTTAGATGAACTAAACGTTCTTCAAAGGCATGAGTATCTTAACCACATACAGATTGGCATACTGAAATCATGGGAGCCCTGTGCCTGCATAAGCAAGTACAATCTGGCCCTTATTATTAATAAAGGAACAAAAGTTAACTCTTCTTTATTCTGAGAGACATAAAACTGTTTTCTTAAAAAAAAGACGATATTCTGACTAAAGCAATCCCAAAATACAGCTGTGCCAAGACTGCTAGAAGATAAATCATTCCCTG
Source organism: Apalone spinifera (assembly GCA_030068395.1). NCBI lineage: Eukaryota > Metazoa > Chordata > Testudines > Trionychidae > Apalone > Apalone spinifera. The sequence continues at coordinate 89,077,775 of CM057845.1, forward strand.
AAAATCAGGTAACTGAATATGCAGCCAAAGTAACAGCCACTCTTCCAGTTTTTGAAGAGTCATGGATTTCAAATATGGAGAGCAGATGTCCTGTGTTGGTCAGGACAGTTCCCTTTTTGAAGCCCTGTCCCTGACGTATTGAATTTTTTAGCAAAAATTGACATTTGCTCTGTTTTATAGCAAGAATCACTAGTTGGCAAAAGGAAATGGAACAAAAAGTAGAATGTGGATAAGGAGGAACATTTGGGGGTGGGAACGAGAGGTGATGTGCCAGATGGTGAGGTTCAGGCGTTGCCAGGAGGTGAAAAACAACCCCAGGTGGCTTAGCTCCAAGCAGCGTCCTGTTTTTACTCTGGGAAATATGGTCATCCTAATTTAACGATCAGTAAAGATCCTTGTGATCATCTCATTGACCTATTGCATAGCACAGGGCACATAATTTCATCAAGTGTTTTCCTGCATTGGTTCCACCAGCTTGTAGTTATATTTTACTTTAGACATGTCAGGTGGCCATATCCTCATCTGACATAAATTGACATAATGCCAATGAAGTTAGCTGAGCTATGATAATGCACACACGCATGTGCGTGTGCACACAGAGTGTCTTTATTTTTCTTTTATAGTGTTTGGCTGGTTTGCAGAAAAAAATAATTCTAATACCTCACTCATAAATTTGGAAAAATTATCCTTCAGGCGTGAAATATACCACATTTGTTCTCTGAAAGCTTGACTCACAAAGCATTCACTTAGTTGTGAATTTTGACTGCATACGTATTTCCCTAGCTATGAAAAAAATCCATTTTTTTTCCATGTGGATAGCTCAAGCTGCTGAACACGATGTGTACTGTGAGAATGCTTCTGTCTTTAAAAAGAAAAAAAAAAAAAGCTAGCTGGAAATTACCAAAGCTGTGGACATTTCAAAAGCACACAGTGAGCACTCATAGTTCAACTTTTGCAGTATATCTGAGAGCTCATACCTGTACAGAGGTTCTCTGAGTGTACATGTGTGTGCGTATGTATTTTTCCCCTCCAGAAGCAAACACTTCTCAGTATTTTATCGGACAATCAGGAGACACTAATGACCTGAAGTGGGTGAAGCTCATATGCTGCATTCATCCTTGAAGTGCTCTCAATAGAAGAGTTCAGCTCAATAAGTTTCTTCCACTTTTCTCTATCATGACACGGTTGTTTTGCTTCATTGTTCAGTTAAAACTGTTCTGCTTTTAGAAACTATTTTTACCTTTTTAATCTCCTGATCCCACGGTCACCAGACAAGCAAAAACACCACAAATGTCAAGGGGAGCTGGGCATGCACAAGAAATGTAAGATTGGGTCCTTATGACAGGACTTTCAAAGGAGTCAGAGAAAGAGGCACCCAACTCCCATTGAAAACCAATAGGAATTAGGTGCCTAATTCCTTCCTTTGAAAATCCCAACACTAATCTTCATTTGATTATACTTAATAAATAATGCCACCAGATATTAAAATGAAAAGCTCAACTTCAGTAGAACAAACTGAATTTATCCTGATCAGCAGAAAAACCTAATTACTATCATTGCTCCCTCCCCCTTCCTGGGGAACAGATGATATTTGTAGTTGCTTTGGCTGTGGTTAGCATCAGCAGTATAGTATGCATTGCATTAAATATATTAGTGGTTCCTGCATGGTCGTTCTGGCACCACTGATGCTTTACACAATGCCCCTAGTTTTTCTGTTTGACCTAAATCGTTTATCAGTCATTCACCAATGCCAATAAATCACAGTGTCTGGGGACCCTTAAACAGGAGCTGTAAAAAATATTAGTATAGCAATTAAAGACTCAAGTAGTAATAAACTCTACTGGCATTACACCTTTAGAAAGCCTCACTGAAATTAAACAAACATGGCATATCAACAATTTGAAAAGAGCTTTTTCTTCTGGTGTAGAATAGCTACTAGTTAAACCAGTGCAAGGGAGTCTCAGGGTTATTTTTGTCAATCATATAGACAAGGTGAAGGATGTGATGGCAGAGAAAGAAGGGGAGGAGGGGGAAATGTACATTAAAAAAAAACCTTTTCCTTCCAGCAGATTGGATCATGGGGGGGAGGGGTGGGGGTGGCGGTAATTTTTCAAACAAAAAAAGGGTCTCAAACTATTAAGCAAGCTGATATCAAATTCTGTCTGAACTAGTGAAAATGCACTGCTTTAAGAGCAGCCTAACTACAGATTACCTAAATGTAAGATCACTTAAGCATCTAGTATGTCTTCTAGTCATCCTGGCAGAATCATTTCTCAAAATAACTGGCTGGAATCCCACCAGTGGGGACATTTCTATTTAGAGGGGATGATGTACTAGAATTGTAATGCAGGGAACAATCTTGTATTAGCAAGGAGAGGCCAGAGACCACTTGGGTTACACCACTATAGTTTCTTAGAAGCCACTGCAGCTGCACTGATGTGTCCTGGAGAATCGGGGCCTAGATCGTATCCATCCTTAAGTTCTGTGGTTTTTTTCAAGGGACCGTGTCTTGCAAGGATGGTTTCTATAAACCAATGGGTCTTTTGCATCACAGGATCCAGTTATAAACCCAGGCAGTTAATGTACTGTTGACTAAGCAGGACTGCAGATACCGTATCACTATCTCAGAACATCTTGGGAAAGGCCAATTCATTAGCTCAGGTCCATACCTACTGCTAAGAAAAGCCTTTATAGACATCTTACATAGAGGAGTCTCAAAAATCCCAGCATCTCCATCTGGTCTGGAAACAAACACATTTACAGTGATTTGTCAGCCATTGCCAGAGCTGCAAACCCAGAAGCTGCTGTTCCCAAATCAAAGAAAATGAAGAATAGAAATGAACAAAGCTCTGTGGCCTAATATGCTCTTTACCCTCCATGCTCCTCCCCCTAGGGTTTGTAGTCTTGATCCTATTGACAGCAGAGAAAACAACTTTGAGACACTCTACAAAACACTGAAGGGTCTTCAAACACAAAGGGTACATCTACACTGCACGGGTACATAAACCACCTGTTATTTCGAAATATTTTTCGAAATAACAGGCACGCTATTTTGCCATCCCGGTAAACCTTGTTACACAAGGGATAAGGAATAGCTTGAAATAGCATGTTATTTTGAAATTTGGCACATCTACACAGCGCCAAATTTCAAAATGAGCTATTTAGAAATCATTTTAAAATAAGATGTGCAATTTGCATATCTTATTTTGAGTTTAGGGTGCTGTGTAGATGTACCCTAACTGTGGAGTTGGAAGATTCACAGAGAATCCATGTTCAGTCCTACAGAGATTGGTTCAACCATGCAAAATGGCTGCATATTTTGTACCATTCTGAGCTCAGCCCTGCTAGCTCAGCAGCACAACTGAGCAGTAGCTCTACCTCCACAGACCTTCTGCGGTGTTTGTAGCACCTCCATCAAGGAGCAGCAACCAAAGCTACACTGATCAAGAATAGCTTCCACATAGATTCCTGCAGAGAAATTTGCCAGTTTCCCAGGGAGTGTGACACCAAGAGTCCCCGGCCCTTTGCCCACCACATAAAGGCAACCACACATGCCAAACTTGTGAAGCCCCATTTCATGGTGGACACTCTGTACCTAGTATCAATTTAGCCTTCTTCCTTATGGAAATTCTGCTTTTTTTGTTCCACTCCATGCCACCTGCTGGTGGAAATCAAAGGACCCTGGGTCAGTAAAGGTATTGGGTCAAAAACTCTAAAAAGCTCCTGTTTTGTGTAGTTTTTTCCCTGAGCGATGAAAACCATATTCCTGGTTTCTCATATTTATCAACAATCCCTAAAGCCTCCTGATTTTACAGCAGAAACCACATAAATATTGACAGCTTTTTAAAAGCTGCAGCTTGGAACAACACGCTTTAAGGCCAATACATAGATGGGCCCATGGAATGAGTGGAAATTTCCTTCATGCTTTTTTTTGCAACAGTATTCTCTTTCAGTCGTTTCCTCTCCACTATAAAGTGTCCTTTTATTATATCTCTGTTGAGCTGGCCCCAATGACGCACCGAAAATAGAAGAAACTACCACAGCGTGTTTTCCTCCAGCTAAACAGCAAGCTCTGCTGTCTGAGGCTGCAGCAGAGGCATCAACACCGTCCATTCAGTAAAGGGCTCACCTGTGCCAAACACAGGTACTGCCAACAGCACCAAGAAAGCAGGGCCAATAAATCCCAGCACACTGTGCTCCCCGTCTGTGCTCCGTGGAAGCACTCAAAGTTCAGGCGCCTCCTTTCATACACAAAGATGTACGGCCGTGGTTAATGAACTCTAGAGCAAAGCCCTGAGTCGCTGCCAATCCACGGGAAGGAAGAGGAGCAGGCATTGCACTGAATGCCTGAGCTTTGTGACATTCACGAGTGATTTAATTATTTGACCAATCCATCATCATATACGACAATGGCTACCAAAGAGAGAGGATGAGATGAAGCGATGCTAATGAACTATGTAGGGCATCACATATGCATCTGGGCTCCCCACTGACATTTAAAGATGCCGGAACAAGGAAAGCAGGATCGGGCCCCTTAAAGCTATGTACCAACCATCTGTATTCAGGTCAATCAAACACAATGCTTGAGTCTGACAAATTGTGATTTTTATACATCGCTGGCCAAAGGACTCAATGTATGGCAAAGCACAGACAGGCCAGTCAGCCACCCCCTGGCCTTATTTTCTTTAGATATTTGAAAAAAAGAAAATAAAAGAAGCCTATATCTCCTCCTCAGATTGGTCAGCCAATTCTGCCCCTGTGGAAAACTACTAAAGGGGAGGTAGGCTGGTGTCAAAGAACACTGGTAACTTTGTTCCACCGTTACCTTCCAAATAAGACTCTCCAAACTTAGGAGGAAAGAAAGAATGTCTTTATTTCGCTCCAGCTTCGCTTGGATACTAAATTTTACCTTAAGCCAAAGCAGTCACAGATTGCTTATTGAGAGAGGTCCCCACATGTTTCCTACAGGTTACAATGGAACCCTCCAGACCCGTAACAATGAATAAATATCTAAAAATCCCAAATAGTTGTTGAAACATAATGGATGACTAAAGCATGCTCAGTTTCATGATGCTCTGATTAATACAGTGCCCTTGAAATTTTACTTCGTTCGCTAGCACAAAACTGAACACTATGGAGCCAGTTATTCCTAATTTAATAGGCAGTGAAATGTAATGTCCATTGTATCTCATGTATCTCGAACAGTATCACGCTTCAAAAATGAACCAGCAAAATACTAGTAGCTGTTTGGGGCTACTGTTGGATTACATGGGTTACTGTCTACACCAGCATAAAAGTGAGGATTGTGTCTCCAGCTACAACAGCTCTGTATCTCATTTATTCTTTATCACTGGAAACTGAGCACGATGGGGAGTGTGTGTTAATTAATGACCTCTTACTTCTCTCCTTTAACAGCTCTTTCTTCCTCTAATCAGTCTCGTCATTCACACACAGGAGAATTAGCTAAAAGCTCTTTAAAAATACATAGGCTTGATCATAGCACACCCTGATTTAAAAAAAAAAAAGATGATTTATATAAATAAGTAGTTAAACATAAATCTGAAGCAAAGAAGTTTTGTGGGAGCTGCAGAATGGACAGGTTCTCTCTCCAGGGAAGAAGAGAGGAGGGGTGAAAGACTATCCCAGGAATGCTAAGTTATCTAGGCTCTACTCCATGCCTGTCACATGTCCTTCAATTAGAGGGAAGTTGTTCATTTGAGTCCCAAAGTTATCTGTGTCCCATGCAAATTGGGCATCTTCTTGCTTTTACGGATGAGATTATTTATAACAGAAACAAAGAATGAAGAAAGCAAGCTATTTACAGCTCCAGAAAGTTACTGATAATGAGGGAATGAATCCCACAGCATTGTAAGTTTCCTGTATGCATATTGGTTGTCATTTCCCTCATATGAGGTCTTCATCCTCTTCCAACATTCAGGCCTAGGAAGGCTGAGACATATTCTGCCAGTAGCAAAGGCTTTACTGTGCAAGCCCTATGCAAACAGACAAGTCACACGGAGCGTTTGAAGGGCATTAGTGAGGCCTCTGGTGTGAATAATATTTAGAGCCAGGAAAAACCTTTACCAGTTACAAAGGGAGAAAAGGAAAGAGATAATGGATGACAAGATACAGGGGGAAAAAAAATAAACCTGCAGAGATGATGAGTAGTGATGGTGCCCGTGCAGGGCAGTCCCAGGAGGGATGGAGAAGTGAAATGTAGAGTCCTGAGAAATTGAGCAACTCAGTATCAGGTGGGAGAAAGGCCCATAGTTCTCACTTCTTTGTGAGTTCTGTGCAGCACCTCTCAGACTACAGCACTGAATCCACCCCCAGATTCCAAGGATGTCTGAGAAACGTTACGTCTAGCTTCTCACAGTATTTGCTGTTGTGAGCTCTCCATATACATTTTCCCTCACTTTTGGGATGCAGAGTACCCCAGCAAACTGAAATCCACTATATAAATTACACTTTTTAATAAGCCACCCTGACTGTCACGAGCTAAAAACAAAAGGCACTCCTTAAAAGTAAAAAAATGGAGGTTATCTAACTACATTAGGTCCTTACAGATTGGGGCTCCAATGATTTGTCTAACATCTCACTGTGGCAGAATGGAAACAAGGAACTTAGATTCCCTGTTTTTTGAGCTAACTGTTAGAGTACACCCTGCTTTTTTAGAGAGAAAGAAAAACAGTCTTAATTTCACATTCACATGCATTTCCTAGGACTAAAAAGTCACAGCCCAAAGTAAAAGGAGAGATCCAAAATAAACAGTGATGCAAAAAGCATTAAATGATGTAGCCTTTGTTAATATATGCATTGTCTCATGTCTCCGTTTTTAATACTTAACATTTCTCTTATTCAGTATTGAACATTTCCAATAGAAAGGCCACAGGGATTAAAAAGATACATCAAATATGCATGGGAAGGAGATAAATTTGGATTTAAAAACAACTGACCTCACTCATAAAAGTCACATTTAAGTAAAGTTGCTGAATTTGCTTTAATCTCTCTGCCACCTAAAAAAGAGTCAATGAAATTTTGAAAGTGCCTTTTTCCTTTTTTTGACTAGAACCAAAACTGGGAGATATGAGGGCAAAATTCTGCTCTTCCATCCACATTCCATCTCTGATCCTCTATTTCTCATGCATATTAAAAACTATCACTATCAAAAAAAGTTCCACACAAACGTAGCTGGCAAGAATATCCAAGTCAAGATCCACGAGGTGGGTGGCTGAGATGCTACCTGCAGTTTGTGTTTGATAGTGGGGGTTGGGGAGAATACACCTTCTTTTCATGCACTGACAGTGGAATCTCAGGCATAAATCTTCACACTTCCATTATCCAGCTACTTGATTTGTGCCTGTGTGCGCACAGAATTTTATGGACATTGAAAATGTGACCCTTAAAGTAGCACAATCATGTATTCAAGGCCCTGCTGACTGTGGTGATTCATAACCTTGCTGAGAAGCAAGCTCCAGGAAAGCTGAAATATTAAATAAAGAACATTTTCAGCAGTGGGGGTGAAGTTAAAAGCACAAGAAATGTGAGTTGTTTTTTAAACAAATTTATTGTGCGGGCAAAGTAATAACCCATTTGCATCAGAAAAATCTACAACACGGAGCAGCAGATTGGTGGTACACTTGGTGATTTTCTTTGACCCCAGAGGAATTTACTGGCATGTTTTATGTGGATTCTGCTAGAAAAGCTAAAGCCTCTCTGGCACTCCAAAGGAGGCAGTCTCTCTAGCATTTTAGCAAACAGAACAATAAAAGTAGCATAAGCGTTATTTCATGTCTCTACCCACACACTGAGCTGAAACAATACAAAATAACTAAGCTCTATATTTATGTTTGTTGAGTGTATTGTTCTCCCAACCATACAGGGACTATTCATTTCTTGCTATGTTATTTTCTATAAAATATTAGTAAACTAATTTTAAAAGACATTGTATTCTACTGATGAGTTTGCAGCCGATTTCTAGCTTGGACAGAACTGGATTTCCATTTTTAATGGATGCAAACCAATATGGTCCAATTTAGATCAGTTAGATGTCTAAGTATTTGTTTTGCAGACACTTAAATGATCTGACTTTCACCTGCAATTATTGGTGCCTGTAAAATACAGGAACAAAAAAACCACGAGCACCATTTAAAAATCTGGCTGTAGCTACGTATTTAAATGCTCGTAAGAACATACACTTGTTCCGAAGTCCCCATTAAAGTATATGGAAAGATTCTCATAGACTTCAGTAGCCTTTGTACCAGGCACTACAGGTTCCGCAGTATTTTAAATCATAAGTACGTCACTCTTTTGGCTTTCCTGCAAAACCTATTCAGAGACTCCATTTATAAATATGGGCACCATTAACGGGTCATTGAAATGCAACTAGCAGATTCTCATCTCAACACTGAAAATCTGCTGTGCCAATGTGAGCTTCCATATGTTCTATTAGAGCAACTATATTCAAAAATTGGTCTTATGGTCAGTGAAATATAAAAAGATGCCATTGCATGTTACTGAGAAAAGTTTGACATCGGGCAGGTACAATCAGAGAAAGGTCAGTCAAAAGTAAAAGCTGGGGCTACATCTACACTGCAATGCCATTTTGGGATACTGGAAATCCCAGTGTGTTTTGATCACGTCCATTATTTTGAAATATAACGGGCTTGCTAGTCTGATGTCCCTGTAAACCTCATTCCACAAGGAGTAAGGGACGTTTCAGAATAGCGATTTATTTTGAAATAAGTGCTGTGTAGACAGCACCAATTTTGAAATGTTATTTCAAAATTGACTCAAAATAACCTATGCAATTTTCATAGCTCAAATTATGTATCGTATTTCGAGCTACAGATGCAGTGTAGACGCACCCTAAGTGACCTCACTCCTTTGTACCTTACGTTAGTCTCTGAATACCCTTGAAAATCAAAGGCTGTATGTTTCAGAGAAAATGGCTGGTTGTTTTCTAGATAAACGTGTCTAAGAATGAGATAGGAATTCCTTAAGAATCAACGGAAAAAATCTAAGTCATGCCACAAATGTTAAAGAACGTATGACAGGAGAAAACAGGAAAGAATTAAAAAATGTTTTGAGAGGCAGAAGACGGTGTAAAGAATCAGTGAGGGACTATGTGTTTAGGAATTTGCAGCTGAAAAGTTGCTTAAAATAAAGCAAGTTCTTTCATCCAATACAATAATAGACTTGAAGGAGAATCAGTTAAGGATCTTTATGTCAACTAATCTGAAACATTTACTAGTTTCCCAAATATCATTGAGATTTTGTACACACTGGTAATTTGTGATGCCTTTTCATGTTTCCTTTTGAGACTGAGTGCTTAAACAAGAACAGTGACAACAGTACAAAAGGGTAAGGCAAGTGTAAGACTTAAAGAAGGATAGCTAACAAGAAGCTTTTATATTTAACAAATGACCCAAATCACCTATAAAAAAAATCATGCTCGTGTAATCAGTATAATCTGTCAAGACTATTGTGTGTCTTCCTTTTATATATCTAAGAATAAAAGTTTAAAAGACTGATTCTGGCTAGCAACTGATAAAATTCATTACTGGAGCCAACAACATAAGCTACCAAATCAGAGGATCATTCAACTGCATATCCAGTAATTTGATCTATGCCATCAAATGCCACCAATTCCCCACTGCTATATATATTGGACAAACTGGACAGTCCCTACGGAAAAGAATCAATGGACACAAATCAGATATACGTAAAGGGAACATACAGAAACCTGTTGGAGAACAAGTCAATCTACCTAATCACTCTTTAAAAGATCCCCAGGAGGCTGTCTTATCACAAACCAAATCTACAAGTCAAATACACAGAGAGGTATTAGAATTACTATTCATCCACAAGTTCAATTCTCATGTTAATGGCCTCAATCGAGATGAGGGATGGCTGGGACATTATCAACCTAACATTCAAAGAAGGTGCAAACAGCTCTTTGTCTAAGTTTCTTGCGTTAGTACCCTTCCTATCTATTGCTGTCCTTTGATCCTCATCTGCTTCTTTTTAACGATCCAATCTTCAGATGTTTATAGATTGCCAGTTCTGCCTACTTGTTTTTCCCTTTGATATTTTCATACCCTCTGCTCCTTGTTCCCCGCCCCCCCCTCCTTTTTTTTCTTTTTTCCCCTTCTCCTTCTTCCCTATTTATTTTGGGTCTGCACATCCTAAACTCAAAACTCTGGTCATCTGAAGAAGTGGGCTGTGCCCCCGAAAGCTCATGATACCATCTATATGTTTTATTAGTCTATAAAGTGCTACCAGACCATTTGTTGTTATTATTAATAATACAGGTTCAGGAAGTAAATACTGCCCATGTTCTTCCCTCCTTTAGGGTTATCAGCCATCCAGAATATTCATATTTCTCATTCCTCAAAGGCCCAGGATTATGGAGATGTCCCCTCCAGCAGAAACGGCTGTGGGTAAGTCACTATAGAACATCAGGAATCACTTTCTCCCCTGGGTATGCATGTATCAGCTGTGCAGTGCTGCCCATCTCAGAAAGACTGGAACAAGTGTAGCCCGCATGCATGCTGCATGTGGTGCACTGTCCCATCTAGTGACACTGAGACCACTTACAGAGAGAATAATGAGGCTGCTCTACAGCCAGCTGGCTTTTAGCTTATGTGGTATTGGCTCATGCACTAAGCTCCAGAGGTCCCAGGTTTGATTCCACCTGTTAAGCATCACATAAGCACACTCTGAGCTCAGGTGCAAGGTCCAGCACTGGGATATACTGGATGAGACCCACCATCTCTATTTTAACAGCAATTCATGGTAGTTAGAGCCTACTACATTGAGGAATTCTTTGCCTTACAAATACACAATGTAGCTTCATCCATAGAATATGTATTAGAGATTGAATTGGCACTAATCCAGGTCTGAGACAGAAGATGATCATTTCCAGGGCCAGATTCTCAACTGGGGAGAATCAGTACACCACCACTGGCTTCACTGGAGTGATGCTGATTTATACCAGATGAGACTCTGCCAGCAGACTCCTCCAATGACCCTACAGCTGACTCTTGGTCAGGAAAGGTGCAGCGAAACCATTATGTAGAATGTTCATGATTCCCAACAAGCTATTCAATGAAAGTAGCTGGAATTTAATTTACATGACAATAGTGCAAAAAGTAGCTGGAATTTAATTTACATGACCGTCTGGATCGAATCACCCTGGGCTAAGAGCTGTACAATAACAGTACTTCGACACAGACTTTCAACCAGGACTAACCCTGTCCTTGACCTTGGTCATGAAAAGGAAAAAAAGGTCAGGACCAAAATAAAAACCGAATTAGGAATGTGAGTCTTTCCCCACCCCGCAAACATGTTTGTATGGCAATAATCAGACACCTACTGCATTGAGACAGGAAAGTCAGAAATCATGTTTCCTTCACAAACAGTTGTTATCACACAGGAGACCAAAAGACAAATGACTAGCAACACCTACTTTCTGCTGGCTTAGTCCTGTGACCATTTCTACAGAGTATTGCTGAATTCATAATGCAAATACGACTAACATTATGCTCTACTTCCTCTGGTAGGTAGTGTTTTACCCTCCACTTAGTGGATGCGATGGACCACTGGAAACTAACAAGCAGGACATAATCAACGATATTCATTTGAGCATTTTTCTGCAGTTTTTGGGTGTAGGAACTCTGCTATTTTTCATCAGCTGGCAGGCATCCACTTGTTTTAAAAAATAATATATTTACTATAATTCACTGATTTTTCACTGTAAAAGGTTCTTTTTAGGACATTAGGAACTCATTTTAAAGGTACTGCATGGGCAGTTTGGTCATTCAAACACCCGTTCAAGTCAGTTAGACTTGCCCGGTGTATTGCTTTGAAAATTAATACATCAATAAAGAACCTTCCCTTCTCCAGATGCATAATTCTATGTTGCTCTGATAAGCCCCAATTCAGAAAAGTACGTAAGCATGGGCTTCAGTAGAAGCATTGTGCTTAAGTCCCATGTAAGCCAATGTAATTTAAATATGTATCCAAATTTAAGCAGGTGTTTAGGTTCTTTCCTGAATATGGAGGGACTTAAGAACCCACAAATGTTTTGCTGAGATTGGGTCCACAGATCTCAAGTCAGGCAGCAGTATACAATGGTGGTTTAAATCTCCTTGTATAGACCCGGTCATGGGACTGCTCTTCACATATCTATTCCTTTTAGGATAGATTAGAGCAGCGGTTTTCAAACTTTTTGGGCTCCGGAGCCCTTTACATGCGTAAAAATTTATGCAGAGCTCCAGCGGTCCACTGATTGTATGTGTTGTACCTATTGATGTTTCCAGTTTGTCAACCTCGCAGAGCCCCTGGGGATGTCTTGTGGAGCTCCAAGGGCTCCACGGAGCACAGTTTGAGAAACACTGGATTAGAGCATCCCAACAGCTGTTCTAATTTACACAAATCATTGATAACCAAACTGTGGCTTTGATGAGTCCTGATCATGCTTGCTCTTTTCTGTAGCAACTCCGTCCTTTCCCTGCTATACAGGCAGTAAGGAGTTGAGGACAGAGGCATAAGTAGAGCTGGTGAGATTTATTGTATTTTCTGTGACTTTTTAAGTTAGCATTTTTGTTTTCATCCAATTTTTTCCAAAAATGTTTGGAGGTTTTTTTTCCCCAAAAAACTTTTTTTTCCCTGAGGGGAGGGGAGAAAGAAGGGAAGCAGATTTAACTTTGACAAAATCCTGACAATTTTTCATGACTTTTCCATTTAATCCAAAAGTCATGTTAAATTAGAAAAAAAGATTGAAATTTTTTTTCAACCAGTTTCTAATGCCAATGTCAGCTCAGCACCATTGCATGATTATTTCATTATAATTCCCCATTGGCTGGGTAAGACAATTGTAGTCAGATTACGCCAAAGTGCAGAACAAAATAGAACTTTCTTTCCCATGTTTGTCAGTCTAGAGTGGAAAGAGATTGAGAGCTGTATCCATGAGTGTTTTTATCCCTCCTCCTCACCTCAACCCTCACTTCCCCAACCAGGAATGTGAACAAATAGCTAGTTATTTAGTTGCTGTTCATGGTAGTTGTGGTGAGTGAAAAGGGTCTTCACTTTGGCTTTGGAAACTCTGCTCAGGTGCATTCACAAAGAAGATGAGTGATCTGTTTTATTCTAAATGAAGATGCAGGATGGAAAGCTGAACTTTCAAATACTTTGGGCAGATTGGCGTTGCTATACATGATTTTGCTACCAATTTATCTGAAAAATCAAGTACACTATATGGGCTAAGTTCTGCTCTGCGATATACAGAGCCTGATGATTTTAAAGCTGCCATGGGAAATTAAATGCACAACTTCCATTCATTTCAATGTGAGCTGTCCAAATCCTCACACAATATCCAAGTCCAATGAGGACTGTATATCTGCAGTTAGAATTGGGCTCAGAGCTGGCACCACAGATTTCCACAGAAAATAGAATCTGTTGCTGTCACTACTCACCAAACAATTACAACTTTACACACTAATGAAGTGAGGTGAGGCGTGGCCTGATGGCTGATGAACTTCAAAGTTAATTAAGGTAAGATGAGATACAGTGGAAGAAATAGTTAGAATTACTCATACATAGTGCATGGTTTCAAGGTAACTGGAGCTAACAGGCAGGGAAAGACAAAAGTTAGTCCAAACTGCAGTAGCTGAAATTGATTAATTTTAGCATTTATTTTTGTTCACTCATGTGAGAAGTATTCCTGAGCTAGAAAAATACCAAAGTATTTGGGCATTTTAGATCTCCATCATCGCACACAATTTAGGATTTCTTTAAAAATTGTTTTGAAGAAAAAAATCTGAATAAACTGAATGTTTTTTAAGCCCAAATTTGTGATTCCCCCCCCCCCCCCCCCC
>CM057845.1:89104617-89115702 GCA_030068395.1 Apalone spinifera
GGCTGAGGGGGACGCTCTGGGGGCGGGGTGGGAGGACGCACGGTGGGGCCGGCAGGTGGGGGCTAGGGCCCACTCCAGGCAGAGCCGGGAGAGAGACCCGGCTCCAAATATTGCTGGAGCAGGGCCCCGGCTCTGAATAATAACTCGCCGCCCATGGCGCCTGGCACACTTCCGGGTTCAGAGTGCGGGTCCCCTTTAGGTGCAGGGCCCGATTCAGGGGAATTGGTCGAATCGGCCTAAGGCCGGCCCTGCTGCTCACTGTACATAGTTAAGATTTGCTGACATTGGTAACAAGAAAATGCTTTTTCTGCTTATTATTCCTATTATCCCTGCACATCCAGTACAGATAGAAAGAAACAAGATGGATTTTTTTTTAATGGCATTATCAACTGAACTGATCATGGAATTTCAGGGTTCAACATGAAGGCAGTAAATGCATAAGTGGTCCCTAAGGTCAAAAAAAATCGGAAGAGAATAATCTCTTGAGAGCGAAGCTAAAGGCATGATATGAAGACAAGTGGGTTGTAGAGGTGTCACTGAAGACCTAGTGGTGCCACACTGAAATGTCTATTTCTCAATATGTCAGGGAGAAGGGAAAAAAGGGAAAGAAACCAGCTTGATTTTCAGAGCCCAAGCTGAATTTCAGGGATGGCTTCTTTGTGTGTGTGTGTGTGTGTGTGTGTGTGTGTGTGTGTGTGTGTGTGTGTGTGTGTGTGTGTGTGTGTGTGTGTGTGTGTGTGTGTGTGTGTGTGTGTGTGTGTGTGTGTGTGTGTGTCACCAGAAATCAATGCTAGAGAACCCCACAATACCATTTTTACAGTCTCTTTTTCAGAGTAGAGACACGCTTTCATATTACACTTTGCAGTATCTTGGTCAGAGTATTGTTTGAGTAACCATAAAAGCACAACTGGAAGAAGTGGTCAGGATCTTGGCTTACTCATTTCAAACACAGCACCTGAAGAGCATCACAGAGTCCTCTAACCAGTGCTGGGACATTGGTTCAATATGGACTGGATGTACAAGAAACAATGCCTCCTACTGAATCAACACACCCACAGGACAGAGACTTTCCTTGAAGGTTTCCCATCCAAACACGGATAAGCTCATGCGCTGTTTAGTTTACAAAAGCCAAGAAGATTATTGCCCAAAGTACAAGAGTACAGTCACTAATGTTACAGACACTTGAGCTGGATAGAGTAATATGCCAGGAGCTGGAGAGAGTAATTTGCTGGATTTCAAAAAACTAAAAACTGTGTGGTGCTAAAACTGTCATTGCAGACAAAATGCAGATCCTCCTTCGAAGCCCTAAGGCCACAGACTCAGTTTTCATTGGCTGCTGCAAATCTCTGCAGCTTAGAACTTTTTAAAGTCTAGGGAAACCCAGATAACAGCAACTACAATGTGCTTAGGAATGGCAATATGTACCTAATGTGCATATTGTTACCAGATGGCTTCTTCTGAACGAAAATGAGGGAGGAGATAGAAGGGAAGGGGAAATAGAAGATTCAATTTTACAAATGAAAAATAAAACATTTGACATAGCTACACACTTCATGAAATCAGCAGCAATAAACTCTTAATGACTTTGCCACAAAGTCTGACCCTTCAGAAGCTGCAGAGGTTGAGAGAAAATGCTGCCATGAAGCGTCATAAAATATGTGGACAGTAATTACAGATGTGTCACAAACAACCTGCCAGAGAAAACGCACACATTCTAAATCAGAGTTTAAAAAATTGATATTACCTATTAAAACATAATTAGAAGAATTTAAATATTTCTTATAGACAGATGCACAGTTCAGTATAATGGCTTGCTTGGTAAACAACAGGTAGTTAAGACATGTTTTGAGCCCTGAATTCTTATCAATCTGTTATTTTCCAAGGCAGACTTATGAATCAGCATCAACAGTTCACTTATAACAATTAAACCCTGGAGACTGTGGAACTGTGAAATATTTCTCCTTATTTAAAAACAGCTGTTGGTGCTGGACAGTTAGACAGATACAGCAAGGAAAGGAGGAATATTTATGTCCCCTGTTAAATTATCTTATTTTTTCCCCTCATTTATAGATGGACTACAGTTTTATACAGTTCCATAGCCTACTCTCGTAACCTACCCACTCAGAGATTTATGCATCTACTCTAAAAGTTGCTCTGCATAATAACTGCACTATGTCCACATGAAGAACCATTGGCTTCAGTAGAGCTCTGGTCTACCTGTTCAGAGCTCATTATACAACTTAGCAGTACACGTATAGGTAATTTTACACAAACAGATGTTGTATTAAAGAACAGCTGTATAAAATCTCTCATAATTTGAGTACACCACTTAACTAAGGAACAAGAGAAATGCCACTTTCTTTCTGAGGGTTTTCTCCTCTGTAAGCCATCCAAGACTTTCCAGATTTGAAGATATTTTCATTATCCTTAAAATTCTACTTCGGCTTTCTTGGGAGCTGTCAGCGCTCAAGTGGGTTCATTCTGATACCGCTGTCATTGGTTAAACAAGATCTAGAATTCTTTACAGCAAAACCAAGAGAACTACATGGCTCAGAGGAGTAGTAATGCAGTGAGGCCTTTCATGTGTAGGCCATCGATTTAAGTTCACCCCAACAGTTATCTTTGAGAGCTATTCAGTGGCCTGTGTGAAATAAGTTGGATAGTGACAATCCAGCTCCCAATGAACATGTGTCTCTCTAGTAGAATAAGAGAGCACCATTTGGCACCCTTGTAGACATTCCTAGCAAAGAAATCAGGTTTTGAAAGAGGATGATGAGTGAATGGGTTTCTTTCCCCAGATGCGTATCCCCATAGTGCAGGAACATATAGGAGGAAATTTGAACTAGGACTATCTACTTCGTGAATAAATCCAGGGCTTTGGTCTCCCAAGGCTATAAATCCACCAAGTTCAATAATATAAAATTTTACTAACATAATCATATTTGGAATTTAGAGGATAAAATAAATTAACACACACAAATATTAGGTGATGACGATTTTGCTCATTTTTGTTTCATTCTTTCACTCACAACGTGGTTTTCTTTGCATTTTCACCCCTAAAATTACTCTGGTCTGAGATGGACCACAGGCAAAATTTATTCCGGAACCAATTACAGGTTTAAGATTTGATACCTCATGACTCATCAGGACTAGGAATTGATACTTTAAATAAAATTGGAAAGGGGAGATTTCTCAGGTTTTCGATGAAAATCACAGTGCTTATTTCTAATTTCAGCAGTTACTACAACATTGGACATCAAACTCCCAATTCTGCCATTTATGGACAAAATATTTTAGATAATTTGTAGATGTTTCTCGCAATTTTATTAGTTATAATTTTTCTCTCCACCCCTTCAAGTGTTTACAGGTGGAACATTACTGACTTTATTTGTGAATGAGGTGGCAATCCCAATTTATACTGACAAATCTTGACATTATATCAAATAGGTGCAGCAAAACATGTGCAATACTTCCCCTTCTCTGATCTGATCCCGGCAATGGTACATTAAAAATACATGTCTGTACATGCCTTTATTTTGGAATATAGGCATTCCCCGAGGAACAAACATCTGCACATACAAACAAAAGAAGTCACCTGCAGCCTCAGGCATGGACATCCTTAGGCTTTATGGGGCCCTGCACAGTACTATTAAACTGATGCCCCTATACCCAATGGCAGCCCGGGGGGAGGGAGAAGGGATGACTGTTTCTTAGAGATGTGATTTTATAATCTTTAATAACATATTTTAAAGCCAATTATAAAACTAAGGTCCTATAGACAAACAGTCAATTCAGAAACTGACAATATATACCTGGGGTTGGCAAATGGCTTCATTACCACTTGAATCACCCTTTCACAGGTTCAGTGGTCTACTAATAGGTCTGGCAATCTCTCTCACTTTTAAATTAACTAAAAAAACCAAAACAACAAATAGTCCTGCAGCATCTTTGAGACTAACAAAAAATGTAGATGGTATCCTGAGCTTTGGTGGGCACAACCCACTTCTTCAGATCAATGGAGCAAGGGGTTCAGAGGTACAAATAAATAAATAGCACAATAAGAGGGGAGATGAGGAGGGAAAGAGGAAAAAAAGTGAAAAAATCTTGTAAATTAGATTGTCCTTGCTAAATGAGGCTAATAGAGTGGGCTGTAAGTGCCTGATACTTGGCTTTTGATGTAAGTAAGGGTTCCGTGATGAGCAGGCACTCCTCTATCCCCTCTTAAAGAGACAGCTTTTTTGCGTCAGGACTTTTTTTTTTTTTTTGGCTTGACAAAAAGCAGCAGCAGGTCCTTTTTTTTTTTTTGATTCATCAAATGTGTCAAATTTGCATATAAAGGCAAGTTCCACAGTTTCTCTCTGCAGCTGTTTTTTTAAATTGCTTTGTAAGAGTATAGTCACTTTTAGATCCATTAATGAGTGCCCAAGTAAGTTAAAATATTTTCTAACAGGTTACAATTTCAAATATCTGGTTTGTGTCCATTAATCCTTTGTCACAGAGACGGTTTAATTTGGCCAATTTACATGGAAGAGAGGCATTGCTGGCACTTGATGCCATATATCACATTAGTGTATGTGAAGTTGTATGAGCTGTATAAATTAACTAGATCCTCTCTAGAGGAAGCAAAGCGATAGAACAGGGATAGAAAAGGTGGGTGGACATTAAGACCCAGTGGTGCCCCAGATTTTCAGATGCCCTTTGCAGCTGCATATTCTGTGTATGGGTAAAAACAATCCTGGCTTCAGGGGAGCAAAGAAGAGTCACAGGTGGTGGTGAACTAGGTGCAGCCCACAGGGTTGGGGATGGGGCTGGCTGCAGAAGCTGATGCAGAGCCCGCAGGGAGGTGGCAGCCAGAAGATGCCCAAAAGTCCACTTCTGGATCTTCACCTACCTCCTCATCCTCTAATTGAGCCTGCCTTTCCTCAAGCACCAGCATTCAAGGTTAAATAAAAAAAACCTCTCTCTCTATTGCAGATGTAAGCCAAGGGTCTGAAGGACTGCTTGCAATGCAGCCAGCTGAAGTTGTTTAGCGCTGCAAGATAATTAACTGTTGATATGTAAATACAGCTCATGCTGGGATGGGGAAAGAATCCGGGGGGTGGTTATGTAAATCCAATTCAGCCAGGGCTGATGGAGGTTCGGTTGTTAGAATGGAATGTGATGTATTGTAACTAATTTGGGCTGTTGTGGGGTCACAAATCATGCTACCCCTAAATGTGGGACCTGTAAAATATGACACCAGTGCTTGCAGGAGAGACATGATCATTTTAAGGGGTCTCAGATGAACAATCCTCCCCCTTCCAGAGTTGAGTGAACTGAGTTGGGGGTAAGGGCTTGATCCAGCCTGCTTCATGCCTGCCAGGCGTGAGCTGTAAGACTGGTTCAACCTGCCCCTTTCTTCCTCTCCTCCCCCCTTGTTCTAAGGATAGACCTAAAGCAGACTCCATCAGGAGTCTTTTTGCTATTCCAGTGGAAGCTGGAATCTTTTGCCAGCCTAGGTGGTGGCTAAAGAGTTGAAATCGCTAAGAGCTGAAGTCACTGGTGTGACCTGGAGCCAGACCCATTGCTGCCAGGGAATGACTGGCAGACAGCCAGTGGAGCGGCTGGCGGGAACGACAGGCGCAAGACCAGTAGGAGTAGCGGCAGGTGGAGCAAGCGGACCACAGGAGCAGCACAAAGGTGGCATGGCCTCAGGCTCAATGAGTGGGGTCATCACGGTGATGTGTCTGGGTCCACACTGACTGGACAGAGCTGTAAGTGGGGCGTTTGACGTGGGGTACAAAGAAAGTTTGGGTAAGCGAATGGGACCCTTACCTTGTTGGACTGGTGAGCCTGAGAGGCAAAGGACATTGCTCAATCCATTTGAGCCGGGATGGTTACTCATGGGGGGTTATGACCTCGGTTTGTGGTATTTTCCCAAGCTAATGCCATGTAACCTCTCTCCCTTTCATTAAAAGTTTATTTTTTACACTCAGACTCTGTGCTTGCGAGTGGGGAAGCACTGCCTCTCAGAGGTGCTCAGGGGTGTGTGAGTTTCCCAGGCTACTGGGTGGGGGCTCGAACTGGTTCTGTGCGAGATGGATGAAAAGGGACTCCTAGATATTGAACCCAGCCCTGGCTGCTGCTGGCACTACCTCACAGAAGGATTACACAAACATACAGTATTTTACTACATTATGGGATAAATAGGCTTTTGCGGGCTAGACCAGGAATCCCACTACCATTTATAACTGTTTCTAAGGGAAAATGCATTCCAAGTTCTAAACAACCGAAGTACAAACTTTTGGAACACAACCCATTGGTAAATTGGGGATTTCCTGTACACAATTTAACTTTCCCCCTCACTGCATAAATGCAAATGTTTAAACAAAAAATGAATACTGTTGAATACATATAGCAAAATACAATTCATCACATTATGTTTCCCAGGACTTTCATTAGAAATATTTATAATAGTTTATTAATAAGAGATTAGGCCCAAACAAGAAAGTAGTTTACTTATGCCAAAGGATTCAATATATTTTTGTTTAGAACTGTAACATTTTACATGTAGCATCTTTTATTCCTAATGATCCATGTGAAATGGCCTATGGCTAAGACACTATGTGTATAAACTAAACTAGGAACTGTAAGGATCACAAAAGGATTACAGACTCTTGTCTATACACAGGGATGGCTCCCATCACAGAGATGGTTAAACTTCAATGGAAGGCGAACACAGCAACCAATTAAACAGCCTGCTGTAATACATAAGAGTTTAGAATGGCAAGCAAGAAAGACCAACACATTGAAATGGAAGAAGGCACTTAAGTAGGTAGAGGTATGTAATCCTGACTCAAGTTTAGCCAAGATACATGGAGTTCTTGTCAAAAGAACCACAGGCTCTTAAAATAACTACAGAGAGCCAATAGCTCAACTTCACATTGCATCCAGATAGCCAGCTATACACTATAGTAGTGACCCAGAGTGAAAAATGTAATCCACACCATTTGGTGCAGGATGTCCTTGGAGTTCTTCCAGTTAGGTAAAATTTTACTTAGCAAGTGGTAACTTTCAAAATCTAGACGTTCAAGAGGATTTGGCTGCCACAGACGACAACAGGAACTAACAACATCTTCTGAGAACTAGCCCTTTTTGTAAGTTACATTTGAAAAGCTGGAAGAAACTCCTTTTTAAACATGCTATTTTGGT
The DNA here is from genome assembly GCA_030068395.1 of Apalone spinifera. NCBI lineage: Eukaryota > Metazoa > Chordata > Testudines > Trionychidae > Apalone > Apalone spinifera. Next base: position 89,111,809 of record CM057845.1, read on the forward strand.
ACTCACTTTTAGATGGTTACTATAACTCAGTCCCCGTTAACATAAATCACAGCCCCCTCTTTCCTAAGCTATGTAATGAAATGACTTCCCTTACCATCTAGATCTTTGCTGTCTTGTAAAAGGCATGCTAAGAGATCACAACTGAAGCACAGTCCGTTGAACAAGATCAAATCCTGGCAAGCTCCATGGATTTTGGAAGAAATATTTACATAGAAATTATAACACATGATGTGTATATTAGATGGCTAACAGATAAAAATATTACTGGAAAAATGACTAATGATTATAGGAGAACTAAATGATTCACTTAGCTAATGTATTCTTCATATGGCAGGCATTTATTTGCTTTTACTGATGATTCCAGAGACCCTCTGCTTTGCACAGAGAGCTTGTCAACACATTAAAACTTAATGTGCAAAGCAAGGATTATTGATGTTAGCTCTGTTTTAAAAAGTGTATTAGAAGGATTTTTACGGTCATGCCTGTATTTTCTTTAGCTACCATCTATCACAGATTTTAATTTCAATCAGTTAGCTAGCAGTCCAAGCACATTTTAACATTCCCATAGTGTATTCACCCAAAACTGTTGTCTGTGTGTGTGAATTTTTTCATATCCCTGCACAGGCATAGTCAAATATCACAGTGAATGTGATATTTCAGACAATGAAACAATCTTAATCTCAGTTATTATAGATACTCTTGTATCTTCCAGTGCTTTGTGTTATTTGGATACAGAAAAGAAAACCTCAAAGAGCCTTTGGTTTCTTCAAAGTTTTTGTGCTTATAAAAACATCCAAATATTGGTACTAACCAGAACCATGTACGGTATCTCACCAAATACTGCCCTCAGTACACAGGTAAGTTTCCCACGGTTGTGGATCAGTGATAGCACCTGCCCTATAGTATGGGCATGTGCTATGTACTCCACTCCTGCATAGATCTGGCAAGGTATCAGGCTCTTATCATGCAACATCCCTGCTAATTATGGGTCTCACCTAACTGTGCAATGTTTTGCTGCTAACTGTGCAAAATTATAGTGCATGTTGTATGTTGTTGTTGGACATCCATCAGGGACTATGTTGAGACTTATGGATTAATCAACTCTGCCACTTAGATCCACTGAGTAAAATTTTCAAAAGCACTTAAGTGACTCAAAATCTTAAATTCTATTTACTTAAATATAAGGTACTTAAGAGCTCCAACATCACTGGGTGCTTTTGAAAAATTTATATACTTCCTCTAGTTAAAGTTCTTAAACCCTAGAAAGATTTTATTTCCCCCCACCCCCAGACTAGGCAGATGAACCGCAGACATCGTGTACAGCCATTTTATCATATTCAACTATCATAAATGGAGATTCTCTGTTCTACTCCACTCACCTTCAAATTGATACTGTATATAAATGTCACTTAACAGCTATAAAGTGTTGAAGTAATAACTTTTATTGGACATCTTCAAAACAAAAAGATATAACCCCATCCATTTTGTCTCTCTAATTTACTGGAACCAACACAGCTAAAGCAAGCTGCATACCTATGAGCTATAGCATGTAGCAATGTGCCACATTCAAACACTTCAAACTCTGAAGAAGTGGGAGAGACCATCAATTAGTGCAAATCAGCCACCAATCTCACAGGAACTACCACATTTAAACACCAGCTTAAGGATCTGAGCTAATGACTTTGGCTCTCAATGTTTTACACCTATGAATTCCTATGGATAAAACTATCCACTCTGACACTGCATCAAGATTACCTTATAGATACAGGTCCAATATACTAATGCACTTTTCTTCATTTCTGTGCCTTTTCTAAGCTTTGTCTGTTGTTACTATCCGGATGAATTTTTCAGATCTATGGGTAAATTACTTACAATATTTTAATAGTTTAGCCACTTATGCTCAAAATTCTTAATAATTCTTTCTGAGAATGAGACATTGGAACTCCAAGATTACAATATTACTATTGAGCTGCTGAAATGTCAGTGCTTATATGATGATTTAGTATGTTACCGCATATCTGTAGTAAGGATGTTAAGAAGCAGGTAACTGACTAACCATGTAGTCAATACAATTTGTATCAATTACACGATTAGTCGATAAGGGGAGGCAGAATCCAGGAGCTACCCCTGCTGCAGCTCTGCCTTTTAGATGTCGTAAGAACCACCACGCTCTTACTACATTTAAAAGGCAGAGCTGCAGCAGGGGTAGGTCCAGAACCTGGCACGAACTGGGACTGAGCAGTTTTCATTCGTTCTGGGTCCTGGACTGCTGCGCCTCTGCCTCCCCTGCCCAGCCCCCACTGCGGAGATGGTGCTGGGGGAACCAGCTTTTAAACCAGCTCCCCACAACACTGGCTCCTGCTTCCCCCCTTTGCTGCCTCTGATTCAGAGGCAGCCGGGGGGGGGGGGAGTGACTAGTCAAGTAGAATGAAAGGTCTACTCATCTTTGAACTAGTTGACAAACACATGTTAAATATACTCAAGCTAGTTTGCTAAATAGCAGTGTAGCTGGGGGCACTTGTGCTGTTGCTTGGGCTAACTGCTTGAATATGTACCTTGATGTTGTGGGTGGGTTTATACTCAGGCAGATCATCCAAGTTGCCACCCATGCTGCCTCCAGTTATACCTTTTTAGTGTGCTGGCTAAAACAGAACGAGTGCATGTCTGTCTACTTGAGCTGGGAGGCACATGCCTAGCTGCAGTACAGATGTACCCACAGTCCAGAACAGGAAGAGATGACTGAGCGGGAGGAGTGAGATCCAAAAAATGGGGCCTGAGAACCCCTGAAGGCACTGATCAAACCAAACAACACTCCATAGTGGGGAGGACTCTGACGGAAGGAATTGTGTACAAGTGTCCATTATTTTGCGTATATCTATGTATTTATTTATTTGTTTATGAGGAATTTCTCTATGAGGAAAGTACCGGTATGTCTGGTTCAGTATCCCTCTAAAAAGTCTGTGTGTTCTTGCTTTAACTCTCACATGTCCTTCCAGGGTTAAACAATAAACCAATGTGACAGAGCTCTGAAGAAAGTTCCCCCTGGACAGATTTGGGGGAATTCAACAGTGGTCCTGAGGCATAGATCTAGAACTGGAGAAACAACAGATTTTTTTTGGTTTGGTGGCAGTTCTGAAAAACTAGTTTGAAAACAAAAATTGGTTTGGACTGAACCAAAATTGGATTTTTTGGGGGGTGAATTTAAAAAGTCTGTTTTGTATCTATTCCTGAAGAGGAATTTTAACTTTGGTCTTTTGCACCCCAGACAAGCACCCTAGTCACCAGGCTAAACATTACAGAGGACTGGAAGTTGGAAAGGGCAGCCATACCACTTCCTCTGGCCATTTTGTAAAAGTTGAAATTATTTGGGTTAAAATTCACAGTTTCGTGATGACAAACTGCATTTTTTATCAAATAAAATATTCGTCTGAAAAGTGTCACCCAGCTTTAACAGAATGCAAGGTCCCATTTCCCTAGAAGTGGCACTTGGCGGTCACTGCCCAGAAAATGTGTCTGAGAGGCCAAAGTCAGCCATTGTGGCTGGTGCCAAACTAGATGGAGGGGAAGTCAGAAGTACATGGACTAGCCTGGTGAGCATCTACCAGGTAGAACTGAGGCAAGACTGTGCCAAGGCTAATTCAGCATCACCCTGGACCATAGTGCAATTGTAACCGTCACCGGGCAGATTTGAACCTTGGGATCTCTGGAGTTTAGTGCAAGAGCCTCTACAGCTGGAGCTATAAAGCCAGCTGGTTTTCAGCTTAGGCTGTAAAGCTCCCTTGTTCTTGTCTCTTGCTGTAAGTGGTCAAAGTGCCACTACATGGGACAGGGAACCACACCAGGGCTGTGTCTAGATTGGCACGATCTTGCGCCAGAGCTATGCAAATGAGGCTC
>CM057845.1:89115802-89132069 GCA_030068395.1 Apalone spinifera
CCCCCCCCCCCCCCCCGCCCCGCCGTGCCTGCTGCAGCAGCTATGGACAAGCACTTCTCACCCAGCCCCAAGCTGCTGCAGTCAGAGAGGGCTGGGGCTGTCTGCTCTCCCCAGGGCAGCCTGCCTACTGAACGCCTCATCCCTAAGCTCACCCCAGAGCAATGATTTAAATGAAGAAAGACAAAACTTATTTTAGTTAAGGGCCCGAGCAGCACCCGGCAAATCTTCTAGTGAAGTCATATTTAATTTTTAATTTGATACAAGTTTCAAATGATATCAAAGTAAAGATTAAATATGGCTTCATTTGCGAAGGATACTCACCCTGCACAGGAACTGTGGTTCTTCAAGAAGTGTCCCTTTATGGGAGCTCTACTCTTGGTTCACTTGCGCTCCAGGCACTTCAGATTGGAGATGGTAGGTAGTCGTGCCTGTCTGGCCTGAGCATGTGGCCCTTGCAGCCTCCTGCCCTGCACTGACCAACTGTAAAACACTCCTTAGCAGAGGGGAAGAGGCCAAGTAGCAGAGCACCTACAGGGGCCCTCATCTCAAAGAGCCAGTTACTGCACAGATTGAGTAAGCTTTTCCTCTTCTTCAAGTAGTGTCATTACAGGTGCCAAACTAGGGGAATATCTATACTTACTAGAAGATTGACACTCCAGAAGTTGATGATCTGGCATTCAATTTAGCGGGTCTAGTATAGACCCATAAATCGAATACTGAGGGCACCCCCCACTGGCATACTCCTCAAAAAAGTAGGAGTACAGTAAGGGAAACCAACAGGAGTGTTTGCTCCTGTTGGTCTCCTGAGTTGTGGACACTGCCAAGACTTAGCTTAAGGTAAGCCGAATCCAGCTACGCATTTTGTGTAGCTGGAGTTGAGTACCTTAAGCCAAGCTTCCTGGTCTAGTGTAGGCCAGGCCCAGGTGACTATCTAGCAGCCCCCTCTATAGAGGGACAGGGCTTTGGAATCAAGGTTAAAAAAAGACAGATCAGTAGAACCAAATATGGCATCAGAAGGCATGAGCAAGTACACACTGTTCAGCAAATGTATGAATTGACATCCAAGTCATGACTCTACATATTTCTGCAATGGGAATGTTCTTAAGAAAAGCTACTGATGCAGAGAGGGATCTTGTGGAGTGAGTTAATACTCTGAAGGGAGGCTGAAATTCATGAGCCTGATCGCAGTAGGTAATGCAGCCAGATATCCAGCTAGAGAGTTTTTGCTTGGAAATGGGAGATCTCTTAGTTCTGTCCGCAATGGAGAGAAATAATCCGGGACATTTCCTAATGGGCTCATTTTGTCCAAGTAAAAGGCTAATGCTCTCCAGCCATCAAGTGTAAGTAAGGTCATATCTCCTTTATCCGGTGTGGCTTAGGGAAGAAAACTGGAAGGCTGATACGGTGATTTATATGCAAGTGGAAGATACATTTGGAAGGAACTTAAAATGTAGTTGCAGCATGACCTTATTCTTAAAGATGACTGCAAAGGAAAGATATGCCATTACAGCCCCTATCTTGCTCATTCTCAGGCTATGTCTAGACTATGAAGTTTCCGCTGCGTCCAGGGAACATGTCTGCTCTTCCGACATTTTTTGCGGAAGAGCAGATGCGCTCTTTTGGAAGCCCTGTCTCCCTCATGCCAAGAGGAAGAAGGGCTCTTCCAAAAGAGGAGGTTTTTCCAAAATTTGGCCCAGTGTAGACGGGCCAAATTTGGAAAACCCTCTTCCGACAAAACTATCGGAAAAAGGTACGCAAATTGCGCTCCACAATTTGCGTACCTTTTTCCGATAGGAAGCGGCAGTGTAGACATAGCCTCTGAGAAGTAATAATGGCTACTAGAAATGTAGTTTTCAAGGACAGGTTAGAAGGGAACAAGTGGCCAAAAGTTCAAAGGGAGGCTTTGTAAGACATCTGAGTACCACGCCAGGGCCCATGTTTCTAGCACGAAAATATGTTCTCATATAAAGATCCATAATGGCACATATGAAAGTTGCTCCCAAATTTCATGCAACCCAAATTCTAATCCATCTGAATGCTCACGAACAGCAAATCAATGTGGTTCATGCAGGCTGTTAAATCTATGTAACTGTTCTCTAGGTTCCCCCCAAATACAAATCTGTAAATTTTGAAGGACACAATTGGTTAGAATTTGGCAAATAAATAGAAATATTTAAAATTATTTTAAGAGGAGGCATGAAAGGGGTCCAGTCTTGCTTTCTTTAATCTGGAAAAACTTCTACCAACGTGAATGAAAGCTTTGCATGAATAAGAAATAATTTTCCTTCATAGGAAACACCATTATATACTGCACAAGCTGTCTCCTGATCCTCCCTGTCTCTGTAGACACATAGCATAGCCACACTGACCACACAGGGGCTGTGATTTTATCTTCAGCTGTTTTATGGCAGTTGGGTTGTTAGTGAATTATGAGGTGTATAGGGGTAAACTCTTCCCTCCCCACACAGCATCAGAACTGGCTAACATTTCCAAACTAGCACAATCTCACCTCCTCCTGAGCATCTAAGAGTCCCAAGCACAGAGTAGCCAGACTGTACGTGGATTAGAATGGTATGAGGTTCTTCTCACTGGGAGTAAGACATTTCTGTGGCACACAGGATTTTTGGCCCCAAGTGTTTTGATAAAGATTAATGAAACCAAAGATACAATACAAGAGGGTTAATCCCCCAAGGTGCATTAGGCTACTGCTTTCTCATTTCACAAGTCAAAGCAAACTAATGCAACAGCTGCAACATATAACAAAGCAACTACCTGGTTTTCTGTAACAAGTTTCTGAAACAGACATTTGAGCCCTCATTTTAAAAGTGACCTCTAATCTGGGAGATGTGCTAATATTTGAGTGTCTAACTTCTGACTTTCTACACCTTGATTTAGACCTATAGGACATCTCTCTGAAAAAATCAGTGCCTAAAAGTCTGTTCTTGTGAGGCAAACTACTTTTCAGTGAAGCTATCAACTTTTCCTCTGCCATGATTGTCCTCTGGGGCCACTGAAATCACAAACCTCCGTGCACGATAAACATGAACAGGGCAGTCTTTTAGGCCCCAATTCAGGAGAGCATTTACACATTTACAATTTCTTGACTCAGAGACTTAGCCATTAGCACTCTAATCTATAATCTCAAAGCACTAGACATTTCCACATTTTGCTTAACAGGATTTAAGGGCTGAATAGTAGACACTTTCTAAATAACACCACATACATTAATTAGCATAGAAGATGTATTATATCCACATTAATGAATCATTCATTTATCATGATTAACATTATTGCACTTCTTAACAGATGAATTAATACAAATTAACAAGTTGATGTTAAGATGAGACAATTAGTCTATCTTTTCAGAAGTATTTCTCCAGCTCAAAGTTGGATTGCTAGAGCAATACAGGAACAAAGCCAGCCTGTATATCCAGCCAGGTTATAAGTGCTCTATAGATTAAAAACCTTAGGCTCCATTTTACACATTTGACATTAGAACTACACATTTTAACTGCAGGTGATGACAAAAATAAAAGGTAAATGAACACACTCAAAAACCTATTTATTTTAGTAACCTCATATTTCTTTACTTAACTGATCTGTTTAGCACAAGCTGAGTAGAGACTGTCAGATTTCATTCATGAGTGTCTATATTTTCCAGTCCGGAAACATAAGTGGTGCAAAACCTGTAGGTAGGTTGAGTGCATTCCCTTATCTAGCTACCTTGGTGGTGCTTATACAAGTCTTTAATAATCATTGAACTAATTTTGCCCTCCTCAGAATGTTACTTAGAATAACATCAGTTGCAGCCTCTTCAGATATTAGGTGGTTGGTGCTATGACATCATTATGTGACTTAGTATAAAAAAAGATATAAAAAAGATATAAAATATCTGTTCATGACACCAAGTCCCAAATGTAAGATACTTAAGAGACACACCCAGAGGGCAGCCAAATGTTGCATTTTGGTACACATGCACTTTATACCCAGAGCCATTGTACTTACATTTTAATAGTGCTTTCTAAGTTCAAAGCACTGTGCCGACATTAACTAATTAAACCTTCACTGCTCCCATGGGAGGCAGGTGGGTAAATAGTATTATCCTCAGTTTACATATGAAGAAACAGACAAGTGAATTGACTTAATAAAGACCACAGAATGACTCAGAGAGAAAGCCAGCTTTAGAATCTCATTCAGATCAATCTAAGTTGCCATTTGTGGAATCCAATCCCAAGCAATGATATCTGAGCCGAAATATTTTAAAAACTTCCTGACACAATTAAGAGCATTTTTTTCCTCTTCACCTCATTATGCCATTTTGTGTTCATTCAATTTGTTTTTTCAATAAACCCCTAAAACGAGGCTGACATTATTCACAGTAACAGTTCTGATAATAGCAATGACTGACGACAGCCGTAATTAATAATAAGATGCATAGCTGAATGTGCACAGCTAAAAATGATTTTATTTGGAAATTATTATTATATTACCATCATTGCAAGTCAACTAAATCATTAACACTTCCATACTAAAGGATTTAGATTACATTACATATGACTAAACCTGGCTGAATGGCCATTAGTTCTTCAGGATCAATGCACCAGTCATTATTACATTATAAATACTAACTACACAAATGGAACATTTCCTCAGCTCTGATCACTTTAGGCCCAAAGCCCATTGAATCAGTGGGAATCTTTTCACTAACTTCAGTGGCTTTTTTTCCCCTTCATCATCTCCTGTTGTAAAAGGTATGAAGGCCAACCCAGCATCCACAGAATTCAGCAGAAAGATTCCACTGACTTTCATAGGGCTTTGAATCAGACCCAATGGCCTATACCTTTTCCAGAATATAAATTTAGCTTTTGTGCTTCACAGTGAAATCTTTAGGGAGTGTAGTGTCTGAGGAACAGGGTAGTATCCCTTTAAATAATTTGAGAGCCATGTAGTCACGCTCGCTGCTCCATGTTGCTGAAGCTGCTGCCAGGAAGTTACAGATCGTTCCAGATATTTTTGTGATGCCTCTGAGACCTTCTCCAGAGAGGAAAGTAATTAATCAGCACTCAGATGTAATTTGTAACATGCTGCACATTTAGTTCTGGTAGTATTGATACTAATATATTTATTTTCCCTAAATGAAGAGTTTACTGAAAGTCCCAATGGCTGCAGGTTCCTTTTAGTTTCACTTGGCCTCTCTACTCACTCTATTCCACTGCATTCCTGCTTTAGGATCCCCTCCTCATTGCCAAGTGTTAGGTCTTTGGCCTCTTTACACAACAAAATTAATAGCAAGAAACCATGCGGGCACAACTGGGCCCCAATTACTGTGTTTTCTAAAGATATACAAACATGCTAGGCATAGCTCCATACATCCTGCTGCTCCCTCCATTGCTGGTGATTTCTACAACACAGAGAGCACCACTGCAGTGCTCACAAGCTCTTTAAAGGGATAATACCGTATTCTTACTCAGTATCATGGAATGTACTCTCACTTCTCTCTGCAGAGGTCTTAGAATCTGATGTCATAAGCTGCTATATTTGCAAGTTCTTTGTTTGTTTGTTTTTCTTTAATTCCCATCAGGGCAATTTTAACATGCTTTAAAAATAGCAATAATGACTGAAGTACAGGACACTTCCTAGGAAGTAGGGACTGACTATGCTTCATGACCCTCCCTACTGCCTCAAGTGGTCTACCTCTCTGAACCACTCAGCAATTCCTTCCAAATATTTTACACAGTATTTCTCGTGCTTGATTAATCACATAAATATGGAGCTATACCATGTGTCCTGCAGGACCTGACTGTACAACCTCACAGTCTAAAGTTACTATTCAACACAAATTGTAATATATAGCTCCTGAACAGCCAAAACCTTAGAGAGTTGCTTTTGGATTTAGCAAAGCGCTGCATTTTTGTATTCAAGTAGCTGGATGCATCTATGGATTTTTATTGTCTTGTTTTGTGTGTTGCATCAGATAGGATTTGAAGTTCCTAATGACAATAGGCAGTATTTTGCTATTGAGAGAGACTCAGTATCTTAACTCTTCTTTAGCCACAGGTTTAATTACATTGATAATGTCAAAAGGAGTAGAATTAATAATTAATTAAACCTGACTAAGGATTCAGGTCTTTTTAGCCTGTGCATTGTGTTTCAAGACCATTTATGATTCAGTAAGAAGGTAAACTTTTCTCTTTAACATCAGTATTTTTTGTCCTTGCTGGTGCAAACAGCCCAAATTGAAGTGGCACTGTCTGTCTTGGATACCGTGATTGTCAAAACAAGGTACAGAGCACCTGCAAAGTTGTGAGCACACCCTGCAAATATGAAAAGTATTGATGGTTTTGTGGGGAAAGAACAGGACAGAGAGTCAGGTGTCCTAGCATTTATTCACAATTCATTCTCAAGCTTCCCTATTTGACTTCAGGTAAGATTCTCTCTAGGTGAAATTCACCCTTCCTAACAGAATGACAGTGTAATTGGACTTTGCCTAGATGACTAAGACAACTTCAGGGTAGAATTCACCCTGTCAACCCACGTGACAGACAACAGTTCTGTAGTTTGAAACTGCTTCCGCACATAGATCGGCAAGATTGGGCTATTGAATTCACATAACACAGAGCCAAAAGCCCAGCCACAAACCTATACAATGTCCTCTCCAAGTTGGCTTATGAAGGCTGATGCAGAGGGTTAAGCAGCATGAAGGATCACTTACAGGGGCCTCTCTGCCTCATTTACCTCATCTGCAAAATGAGGACAATAATAATGATCTATCATACAGCGGTGGTGTGATTCTCAATTCATTAACATATCTAAGCCCAATGGATTTCCTTAAATAGAATGCACCACACAAGCTCCATGTAGCTTCAGTAATACAAGAAAAAAAAATTGCATTTGCACATGAAGTAATTGCAGCCATTTTTCCTTTTCTGGTACTTACATAACAGGACCTGATCCAAAGCCCACTGGAGTTCCATTGACTTCAGTGAGTTTTGGATCGGGCCCATAAATACTAAGTTCTGTGCACAAACTTGTGCACAAATGTGGGGTGTATGGCCATAAGAAGGCTGCATACACAACATCTGTTGTGTTCGCTAACAAACATGCATCTCAGCTCTCAAAAATGAGTGTTCAACAGCAACGTCCAAAATGTGGAGCTAAGTCACAAATTGTTTACAGATCATTTTTCAGATTCCACTACATTCACAGAAAGACAGGTATGATGGAACACACGCCTGTATTCACACCTTGCATGCTATTGCAATAATCTTTGTATAATGTATGTCATGTAAAGTACTATATAAAAAACGCATAATTTGCTAGTCGGTATTTTATTCCGATAAAATGTGTGGCTATATGGTGTGTGAAGTTATAAGATTTCCTTGTATGTCATTTTAAACACATTCCCAACCCTATAGCCCTACCCAGCAGAAGTCAGGTTTATCCTAGACAATGGGGGGAAGTGTGCTTGCCTTAATTTGCATTTAAACACTAAACAAACTCATCAAGCAGATGTTCAAATCAGAATGGAAAAAACAGCAAGGAACAGTCTTCCACCGTGATTCTATCCTTTGGGTCTCAGCCAGAAATGTGTTTCAAGAGGAGGATTGAAGCTGTTAAAATAATAATAACAACAAAGGACAAACACCCCAAGGCACCCCTCCCCTCTCTCTGCCCACCTCATTCTCCATCTGAGAATTTCGTCAGTAATCTGCTGGAGCCTGTGATGAGAACATTTGCTTTGCAATTAAGATAGTTTAAGTATATATTAGCCAATGTTTTATCTTGTAACCATTTCTAACTTTTATGCCTCATTGCCTATATTCACTTAAAAGCTCTCTCTTCGTAATAAATAAACTTGGTTTCCTTAAACTATCTTAGTTGCAAAGCGTGGTGGGTGAGAGCGAAGGTGTAGCAGTCATGCTGCAGTTACACTGACACTCTGGATATGGCTTGCATGCTCGAAGACTCTTTTTGGGAGTAGCCTAGCTGGGAGCTGCTACAAGGCTTTGTAAAGCAAGCACCACAGGGTTACAGGGCAGGAGTGACACTGCCTTCCACTAGTCTGAATTGAAATCCTGGTATGTTACAGGGAGTCAAACTATGAAGTTAGGTTCTCAGCATAATTTTTGCTATAGTCCCCATAAAATCAACACCAATTTCCATAAGCCACAGGAAAGGAACAGAGGGGTGGAGGGTGGAGTGCAGAAGGAAAGTATGGTGCACAACTCTATTTAGGCATCAGAGACAATACAATGTAGTTTGGTTTGTTCTTGCACGAGTGGATTTTAAAGAGTCAAGACCACTGCATTAGGAAGGGACAATCCCCTCCTTCCCCGACGTGATTTGATAGTCAAAAGTAACTCTCCCATTGCCTGCTTGAGTTTTTTGATGATGTTACACCTTTAAGCACAGCTGACACCTCACTATTAGCAAAATAAATTTACTCCAAATAAGCTAAATGGTTGAAGAAAAAAAGGTTAGGGGAAATACCAGAGCCAACCTTCAAAGTTGGGGAGAAAGAAAGGCAGGGGCCAGAAAAAGGAGGGGGGGGGGGAAAAGATCATTTTAACCTGTCCCCTCCCCACAAAGCTGCCTATTCAAAAACTTTCTGTGGCTTTCCTACCTCTTAACTCACCATCTAACAAATACTAAGATTAGTCCTCAACTGGTATAAATCAGTGGGACCACTCTTATCCTTAGCAGTTAGGCATTTGCTTAAATGCTTTGCCAGCTCCAGCAGTTTCTTTGTGTGCGTCAGAGACAACTTGGCCTTGTTCCTCACAATGCACCAATAAGCTATTAGTGAAAAACCTGTTGTGGCTTATTGGGATATTATTTACCCTTGTGAGTGCCATCTGAAATAATCATATGCACTAAAACACAGACGCATCTGCATGTAAAAAACATTTATCCTTTATCTGCAGCGTGGGGACACATGTCAAAGGCCAGTGCTTCATAAGGCCTCTCCTTCGGCATTTGGATTCTGAAATTGGTACTGAGTCATGTATAATGGAAATGTGTGTATGGGAAATTGGTAATGCATCATGCGAATATCCAAAAATATGGGATAAAACAATCTTATTAGGCTGCCCTTTTTTGAACATGGGCTGTGGAAGGATTTTGTTGTTGTTGTTCCTTGGCTGTAAACGTGTGCACTGCAGAGAATGTTTAAAAGTGTCTGTTAAAGTGTGCAGAGGGTGACTTTGGTACCTCCTAAGTCATGAAAATAAAACTATACTCTGCTTCTAAAGGACTCATAACAGAAAATTCTTATTTATTTTATAGAATGATGTCACTGTCAAAGAAAGGATAGCAGCAATTGTAGACTTAAATAATATTGCACCTCACCTTCACCAGATACCTTTATTCGATTTACAGTAAGTTGTTATATTTTGGAGATGTTCCAGGGCTTTATATTTCAGTGGACCAATCCAGTGAAATATTTCTTTTCTCCTTCGCCAGTGCTTATTATGAATATTTAATGTATCACAATGAACTGATAACTAACACTGTGCATCTGTTCTCTAGCATTGCATCCATCCATTGACATCAAGGCTTCAGTCCCAAAATATGACATTTAACTATATTGCTATGTAAATACAACCATATCAACTGACATTTCATAAGTAAAATATACGCATGGCAGAAGCAAAGCATGACTTGAATAGATGAAAAATGTCTTCTCCCAGCTATAGATCTCAACTCTTGTTTCAGCAACTAATGTCAATTTCCCATGGCAGCCTGAATATTTGTCTCTCTATCTAATTAAATTAATACCCATTTGCTTTTGCTTATCCCCAGATGCTTGTCCAAAATGATCTGAAGATGGCATTCCACATTTACAGGAAAGAGGAGAAATATCTTGCATTAAGGTATCAATTTCCTAGCTAACTTCAGAGTCCTTGCCAATCTGCTCTGTGACCTTACTGTAATTTTGACTGCAGTAGTACAGTATTTCTTTGAATGCATCCCTATAGTCTGGTTGGGGCGTGGCTCCACCTCTTCTGGGTCTGTGGGTTGTCGTTCCGCCTCACTGCACACTTGAGTGCTGAACGTGGGGAATCAGCCGGGACTGGTGTCGCAAATAAGCCCTCTGGCCAGGGAACACTGCACAAACACAGTCAGTGAGCCCAGGCCCTGGGTCAGAGCACAGCAGGAAACAGTTCAGGAGCTTGGGCCTAGATTCAGGCTGAGCCAATACTGTCAATAAGCCCAGGCCCTCAGGGCGGGGCACCTCTGGCGGAGAGCCGACAAGCACAGGCGTTTGGCCTAGGAACAGGATAGGAACTCAGGGAAGGGATCTGGCTCCTCCAGCAGCTGGGCTCCAACTGAGCTCCTTGTCCTGCTTTTTTTAGTTCCTGTCCCAATGGGGCAAGTCTCCACCCACCAGGGCTCAAGGAAGGGTTGCTCTCCCTCTTAGTCTGTGAGCAGCCACGCCGCCTCACTACAATCCCAAAACTTGAGCATAATGTTTTGCTTTGATGTGATGGGCTTTAATACTTTGCAGTCTGAACATTGCTTAGAGGTGATTTAAAATTGGAAGGAAAGTAACACTCCTCTGTGTGCATTTCTAGTGCCTGGAAAAACCCATAAGCTTCAGAGCATTGTAAAGTGGCCAACTCTCTTTGGTTTGGCTATAATACTCTGACTGTTGGGAGGCAGGGAACTGGGAACCTTTTCAGCATCACAAACTTTTCAACATTTTCTAACACAACAGGCTGTCATGAACTGTGAAAAAGGCAACATAACTGCTGAAAAGAACTGCCCGAGTCATTAATGTTATGTGCCAGATGGGAGATCCTGATTAGATTCTTTAAGAGTATATCTGCACAGCAGGGCTAACGTCGAATTAAGCTATGCAACTTCAGCTATGTCAGTTGCATAGCTTAAGTCGAAATAGCTTAACTAGGCTTTTGGCGCAGTCTACACAGCAGGAAGTCAAAGGAAGAACACTGTTCCTTCGACCTCCCTTACTCCTCATGAAATGAGGGTTATCATGAGTCGGAGAAAGAAGTCCTCCAGTTGGACATTATTTTGAAATAAAGGCTTGTAGTGTAGTTAAGCATTATGTTATTTCGGAATAACATCAGCAATTTCGAAATAACGCTACTGTGTAGACGTACTCCAAGTGAAAGGTTGGCCCCACTGACGTCAACAGAAGTTTTGCCACCAATTGAAGTGGGTGAGGATTTCAGTGACCTATTCCATCCATCACCATATCATAATTTGGTGACAGATAAAACATGATTAGGTTCCATCATAGTCTGGGATAGAACTGTGTTTTAAGCATGTTGGGGGACAATACCCTAAACCAGGTGCTTTCCTTCGCAACATGGTTGCTAGATGAACCTTTCATTTCAGTCAGCATTTGCAGAGGAACCATGTTTGAAAATCTGGGCAAACCACATTCACCCATGGTAGGAATGGGCTAACACCAGGTTGAAAGAGATTTTTCACCTCATTGTTCCAGTTCAGTAGGACTCTAGATCTGAAACTCATGAATAAAAATGGTTCTAATGTGGATTATGTTGACCCTGTTTTAGTGGGAACAGCGTTTAAAATGACACTGCCAGTTTAAGTAACATGGATCGGCTTCTGGAACCCCACTCTGGTTACTTCCCCACCTCTTTAGTAGCACAAGCTGCTGGAAAGATGGCTTAACTGGCTACCTGGGAATTCCTCTTGCATACACTCTGTTAAATTTAAAACAAAAAGCTAAACATTTATACGTACTTGAACCTAACTTTTGTCCACCTTCCCTGCTCTTTTGAAATCTGGAGATGAAGGAGAACTAAGTAACTGTTGTGTATTCCTCAAATTAAGTGATTCAGCAGTTATAAAACAAAAGCAGTGAACACCAACATCTTCCCGAATGCAGTCCACCTCATACTGATACCGCCTATTTCCATTTGAAAATACTACCAAAAGCACAGCAGTTTCTGCAGCCGTGTAGTCTGTAGGGGTCCCCGACCACATTTTAACCTGGCTGCGTCTGTAGTATTTCCAAAGGAGCGGTCATATATTTACTGCTGCATGTTTACTGTAGAGATCTTGAGTAAAACACAGCTGGCTATATTACTGAGACAATTGATGTTGCACAAAGCTAAGAAGTCTTGTCAGTTAATCTGAAAGGTCAGCTCTCCACCCCTGGGCCGTAGCATTAGACATGCTACGTCTGTAAAAATGGGGACTGGGGAGTTGCACGCTGTGGACAAAACTGCAGATTTAACCTTCAATGATTTTTCATCTTCATTACCAAAATTGAGTTGGTTAACTGCAAATTGCAAGTCTCAGTAGACAGTTTTTGAGTGCCTTTCTTCCCTTGTTTTCTTAATAGGGCCTATTGGGACATATTACAGACCATTAGGAATAGGTGATTTGTAGCTAGACTCCCTGGAGTTAGAGAGAATTGTTTTTCCTTGATGCATGAGACTTATGAATTGGCAGCATCGAATTAAAGCATCTCTCATAACAAAACATACAGAAAACCATGCGGATATAACAAACCAGAAGAGGCTGTAGTATGAATGGTTAGAAAATGTGAGCTGAGAGATGGGCTTGGGATGCAGCCATTTGGCTGGCGGCGCTGAAGCACTTACTACAGAGTGGATAGGATGTGCTGAGTCTCTAGAAAAGTGTGTAGCAGACACCTTAATGTTAGCAACTTGCAGCTCTGGGGGACAGGGGGAGGGCATTTGCAAACCCAAGAGCAGCCATGTTGGGTCAGATCTATGGTCCATCTAGCCCAGGAGCCTTGTCTTCCAACAGTGGCCAGACCAGCTGCTTCAAAGGCAATGAAAAGAACAGGACAATTTTCAAGTTATCCATCCCCTGACATCTAGTACCAGCATCTGGCAATCAGAGGTTTAGGGGCTCCCAGAGTGCAGGGCTGCATTATTGGCCCTCTTGGCTAATAGCCATTAATGGTCCTATCCTCCGTGGACTTATCTAGTTCTTTTTTGAACCTTGTTAGTGTCTAGGCCACGGGTGGGCAATAGATGGAAAGAGGGGAGCCTTTGAATAGCAGGAGTTGAAAGGGCTCACGCCTTCCCTGCAGCTACCAGGAATCACATTACCCAGAGGTGGGAGCTGCAAGCCCTTTCAATTCCTGCAATTTAAAAGGCTCACAGCTCCAGCCCCATGCTAGTGCATTGTCTGGGAACCGGGGACCCACAAGCCCTTTCAGCTGCTTCTATTTAAAGGGCTTACGGCTTCCCTGGGGCTGTTGCTTGCCAGCTGTGGGGAAGGCACGAGCCCTTTTAATAGAAGCAGTTGAAAGGGCTCACGCAGCTCCAGCTCCCAGGCAATGCACTAGGAGGTGGGACCAGGAACAGATGCACAGGCTGGATCCCACCCACTGAGTGGCTTGCCTGCCCCGGTCTTGGCCTTCACAACATCCTCTGGCAAGGAGTTCCACAGGCTGACTGATCATCGTGTGAAATAGTAATTCCTTTTGTTTGTTTTAAACCTGCCTTCTATTCATTTCATTGGGGGATTCCTGGTTCTTGTGTTCTGTTAAGGGTAAACAACACTTCACTATTTACTTTCTCCACACTTTTTCTCTATAGACTTCTATCAGATCCCTTAGTCTTCTCTTTTCCAAGATGAATAGTTCTAATCTTTTAAATCTCTCCTCATGTGGAAGCTGCTGCATACCCATCATCATTTTTGTTGCACTTCTCCAGATCTTTTCCAATTTTCATACTTTTTGTTTTATGGGGAAACCAGAACCACACGGTATTCAAGGTGAGGGCATACCATGGATTTATATAGTGGCATTATGATATTTATTGTCTTATTATATATCTTTTTCCTAAGGCTTCGTAACAATCTGTTAGCTTTTTTGACTGCTACAATGCATTGAGCAGATGTTTTCAGAGAATTATCCATAATGACTCCAAAATCTTTCTTGAGTGGTAACAACTAATGTAGATGCCATCATTTTTTATGTATAGTTGGGATAATATTTTCCAGTGTGCATTATTTTGTATTTATCAACACTGAATTTCATTCACCATTTTGTTGCCCAGTCACCTCATTTTGTAAAATACCTTTATAATTCTTTGCAGTCTGCTTCGGACTTATTTATCTTGTGTAATTTTGTATAGTTTGCAAACTTTGCCTCCTCGCAGTTTAACAGTTTCAAGATCATTTATGAATATGTTGAATAGCACTGGTCCCACTACAGAGCACTGTGGGACTCTCCTATTTACATCTCTCAGTTCTGAAACTGAGAAATTATTCTTGTCTTTTGTTTCCTATCTGTTAAATTAGTCACTGCTCTATGAGAGGACTTTTCCTCTCATTCCATGACTCTTAGTTTGTGTAAGAGCCTTTGGTGAAGGATTTTGTCAAAGGCTTTCTAAAAGTCCAATACAACTATATCCACTATATCACCATTGTCCGTATGTTTGGTGACCTGCCAAAGAATTCTAATAGATTGGCAAGGCTTGATTTCCCTTTAAAAAAAGCTGTGCTAACTCCTCCCCCAACAATCATATTAATCTGTTTTTGTCTGATAAATTCTGCTCTTTACTATTGCCTCAACTAATTTGTCTGGTAATGAAGTTGGGCTTGCCAGCCTGTAACTACCAGGATCGCCTTTTGAGACTTTTTGAAAAAAAACGACGTATTAGCAATCCTTCAGTCATCTAGTGCAGGAACCGATTTAAGTGATAGGTTACATACCAAAAGTTAGTAGTTCTGAAATTTCATATTTGAATTCCTTCAGAATTCTTGGGTGAATACCATCTGTTTCTGGTGTCTTACTAATGTTTAATGATTCAATTTGTTCCAAAAATCACCTCTACTGACATCTCAATCTGGTATACTTCCTCATATTAGTGGCATAAAAAATGGCATAGGTAGGGGAATCTCCCTCACATCCTCTGCAATGAAGATCAATGCAAAGAATCCATTTAGCTTCTCTCTAAAGGCTTCCTCTTCCCTGAATGCCTCCTGTAGCACTTCCATTACCCACTGGCCCCACTGACTGTATATCAACTTCTTGCTTTTCTATGTACTCTAAAAAAATGTGTATTGTTAGTTTGAGTCTTTTGCTAGTTGCTCTTCAAATTTTTGTCTTATCTAATTATATTTTTATATTGGACTTGCCAGAGTTTCTCCTTTCTATTTTCCTCTGTTGGATTTGAGGTCCAATTATTAAAGGATGCCTTTTGGCCTCTGACTACCTCTTTTATTCTGGTTAGCCATTATGGCTTTTTTGGGGGGTTCCTATATTTTTTTAAGTTGGGGGTATATGTTTAATTTTAGCCTCTATTACAGTATTTCTTCTCCTATTGCTTCTTGCTCCTATACTGCTACCTTTGCCCACATTTTGAGATATGACCATCCAAATCTGTTGCATTCTTTTTTAATTTTCAAGTAAAAAAAGTAGACCCCAAACCAACTGGAGCATGAGGCAAGTGTCCAGTAAACAGAGTTATATTTGAACAATGGGTGTGTTGCATGAATAGAACCACGTCTAGCACAGCAAGTCAGTTGGGGCCCCCAATTCGAAGCCCATTAAAGGAAATGGAAAGAATTGTATTGTCTTTGATGGGGTTTGGATCAGGGTCTTGATGTTCAGATTTCAAGTTTGCGCCAGTCCTCTGTCACATTGGGACTCTTAACCTTTGCCAGGCCTAAGTGCTGTTTTGATGTGGAATCTGGACACTCTCTTTAGTGGCCTGATTTGAAAACTAAGCTCCACACCATTCTTTGCTGTTTGGTTGTACCTTTCAGAATCGTCAGGCCTTTTGCCCACTTCTTTGTACGTTTCCATAGCGTGTTAACATTACCATGATATGGTACTAAAATAATAAATATAACAAAGAACAATTGGGAGAAATTAAAAACAGACATCTTCATTTGAATGAAAAATTATATCTGAAAGATCAAAAATTATACTGTAAGACGCTTATGTACTTTCATTTCATTGAGGTCATGAACCTTTTATTAAAGATGAGGAGCCAAAAATCAACCCGCTATAACTCCAGTATCTCAAATGGACTTATCCTGGGCAGGAATCTGGTCCTTTGACTGGTGGTGGTTACTGTACATACCTGTTTGTTTGATTTTTCTTGGCTTATGTAGGCATCCATCATGTCACAATGTAGGTTCTATAAAGGGCACTGTGTCAGAAAAACCCCTTGTGATAGGGTGGACTAGGCCTTGAGGCCTCCTACCTGATGGAGTCCTCACAGATCGGCCACACCCCATCTCAGAAGAGGAAAGGGTACTCCAAGCTGCCCAATCGAGGGGAGGC
>CM057845.1:89132169-89175127 GCA_030068395.1 Apalone spinifera
TCTGTGGCACGCAGATGAGGGTTCTGAACAAGAGACTGGGGCCAAAAAGGCTCTTGGACAAAGATATTGCCTCTAGAGAGGGAGTCCCTACCAGAGCAGGGACAAGAGCTCAGAAAGGGTTGAGACACCATTCAAACAAAGGTACTGCACTAGGCCCTTCTGGACTGAGTGAGGAGCAAGCAAGCCCTGGGACAGAGCTGCAAATAAAGAGATGTTACAGAAGGCACTGAAAGAGGCCCCTGTCGGACTTGTAACCCCAAAAGGATTTTTAATTTCACATACAGACTGCGTAAGACTTAGCTGGAGGGCTGAGTTGCTGAAGTGTCACTGCAAGGCAGAGACAGAGGAGAGACACGTGCTCGGCAAGCACCACCCGTTACACTATCTGCAAGTGATTTCCTTAAATTCTAAAATGAGCTCTTATTTGTAATCTATAATTAATAATAAAGTATTCTCACTCCTATTACGCTTATGCTAAGGGTAATGTAGTATTCCATTGCCTGGCAGCTGGTCTTCTGCTGCTTGCAAGCATGACAGTAAATAATAGATGTGCATAAGGAGTCATCCATGGAGTAAAATCAATTAATTATTCTTTCATTGGTGGACATCTGCTACTTCAGCATCAGATAATTAGATGTACTGCTATCATTTACCTGGTGGTCTAGAGAGATAGGATTAAGCAACTGTCATTTGGCATCGTATGCCGTCTTGTTTTACTAGCTCCCTATTCTGTATTTTACCCCTTGTTGATTGATCACAATAAAAATTCAGCAACAGCTATTATGAGCTGCTTTCACCATGTTACAATTATTTGCAAGAGCATATCTGCAAGTAAACACGGGATAGATATTATCCTGTTTCTTATGACCATGCATAGTGACTTTCCTTACCAACACCATTAATAAAAAAAGGACATATAAAAGCTCACACACAACAAATGTATGGGCACATTTACAGTCATTTGTCTTTGAACATATTGATGCTCAGCCCCTAATTTCTTGGATTTTAGCAAACTTGAAGGGCCTTGCACAGTCCCCATCACAGGGCTTTTAGAACAACATTTGACACAATGACAGGGATGGTGGAGCACTTTCTAGAGGGAGGGTGCTGAGCTACACCACACCCCTTTCACCCTTCTCTGCCCTAGAACTGGGCTATTGCTCCAGGGAGGGCACATGGACAGGCGTAAGACAGCCAAGGCTGGTGCCACAGATGGGGTCAGGGGCACCTTCCAGGACCTCAGACAAAACCTGGGAGTGCAGCACCCCTAGTTCCCATGCCTCTGCATAATTACTTCTGAAGTGGAAGATGGAGCCAGCATGTGCCCCGCACACCATAGCCAAGTGAGGAGAGGAAAAAAATTGGCTGAGGGCACTGACATAACCCCATCCTCTCACCACAAGACCTTTCAAAAGTCCTGAAAACTCCCTCCCCCCCCAGATTATAAACCCTTTTTAAGATCCAAAGCTAATTTAAGATCCAAAGCTCTATTATACACACAGTAAATTACACAAGGTGTTTAATTGTATCTGCCTCAGAAGTATAATGGGCTGAGTTAACATCGCTGGGATGTGAATTTCTGGTTCTAAGACAACTAAGTATTCTAGAAATGAAGCTTAGATCACTAAGATATCATCCTTCCAGCAACAGGTATTAGTGCCCATCAAGTCACCTTGTGATGGGTGAGCCAGAGAAGAACAGAAAAATATTAATTCAGATGGAAGTGACTATGGCTGGTGTGGGCTGACATACATTGATCCTATGCAGAGAGCCAGACCCCAGGGTGATGATGTAGCATCTTCAGAAAGGGAACACTTGAGGCTTGAGGTAAGTGAGGCTGCAAAATCACTATTTGGTCACCAAGGCATCAGCTTGGTTTCTTTGGGCCATATGGCAGCATGTGATTTAAAAGACAAACAGCTCATTCCTAGTAGTAGTCCAATACAAGTTAAGGGTAAAAGGCAGTGCAGAGTCCAAGATGGGACCTCGGCATGGCTTGAGCAGCTGAAGCTAATGGTTGGGCATTCCATCTTAGGCCTCAACAAGACATAACCATCTAGCCACTCTTCAGAGGATAGACTTGACTTTTCAAAAGACAAAATAAAATCACAGAAGGTTTGACCCATGATCAAATGATTTTCAAGGTCAGGAAATCTAAAGTTAAAAATTGAAGCATGTAAAATTTCCAGGATCATTTCCTACAGCCTTTATGTAGACCCAGGGCTCTTCTTTGAAGGTGAGAAATAAGGATCAAATGCCAGATAGCAGGATGAGACGATATGCAGCCCAAATGCCTTTAAAATGCAGTATGAATTTCACCTACGCGGAAGTGCAGGGTCAAGGCCCCGTTTTGCATTTACCCTCATTTAACACTTTGTCCATTTTAGCTATTAATTACTTGGAAGCTGGTATTTTTTTCAGCTGGGCTGAATGGATCAGTGTCGCCCACTGATGTACTCAAGCTCAAACATGCTGTTGGCTCATTTTGAACTTTCGGTGACTTGAGCTCAATGGGCTGATCCGCAATTAACTGTTATTTTTAGAGCCGCGGGGCTGTACAAAGTCATGTAATTACAAGACACTGTGGCATGTGGCATTTTTCTAAGAATATGCTTTGCAAATATTTGTTTACCTATGTTTTCCTGAGGTTTGAAATACAAGGAAAACTCTACCAAATGAGATTCTGCAGCATTCATAGAAGACTCTTAGGGCCCTCCTCGCAAAAATCTGGAGCCCTAAGCAACTGAGCAGTCCCACCCCACGCAGCGCCTGCCTGGGGCATCTCTCCCTTCCCCACACCACAGCTTACCAGGACTCAAGGGCTTCCCTGGGGCCAGAGCAGAGCTGCAGAGGCTGGGGGCCCCTCTCTGCCTCAAGTCTGGCTGCAGCAAGCCCTCTGATGGCTGACGGGAACACATGTGGGAAGGGGCAGGGAAGCCCTGCAGCAGCTGCGGGTGTGCAAGCGCATGGCTGCGTACAGGCACCTGAAAGTTTGGTGCCATGGTATGGCCCTGCGCTTAGTCCATGTTCAATTATGCCTGTATTTCCAGTCCTGCCCACACACCCCCATAATACAGCAACTTACTCCTGGGGGAATTCTACATTAAAAAAAATTAAATTTACACACAATACTTAAAAATTCTGCCTATTTTATTTGTCAAAACGCCACTATATAATCATGCCAGTTTCAATTATTGTGGTAATTGATCTCAAAATACAGGCCAGCAACTATGTCTGTAAAGATAAATATAATTCCCCGGGAGTAGAGAATTCAACCCC
This sequence comes from Apalone spinifera, assembly GCA_030068395.1. NCBI lineage: Eukaryota > Metazoa > Chordata > Testudines > Trionychidae > Apalone > Apalone spinifera. The sequence goes on from CM057845.1 coordinate 89,135,449, forward strand.
TAGGACAACTCCGTGCCTGTTTCTCTGCCCCGTCCCCCCTTGCCCTCCCAGAGCCCAGCCACGTGGCAAGACACTCAACCCCCCCCTCTACCCATCTCAGCCCAGCTGTGGGGGGGCCTCCCAGGCCAGACCCTATTACCCCTTATTCCCCAGAATCCAGCCACAAGGCACCTCCCAGCCCAAACAAACACTCACACCTCCTGTCCGCCAGAGTCCAGTGATCCAGAGGAAGAAAATCTGAGCTTGTGGGAAGTTTACTGCATGCGGCTGCCTCCTTCCTTGAGGATGGGTCAGAACTGCAGCTACCCAGTACCCTCCAGCTCCATTCCCCTCCAGTAGACCCATTTTATTTAGAAGTGGGGATCTGCAAGATATAGCAGCCTCTAGTGGCACCAAGCAGCTTTGCAGCCAGTCTCTGGGAGAGTGGAAGGAGGAAATTCTGTGCAGAACATGAATTTCTGCACAAATTCTGCGTTGCACAATGGCACAGACTTCCTACAGAAGTATACAATATCACAAGTCACCTCAAGCTGGATCCTCTCCCTTTTCCCTTTGAAGCCATGTAACAGAACGAGCCCATTCTGTTGAAAAGGAAGGAAGGAAGGAACTTCCAATCCACAGGGTTATTCAGTAGGGCTAGTACAAGGCAATGCACTCATTTAAGTAAGTGGGATTTAAATGTTTCAAGGACATTGTGCTGGCCCCTCTGCTGAGCAGAGAATTTCACTCTATAGCCATTAAATCTTTCACTTCTCATGAGAGGCTGTTTTTAAGGATGTCAATGACACCCGGCTTTGCTGGAGATCTTTTGCAATGAGGGCATCTATCCACTGAGAACTGGACAAACTTCTCAACCCTGTGCACGTAGGTCACTGGACATACATTAGACAAACAACAGAGTTTGGTTTCCTCTGGATTTGAACCAGTAAGATAAAAGTGAAGTTAAATGACTGTAAAAATAATTTATCCAACCAAGGGATTCAACAGAAAACACAGCATCTGCTAGCAACTCCATCAAAGAAGGGAGCACACCAAATACACTGGCATGTATTTGTATAGCAGATACTACAGACCAGACCTTCAGCTGGTGTACATCAGTTCATCACCATCGAACTTTATGAATACAGGGCAATCTCTGTGCCAAACATAACAAGAACACTTTCTTGAGAATGGCATGATTGTATTAGCCACAAGAATATTACTTTTGTGGGATTATGGTGCTACCTAAACCCAATAGTAAAATTATCGCTCTTATTCATAGGGTTCAATCTGGCTTCTGTTTCCACTGATGGCAGCATTTGCATCAACTCTGAAAGCAGTTCTAGGTACAATGATAGCAGGTCTAACAGATAAGCAGATACTACATTAGCTAACAGATGACGAGGCTGGGCAGTTTTGAAAGCTGCATGTTAGCATTCTGTAGGTGAGGGTGGCAAACTAACCAATAGTTTTCTCTTATTATTGGAACATGCAATTCTAATAAAAACATGCAGTTGGACAAATTAAATATTTAAAGTTGCATATGCTGAAGGAATTACAGCCTCTAGCAATCTAAAGCCAGATTGCTGCAGGGCTCTCTCAGCCATTTACTCTGGTGTTTGAATTACGGAGCCTCCCTGGAGCTACACGTACCATTAGTCCTTCATCTTATAAGAAGTAGCTAAACTGAATACCAAACAGATTACTATGGTTTTGTACGCAAGTGCATGTCACCTTTAGGATGAGCTTTTAACTCCTACAATGCTTTATGATATGCCCGGACAGTAAGAAACATCCAACAGCATTTTTTCATAACAGAATGAGATTTGTTCTGCTGTCCTTGGCCAAAATTGTCTCGTTGGCTCATCCCCTAACTATCTTGACTTCTGAGTGGTATGTTGCAACTCGCTGATCTCTGAGAAAATAGGAGAGAAAGTGTAAGAGTATGCTCATAATTCCCCTGACCACTGTTGGTGACCTCCTGGGAGGATTCTGACTCAACTTGAGAAACACTGCTCCAAACCATGATCTGTCCTCTTATCCTGCTAGCTTACAGGCAGTAGATAGGGTTTTTTCCCCATCTCATAAAGAAGAATGTGTGTGACTGAATGGGAGGGTGGGGGAGAGAAATCAATGAAATAAATATTTCAGTGGAGCCCCCCAAATCAACTGGTCATTAATATCGCCCCCTCCAGCCACTGTCTCTTGATATGATTTCCCTGAAATATACACATTTGCATATTAACGGTAAAGTGTCGACTGGAAAACTGGGCTGCATATAAAATCCAGTCCCAAAAGCAGCTGAATATTCTGCCTTTTTTTAAAAAATGTGCTAAGAACAGAAGATGCCAGTATACTGATGGAAATTTTGTGCATGAAAAAAAAAATCATCTGCCTCGTTCAACACTGGCTGCGAGAACTGCTGTACTTATTCAAACATTGAATTTTCTGGCTCCCTCCACAAGAGAGATTGAGAAGGAATTCTAATGCTTTACTGAATACTTGAGCAAGAGGAAGAAAGGAAGGGAAGAGCATTAAGGGAGCTGCCAGCTGGGCTTACTGCTCGCAAAAGGTTAGAAAGCCTTTAGTTCACCAAGTTTGCAAGGCGTCTGAGATTAACACCCTATGAGGTATTTCCTCTGTTCTTTTCATATGGGATGACCTTTGGCAATGGGACTCTTAAATGGCAAGGAGAATTCACTTGATGCACAGTAGACCCTAGTCACAACAGACAAAACTTTCTTCTCTTCTGCTCTGTTTAAAAGCATTTTAAGGTTTTATTATTTTTCCTGTGCAGCATGTCTGCTCCTGTTGAAGTTGCACTTTCCATTTAGCAACATGGACTGTACATTGCTTGTATCAAGTGTTATCACAAAAATGGGTAATTCAGTGTTCTTCACTACATGTAGAACTGAAATTTAATTAGGAAACTAATGCATGCTAATAAATACAAAATTATTGGATGCCTGCACTTTACTCCTTTGCATATTAGATATTGCATCTTTAGATTGTTGACAATACTTATAAATGTGTAAAAATCACTTGGCATTTATTGTGAGCACTGTATAGCAATTCTTCTCATAATCAACTAGTATTTAAAACATTTACTGCCTTCTTAAATCTAATGAGTTAGATTTGTTAGGATAGTCACTTTCCTTAATAACTTAATGGAGATTTACAAAATGTATTAACTGAGACATAAATATATAATAGGCAGCTATTAAACCTTAATAAATATGTTTAAAAGTCAGCTGCCATGTTCTCTCAAGGGCAGCACTTTCTCTGAATTGCCACCAGGAAGTGCTGTGCTTGAACAAGCCAATTCAGCACACACATGAGGAATAAGGTAGCAGAAGCAGAAATTAGAGACCTGATGTTAAAATGCTTTTTTGAATCACAGTGAGAACTACTCAGGCTTTCATTAGTCACATTGAGTAGTCTCTTCCCTGATAAGTAGTCTCCATGATTTCAGTGGCATTAATCAGTGCATAACATAACAGTAAGTGTAAGGATATCATGGTCCGCCTCTCTGTAAAATATTCAGCTTGCTTGGATAGTATACCTGCAACCCACCTTTGATTGGAAAGCCCTCTGGGCTAGCTGGAAGTCCATCCCCATTGTAAACATAAAGACAAAAAAGTATTACAGCCGTGCCATTGTAACTCACAGTAATCTGATCTGCAGAGGACAAAACGCCGCTACAGCTTCCAGGTAGGAGACATCATCCATTAGCTCAAGCTGTAGAAGCTTGTGGTTTAGCTGTGCAGATCCCCGAGTCCACCTCACCCCCACCCCAAGAGGAACGTGATTATAATATGGGGGAGAAAAACCAAAAGCTTTACAAGTAAATTCAGGCTGTGTTTATTGGCTGGGCTGTGATGTTGGGACACTCACCTGGGTGGGATTATACAATTCCTGTAGCGGGCTTCTTGACCCCTTCCGACAACAGATGTCCATTCCAAATGGATTCCTACGTATTACTACAAAATAAAATGGAAATTAATAGAGGTTAGCAAAAGTTGAATTAAAAAACAAACAAACAAGAACATGGACTACATATATTTAGGAGAGGGATTTCTAAATACCAGGGAATCCTAGAAATGATTCTGTGTTTCTTAAACATCCATTTCACCTGCCCTAGTAAAGATCTAAGAGTAAAGTGCACTTGGAATATTCTGGGCTTGGATCTACCAAAACACAATTCATCCTTTCCCCTCACCATTAAAGAAAAGCGTCAAGTAACATATTTCATACCTGTGTACTTAAAGTTATGTTCTTAAAACCATATTTAGGCCTGTGATGGATAGGAGGAGTGCTGGTTAGCACTCTGGTAGCTAGCAAAGGTGTTGGCAGGGGGCCAGAAGAACCAGTGGGGATACAGTGCTGGAATTTGAATTCGATATAGATCCTTGCTTGCTCTCTTTGTGAAAAATTATACATTAAGGGCTGGAGGGAGCAGGTGCCGTAATCAGAATTACTATACCTATAAGAAATATTGGACATGGAAGTGAACTGGGCCTTGAAGTACGGATCAGTATGGATTGTGAGTAGAAGGAAAAGTGTATCTAGTTACAATCAGGGTACTTTATTTTGGTTGTTTGGTTAAATTTCTCTGTGTGAATCTATGCCTTCCCTCCCCCACTCACCATTTAAGTTGCAGCCCAAAGAACTATGGTTCTCTGTGTTTTTTCTGTTCTTTTCTTAGTTGCTCTGTAACACCTAGCAACCAAGTATGCTTTATCAGGTACAGTAAAACTCCAGTAGTCCAGCATCCAATTGCACGGCACTCCCAATAGTCCAGCATCAAAATGATAAGAGCCTAGTGAGTGAGCTTTGGCAAAAAAACAACTCACAAGGCAGTGGTGGCAGCAGCTGAACCAAGCAAAACTGGATGGGACCGAGTCAGTCTGCCACTGGCATTGTGACACGCTGGACAGTGCTTGTGCTACAATAAAAAGGGTTTAAAACACTTTATTCTCTCTCTCTCTCTCTCTCTCTCATATATATATCCTCCTGATAGTCCGGCATATCCGGCACCACCTAGGTTCTAAAGGTTCCGGATTATCGGAAGTCTACTGTATATCCTTTTGTTTGGTTAATAACATCATATTTTTTAAGGACATGATCTGATTCTTGTGTCCTGGAAGGTAATAGGAGATCTTGGGTGTGCCTGCCTACCCTGAGAGGTCAGCTATCAGAGATACAGTTTGTTTTCTTTTGTTTCGTTTTTCTTGTGGCAGAGGAAAAACGAAACAATTGGACTTCCTTCCCCTAGGTGTACCCCTGGGGAAGGAAGTCCAATTGCTTTCTTCCTGGGTTCAAGAAGAAAGGGGTTTTCTTTTGTTCTACTGGGTGGTGGCAGCTACCCCCAAAGTCAGTAAATCTGTGACTCTGGGGAGTTTTTGTCAGCAGAGCCTATAGAGGCAAGGTATTTAAGGTCTCTTGCGAGCCCCCATCTTCTGCACTTGGAATGCCAGAGTGGGAAACAGCCCTGACAAGGCCACTAAACAAAAGTAGCCTGATTTTAAGCACCTGTGTCTCCCATTGTCCCCAGAGGGCCAAATTACTCACTGTGCCAAGCATATCTGAAAATTAGGTGATTTCCAGTTAGATGTCTGATGATTGATTTAGCATGGCCTCCTAACATTAAGCACCTGGATTTAAGGTTTCTGGCCTATGACTTCAGTTTCTTACCACTACAGACAAGCAGCAGCATGTGTGACATGCACACTGGTTCAATTTGAATCACTTTTATTTTTTTTTGCGCTAAATACTATATCTCAGATAAGGTCAAGTAGTTGGGTCTCTTGTCTCATGGACTCTGCCAGTCTAACAATCCAAATCAATATCTCTAGGTTTGTCCAACTGCGCACAGGCAGGTTTTCAAAGGGTCTGATTAATGAGTTTCTGACTATATTTAACTTCAGTAGTTTTAGTACTACAAGAGCTTCCAGGGAAGGTTCTTAACTTGATCCTGCACACAGATACTGGCAGGCAGAGTCTTGCACCCATACAGATCCCAAGGACTTCAGTTTTATCAAGAAGGGCCCGCCCCCTACCAAATTAATTGTAGAATGGGGCCTCATCCTGTATATGCAAAAATTAGATTAAAATGTGCCTTAACTGGAAGAGAAGTTTATCAGAGAGTCCAATAGCATTAATTGGAGTCTGATAAAGTATTAATATAGCCATATACACAGTTTTCTATAAAGGACTACAGGTTCTTTCAGAAGTCTCAAAACAGCACTTCTTACCACAATACTATACTGCAGTCTTGAGGACAGAGTTGAGGAATAAAATGTTTTTTTTAAGTGAATGGAGGTAGATCTAGTACTTAATGTGTAATCATAATTAAAAATTTCAAGTAGTATGAACAGTGAAAAAGTCTCTACAGAGATGTCACTGTACATACAATTTTAATCTTTAGAGAAAATAGATTCCCTCCTCCACTTAGTATTTATGTTTAAATTAAAAGGTAATTATCTAATAAAGTGACACACTGGATTTCCTCTGAACACATAAAGGCACTGTGGGTTTTGTAATGAGGTTTAGATGTATGTGTCTAGTAAACAAAACATGCTAAATGATTTGATTTGTCTTCACAATTAAAATATTAGCTGTTCCTACAGGCTATAATTTACATATTTAAATACCTGACTAACTTCCAGACACTTTTACTCATGCAGCTAAATATTTTAATTGTTAAATGTTTGTGCTATCATGCCTTTTAAAAATACTAATGTTATCTTTAAAAATAAAATTCCCTCATGAGATTATGCCATAGACATGAATCATTTTTAGAATATGCCTTTTTTCCTGTTATTTGTAGTTTGCATTTTAAGTTTGGTCTTTTGAATTCAGATTGGTCTGCTGCTTCAACTTTGTTATAAAGTCAGTGTCTGGTTCAGTTGCACTCTCTGGTTCTCTTGCACTAGCCAAGTGCTTCAATTGTTGCATTGCAAACCTGGCAGGGTGAAGATTTAAAAAAATACCTTAAAGTTTTTAATGACAGTTAACAAAATTAAAACTTTTCTATCTACGTTTGTAAAACTCTGTGGCATTGAACGGCAAAGAAACATACCTGTATCACAGACTAACTCGGCTACCCCATGAAGCTTCACAGATAGGGTTGCTAGGAGCCTGGTTTTCAACCAGAAAGACCAATTGAAGAGGGACCTTGGCAGCTCAGGTTGGGGGCCTGGGGATAAAGCAGGCTCCCTACCTGCCCTGGCTCCACGTAACTCCCAGAAGTGACCACCAGGTACCTGTGGCCCCTAGGCTCATGTGCCGCCACCCCCACTAGCTGGGAACAACCACCTATAGGAGCTGGAGACAATGGCTGTGGGCAAGAGGGCAGCACGTGGCACCTCCCTGGCTGCCCACCATGCACATATGAGTCACAGGGACCTGGTGGCTGTTTCAGGAGATGTAGTAAAAGCTACCATGACCCGGCACTCCAACCCCCTGCTCCAGCATGGATTCTCCTCCCGCACCCAAACTCCCTTCTGAAGCCCACCCCAAACACACACCCACTACCTCTTGCCCTGCTCTGAGCCCCCTCCTACACGCCAAATCCTCCCAGGCACAGCTTGTACCTCCTCCTGCACTCCAAACTCCTCATCCCTAGTGCCACCCCAGAACTTGCACCCCCAGCTGGAACCCTCACCCCTCTGAATCCCAATCCCCTGTCCCAGCCCAGAACCCTCTCCTGCACCCTGAACCCCTCATCTCCAGCCCACTCCAGAGCACACCCATGCTCAGCAGGAGCCCTCCCTCTCCCCCCCCCCACGCCGAAGCCCGATGAGAGTGAGTGAAAGTGAGGGAGAGTGGCATGGAGGGAGAGGGGATGGCATGAGTGGGGGGCAGGACATCAAGGAAGAGGTTGGATGAGGGTGGGACAGGGTTTTGGTTTTGTGCAGTTAGAAAGTTGGCAAACTTATTCACAGACTCACTGTACGTCAACATTTAGGGGAAAATCTTGTCCTTACTTTTCTGTGGCATACCTGGGTGAAGGAGAAGTGAAGAGACAGGCATCAAAGGGTGGTTCTAGGAGCCACCTAGCAGGTAAATTAAAAAGGAAATATCTTTCCCTTTTCCCCTGCCAAACATGACAGCATTTAAACTATGCAGCTTCCTCTCTGCTTTCATCATGCTCCCCTGCCATCCCCTTTCTATTAAGTCCTCATAAGTATCGCATCCCTGCCCAGTAATATCCCCGTATGCTAGAAGCTCAGCTAAGCAAACCCTTGGTAAAAATCACTTTGTAGCTCTCTCCTCTGCCCAGGACCTCTTCCCCAATTAGAGCCAACACAGTGCACAGACTTCACTGCCCCTCCCTAAGCTCCTTTCCTTTATATTTAATATATAGGAGCAGCAGAGAAGGGAATGTTTCAATGTATCCAAGAGATCAGATTTTGATTAACCAGCCTTTGGTGCACAGATTCTTTGTTCCAAAATGTTCATTCGCACTGGAGAGAAAAGAATTGCAGCATGCTGTTCCTTAATTTATTACTTCATTTTTCATTTCCCATTAATTATGATTTATAATAAAACACACACAAGTCCCCCTCCCTGGTTCACTTAAGAGGCAGATCTTAACTCAGCAATCGTCAGAAAAAATATATTCATGCAGCATACAAGATTGGATTGCCAGAAGCATACAAACAACCACAAAAAATTTCACTCCCAAGAAATGATGACATGCCAGGATGGGACTTCAGCCACTGACACTATTAAATCTTTATTTTGCAAGTCCCAGTATTATTATTATTTTTCCAACAAAGTCTTTAAACGGAGGCTGAGGAATTAGCACACCAACGTGGCATCTTAAACACAAAGCTTGACTCTCTGCTTGTGGGTTTCAGTAACAGGACATGCTTATGCTGAGCAGGATTCTATACATCTGTCTGTGTGCACCTTGGAAATACCTGTTTGGGATGGAGCTTTCATATCTGAACAAATAATTCTCTCCATAAAATATTTCCCTTAACAAAAACAGCACACACACTTTTTTTTTTGTTACTGTATCCCTCTCAATTTTGACAGGCTACTTTGGGACTAAAATAAGTGATGCCCTCCAATTTGGTGTTCCTCTCAATTTTATTGTTGAAAATTATGAACATATGAAATAAAAAAAAAAAAAAACTGAGCTTGCAGACCGTCCTTGATGCTAGAAAACAAAATGCCACTGGATTTTCAGTTTCCTACGCTATTTGTGTGTGTCCCTATGAGCATCCAAATAGGCTTGCTGGTATCACATAATGAGTTTCTGCTGGCTTGACCAGTTCATTATTCCTCACTTTACTGATATTATAATTAGTATCTAATATAGCATTGGAAAACTAATAACTCACTGATAAAGATTCTTGAGTCACATATGTATACAGTGTGTTAAGAATTCTGGATATATACTGGAATTATGACAAAAAGTGTATTTAAACCAGGCATATTGGAAGAATTGGCAATCAGGTCTGCCCTACACAAAGGAATAAGTTTGCTTCTCTGATTAGCCAAGTCATCAGGGAGAAACAAGAAAGGCCTATTTACATATTAGGTCAACAAAGTTATCAAGCTAACACAAGCATGGGAAGAGGGAGTTTGGATTCTATACCACCCCAGGAAAGAGAAACTTTTATGTGGGCTACAGAGACGGGGGATATGAGCCTCAAGTGATAAGCAACTGAATCAACTGATTGTATACAATATTCCTGTATTATGAAAGTATAACGAGTGTGGTATGTTATATCATGGTGAATTGTATTTAACAACACTACAAAAGGAATTATAGATACTCATTAATATTATGCTTTACAGTCTTGTCACCAAAGAAAGGGAGAAACAAAGTCTCTCCCACACAGGAGGCAAAGCAGCTACTTGACTCCAGGGGAATTAAGGAAGATGTAACCAAAACCCATGAAAGCCCTATTTACATTCAAATCACCAAGGGAATGGAATACTAGAGGCAGGCATGAATAGCATGAGATCTTCCTACCTCTGGAAACAAGGACTGTATCTTGCTAAATTAAGTTTTAGACTTTTTAAGATGTTTTCTCTCACCAATTCTTCTTACCAACCATTTCTTTTGGGAGTGGGAAGCCAGGCCCTCTCCACCATCAGGATGAGGGGAGCTGAAAGGATTGCAGGCCCCTGGGCAAAGTGCTGACTTCCTTTGTAAGCCTAGAAGAAAGATCTTGGTCTAAGCAGCTCCTTGCCTATATATCCAGTTCCGAGAGACAAACACCTTCATCCACCCCCAACCTCCCCCATGAAGGGCCCATCTTGCTCAGCTTGCAGGTGCTCTGCTTGCTTGCATCTGTCTAGTGATGGATACCAAAATGGCCATCTCTGATACAATCAAAGTTCAGTGACTTTTGTTGGCATTGCACCCCTGAAGTGTGACCATATCCCCTCAGTTTAGAACACAAGAACGGTCATACTGGGTCAGACCAAAGATCCATCTAGCCCAGTATTCTGTCTTCTGACCGTGGCCAAATGTCAGATCTGCCAGAGGCAGTGAACAGAAACAGGCAATCATCAAGTGATCCCTCTCCTGACAGAGGCTATGGATACCACTCCTACCCATAGCGTTAATGGTTCTTGTCTCACATTTGGACAGTGGCAGAAAGGGAGAAGCTCTTATACCTACAAATATATTTAAATGTTTCTTTTTTACAAGAGGTGTATTTGTATCAAATTTCTTGCTGTGCTTTTGAAATACAAACATTGTTTACCCCAAGTTTAGCTGTTCTCTCTCAAATTAATCACTTTATCTATTAAAGGCCAAGTTGTTCATGGTGTAATTGGCACAACATGATCAAATACATATTATGTCTACTACTGTTTATAATATTGTAATATAATTTCCTTGAGGCAACATTTCTTATGACTTGTGTCATGATCTCCATTTTTATTCTCATGTAAGCAGTGTCAGGATAAGCTCTACCCTGACATCTGGTGGTGAACTGTGGCGAGTGGTGCAACGGGACTTCAGGGGCTGATCTCATTTGCATAGACACACCCACCCCGCCTAGTATGTACTCACAGCAGCCCAAATGGTCACTTTGGCCACTGTGGGATCCCCAGTCTCTCTGTTACTGAGGCGGGGGGATAAAAGTGTTGTTACCCTGATTACGTGAATCAAGGACAATGGAATGGTAGAACTGTTTATGACAGAAGGATTCGCCATAAACTAAGTAGCACTCACTAGACAAGGGGCCTGGGTTCCAAACCCAGTCAAGTTGATAGCGGCTGGGGACAGGTCTTTGTATCTGGTAGTAGGGTCCTCTCTGAGGGCCTAAACAACACCGATTTGCATCCTCTCCACTGTGGAATATTAGAACTAATTTGGATTCTATTAGGAATCTAGTTGTGAGCTGCTGAGTTGACTTCACTGTGGGCCGTTGGCGCAGTAGCACTGAGGCTTCTCTATTATAAGCTGAACTTGCTGAAGAACTGAAATCACTGTGTGCTGTGGGGAGCCTGGAGCTATACTGTGGAAGAACTGAAATCACTGTTGCTGTGGGGAGCCTGGCGCTATGATGCTGAGCTACTAGCAGAGCAGCTTGCAGGGACAACCAGCAAGCGCAGGCGGACAGCATAGCGGTTGGCGGGGACAACCGGTGGGTGCAGGCGGACAGCAGAGCAGTTGGCGGGGGCGACCTGCGGCCGGTAGGAGCGGCAGCAGACAGCCAGTGGAGCAGCTGCAGGAGCAACCGGCTGGCGGTCAGGGGCATGAACAGAGACTGCAGGCGGAGCTGGACAGTTCATGGGACAGCTGAGGCAGCTCACTGGACAACAGGTGGAGTGACTCGCATTGATGGCAGCAGCAGAACCCTATGGAGAGGCGGAGCCATCGGCGGACCACGTAAGGTGTATCGTCCCCACCCCCTCCAGGTTGGGATGGCAAAACCTTGCCGGGTGAACTTTTGAACCCTGGGGCGGCAGTGACGCGGGGCAGAGACTTTTGGGGTGTTTGACTTTGGGAGATTTTTAGGTTGCTGGACTCAAGAGACTCTTGGGGTATTGGACTTTGGGTGATTCGTGGCTGGGGGGTGGGTCTTTGCTCATGTTCGGTCTATGAATCCGAGTTGTGGTGTTTTCCCAATTTAATACTGATGTCAGTTACCTCATATTATTAAAGGTTTGCTACTATACTGAGGCTCTGTGCTTGCCTCTTTGAGGTGCATGTAAGATTTCCCAGGTCACTGGGTGGGGGCTCGAGCCGGTGTTGTAGTGCCTTGTTGGGAGGAGACCCCTAGATACTGAGCCCTTGCTGCTATTAACTCGGCCTGGCAGAAGGGTTACACTCATTTTCACAAATGCCTCTTTACACAGCTCTGGTAATGCAAAAGGGACTTAAACTGGGTCTAAATTTCTGGTACACCAATTTTAAGACCATTTGACATTCATAGTAATGTAAAGAGGCTTTGGTGTAAATGAAAATGAGCCCCTTAATCTTTATCAGCTGTTTTATTGATTGCTGGAAGAAGCAGTTTCTGCAGAAACTGATACCTTACAGTGCTCTAATAAAAGAACATCAGAGGAAGACAAAAAAGCCTACCAACTGCCATTAAAATACTAGCCACAAACATTTTACACTGTGGTGTGAAAGAGCACATGGCTTACTCATTATTTTTATCCCACTGGTCTACTGCACTAACACTGTCTTCCCATTCCTCCTCATATTAATGAGCCCTCAAGATAATCGAACAATGGATCCTCAAAATAAAATTTCTACCTCCCATTCTACAAAAAGCAGCATTACTTTGTCCAGCATATTAAAGAATGCACAGTTTAACATCAAGCACCAGGCAAGTTAATACACTTGTTTATAAGTTTGCAATTTTATCAGAATAACCCCAATTCCACAAAGCACATGCTTAACTTTAAGAATATATTTCAGTTCATCCCTATTTAGCAATGCTTAAATCTCACTGAAGTTAATTAAACTTAAACATGTGCTTTGCTGTTTAGAGATATCTAGTTACAGATCAATCCCAACTAAACCTCAGAACTAAAACTTTGTGGAAATTCAACTTTTCATACACAATTTGTGAGTGGCACATAAGAACAAGAATGTAAGGATGACCATAGGGGGTCAGACCAATGGTCCAGCTAACTAATATATTTTCTTCTGACAGAGGCCAGTGCCAGGCACTTCAGAGGCCCTGAATAGAACATGGCTATTACAAAGTGGCCCATCCCCTTGTAGATCAGTCCCAGCTTCTGGAAGTCTGAGATTTAAGGATACCAAGCATGGGATTACATTCATGGCCATTTTATCTAATAGCCACTGATGGACAAATCCTTCATAAAACTTATCTAATTCTTTTTTAAACCAAGATGCACTTCTGCACTTCACAACATCCTCTGGCAACGAGTTCCACAAGTTGACTATGCATTGTGTGAAGTAGTATCTTCTTATGTTTATTTTAAACATGCTGCCCATTAGTTTCATTTGGTGACCTTTGGTTTTTCTGTTATGGGAAGTGGTAAACAACATTACTCTGTTCACTATCTCCACACCATTAAATTCCAGGCCAATTGTTGAAACTGCAGAAAAAGCAGAACTATCAGCCATCTAGATGAACACAATTTGTTGGTGGAGGAGACAACATGGCTTTTGTAAAGGGAAATTATGCCTCACTGATCCATTAGGGTATGTCTACACTGCCACCCTAGTTTGAACTAGGATGGCTAATGTAGTCATTTGAACTTGCAAATGAAGCCCGGAACTAAAATATCCCAGGCCGTGTGTAGCCGCAGGCAGGGAGTCCTATCTACCGGGCATTTAAAAATGGCGGCGCCTGGGAACATGCAAATAAAGCCCGGGATATTTTAATCTTGGGCTTCATTTGCAAGTTTGAATGACCACATTAGCCACCCTAGTTCGAACTAGGGTGGCTAGTGTAGACATACCCTAAGGCATTATTGAGGGTGTCTGGTCAAGAGTGATACAGTTCTCAAAAAAAGTACTAAATGTGTAGATGGCAGTCAAAGTCAATAAACATTAGCTCCATCATATCCCCCTTTAGTTATCTCTTTTCTAAGAAACAATCCCAGACTTTTTTTATCTTTCCTGTTAACAGAAGCTATTCCATATCCCTAATAGTAGTTGTTCTTTGTACATTTTCCAATTTTAATATTCTCTTTTTTTAGATGGAGCAACCAGAATTGCATGACTTATTCAAGGTGCTGACATACCATTGATTTATGTAGTGGCATTGTGAAATTCTTTCCCCTAATGGGTCCTAACATTCTGTTTGCTTTTTTGACTGCCATTGCCAATTGAACAAATGTTTTCAGAAAACTGTCCACAACGACTTCAATATCTTTCTTGAGTGACAGCAGCCCATTTAAACCCCATCATTTTGTTTATATAGTTGGGATTTGTTTTTCCAACTTGTGTTACTTTGGACTTACCCAAAGTGAATTTCATCTGCTATTTTATTGCCCAATTATCCTGTTTTGTGAAATCCCTTTGTAACTCTTCACAGTCAGCTTTGGGCTTAATTACAGTATCTTAAATAATTTTGTATTGGCTGCAAATACTGATGTATCAATGGATGAGGTTTTAGAACAAACTGGTGAATTAACATTAAGTCACCAGGATCAGATATTCTTTACCTAAGAATCCTGAAGGAGCTCAAATTTGAAGTTGCATAATACTTCCGGTACCATGTAACTGGCTAATATAATATTGATTTTTTTAAAGGCTCCAGAGGTGATCCTGGCTATTATAGGCTGGTAAACCTAACTGCCATACCAAGAAAATTGGTTGAAACTATACTAAAGAACAAAATTATCAAACACCTATGTGAACACAATTTGTTGGGAAGGAGACAACACATTTTGTAAAGAGAAATCATGTCTACTAGAAATGATTGATGGTGTCCTCAAGCATCTGGCCAAAGGTGATCCAGATACGACAATGTACTTGGTCATTCAGAAAGCCTTTGATGAAATCCCACACCAAAAGGCTCTTAAGCAAAGTAAAGAGTCACGAGACAAGAGGGAATGTCCTCTCTTGCATTAATAACTCATTAAGAGAGAGAAAATGAAGAGTAGGAATAAATGGTCAGGTTTTGTAATGGAAAGAGGTAAATAGCAGGATATCCAAACAGTGTTGTTCAACATAGTCATGAATTATTTGGAAAAGAGGGCAAACAGTAAGATGGCCAAAATTGCTGATGATACAAAATTACTCAAAATAGGGAAGTCCAAAGCTGACTATAAAGAGTTAAAAAGGGATCTCAAAAAACCAGGTGAACAACAAAATGATGAAATTCAGTATGGGTAAGTTCAAAGTAATTGAAAGAATAATTCTAACTACACAAATAAAATGATGGCTTCTAAATTAGCTGTAACCGCTCAAAGAAATCTTGGAATCATTGTGAATACTTCTCTGAAAACTTCAGTTTGCTATGCAGCATTAGTTTAAAAAAAAAAAAAAGAGCAAACAATGTAACAAACCATTAACAAAGGGAAACAATATGATGGAAAATATCATAATGTGACTATATTAATCCATTATGTGTTCAGACCTTGAATTCTGTGCCCAGGTCTGGTTGCCCCATCCAAAAAAGGATATTGTGGAAGTGGAAAAGGGTCAGAGAAGAGCAACAAAGACTGATCAAGGGTACGGAATGGCTTCCACACGCAGATAGATTAAAAAGACTGGGACTGACCGTCTTAGAAAAGAAATGACTAAAGAGGTGGGGGATGATAGCAGTCTACAAAAACAAATACAGGATGTATCCTCCCTTAATTGGGATTCTGGTCCGGCAGGACCACAGATGTTCCTGGACCACAGAGCCCAGCTATAGGGAGATTGGGCTGTGAGTAAGGAGTGCAGTGGGGCGGGCAGTAACTCAGCCAGGAGCCCCATGTCAGTAGAGGGGTGGAGCGGCAGGTAGGCAGTACAGCGAGGCTCAGGGAGCCATGGCTGGGCAAGCAGCAGTGGGTCTGGGCTGGAGACCTATCTGGGGGTAGAGGGCACCATACAGCACAGGCCAGGATGGGAGGGACCTCTCCTGCTCCAACAAATCCCCTCATTTGAGACTGGTCAGATCCTGAGGGTACCAGACTAGGAAGGTCCAACCTGTAGTGTGGAAAATGAACTGAGTGTATGATTTACCCTTTCCCAGAATACTAAAAATAGGGGTCACCCTCTGAGATTAACAGACAGCAGTTTCAACTCACATAAGAGGAAGTACTTTTCCCACACAATGCAGTTAACCCATGGAACACATTGCCATGTGGAGTAGTAATGGCCAAAAGCATAACTGGGTTCAAAACAGAACTAGATACTTTAATGGAGAACAGCTCCAACAATGACTTTTAACCAAGATAGTCAGGGATGCACCCCCAACTTTGGGGCAACTCTAAACCTTTGACTGTCAGAGACAGTGCCCTCTTCCGTACACTCTTTCTGAAGCTCTGGTACTGACCATGTCAGAGACAGGATACAGAGCTACATAGACCATTGCTCTGACCATTGTAGCAGTTCTCATCTCATAAACAATCGTAACTCTGAATTGAAAAAGCACCAGTATGATAAAATGACCCACATATAATGTCTGCCTTTTTCAGATTAGAATTTGTTGATTATATATTTATATATTTGAGCCCCAGGCCCTGAACCCCACCTCATCCCCAAACCTCACTCCTGCACCCTGCAAATCCCCAGCCCCCTGCTCTGAGATTCCTCACATCCCCAAGCCGCTGCCCTGACTCCTGCATCCCTCCACGCTCCAGTCTGCTGCCCTGAAGGACACAAGCAAGACCAGATAACCTGTGTGTGTGTGTGGGGGGGGGGGAAGATATATAGCTATACACACACACACACACACACACAGTGCTCCTCTGCATACCAGCATTCGCTAGTATCTGTGTGGAAAGTATGCAGCTATTTAAATGTAGTAAGGTTCTAACAAAACAACTGGCAATTAAGATTTATGTCCCTCAAATAGAAACACACTTTGGAAGACAGAGGTAGAGAGAAGATTTGAAGCTTTGGTGTATCATGGTTCACATGCCAAGCCAGCTGTCGTCCTTGGACTTGATTTTATAAGCCTACAATTAATGCTTTTGCCAGCCTCTCCTCCTCAAGTTATGAGGGTGGCAATTTACTTTGCTTTCCAATTATTAGGCCACAGTATAAGCTCTCAGCAGCGAGTGCCAAAAGTAGTCCAAGTAGTACATTTGGTGGGAACCTGTGTCACTTCAGGGATGTGCACAATATCCAAATAACTTTGAAACAGCTAAACTCAAAAATAGTTAGATGAAAAAATTGGCAGATACTTAACATGAAGCAAAAAAATGTAGTACTACACCCATCTTCAGAAGTTTTGGGAAACTTAAAATTATTCATATTGAAGCATATGAAACCACTTAGACTGTAAGTGCTTCATGGCACAGACTTTTTTGTTTTTAAACAATCATAATGGAGCCCCCTAAGCACTTCCACAACAACAAATTATGTGGAAAAACCAATAACTATGCCACATCAACTTCAACATTCACACACGCATTTCAGAAAAGCTAGAGGCATCAGAAATGGCAGTTGGTGCATTTCCAGAGACACAACATGGCCTAAAGGATGGGAGCCCAAACTTCTTGAGTTCTAATCCTACCTATGCCAATAACTGGAACAAAGGAAAGAAAAGTTAGAGATATAGAAAAATGAGAAAAGGAACTAGAACCACAAGCATCTTAAAATTAAAAGTCCACCTTCTTGTGAAATGTCAGGAAGATGGGTGAAAATAATCACATGTATTTGTCACAAGCCTTTTGCAGCTAGGAGGATAACAACTGAACAACATAATTACTGTTTCTACCATTATAGTTATAGAAATGAGCAACTGACATTTCAAATAGTGCACTTCTCCATTCAGAAGCGATTTATGTTGCCACCATTATACAATACTGTAAATGTCAAATGTTGGCACACTCAAGATTTCTGTGGAGTACCAATTCTCACACTACTATCTATTGACTTTTTTCTACTGAGTAATGTTTAATTTACAGTGTTTGCACTATTCTAATTATGCTGTTTACACATAAAGCAAATCAAATGTGAGTAAGTTATTGCTATTTAAAAAACAGTAAACTATCACAAACATTTGAAAAAAATTCTAACAAAATATTAATATTTAATTTTTCATTACATTGGTTCAAAGTACAGTGACAAAATACCCTAATACAGCATTGCTTAAAACTGATGTGCATAATTCATTCACTTATTAAAGCTGTGTGGAATGCAAAATTACTTTATCTTCTGAAAGAAAAAAATATTAAATCTAGTGTGATTATTTACAAGGGGAAAATGCATCCCCTAAACTGCAGCAAGGGAGGTTCAGGTTGGACATTAGGAAAAAGTTCCTAACTGTCAGGGTAGTCAGACACTGGAATAAATTGCCCAGGGAGGTTGTGGAATCTCCATCTCTGGAGATATTTAAGAGTAGGTTAGATAAATGTCTGACAGGGATGGTCTAGACAGTATTTGGTCCTGCCATGAGGGCAGGGGACTGGACTCAATGACCTCTCGAGGTCCCTTCCAGTCTTAGTATTCTATGATTCTATCCCCAACACAAGTTTGAATGAACAGCAAATAAGTGATTATTCGGTGTCACCCAAGCCCACTGAAGACAATGGGAGTCTTTCAATTGATTTTAAGAGGCTTTGGATCAGGCTCTAAACAGGGGGCTACTCTCAGTTTTATAGGGAAATAATTTAGGACAATTTGAGAGATTTCTTTACTGCATCTGTTCTCTACAAATACTGAAAATTAGCAGCACTTTTCTATTTAGTAGAAAGTAGGTTCTCTTCCCAGCAATCATTACTTCCTTAGTCCATCTTTTTCATGATCAGTGGTAATGTCATATTATGGAACAGTCATTCACAGCTGCTGAAGAGGAAGGAGGTTAGCATTTTTGCCCTGGAGATCAACTATCTGGATTACTGGATTTTCATCAATCCAGGGGCTCAATCAGTTTTTCCTAACTTGGGATACATTAACCAGTGGCATTAAAAGGTATAGGGTCAAGAAAGCATGCAGCTGAAAATTTTAGTCAGTCATGCTACATATATTCATCAATTACTCCCATGCTAATATTATTTTGAATGTTTAATAACCCAATTATATCAGCACTAAGGAAGGATACTCTTATGGTGAAGGCATAGAACGAGTCTCTATTCCAAGTTCTACCACACTGACCTTGAACTACTGGTAGCCAAGGCAAAGTTTTCAAATTTGGATGGCTACAGCAAGTCAATGAAATCCACATTCACCACCTTCTGTACAATGCCTTGCTCTATGAAGTCATGGTCCATGATTAGGGCTCCCAGATTATTATAATATAAATAATCAATAAAAAAAAAGAGACAGATTTTTAGATGCTGACTATCCGCAACTTCAACAAGTCTCCCTCTTGGAAATGGTATTGACAACTCTTCTCTTCCCTCTACATTTACTGTTTTCAGTAAAAAAAAAAAAAAAAAGTCTCAGGAGTAGCCATGTTAGTCTGTATCTGCAAAAACAACAAGGAGTCCTGTGGTACTGCAGGGTATGTCTACACTCACCACTCTGGAGATCAAAGTTCTGGCGTTCAACTCAGCAGGTCTAGTATAAAGCTGTAAATTGAATGCTGAAGGCAGCTCCTGCTGGCGCCTGTATTCCTCGCAGTTGCGAGGAGTAAGGGAAACCAATAGGAGCATTTGTTTCTGTCAGCCTACCGCTGTGTGGACGCTGCCAAGCTTGGCTAAAGGTTCTATGTATCTGGAATTGTGTACCTTAAGCGGACATTCCAGGTTTAGAGTAGACCTGGCCTTAGAGACTAACAGATTTATTGGGGCATACGCTTTTGGCGGGTAAAACCCACTCAGACTCCTTCTTGTGTTTTCAGTACAGATTCAAGGGCCATTCATTTAGCTTCCCAGTGTACACAAAGCAATGAGGTTCAACCAGCCAGCATTCCGCATGCATAACACCCATGACATTTGAAACTTCACAGCTGAAACTCAAAATGTTTCCAAGAAGTCTCACAAACTGAAATTATCTCAGAAACTGTGTTAGAGCCTTAATGATTGAATATGCTGCATTTTAGACAGTTCTGCAGATATCTTCTGTCTCTCAAATAAACATTTAAAATCAATCTGAACAAGCATGCTATTAGCAACTGGCTGCAGCAAAACAATTCTCCCTAATAATTCACTAAATATATCAAACTGTACTGTAAGATTTTAATTTTAGTCTGTTGGAAGCCAACTGCAAAGAATTTTCTAAAACTTATCAGTGAGAAAGTTAGAAGCCAACCAATACAAAGACCACCTTCATTTCAAGCTTTGTTAATTTCCCAGGGCTTACTTACAAACATATCATGTTAAGAATGCTGAACATTTTTAAGTGTTTATTTTGCAATAGGAACCACAAGCATTGTGATGGAATGCATTAAGTATTGCTACTGTACATAAATCTAGTGCTTAAGTAACATAGCATTGTATTGTTCCCCCTCCCCACAATGAATTTAAGCACTTCATAATTCAGCAGCAGTTTCCTAAGATTTATTACCAATAAAACTTTGGTCTTTGTAAGTTGTTACATTCAATACACAATTTTAGTCTAAAATATTGGTCCTTTGTCTGGAAAACATAAGTGCGGGTATTTATAATTAAATGCCTGTCTAGCCTGGTTTTTAAGGCAGCACTATAGTTGCTTCTTGAGGCTCGGGAGAAGTATTTGTAGAGCAAAAGATAAATAAAGTGCTTTGTATTGCATATAAAAGTGTTACAGGCAAAAAGTGAGTTTACACTTTTAATACGCATTTAGAGAGAGACTGATTCTGCCATCCTTACTCATTATTTGTATTACAAGAGTGCCTAGACACTATACATTCACGCAACAAAGAGAGACAGAAGTTTACCATCTTAGTACACTTACAAAAAAACACAGATGATGAAAGAGAAATGCAGGGAGAAAAGGCAGCACAAGGTTCTAGTGAAATAATTATAAATAGCAGGGTCATTAACTTTGGTTTGCAACACTTATATGAAAAAGATTTAACTCCAACTTACAGATGAGAAAACTATGGCAAAAAAACTAAGGGACATGCCTAAGGTCACTCAGCAAGGAAGCCAAGTAGGTCCTGATTCTCAAGGGTATTTAGGTGCCTAACCACCATTGAAATTCAGTAGGAATTAGGTAGGTGCCTAAATACCTTGAGTGTCAGTTTTGACCAATTATCACCAATTGCAAATGTTCTGTCCACCTTTCAAAAAATAAAGCCATTATTTAATTGCTTTTCACCCTAGCCACTTTTCCAGAAAATAATTTTCCTTTTATCCTATGCTGTTTCTTCTGGGGGTGGGGGGCGGGGAGAAAGAGGGTAGATTTATTTAAGCACAGTGGAGAAGTTCAGTTCTGTGGGTCAAATGATGCAGCTGTGCCCGTGATATAAATTAATGCAGCATTTGTTCTTTAATGATTCTTTAATGATTCTTGAAAAAAAACCAGGAGTCCTTTGGCAGCTTAAAGACTAACAGATTTACTTGAGCATAAGCTTTCGTGAGTAAAACTTACGCCCAATTGAATGTGTTAGTCTTTAAGGTGCCATAGGACTCCTGGTTGTTTTAGCAGGTAGAGACTAACATGGCTACCTCCCTGAGACTTGTCAATGATTCTTGAGTAAATTTTCCATTAATTTTTGACCATTAATCTGTAAGGAATTTCTTTAAAGGCTCATCAAATCATCCATAAATCTGAAGCACAGGGACATCCCATGAGACACTCAACTCCTCACACTGTGATAGTTCTCAACCTCCCCAGCTCCCCTCTCAGCTGCATCCTTGGGTTATAAAGCAGTTTGGGAAGCAGTCTGAAAAATTCTCTTTCAGTTTTCCTAAAACAGGTTACATGTTTTGACATTTTGTCTCAATTAAGGATAAGAATTTCTTCAAAAAATTTATATTTTACATGGGAGAAAACTATATTCCAGCTAGCTCTCATCTATGGATCAGACAAACAGACACACAAAATTAGACAAAATTTGCTGTCAGAGTATTGCTGGAATACTATATGTGACAGACCCAGACTGCCCATTTGCCTTTCACTGGTCCTTTTGGAGTCCATTAGATATGGGTGGGTGAAAGCCCACCCACATCTAATGGACCTCCCCTCTGCCTATGAGAAGGGTCCACAGAACCCAGAATGCCAAGTGATTACAGGGGTACAAAGAGAAAACAGGGACAAGTGTGGAGGGCAAAGGGCTAAAATGAGGGAGCCGGACAGGGATACCAACCAGAAAACTCTGGACAGTGCCCACTTCCCCCTAAAGGCCAATGGACGCCGCCCAGTGGAACTCTGCCCAGATGTGTGAATACAGGAGCAGAAATAGGCCTCACAGTCGCAGGCCCCTCCCTCAGCCAATCTCTGCTCCCTGGTCTTGTAAATTGCCATCTTGGCTATAGCCAGGAGGAGGTTGACAAAGAGGTCCTACAACCTTGTGGGGCTGCACATGTGGTGTGCATAAATTAATAGAGGAGGGGAGACGGCAGCCAGAACCTCAACAAGAGGTTCCGGAGGAACCAAAATAGGGCCAGGGTTTCCCTCACACCACAGAAGGTACAAGTGTCAGGAACAGAGGTGAACTGGGCCAAGTACATGCCCGTGCTCACGGTACTGTGCAGGATTCTCCAGCTGATGTCCCCAGCAGGCCGCAGAACCAAGATGGAGTAAAGGCTGGACCATCAGAGCTCCCCACCCTCAACTGGAGGTAAGAGATCCTGCCACTTGGTATCTGGGCAGGACACGAGGGTGGGGAAGTGAAGAGTGTGAAGCATGAGCGTGTACAGATGACCCTTTGGCACGGCTCGAAAGGGGACCGGCTGCAACACGTGCAGCTGTCCCAGATGAAGGGGAGGTGATCTGGAAGGCATGCAGGCCGATGGAGAGATCTGGAGGGCAAGGGGTGAGGGGCAGGTGGCATGCACCCTCTTGCAGGACCAGATCGAGGTTGCCATTCACTGATGGAGGGGACACACGCTGGAGCTTGGGTAAACAGCTTTCTCTTTCCTGAGTAAAAAAGGCCAAGCCTAAGTCCAGCATAAATCAGGCAGGCACCTGGAGTCAACTGGAACTTGCTAGAAGCCACAGGCTAATTAAACATCTACAGCTAATTAAGGCCGGTGGTGCTGCTTTAAAAGGTCTCCCCCAGGCAAGGAAGAGGGAAGGAAAAGAGCAAAGGACAGGAAGTGCCGTGTGGAGGATCTGTGTGGGTGTAAGTGGAGGACTGATGAGCAGGTACCAATGGAAAAGTACTAGGAGAGACTGTTTGGAGAAATGGCCCAGGGAAAAGCTGCCAGATTGAGAGATGCAGTAACCCTGCCTGTTGCTGCTGCCTTAGGGTCCCTGGGCTGGAACCCAGAGTAGTGGGTGGGCCCAGATTCCCCACACACCTCCCCACAACATCTCAACCTCTGCCTTGAGCAGGGAGATCAGGACTCCAGAGGGGATTTTACCCCAAAACTTATGAACTAGCTTGTGATGAGTATGGCTCAGTAAGCTGTGGCTCCTGCCTCTAGTAAAGAGAAAGAGGCTGTGTGGAAGGCCACAGCAAGCCTCTGAGGCTAACACTATCCACTAGTAGCCTAAGACCCCTGGGGAATAGCCGGAGCTTTGCCACACAATATAAACTAAAATTCTCTTTTCATTACAGTTTTTTCTTTTCTTGCTCAATGCAAACTAGCACAAATCAAATTTTGTTTGTTTTTTTCTGGGTAGAAGTCAGACAATCTGGACAGGCATGAACATGTCTATTCTATTCCATCCTATTTGAGTTAACAGATGTGAATCTAAAGTGAAACTGGGAATCATGACATGACTATACTAAAAAGACCCATCAGGGCTTCTCCAGAATCAAACAGAAAAGGGAAGAAAGCTGCATTTCCCACAATGTATTCAGCAATTCAAAGGCACAAAAAACAAGATTCTTTTTTTAAACAATGAAACATTTTATAAGGCAGAAAGATAAAAATATTAAATCCCATCATAATCGTTTCCAGAGCAATCATTCATTATGTCAGAGAGAATTATGGTGACAGCTTGGGGAATAAGCAGCAGGAGCAGACAAACTCAGAAGAAACAAGGATCCTATTTTCCTTGACAATATTAGAACCGAATGTAGATATCAAAGAATTAGAAGAGGGCTGCAGAAAGTAAAATCCTGATCCCATGAGGTGTTCAGCATCTTCCACCTAGGAGTTTATACTATGCTCAGCCCCATGGGACAGCTGAACAATTAAGAGTTGCTAAGCACAATCAACTTCCATTATCACCAAAAAATCAATTGGCATTGAGGGGCAATCAGCTCCTTGCAAGATCATACTCTAGATGAAGTAAAGACAAAAACTTTTTTTTCTGTACAATGGGGAAGATCCTCAGCTAGTGAAAATCTGCATACATCCATGGACTCAAAAATGGTGTTAGTTATATTTATTCTAGCTGAGGGAAATGGACTGTATAGGCTTTTCTTTCCCCCCTTATAATACAATAGAAACTCTTTAATTCTCCTGCTTCATTGTAGTAAATTTGGATTCCAGATTTGAGATGAGGAAGAGGTTTTCATACTCTCCTCTATCTGCTTTACTGTTCAGCCATGCACAGAATTATGATATTTTCATATGTAAGATCATGGATTCCCCTCATACAGCATGTGGTGAGGTGGCTTTCCTACCCTGGCCAGAAGGAGTTAAAGCAGGTGGGAGGGAACCTGCACATAGTCCTAGCCAATCAAGGAGAGGTTTTTAAGGAGCCAATCAGGGTGTAGTTTGCTGGGGCAGCACTGTATAAAAGGAGCTGCTCAGTAAAGAGCAGGCAGTTAGGCTCTGTCCAGAGACGGTACCTTCAGTGGAGCAGTTCTGGGCAGGCTCACGGGGGGAAGGAGGGCGCTAGAGAGGGAGGCTTCTGCCTGATATCTGCCAGGCTGCTGGCCTTGCTACAAGGGCCAGGAGGGTGCAAAGAGTCACAAGGGAAGTGGCCCAGGGGATGGAAGGCAGTGAAAGGGAACAGAGGAGGGCAGGACAAGGCTGCTGCCAGAGGATCCCTGGGTTGGGCCCCAGAGTAGCGTGCGGGCCTGATTCCCCCTTCTCCCTTGCACCAACCACATCTTGCCACCAAGGTGTGCCTTATACAAACTGGGGCTTGTCCCCGAGACAGAGGAGGCCACTGCTGGCCATAGGGGGGGTGAAACAGAACAGCTGATACCCTCATGGCAAGAGGATGTGGCCCATACAGACCGTGGCTTTCCCCTGAGACAGAGGAGTTAGGCTTGGAGGCCACAGTGGCAATAGAGACTAAGGACTGCCGATACAACCCCCAGAAGGGGGATGAGAGATCACTGTAATGGGCACTGCTGGAGAGTAGCGTCCCGCAGAGGATGCTGTGGGACAGGAGCAATGTGGATCCAGTCTAAGAGTGTGGCGCACCGATGGGGGAGACACCAGCCCAAAGGAGGTGCCCTGCTGATGAAAAGACTAATTCCCTGGAGCTATCCGCAGGAGGTGCTGCAGCGGTGAGCCCCGCCCTGTGACACAGAATCTTTGAAATATTCCAAATCACAGATTCTAAATATGAATAGCACATTGTCAAGTTCCCTAAATTCACGGTGCACTTCAGTGACTAATAAAAGATCAAAATACAAATCTGCACTATAAAATTTTGTCTCAAGGAGAATAGCTTCCATACTTAGATGATGTAGTTAGCATTCTGGATCTGTTTTGCTTGGGCAGAACACAACCTCCCCTTCCCCTTCCCCCCCCGGCCACAAAATACAGAGAAAGCATTCAGAGCTACACCTGCCTACTGCAGGGTCTGCTTATCTTTCAGCAATTCTGTTCCCTTTATCTCCCTCTCTGCTCCCTTCATTTCAATGAGTTCAATTAAAATCTTGTGATGTGTTACCTCCTGGATATAGATGCCATACAGTCATGTCTTCCAGGCACACAAATGGATGGACCAAATACATCATTCTGTGTACTGAAGGCACAACTAAGATTAAATAAATTAATAAAATGAGATCTGAAAGCATTTGCAGCGATTTTCCTTTCGGCATGACTATTCTGAAGGAAATCAAAAAAGCAGCCATCGCAAAAGACCTATTGTCTGATATAAGCACTGGATGCTGGATAGATTCAGAATTTGACACTGACTGAGGGCTCTGTTTTCCACCTCTGATGCGTACTATGTATCAAAGTTCCCCATGATAATTTAAGCAGGGGAACTGCTTAAATGCAATAATTTCCTATGCATTAAATATCAACAAGGGAATCTCACTGGGATGGGATTGCAGTTTGCTAAGCAGTAGAAGGACTGGATATCAACCCAAACCTCATGTGAAGTACTCATATCTCATTATTAGTAAGCAAAACATGACACAAGTAGAACATAAAAAATCATTACGTGCCTCATAAAACCGTAAAATAACTTATTTGCTAGGAAGGTGGGGTGATAAGTGACTGTGCTACATTTCAGGAATCACTGGAGGAAGTTCTAGGTCTCATTTTATGGTTAGACTAGTCATAATGGTTCCTTCTGACCTTAAAATCTAACTGGGCCAGATCATCTTTCCCTGATCCCATATAAGGAAGGGGCCTTTAGGTGTGTGGCTTTCCCTCTTCGGCACTGAAAGAAGGCTTAGCACTTGCTGATGCCTCTCCGTGCATCTACAATCCATATATTGGGGAAGGGGGGAGAAGACTGGGCAGGCCAAAAGGAGGAACAGGTGGATTTAAGACAAATACTCAGGCTGTGTCTAGACTGCAGGCTTCTTTTGGAAGAAGCTTTTCCGGAAGAGATCTTGCGAAAAAACGTCTTCTGAAAGAGAGCGTCTACACAGCAAAAGTGCATCAAAAATAGCTATCTACTTTTTCAAAAGATAGCATCCATACTGAATGGACGCTAGCTCGCATTTAAGATGTGATTACTGTGGACGGAGTGGCCACCAGGGCACCTGTGTTTTTTCCTCTTTCCGGGAATGGCTTCTTCCTCGTAGAAAGAGACTTACCAATGTCAGAAAAACCCCTCTGTTCTGTCGACTTTTTTCGAAAGAACGCAATTGCAGTGTGGACGTAAGTGAAGTTTTTCAGAAAAACAGCCTTTTTCCCAAAAAACTCTGCAGTGTAGACATACCCACATTTACCTCCATCCACCCCCATTAAAAGACTTTTTGGGGAAAAAACACAGCTCTACCCTTCCTTAATCTTTCCATGGAGTTCCTGTTTCCCCATAGGAATTCTGAAGCAGTCAAAGCTAGGTGAATCCCTTGAAGTTGGACACCACTGGAGCTTATGCACAAAGGGTTGGATAGGCTAGTGCTTTGGCAAACAGCCTCTGTGCATATTATCCAACCCCACCAGGTATCCCAAGAATCATTCAGGTTTGGGGCAAACCCTCAGGATTTGCCCTCCGTGGAAAAAGTCTATCTACTTAGTGTGATAACGTATGTAGGAAGGGAAAAAATATCACTGCAAGGAGATCCTTGAGAAGATTTCCTTCCCCAAATTCACTTCTGGTGGGTTTTTATAAGCAAGGGAATGATTTGGCCCAATACAAATTCCTCAATCATCAGAAAAGATTACCCACCCCAGGCAAGCAGAATTTGCCAGATTGTAGGACTTAGCACTGAAATATAAAGTGCTATATATAGTGTGGTATTAACATTAAATAAATAAATCCAATGGGATCAGGTGTGCACTCTCTGTCCACCTCTCTTGTACGAGATTACCAGGGGAGAACTCCTTGACAGCAGTTAAGCCACGATGCACTGTGAGAACTGTCTCTTATGACCTTGCATTTTTTACCTCCTGACAATATGGAAAAGTCCACAATGAATGAAAAACAGGGAAAAGAAAAGTAAAATTCAACACTTTCAACCCTCAGGAAGGTTCACCTTGGGTTTTTATTTCATCTCAGCAGGTTTACCTATCCCAAATTAAGTTAACAAAGTCTTGAATACCACAACAAGGTAGCCTAGAATGCACACAAGGCCTGGTCCTATTGTGTTAAGCCACTGCAGAAGAGAAATGAGGGAACAGAGCCCATAAAGGAATGTATACAATGCACCTGAGAGGTGGGATTCCCAGAGTTCACAGACAGACCAACACTAGCTCAGCTCAAGCTACTGTGCTAAAAATAGCAGTGTGCATGTTGCAACAATGGCAATGTCTTGGGACCAATGGGTCAGAAAAGTCTGGACTTGGATGGCTAGTCCAAGTTGCAATTAGTGCCATAAACCTCCACACTTGCTATTTATATGATCTTGAGCTAAGCTAAAAGTCTTTCTAACAAAGCTGGGAATCACACCTCCCACCTACAGTGTAGAAGTTCCCCAAGTATATTTTTTCTATCGTGTGGGATCATGCAAGTCAGTTTTATATTTTTGACTTAGTTCAGCATTCCCATTCACCTTGAGTATTCATTTACACCCATGCAAACTACCTGTAAAACTACATGAAGCTAGAAGAGTAGCCCAGCAACAGTGATTTGAGCTCTATCTATCCACCCTGAGCCTGAGCACCTGTACAAACCTGCCTGGCTTATTTTTTTCTACCCTTATCTCCATCCTCATTTTAGTGGCTAAAGAATTGGATCTTGCTCCTCCTCCCACTACTTAGTCTTCAAGTGTTTGCAGTGATTGGCAAGCCCTGCAAAAGCAGCTTCATCGGCAGTGATTGGCAAGACCCCATGTGTGGAGGCTGGTTGTGCATATTCCTTGGCCAGTTTGGAACTTGTTCAGCAGAGTCCAAAGGTAACATGGCAGGTCAAATCCCAGTGGTCGAATGGTCAGATCAGTGACAATGAGCCCATAAAGAAGATCTCACTGTCTTCAGTGATTTCTTAGCAGTTGCAAAGCCCTGTTTCAAAGGCCATGTCTACACTAGGAAACCATTTTGAAATGAGTACATTTGACTTAACTCCCAATTTCATAAATCTGAACTAGCATATCCATACTATGGGGAAGCCTTGAAATTAGTCTGACGCAGGTTCCATTAATGTGGACTCACTACCTTGACTTAGAGTCCTAGGAAGCACTGGGGAGTAATTAGTTTGAATTATTCTAGGGAGTAATTATTTCAAATCAGTGGCACCAGAGCATCCACATTCCCATTATTTTGAAATAACTATTTTGGAATTATAATTACTTCTGATGAAAAGCAGGAGTACAGATTTCAAATTCCATGACCTGTTATTTCAAAATAATTTGGCTGCTCCACTTATATATTCAACCTCAGGGGAGCAGGGGTTTATTTAGAAATAAAGTCCTAGTGTAGACCAGGGCTAAGTGTGTTAAGTACATGCATTTGACAGCTTCATTTTTGGTTTCTTCAAGTACTTGAAGATTTTGAAATTCACCTTTCACAACCATTTGCATTAACAGTCATTCATTCAAAGGTTGACGTGATAGGACAAGAAGCAAGGGGCTTAAATTGCAGCAAAGGAGGTTTAGGTTGGACATTAGGAAAAACTTCCTAACAGTCAGTCAGGGTGGTTAAACACTGGAATAGATTGCCTAGGAAGATTGTGAAATCTCTATCACTAGAGATATTTAAGAGCAGGTTGGATAGACATCTATCAGGGATGATCTAGAAGGTGCTTGGTCCTGCCTTGAGGCCAGGGGACTAGACTTGATAATCTCTCGAGGTCCCTTCCAATTCTAGTATTCTATGATTCCAGAAATATTAACATAAAGAGGGATGCAAACAAGACAAGGGCAACATTTTTTAAAATATATGAGTGATTATTGGGTGGGAAATAATATGTTGCCGGTGTCTAAATTTCCAAGTCTGTATAGGAGGGGGCAAGATTTTCTTCTGCAGACTTATGTGGTTTAATCAGCCCCAGCCTAGACCACTGCAAGGGTTTATTTTGTCCATAAGCCTTTTGAGTTGGGGAAAAAAAACCTATATATAACCGAAAAAACTTGTACGTTCTCATCTAAAATACATTAAAAAAAAATCACGGTTTAATTAGTGTATATGTTAGCTATTGACATGAATGGCAGGTATAAATGACCTCTGAACAGCAGTCTCATAAGTCTAACACATCTGGGCGATCTTTACATTTTATGCTGAAAATTCCATTTTCTTGATTAAATATTTATCAGTGGTCGTCAGGGAGACACATACGAAGGGCTGCGGTAGGTATTATTTCTCAAATAAAAAAAACATATTTCACTTCACATTTTTAAATTATGAACCAGATTCTCAGCCAGTTCATGTAAATGGCCATAGCTACACTGAAGCAAAGGGATCTCTGTTCATTAAGCAAAGACAATCCAAGCCAGATTCTCAATTGGCCAAAAGAGGAATCTGTTGAGATTCCCTTTATGACTCCTAAGCACTATTAATCACTAACATTCACATTGGAAAAAATAGTGCAAGTGCTGAGGTGTCCTTACACAATAGAAGTCAGAAAAATAATGTTGATATTATATTGAACATTAATATAACTTGGCACAATATTCTTTTATTACCAGAGGCCAAAATTTTAAAAAGTGATTAGTTATTCTGGATGCCTCAAATTCTGGGGCACTGTGACGAGGTGTACCAACCCCGCACTGGCCTGGGAGAGGTTAACCAGGCCTGCTTGGCTGAGGGGGCCTCTCCCCTACAGGTCTGCTGGGCATGCTCCAATTGCAGGCCCAGGATAAGCACCAGAGAAGCAGCTCAGTCAGGGCTAACCATGGAAAGGGAAGGCGCTCCTGCCAGAGCCCAGGTGCAGCAACCGGGGCCGAAATTGCAGCAGCAGCAGCTGCCACTACAGCAACAGCTGCAGATGCTGGGGTGGAGGCCCATCGGCAAGGACCGACCGGGGGAGTGACTAGCCTGAAGGATGCAGGTGGGGAAGAAGTCATTCATTGGACAGGGTAGGAAGTAGCCCAGGGCTGGGAACCAGAAGGACCCTGTTCACTCAGCATGTTTCAGGCGGATTCTTTGCTGAGCTAGTGGTGGGACACGCCTACCTCTGACAGGGCCCTGGGCTGAGGCCCAGTGGAGAAGGAGGGCCTGGGTTCCCCTACCCCATCCCTTTGCCCCCCAAAAGGGGGTCAGTGCCTCAACTACTTTACTGACTTGGCCACTGGGCCTTGCTGCCCCACTGACAGTGGCCATAGACAGGTGGAACAAATATGGGGTGGAGCAACCCAGACAGGACTCAAGAGGCTCCCCCGCCCTGCTTCCCAGAGGGCCGGGATTCCCACCCCATGACAGGCACCTTAAAGGGGGATTTTTAGGAGGAATATGCTCAGTTCTTCCTGAAAAATCAGACCCCTTAAAAAGTGACTCAAGTTAGGTGCCCAAATTCAATCATTTCTAAAAGTCTTGTCCCGAATATAATATTGATTGAGTTAAAATGTATTACACCATGACATTCCTATCTGACAGCTGGTAAACACTACAACTTGTGACATTTGCTTTACTGGGAGATTTCCTTTTGATTGGCAGTCATACATACATGCCATAACATATTGTGTCTTATGTATATTCCCAACATCAAGCAATTACATTTATCATGCTATTTCTTGCATCATTTTGAAATATAAATTTTAACAATCTCCTTTCTTTTGGTTCTCTCTTCTCCCCCTTGTACTTCTGTGTATTTTATCTTATTGTAATGTTTCCCAGGCACACTCACATCTAAATTGAATTACATTTTTATTACTCTTTTAAAATTCCACCTTATTTTTTCCTCTAACACCATTTTTTTTCAAATTCCTTTTTATTTCAGAACCCATTTGTTTCCCAGTTCTTCCTCCCTCTTCAACTTAATACAATTCTCAACATTTATTTCTCTCCCCTCTTCCCCTCCCATCTCTAAACTTTTCTCTCTCTGCCCCCACCAATACCTCTGTTCTCAAATTATTCCCCTACATCCTCCCCTTAAATTCATACACATCTCTATCTTTCCTTGATTCTCTGTTGCTCTCTCATGTTCCTTTGCACCATGTTATACTTCTAGTCCCTTCATCTACTTTCCTGACCTACCACCTCCACTAAGTCCCCACTCCACCTTGCTCTCACAAATTTGGAGAACAAGGACTGGGGAGAGGAGACTGGTTTGTTAGCATTGCCAGCAGTGTATCTGGTGCTAGAGGAGTCCAGGCCATGCAAAAATGGTCGTGCTGAAGGAAATGATGGTGACTGTGCTCAACAGAAGCAGTAAGTGGTCCTATTCCATTACAGAGGAATAATACATCTCTCAGGCAAAGGTACCCAAACAGTGTACCACCTTCTTTCCCTCCTAAATTAGATGGAACAGATGAAAAAAAGAAGAACAAAGGATATGAGGCAGCTGGGGTGGACAAGATACAGTACAGACACCATGCAATATGCCTATTGTTAGGCATCGTGTTAATGTCTAGTTGCTGCTTTGTTTTTTATTTTAATTAACAGAGAATTGGGAAAGAGGCCAGGATTGGTGGGCATCACAGCTACAAGGAAGTATAAATAGAACAGAGACGTAGTGTGACGTGGCAATAAAGTGGGGCCAGTTGTTTTATTTCTCAAGAAGCTGCATAAAAATTAAGGGGGAAAAAATATATCTTCCTTTCCAGTTCATCTCCTAAGAGTTTAAAGAGAATAGTTATTGCTTGTACAGTTGCAGGAAGGGTGCCAGTACTGAAAATACAAATAAGCTTATATAATTGTAAATGAACAAATGTATTAGGAAGTTTGACTGAGAACTAAAGATTTATTATGAGCCCTGAATGTAAGCAGCAACAGAAAAAACTGATGTGGAGTTCAAGCAAATACCAACGGATTTTAAAAAGCTCAGCTAAGAAAGGTTGGTCATTATCTGTACGTCATCCATTAAGTCTTGTTGAAATGCCTGAATTAAAAACATAAATATTAAAGAAAAATAATAAGACCACAGACTTGCTACCTCCATCTCCATTAACCTAAGGGCAAATTACATTTGGAACATCATTTGCTATGTAACTGTACAGCGTTTGTGGCCTTAACCAGAAAAGTGAATCAAAATATTAATAAAAAAATGTACATAGATCTCAACTACTGAGATATTCTTGATGTCATTGGTAGGCAGTGTACAATTCATCTGTCTGAACATCTCAACATATTGCAGACTTTCTTATAAACAATAAAAACAATGCCGCTCCATTACAAATAGACCAACTCAGGATCAACATTTTAAGTTTAAGTTTAAATTAGGGTTGTCCAATTTCTCTCTGTCCTGCATCACTATGACCAGTATGCTAATGATCCTGGGCTTAATTCAGCCAGCCCTAAAATGATATTGCTAGGCTCCTATCACATTCACAGTTCTTTTTGGTCAATTTCATGGTCATAGGATTTAAAAAAAAACAAATTTCATTATTTCCGTGGTGTAATTGTGGGGATCCTGACCCAAAGAAGAGTTATTGGGGGGAGAAAGGGATCACAAGGTTATTACGGAGGAGGTGAGGTTACCCTTACGTCTTACCCTTACTGCTACCCTTATGTCTGTGCTGCTGCTGTTACTGGTGGCAGTGCTGCCCTCCGAGCTGGGTAGCTGGAAAACAGCAGTTGCTGCCCTCGTGCCCAGCTCTGAAGCAGGAACACAGAAGTAAGCATGGCATGGTATGACTTTTCCACCTTTATCTCTGCACTGCTGCTGGTGGGGTGCTGCCTCCAGAGCTGGGCACTTGGCCAGCAGCTGCTGCTTTCCATCTGCCTAGCTCAAAGGGCAGCTCAGAAGGGTAACAATAATGCATCCCCTCCTAAAATAACTTTGTGACTCCCCCCGAAGCTCTCTTTTGAGTCAGAACCTCCACTTTGAGAAATGCTTGTCTCCCCTGTGAAATCTGTGCCATGTAGGGTAAAAGCACACAAGAGACCAGATTTCATGGGGGGAGGAGGGTTTGTGAGGGAGACCAGATTTCACAATCTATACCCATGTTTTTCATGGCTGTGAATTTGGTAGGGTCCTACCTATCCATGAATTGACAAAGTAATTAATTATTATCGTTAATTGTCAGAAAGAGACATGGTACCTTCAGTTTGCACCCACACACTCATGTGGATCATGTGACTGGTCACACAAGCAAAATAGGAAATAAAAAGCAGACCCTGTTGCTCAATCAAGGGCAAGGGAAAGACCAGGGAAGTCTGCTGTGAGCCTCACCACAGTGCCATGTAAAAGGATCACAGTCTGGAATGGCAGGGTTCCCCAGTAAAAGGGAGGTGGACCTGAGTCCAAGAAAAGAGATCAGCAGTGATCCTGGTAAGAGGGAGACTAGTGGGGGCAGAGTGTTTAAACACCTGAAGAGTTTCCACTTTTAAAACACCAGTTGTGTGGTGAGAGTATCTCCTGATGCACAGAAGGGGAGGAAACTGATTTGTGGAGCACCAGGGGCCCAGGTGACATAAACTAATCCCAACACAAGCAAGCAGAGGAGGGAGTTGCTGCTGCCTGAGCTGTAGTTTCTTCAACCAATTTGAAGGGAGTTGGCTCTTGGGAGTGAACATCATATTACAGAATTTTTTCAGCATAAACTCATTGGCTGGGCAGCTTGCAAAAGACTCAGCGTGTGCCCATGGCAAGAAGTGAGAAGAATCCTCTACTTCACTGGTTTTAGACAAAATGAGGTAGGAGAGGGACCAAAGTTTCAAAAATTCCTTCCTGATAGCCCATCTTGGCCATAATCCAGGGAGAATACTAATTATATGAGAAGACAACGCCATGACAGGGCTGTGCTGAGCTCAGCAGTTGGGAAGGGAGAGCTAGGAAGTTTCTCTACTTAGAAAATTATATTCTGCAGCAGAAACTCTCTGAGCTACTTTGAAAGCAGGTGATGTCTCCCTCCGACCAGTGACTAAAAATACAGGCTTGCCATAATGGGAGTGTGGTGACAGAATATGGAGCCTCCGGCAGGGTTTGATGTGCTGTAACACTGAGAACAGTTTCAGGGGGAAGGGAGAGGAGAGCCTGGCTGATAAATGGGTCACTCCACAGATCTCCAATGATGAAAGCAGGGGCTACTGCAGCAGCCCCAGATCCTTTCTTCAGTACAAAGTACAGTGACAGCTGCTACTCTCAGGCATAGGGGAGAGAAGATTCTTTCCTCCACTTGACCTCCACAGACTTTTCTTGGTGACAGGCCATTTGCAAGAGCTGTGCCCAGGAATCTGGCTATGGCCCCAAAAATCACATCAACCATTTCGTTGGCTTATGTTGTTTCTATTTTTAGAAAACATTTGGAGGGAGGCAGGCTTCCTTTTCAACAAATCAGCATGCAGAACAACCAAATCTCACCCACTCTTTACATGAAATACAATACCACTAACAAAACAGCAGTAGGTTTAAAACAACAGCAATAACTTTTTATACTTCTGTATTGCCTTTTCTCCAGGAATCTTAAAGTACTTTACCAACATTAAATTAGGAAAGCCACCACCCACACACCCCTCGAGGCAGGTTATTATGATTTCACCCATTTATATTACAGATATGTTTACAAGAAGCCAGGGACTGTAAACGTTTGGCATGTATGAAATATACTTTCAATTTATCTGCCTTCAAACAGTTCATACAAACGGATTCAGATAGGGGCCATATTAAACACCCATGCCTGGAGAATGGTATAGTTTGGAAGACTGTAATCCGTATTTCCACTACAATTGAACCACTGTAAAGCATAACTTTGGATTTCAAGTCTTTATTTTATTCCTAGTATAAAATAATTCTCATAAGTTGATAAGTGACTCGGTCTAAAACCATCATCCTATCTATAAAAAAAGGCACCATTCCTACAGAGATCTGAGATTTACACGATTAGGACCATGTCATCTGCAGTGCCTTGACAGGGCGATGCTTATGGAAAGGATAACAATCATGATAACCAGCAATTATCGCCACTGAATCACAGCAGTTGCTAGTGACGAATTAGAAGAAATATGCACTTTCCATTCTAAGCCCCTTTTTCAATTGCTCATAACCGATTACAGGCTTATTCTTCTCTTGGGATCATATTTGTTTGTGTAACTTAAAATGTCTTGGTAGAGCCCAGGGACCAGACCTATCAATAGTCTGATGCTACTTGAATTTGCGAGTGATTCCCTAGTCTTTAAAATCCAGAGAAAATGGGATCCTGTAATGCACTTTTATCAGCAAGGTTCTTTCTTTTATAAAGTATTTTCCACCACTTTATTGTAACTGTCAAATATTCAGATACTTAGCAAATTAATGAAAGGAGAGCACTGACAATGCATAATTTCATTGCCAGAGAGATTAGTCAACCTCACTTTTTTAGAAGTGTTCCAAAAATAATAGAGAATACATAGGTGAGGATAAAATAGAATCTGAAAAATCTTGGTCTTCAAGCGTAGCAAGTTAATTGTACTACGAGAACAGAGAAGGTAACCAGTGATTGTATTTAGATCCTCCTACATGAACTGAATTATTTCCATGCTTCACAGATGTTCATTTTGTATTCTACTTACGCTATAGAAAAAGTAATGCATAGGATGGTTTGCTATATGCACTGCTCAGCACGTCAAGGCAGTTTAACTGTTTCTGTCCGAGTTCTTCTGCTTCATTCTAAACATGGTAGAACTGCTTTTCGAGTTAGCATTCAGAGAGCTGCGCCACCAGCACAAGCACTTCAGGGCTTCATTTAACTTTTATCCGGCTGAGGAATGTTCCTTTTAGGAAGGCTGCCCGTTCTTTCAAATACAGAAAGGGGTTATTTAAAGGAATGGTTCTCAAACAGGGGTGCAGTGTCCCCGGAGATGCACAGAGGTCTTCCAGAGGGTAAATCAACTCATCAAAGTATCTGCCTCATTTTGCAGCAGGCTACATAAAAAACAGTCTCCCTTTTTTTCCTTGCGCTCAAGATCATTTTATCTGAAGTGGGTTTTGCCCATGATACTGTATATATATTTTCAGTTAGTCTCTAAGGGGCCACAGGACTACTCGTTGCTCTTAAAGTTACAGACTAACCTAGCTTCCCCTCTGAGACTAGTCAAGTCAGTACAAACTAAAATTTCACACAATGACTTGTTTATACTGCTCTATATACTATTCACAGAAATGTAAGCACAATTTATACTCCAGTTGATTTATTTTATAATTATATGGCAATACTGAGAAAAGGAGCCATTTTTCAGTGATAGCATGCGGTGACACTTTTGTATTTTTACGCCTAAATTTGTAAGCAAATATAGTTGAAGTGAGGTGAAACTTGGAGGTACACAAGACAAATCAGATTCCTGAAAGGGATACAGTAGTCTGGAATGGTCGATAGCCACTGCTTTAAAGGTGCTGCACTCCCCACCTACTAGTTTTTACATTGCATTACTGCCATCATATTACTACCTGTGTGGCACTCTTATTATGGCCATCACCATCCTATATGTGTAGCACTGTTATTCATGTTAAACATAGTTCAAGCCCCCAGAATTAATGAACAATTGTGGTTTTCGTATTGGTTTATATGAACATTTTCACTTGCTGCTCACTTCTAATTTTGGCGATAAATACGATTGGATTGTCTTGCACTACTCAGGCTCTATTGTGCATTCATGGCATGTGCATTTCCCATTTTCATATAATTTCAACAATAAAAGCAGTGTTGCTAAGCATCTGGCTGGCTGGATCTGAAGAGTCAGTAGTCTTTTTGCAGAGCCTGTTTTTGTCTTTGAAAAGTCTCTCAGTTTTGCAAGAGCCCCATGTAGGTGGAGTCCAACCCTGACAAATGAAGAGAGGCCTCCAGGTATAGATAGTGGGCGAACTTCTGGCTGGGGGGTGGGAGAGACTAACCTCCCAACCCTACCTCTTTCACCCAAAGTCCCACCCCTGATGTGCCCATCAGAACCAAGCCCCCACAGAGCCCACTGGTCCCTCCCCATGCTCCCAGTCCTCTATTGTGGTCACTAGTCCCTGCCCTCGAAGCAAAGGGGGCTGGGCACCGTAGCCCCAATCCCAGCAAATCAGGAAGGCCAGGCAGCACAGTCACAACCCTAAAGCCTGGGGAACCCAGGCAGCATAGCCCCAGCCTCCCTGGTGCCAGAGCACCAGGTTGCCAACAGTGTGGCCCCAGGAGGCCAGGCAGCCATGGGGGAGTTGGCCACTTGCAGAGCCAGAAAGGGGCTGGAGGCAGAGTGTGGGCAGCCCACACCTGGCTTTTGGGAAGGTTCCGCTTCCCACTGCTTTGATACCTGCTGCCCAAGTCTCCAGGCCTACCTATGCCATTTTGGGAGTCGATGCTTTCCAGAATCTTTCTGAAGATGCTCAATTCCTCAGTAAATTGAGCTCTAAGAGAAAAACAAGAAAGAAAAGAGCCACTCCAAATGAGGAAATCCCAATTCTAATTCAAATCCCTGTTCCTGGTTTTGAAATAACTCTGTCTAATTAAATTCTTCCATTTAGTTATGCAGATGTGTCCAGATAAACAGCTTAGTCCGATGCCATGGCATTGAAACTTTGCATCTCCCAGACTGCAGTGTACAGCTTGCTTGGTCTGAGGATGAAAGCAGTAACATGCCCCCCGCTTATCACCAAGTCAACCCCAGCAAAACCCTCAGGTCATGGGAGAGAGGGAAAAACAAGTAAAAAGTAATACAAACTAAGCAAAATGCAAGGAGCCCACTCCTTCCGCCAGGAGCTGCTTACACTCAAGAAATAAAAGTAAAATGATATACACGAGTTAGTGTTTACTGGATAATTTCCCTTATCAAAACAAAAACAAAACCAAAAAACCAACAAACAAGCTATCTACTGGTTTTGTATAGCAATGATATCATTGGAGGAAAGCCATATGATTTTCAAACTATTATGGGAGAAGGTAAATAAGGAATAGCTACTGTTTCAATAATGTCCGTTTGCTCACCAAACAAAAACATAACAGACTTTTCCATCCCCCCCTTAAACAAGAGGATTAACTATTCAGACAGATTTAATATTAGCAAGTCAATGCCCAAGTGATGATACCAAACCCAAAACACATTGTTCCAACCAACCGTGCAAGTGAGTAGTCATTACCATAGACAGTAATCATTACCGTAAGAGGCTAGGGAAGGCTAAGCCTCTCCAAACAGCCAGTCCTCCACCTTTGGAGTTTACTGCCACTCAAAGGGCAACTCCGTGAGCCCCACCTACGCTCTTCCCCCAGGCCCTGTTCCTGCTCCTCCTCTTCCCACCCTCACTCTGCCTCTTCCCATCCCTGCTCCATCCATATGGGAGCCTTGGGGGAGAGGGCAAAAAGATGCGTGCGATGAGCAGACAGAGCCTGGGGAGCAGGCAAAGAGGTGGGCGGGGGAGCTTGGGGGAAGGAACGCAAGAGGCATGCATGCATGGGACCTAGGGATGGGATGAAGACATGGTGTGCTACAGACAGGTGGGGCCTGGGGAGGGGGTGAAGCGATGTGAGAGGAGGGCAGGCAGACATTGGGGGAAGATGCCAGCATATTATGATCATGGACAGAATTATACACCATCCATGGTCATAATATGGAAATAGTGGAGCACCAGTTATCCAAGCCAGCAAATCTTACTCTGTAGAAAACAGCTCCTTTCTTCTCCCCTTTCCCCCCTACTTCAAAATATCACAGTTTTCATTGTAAAGGAATAGGTTATGTAGAAAATGGAGAAAAAAGGGAGTCACAAAATGGCTTGTACTGGCTACATCAAGTTCAACACCAGGGCTTATGATAA
>CM057845.1:89178272-89191308 GCA_030068395.1 Apalone spinifera
CTATGGCGCTCAGCCAGGGTGCACCAAGCTCCATGTGGGCAGGCGCAGAGGGGAAGCGGCCAATCAGCTGGAGCACGGGGCAGCCGCTTTCAGCTGAAAGCCACAGTCAGCTGGCTGGGGTGTTTCAGCCCTCCCGACTCCCCAGCTCCCACCATTCCTCGCAGCTACTCACCTGTGTTGTTGCTCGGTGAGTAGCTGCTCCTCAAATGAGGAAATCTAATGTAAATGTACTGCGCAGGCACGCAGTTCAGAGAGCTCAAGAGCTACTCTTAGAGCCCCTGAGAGCTACCGGTAGATCGCGATCTACTGGTTGGTGACCTCGGGTGTATAGGATGGAAAGCACATCAAGTCAGGTAGTGTGGCAGCACCATTCGTTCCCTTAGTTTCAGCACTTGTGCTCTGAAACAAGTTAGTACTCTTCTCCAGTAAGGTTTTATAATTTGTCCTAGTGCTGTCATTGTTCGTTAAAAGCTCATATATAATTCCTAACCTCCACCCCTATATCATACAAGGAGCACTGACTATAGGAACAAATAATCAAATATGATGGACAACTAATTAATTTCGTATACAAACCAGTGAAGCCTACAGGAGAGAAAACATTTTAACACAAAAAGCTAAAGTGAAAGAACAGGGAAAATGAGGGAATAGAAGCTTTCGAGAAATTGGATGTGAAAATGCTAAGCCCAATTTGTGAGAATGATCATTTGATTAAAGCAGTCGAATTTCCCTTTGCATAAATAACCCATTTGCATTTTTAAAATGCTACCTCAGCCTCCGTGGAAATAAATTTTTAATATCTGAACTTCTGTACCCAGACAAAAAAATTTGTACAATGCATTTCACCCAGTCAGCCGTATTTTGCTCTCCCAGGTGAAGGCAAGAGAGAATGGATGCAGACCAGCCAATGTAAAAACAAACCACCTGACTCCAATCAGAGACCCTTTGGTACACTACTCATCAAACTAACATCCCTTGCCAGTAGGGATAGCCGAAGATACTCAGATGCTTTAAGGGGACTCTTGATAACAGCAACTAGGAGGTATGTAAAATCCTGATTAATCAGTTAACCATTGAAACGTTACGTTAACCTAGCGTTGAACTGGTTAACCAACTAAGTGGGATCCTAGGCTGGGGATGGTTTCAGTCCAGCTGGAGCAGCCTCCAGTCCACTGGGCTCTTGCTCCCATCCTTGCAGGGGGACTGGGGCTAGCTGCCAACTCCCAGCCCCCATGCTGAGGCTAGGGCAGGGGTTAAGGCTGGCTGCTGGCTCTCGGCCCCAGGTGCACAGGGCTGGCTGCCTGGGTTGGAGCAGGTC
Organism: Apalone spinifera; assembly: GCA_030068395.1. Taxonomy (NCBI): domain Eukaryota; kingdom Metazoa; phylum Chordata; order Testudines; family Trionychidae; genus Apalone; species Apalone spinifera. The sequence goes on from CM057845.1 coordinate 89,179,591, forward strand.
TCTGCCCACAGCTTGCCGTGGGCGGGAGGCTGCTCCCAGGGAACCGGTTAACCATTATGCATCACCCAATAAGGTTTTATGCTTACCATTTATGGTAAGGGTTTATGCTTACAGTTATCCGTTCACATCTCTAGCAACCAGTTAGGATTTAAAATCACATTAATATAATGTGTGTATTTTAAGGATTTTCTTTTCCCAATATATTTATCTATCTGCAGCCATTTTTCACAATTAAGCAATTACTGGTCTATAGGAAGGATGCCAATTTTCAGTACATAAGTGCCCACTCCCCCAGTCCTGCCCTGCCTCTTCCCAGCCTCCATTCCATCTTCTTCTCCCAAGCCCCACTCCTGTTCCATCCTATTCCATCCCTTCCTCAAGTGCCTGCCCCCACCCTGCCTTTTCCTGCCTCCTTCCCTGCTCCTCCCGGAGCTACCTGACCAGTGACCACCACAAATCAGCTGTTCGCAGTGCTCCAAAGTCCTCTTTCCCTGAACACAGCAGAATCAAACAGCAAACAGTTTGCTGCTCAGAAATTCCCAGGTGTGCCTCTCCGATGAGTTCTGTTCCCAAGTTGCTCTGTCCCTCTCCCTTTTGACAACACTGTACAAAAACTGCTTGTCTGGATTTTCTGCCTCACAAAAGAAGCAAAACTAATGTTCTAACCCTTGTGTCTGTTCTCAGGGAAACCTCTCCACTCATACAGCTTATCTGTGAGCTGCCATGTGTTGTGCACCTCATCTACACAGAGAAACTCATCAGTACATCTATTGCAGAATATCTCCGCTTGTAGACACTCTACTGGAATCAAATCACTTTTTGGAATAGGGACTCAACATGAAGAGTTATTCTGGACGAGCTATTGCAAATAGCTATTTTGCAGTAGCTATGTCAGTGAATTTCCAGTGTTGACAAACTCCAAATCTGCGACTGTCTGTGAATCAAAGACTTTCCTGACAGCAACCATTATTACATTTCAAAATAACAGTTACATTCTGAGGGGCCTGTGTTGGTAGAACTATGTATTTTCAAGTGTTCTAAAATCAGAGTTTCTCAACCTTTTTTTATAAAAGTACCCCTTTTTAAAAAAAATTATAAGTACCCCCAGTACTTAGTTTTCAGATACACAACATTTTTTCTACTGTTGCAACACATTTGTTTAAACAACTTAATGGTAGCCTGGCAGGCAATGAAATTTTTGTGTGTAAAAAGTACAAAAATTAAAAAAGCGCTGTAAGACTTAAAACAAAAATTCAGTTTTCTCCAAGTTTCAGTTGTGTTGATGTACCCCCCAGACTTCTCTTGAGTACCACTAAGGGTACTCGTACCACTGGTTAAAAGTTCACTATATCCTCATATCTTTACAAACTTCGCAAACATCATAGCTATTAGGTGCAGTCTCATGCTGACATAGGGAAACGTTGCTTACATAATGTTTCAGACCAACATACACCAAACCTAGGCAGGCTTCGCTGATCTAGCAAAAACCAATTTCTCTTTTGTGATATTGGCACTGGATAAATTTACTTAATGGTACTAGCCCTCGAGCAAAAAAGTCTACTATAAATCTGTTGGTTTATAACCAGACCAACCCCACTGAAATCAACAGCATAAAACAGTAAGTCACAGCAGATTTCCCTTCCCCCACACCCACCTTGTTGAAATTCCTCCGGCAATACACCACCAAAGCAACGTGTGTACTTCATACTTCATTAACACACGTAGTGCGAGGGCTAGGAAATGGTGTTGGGAGCAGTGGGCTGATAACATTGCTGAGATGGTGTTTATTAACCTCTCACTGGAACAACCTTTTCTGAGCGATCTATGCCACATGGTGCAGCCTTCCTGGCAGCTTCAGGAAGAGCCATTTGCCAGCTCTGCTATGACCCTTGTTTAACGGAGCAACAGAGTAACTCCCCTGGAAAGGTAATTCTAATTATTGCTGTAGGGGACAAAGAACAGTTTGAGCTTTTGGTATTTATAGTCATATCAGGCACCATGGTTCATCTGCAATGGTTTCCTTTTATTTCAAAGTGAGGAAATGCTTGCATTTGAATAGGGAAAAGGGATTTTTATTTTTAAATATTCTTTTCCAGAGCTACTTAAAAACCAAGAGCCACAACCTCATCTGATGTAAATCCCACAGACTTCAATGTAGCTATATGGATTTACACCAACTGAGGATCTGCCATCCAAATTTTAACAGCTACAATTAAAACTTAACCTTCTAATATTTGCACCCCATTTAAAAATCAGCTAATACTGTTCTATGGGTATGGCTAGACTGCAAGGATTTTTCAGGATACCAGAGGTATCCCCAAAAAACCTCCACCATGTCTAGCGAACGCGTTTGCTCTTCCACTTTTTTTTTTGCGGAAGAGCAAACACACTCTTTTGGGACCCCTGTATTCCTCATTCCACAAGGAAGAAGGGGGCTTTTGAAAGAGGGTATTTTTCTGAAATTTTACCTTGTCTATACAGGCCAAATTTTGGAAAAGCCTCTTCCGACAAGTATCATAAAAAGATACGCAAAACGTGGAGTGCATTTTGTGTATCTTTTTCCAATAGATCCTCACAGTCTAGACGTACTCTATGAAAATACTGACCATACTGTCTTTGCTTCTTTCTTACTCAAGGGTGATCAAAAGTAACCCTCCACCTACTCCAACACATACATCCACAAGTGATATGGGACAAGTATATTTATTATCGATACCGACACCAAATTGTTCGTATATTTTACCTTGTGAAATTCTTATATACATAAAATGCAAGTTAAGTTGCATATGTTCACAAACCAATTCACATTAGTTTTTGGTGATTCTGATGTTCCTAATTGCTGTGTAATCAAGCATGTATCAGGAGTGAACTCACCCATCCAATGAAGGAATAGCATGGCCAACAGCGGCATAAACTCGCTATCTCTACTGCTTTGTGGGAAAACATTTCAGACCTATGATTAAAAGGCCAGCCATAGAGAGGAGGAGATAGTTCCGTCTCTGTGCTCATTTAAATCTTGGACTCTTGGTTTAGTTCAGCTTACCAAGTGTGGCAGCTGGTGTGATAAGAAGGATAGCTGTCAACCAAGCATTAGACCGAGGCCACCAACCCATCCCTTGGGACTGCCTAAAAACCATATAACGGAAGTGATTTTAAGCCGCTACATGAATTTCAACTGGTATCCTAGCACTAAGAGATTGGCAAAGGTTGTCTAGACTCTGTGCCATCGGTTGGGTTCCTAAATGAACGGGTCAGACTTCCAAGGTACTCAGCATTATGGATGTAAGAGTGTAGCCTTTTAAACGGGTAATCCATAAGTATGAGCTTAAGTGTTACACAAGCTCCCGGACCGGCTCCTGGGGAACCAGCTGCTGCCTCTGCTACACATGTAGTAGTGCTGGGTGGCAGCCGGCCTTCTGGGAGCAGGATCGCAGGTGGGAGCCAGTACTCGCCAGGAGCCGGCTTGAAAGGTGGCTCCCAGCATGCACCGGCTGCCGGGGAGCCAGCTGCTGCCCCACACTGCTGCCTCTGATACAGCCAAATTTGAAAACCTTCCTCTTTCTGCCCCATTACCAAGCCCATTCATCTAGCTTATAATATCTTTACTTTAAAAATTCATTCATTTCACACTCACAGCACAATCTGACTATTATGCTAACTTGAAAAACAAGCCCACTGAAACAAACAGCTGATAGATAGAATATGTGACAATTGTCTTTAGAAAAAGGACAAAATTGGGATTCTTTTTTTTTTTTAACTGGAAAGCTGCTGAAACCACAATGGCAGAGCATACATGATACAGGAGGAGGGTTGTGCAGCTACTCCTGTAAGTCTCACTGATTACTAAAGCTTCTAGTATGTAGTGTACGTGTAACCATCTTGGTCCCAGGATATTAGAGATACAAGGTGGATGAGTTGATATCTTTTATAGGACCAACTTCTGTTGGGGCGAGAGACACTGTTGTCTCTCACCAACAGAAGTTGGCCAATAAAAGATTTTCACCCACTTTGATGCTTCCAATTAATTTCCAAAAATAGGATATTCACAATAAATTAAACACTGCAAAAAAGTCCCCAAAATAGCAGTAAGCCTCTAAGAAACTGACAAAGGCGAGGCTATTTACAGTTACAATTGTAAACTTGTTCTTAACTCTAGGTTTCCTAAATATGACAGCACCACATGAGTTCTGTAAATCATGCTTTTAATCAGGATACAGCACAACAGTTGGTATCTCATCAAGGAAAATACACATGTACAGCGGAGGGTAGAACTGTCCTTAAAAACTTACTTACGGTGAAAGAAAATTCTGCCACCTCCTCTTACAGCATGACACAGCAAAACTGCTGGGGATTTTGCTGAGAAGAAGGGTTTAGGATATTGGGTTTTGCACCCTGAGAGATCTCCTATCACCTGCATGGTGTGAAGCCCATTCCCTGGGGATGCTGGCACTGCCACACACTACAGTTCTTTGGGTATGGAGAAGCAGAGGAGATTGCAGCAGGAATCCTCTGCATGTACCTTCAGAAGGGGTTCCAAGATCAGAGCCTACCTGAGCCATTAGGTTATGGAGCGGTTCCACTTCCATCCAAAACATCTGGTGGTCAGAATTCTTTCCTAGAGAGGGAGTCTGACCCAGTGCTCATTGAAGTGAATGGGAACCATTCCATTCACTTCTGTGTGCGTTTGACCAGGGCTACAGATCTCTCTAGAACCCAGCTGAGTTAGTCAACTGTGGTGCCAAAGTCAGGATTTAGATCAATAATGCAGCTGGATATGTTAATGGGACATTCAACTCCGATTTGGTCCAAAGTTTAGATTCTATTTAAACAAGTTTCTATAAAACCGAGGCTCACTTCAGTTCCAAGATAAACACTCTCCTTCTTTCTACAAAGCAAACATGGAAGCACTACCAATTTGAAAAGGAAAATGACTCAGGTCTTCATTTAGGACAGCATTGAGCCATGTGCTTTACGTTAAGTGTGTGTTTAAGTGTTCAACCAGAGCCTGAACAGAAAGAAAGTGACTTTCAGAGTATAAAATGAGAGAAATATAAAGAGTGAACAATATCATAAGCAGCAAAAAAAAGTATTTTTAAATGTCTTACAACTTTAATAATCTGAGATGCTACTAGTAATCTAGGTAGGAAAATTAGTGCGATAAAATACATCATTTTTAAATTTAATTTTACTTGTCAAAATCAAGCCCATAAGAGTTGAGAAATGGAACATAAGAATGGTCATACTGGATCAGACCAAAGGTCCATCTAGCCCAGTATCCTGTCTTCTGATAGTGCCCAATCCCAGGTGTCTTAGAGGGAATGAACAGAACAGGTAATCATCAAGTGATCCCTCTATGTTGCCCATTCCCAGCTTCTGACAAAGGCTAGATAGATCCCTCTATGTTGCCCATCCCTGCACATCCTGACTAACAGCATTGATGAACCTATCCTCCATTAATTTATCTAATTCTTTTTTAAACTCTGTTATAGTTTTGGCCTTCACAACATCCTCTGGCAAAGACTTCCACAGATTGACTGTGCATTGTATGAAAAAAAAGCTTCCTTTTGTTAGTTTTAAAACCTGCAGCCTATTAATTTAATTTGATATTCCCTACTTGTGTTATGAAAAGGAGCAAAATAACACCTCATGATTTACTTTCTCCACACCAGTCATGATTGTATAGACCTCTATCATAGCCCCCCTTACCTGTCTCTTTTCCGAGATGGAAAGAGCCAGTGTTATTAATCTCTCCTCATACAAAAGTCGTTCCATATCCCTAACTATTTTTGTTGCCCTTTTTGAACCTTTTCCAATTCCAGTGTGTCTTTTTTGGGATGGGGTGATCATATCTGCATGCGTTTTTCAATATGTGGGCATACCGTGAATTTATAGAGAGGCAATATGATATTTTCAGTTGTATTATCTGTCCCTTTCTTAATGGGGTCCCAAAATTGTTTGTTTTTTTGACTGCCACTGTACACTGAGTTGATGTTTTCAGAGAACTATCCACGGTGACCCCAATATCTCTTTCTTGAGTGGTAACAGCTAATATAGACCCCATTGTTTTACATGTATAGTGGGGATTAGGTTTTCTAATGTGCACTACTTTGCATTTATCAGCACTTGAAGTACATCTACCATTATGTTGCCCAGTCACCCAGTTTTGTGACAAAACCTTTTGTCACAAAACTGCTTGGGACTTAACTATCTTTGAATTTTGCCAACTCAGTGTAGGATTTTGTCTTCAGCATGTACAGGACAGGAATGGGATTAAACTTTTCCACAGAGATTGTAAGGGTAGATATGTGAACCATACAAGGAACTGGACCATGAAGGATTTCTAGCATTAACTAACAAATGAGGCAAGATCTATTGTGCTACCTAGTAAAAAGCCAGCTTTTACCAAAACACATACTGCAGCACAGCATGGGAGAGATCATTGTTACAAATTTTGGCTGCAACTACTTTGAAAGAGTTTATGAAGCGAGTCTAGAAAGAAGTGACAAGAGGCATCTCTCTTTCTCCCTCCCCCCCATGCTATTTTAAGTCACAAGAAAGCTTGAGAGAAAGATGAAGCTAAAAAAGAGTGAAGCTACAGAAAAAGAGGAGATGACGATCAAGGAGAATAAGATAGAGAGTTAGCTAGAAGGAGAATAAGATAGAGAGTTAGCTAGGCACTCAAGGAATGGACTGGACTGTAAATGTGAGCAAGTATGTCTTCAAATTGGTGAACAAGGTTACAGTAGCAAAGAGAACAGATGTCCATTGAGATGTATTTAAAAAAAAAAAGGCAAGGACATATTCAGTGAACATACCAAGATCAGAGGAAGGGAAAGTACATTCTGCGTCTCTGAATCATAACCTTTGAACAGACAGAGAAAATAGGAACCATGGAAAAAGACCTGCTGTCATTATGATGGAATGAAATGGCATGTTGAGACATCACAGCAGAGGAAGCAGAGATTGAAAGTGCTGATGAAAAGGAGACAGGCACAGAGCTACAGTGCAATAGTACAAAGGCAGAGGGGTCTGGGGAGCCTGATACTGTACATCAGGACAGAGGCTGTACAGCAGAGATAAAAAGAGGAAAGGGACTTTAAAATTGTATCTAGAAGGCTTTTGAAGAACGAAAGAAAACTCACTTAGGTCCAGATTGAGAATGTAACCTCAATCACTCATAATTATGGCATGCCATAATAGGAACAGGAATGCTACACAAGTATACAATGACATGCAAAATTGTGGCTATGAATATAGAATTTGCCAGAGAAAGGCACATTATTAGTCTGTCCAGGCAATCTGTATCTGGCATCCTGCAGTGGCAAATGCCTGATGTTTCTAAAGCAGACAAAGATATTCAACTATGTACTTCACCAAATGGGCAACATTGAACATTTCTAATTCTTTTCTAACTCCCAACAGTCTTTCAAAGTACAAGAACTGACTGATATCACCATCTGAGCTTGCACAGCAACTGTTGTCACTATGATAAGAAACTTTTTTTTTTTAAACCTAGTGACAGTATGTGCCTACACAACCTACTATGCAGGGAATTCTAAAGAGATTACTCTTTAGAGACACTTACCTAAGATTTTTCTTTGACAGGAGGAGGAGTGACCAGTCTTCAACGTGACAGGTCACATTCTTGATATTTAATCAAGTTCTTTCTGCTTTTCTATTTCCAAGATTTAAAAAAATTGCCTATGACCTCTCTTTCATATGTATGCCCTGCCAGACCTCTAAGCCACTTTATTGACTCTCTCTACCTCTGTCCCTGGACCTTTTCTGTTTCTGATACAATGTTCCTACAACGCAGTGACAACTGAACACAGTGCTCAATATAATGTCATAATATTTTCTGTCTTAAATTCTGCCCTCTTTAAAAAACTGCTGCTTCACATTTGCCAGACATCTTTAGCGAGCTATTCATAACAAATCTGAAATCTTTCACTTCCCCCAGATATCACTGTTATGGTCAGAGCCCAATTGTATCCATGAGATATTTAAATTATTTTTGCCCACAACCATTACTTTATCCCTGTTGAAATTTAATCTACCATCATGATGCCTGATATTTCTGGAAGATCTTATAGCACTTCAGAATTTCTCACAATCCTCCAAAGTGTAGCCAACCCAACGTGTTGCCACACAGCAAACCTGGCCATCTTGCTGTCTGCTTCCAATTTAAAATTTTTACTGTATCCAAACATGACCCAATTCCCATGAGAGTAAAAGGAAATACTCCCATTGATTCTAGAGGAAGATGAATCAGACCTGTAATGAGCACTGACCCAATATGGACCCCATGGTAACCAACCATTAACAACTCGAGGATTCTTTTTCTGCTCATTATGACTTTAAGCCCCTTATCGTTTATCCAGTCCCTAATCTATGACAAGACTTTGTCTCTTTAACTGGGTTATTTATTTTCTGTAATAGCCTCTGCTGAGGAAGTTTAGCTTACATAAAAGTTTTGAAAATCCAAATAAATTACAGCCATTGGGTCAAATCTATTTACTATTTTATTAACTTTTTTCAAATTAATCTTCCAGATCAGAGAAGGGCTTTCAGAAGCTGTCTTGACAGAGCAAGACTGTACACATCTCTCAGGTTCTCAGCCGGCACTCTTACTTAGACGTAGGGGACGTGGGCAAAAAAAAAAACCCTTCATTTTAAACTGGATTACTATGTTTTAGGGATGGAAAAAAATACATTCAACTCTTGAAAATAAAGTGGTTTGAAGAATCACCTTTCCACTAGCAGCATCTCTCCATGGGGCTTTCACTCCCACCTTTGCCAGCATGACTAGAGTGAATATTTTGTTTTCCTTTCTCTTATAAAAAACAATCAATGCTTACACACGTACTTTGTTAACCCTAAAGGCCCTCTGGCCATAGACAGACTTAAAGCAGGTCAAGCACTTCTCCAATGTGGTTTCTCTGAAACAAAAACACATTGTCAGTCTCTCCCGTGCTTGTCTGATGGTTTTTCTGGTAAAGAATAATCCGTTTCTCCTTCAGTTTTCAAAACACTCAGCCTCTGTTTCTTCAGAACCACCACAATCATTACTCTATTTCTGCTCCTTTTTTCTCCCTCCCCCCCTCCCCAATTCCTCAGCCCCTTCATTTCAATCGCTTTACCATCGCTCATCCCCTCCATCACTAGCAGCCTCTTGCCTGGCTGGCTGCTCTCCATCCCTGGAGAAAAGTGATTTTCAGATCAAATAAATGAGTTAAATCCTCAGTTTATATAGGTCAGTATAGCTCCATTGCCCACTATTTTTAGGAGGCGTATTCCTATTGCACAAAATAGACCACAAAGCAAACTCTTCCTACGCTGAGACACTGTAGCTGCTGTGTCTAGGCATTTTGTACATCTAGTTTTGGAGTCTGAAATAGATGATTGGCCTTCCCATTTATAGTGTGAAAGGATGAAACAAATAAGGAATGAAGAGGTATAAACAAGGTACAGTCAGAGTAATCAGGCATGTATGAGAGAATTAAAAAGCAATGATGATTGGATGAGGTCTATTAGCCCTGGTCTACACTAGGGAGTTATTTCGAAATAAACAGAGCGTCCACACTACCAAGCTCGTTATTTCAAAATAATGGGCTGGTTATTCTGAGATCTGTTCTTCTGCTTTCCACGGGGAATAACGCTTATTTCCAAATACACTAGACTTGCAATAATCTGGAATCTTTGGGACCTAGGTGGTGCCAGATTATTGGCTATGCCGGACTATCAGGAGGTACTATAAGATGGCTATAATTATATATACACACACAGAGTATATACTGTATATAAAGTGTTTAACCCTTTTTATTGTCGCACAAGCACTGTCCAGCGTCACACAATGCCAGTGGCAGATTGACTCAGTCCCGTCTGGTTTCGCTTGGTTCAGCTGCTGCCACTGCTGCCTTGTGACTCATTGTTTGCCGAAACTCACTCACTAGGCTCTTGCCATTTTGATGCTGGACTATCGGGAGTGCCGTTCAATTGGATGCTGGACTATTGGAGTTTTACTGTAGGTATTTCATGAGTGTGGACAATCCGGTGCTGCTAATTTAAACGAATGGGCCTCTAGAGGCCTCTCATAGCTGCACTGGCCTTGTCTGCCATCTGCAGCACCATGGAGAAGTACCCCTTTCTGTTTATGTAGTCCAAGGCGTGGTGGTTGGGGGCCAGGATGAGGATGTGTGTGCCGTCTATGCCCCCTCTCTGCACCTCCCACAGTTGGGGAAGCCCATGATGGCAAAGCCATCTGCAATGCTGTTGACGTTCCTCAGAGTGATGACCCTCCATAGCAGCAGGTGGTTGATGGCCTGGGCTACTTGTATGAGCATGAACCCCACTGTGGATTTCCTCATGCCAAACTGATGGAGCGGTAGCTGTCCAGCATGGCAAGCATCCACAGGGCGATGGCAACACGCTTCTGCACGGGGATGGTGGGTCTCAGGCGGGTGTCCTGTCATCTGAGGGCGGGGGCAACTCACTCGCAGAGCTGGAGGAAGGTGGCCATCTGCATGCAGAAGTTCTGGAGCCACTGCTGGTCGTTCCATAGCTGCAGGACAATGCAGTCTCACCAGTCCAAACTGGTTTCCTGCTGCCAGAAGCGGAGTTCTACAGTGTCCAACGGACAGAGGGGCATGCTCAGCAGCAGAAGCGCCAGAACCTGGGTGAGCAGGTCCTGTGGTCCAGGCTGGTCCTTGTCCTGCTGGAGCAGCATGCAGGGAGTCTGGATGAACTTCGCCATGAGGCGCAGCACAAGGCCTGTGAGCATGACACTGCTCTGCAGCAACTCTGGCTCCATGTTGTGAGTGCTGTGGCATTTGCAAGGGCAACCAGAGCACACAGTGTCCCTTGTGTGTCCCGCAAGGGGAGAGGCAGCAGAGGAGACATACGGCCATTGAGAGGAGCCCCTGTAAGCACTCATCACAGTTTGCCTGACCAAGCAGCCACAGGACATCTCCACCCACCTGGTGCCCTCCCCACAGTGCTTCTGGGGCTTCTAAGTCTGAAGCAGGCTCCAATCAGTGTGGACGTGCTATTTTGAAATCATTCTGATACTCCCTTGTAGTGGGGGGGGATGTTATTTAGGGAATTATTTCAATTTTAGTAATTTTGAAATAATTTCCTAGTGTAGACATGCCCTTAATGGGTTAAGACCAACTGTGACGGACCCAGCAGGGTCCGCACTGAGCCGGATCAGGAGGGCAACCCCCCCTTTCCTCCCGGTAGAGAGAGGATGGACGGCTGACCCCGACGGCCGGAATATCCCTGGCCGGGCGGAAAGCCAGCACGGGGAGAGAGGCAGGGCCCGAATCAGCTGGGCCGGGTGCGCCGGGGAAACGGCGCGCGCGTCGGCCGGGCTGGATGGAACACAGCAGTGGGCGGGACTCTCGCTCCTGTCCAACCCGGCACAGGGCGTAGGGACGCCGAGAGGGCGGGGCTGACGTTTCCAGCGCCCGGACCCAGGCCCTTTGAAAAAGGGCCGAGAGACAGCAAGGAAGGGGCAAGGAGGAGCGGCCAGACGGACCTCCGCTGAAGAAACCTCCCGCCTCGCTGGAGGGCAAGCAGACGGGGGCCAGAGGCCCCAAGGCACAAGCCGGGCAAGGCCGATGGCCCAGGCGAGGTGAATGGCCCGGGCGAACCACCCAGCGGGTTGACTGGGGGCGAGAAGTGGAAGGAGCCCAGGGCAGGGCACTTCTGGCGCCCGTG
>CM057845.1:89209115-89224793 GCA_030068395.1 Apalone spinifera
CCTCACATTCACCATAATACTACTGTCAACTAGCCATTATTGTCAAAGTGCACTATAGACTATAATACTGTCACCATTCTCTGCCCCACACAGCAGGAAGGGAAACCATACCCCTTTCACTGCAGCACTCCTAGAATTACTTCATTCGAGGGGAAATTAGCTGACAATCCAGGCTGGACAACAATTAGGTCAACAATTAGGGCCATCCCTCAGCCAGAGTGGCGCAGCACATAGTTAACACTTTTGACCCACAGTCTGTTGGCCCGGCACCATCAATCGGGACCAGAATTGTAAATGGTAAATAGCTCTGGCTTGCAGTCAGGTAGAGCAGTAGAGAGTCTGGCTGGCTGGGGAAGCAACTGGTTAAGGGCTCAGAGCTATAGTCAGGTAGAGCTACTCAGAAGTGAAGCGGATGGGGCGGGAGTGGGTGTGAGTCAGCTCTCTGGAGAGAGGGGCCAGCAAAAGCATCTGGCCTCTCAGCCTGGGTGGGCACCAGACCAAAGCAGGCCTCCTGGCCTAAAAGTGGGGAGGCTGCTACCCCCAGGACTGCGGTGGCAGGGCGCAGAGGGACAGAGGGCTACCTACTCCACTGTACCTTAGCCCAGGGCCCTAGTAATGGCAGAGTGGTTTGCTGCTTAGGCCAGCAGGGAAATCTGGCCGCAACACGCTAGTGACTTGCAGTTAGGAACACAGCCAAACCCTATTCTGCTTCCCTGGGCTCCTTCCTACGTGCCCAGTCAGGGGTTATCTGGCAAACCCGGCCAAAGAGTTCGCAGGGCCTGAGGCAGCATGGCTGAGCTGCACAGTCAGGGCAACGAGTGAGTGACCAGGAGCTGGGCAGTGTGGGGCCCAAGGCAACCGCCTCACTCACCTTGCCCAAAGGCCAGGCCTGATGCCTGGTTTCCAGGCTTGTTGTTCATCCCACTAGGGTAAATGGTGAGTGGCAGGCCCAACAGCTCTTCACTGCCCCCAGTGTCTAGCAGCCCCTCCTGGTCTCTGGCACTGTAGTGGCCTTTGTCACGTCCGGACTCCATCAGTGGGGAGGGGAGACACTCTGCTCCTCTTTCTCAACTGAGCTGGAGAACCAGCCTTTTATAGTTCTGGCTTCTGTCCTGCCTCCTGGGGGATAGTCATGGGTGTCCCCGGTTTTGACAATGGGCAGGGGGAGGGTACGGTCATAGTTCCTTCCCTGTCTGTCAGAGAAGGAGGCCATGCCCCCATGGTACACAGACATAGCAGGAAAGACATTTATTCTTTCCTGATTCCAACATCACTACAAAGGCCAATAACCAACAGCGTAAAGAAAGTGTCATACATTGCTAGCAGAGTGCTCACATGATGTTTGCCCAACTGATCCCTTGACTGTGCAGGATTAAAACACTGATTGCAATTGAAGTGACCAGATGTCCACATTTTATAGGGACAGTCCTGATAATTTGGGTCTTTGTTTTATATAACTGCTTATTAACACATGCCCCTTCATCCCCGTCCTGATTTTTTCCACATTTGCTGTCTGGTCATCCTAATTGCAACAAATCTTCTCAAAATGTGGAGAAAGTAGCCTCTTTTTATCTTAAATCTCACTCTCTCTCTCACACACACACACACACACACACACACACACACACAGAGTGACTCAAAGCAAAGAACAGATGACAGGGAAAGATTAGAGGATTTAAGGATGAATGGGAAATAAGAGACAGATTTTAACAAGAAAGAGGTGAACATCGGAAAACAAACAAAAGAGTCAGTCCAAAAATAGTTCCCAAGAGGAAAACACTAATTCCAACAACAAATGTCTGACAACTCCAAATTTGTCAAGTTTAACGAGGTGAGTTTCTTGAATGGCATTCTTTAAAAAAACACCCCCCCCCACACACACACACACCACCAACCACACCCCCCCCACCTTTGCAGCATTTTAACTTACAGAAATATCTGGAATACATTCTGAACCCCACTATTAAGAACAGTCATTTTTCTTGGTGGTTAACTAAGGAGACTTACTACAAAAAGAACTTTAGAAAATGTTCTGGCAGAATGCCCATGCCCACTACAGGGGAAAATTCTGGAGAAAAATATTTTTTGTCATTTTTCAGACACAGACTCATTCACAGATAGAGCTGCTCATAAATTTTCTGACCAACATTTTTTCCTCAGAAAATGCCAATTTGTCAAAATTGAAATGTTCCACAGGGACACATTATTTCAATGAAATTCCATTTTGCAAAAAAATTAAACAAAGCATCTCTATAATATTCTAACCTAATTAAAATGGGATGTTTCAATGTTTCATCTTTTGTTTCAAAAATGTTTCTTTTTGTATTATAATTTTTTAACAGACAATCCTAATTTTAAAAATAGATACAAAACAAAACAAAACACAAAAATCTAAATTAAGTGTTTAGACTGACCCAAAATGAAGTTTTCAGAAATGTTGTTTTGAGGGAAGATTTGAAATTTTGAATTTTTTTCCACTTCATAATGATGTTTCCCAAAATGTGTCAGAAATTCCACACTTTGCTCTGCTGTCAGGGAAAGGAATAAGGAGCACTAACTAAGAGCCAGAGTCCGAGTTTTTAAGTTCCAGTCCTACGAACCGTGGTGAACAGACATCGTGAAGCCTCAAACTATTATCTGTGTGCTCAGAGCAGGGGTGTACCTTACAGGGAAATTTAAACTCATCTACATGTACAGAATCTATGCCCTCATGGAATGTAAGATCACAATGGGGCTGGTATGATGGTGGGGTAAGCTGAGTAATGGGGCCTCCTGAGCAAGTGTATGGAAGAGGGAATCTCCATGAAGGCCCCAGTCAGGGGATGGGCCATGGATCGGTATGGACCATAAGCTCACTATGGCCTATATACACACACGGTCCCCCAAACATCTGAATGGAAGGTGCAAAGGGAGTAGGATTCTAGGCGGAACAGAACAAGATTCTGAGAACACAAAGAAAGCCATGCTAGTCCAGAAACCTTTCCAGATTCTCTCTACTTACAGCTACTACAGTGTGCTGTCTTGGTGCTTGAGGGTGCCTTTTTTGTGTGTGTTTACTTCCTGACTGATATCTTGTATCAGCAATTCAGGAAAACAAATACACTAATTATATAAGTAGGTGGCTAGTGCAACTTTCCTGTTTTAAAACGGGAGTGTGGTTTATATTGGTTTGGTTTACAAATAAGAGACAGATCCATAGATAGGAAATTAAATTACTGGGGGGGTGTAGCTCTGGTTGTGTGAATTGAGATGGAGAAAGCAACTGTAACAGCAAACTGCAGAGGATTTGCTTTGTCTTGGATTCAGGTTGTTTGCATTTTCAGGTTTCACTGTGTCTTTGGAAGCTAGATCAAAGAGATGGGCCGGCTTAAGATGATTATGTAGTTCCCACACCAAGGTGAAATTCTGCCCTGTCTGCATGGAACCCATGTAACTAGGCTTTTGTGAGAGAAACTAAGCAGGATTTTGAAAGCGGGGTTGGGATCTTGCCCTGCTCAACTGCTCCAGCCAGGGAACAGGATCTGGGACTTGCCTTGCCGTGCTCTGTACATGTAACAGTTCCACGGAGCTCCCAGAAGCAAGGGCAGCCAGATAGCTCCACACTTTGTCCCCACCCCCAGTGCCAGCTCTGCAGTTCCCATTGGCCAGGAACCGAGGTGAATGAGCACTGCAGGGGTGGTGCCTGTAGATGGGGCAATGTGCAGAGCCATGTGGCCCCACCTCCATATGGATGCCGGAGATGGAATGGGCTGCTACTTCCAGGAACTGTTTCAGGTAGATGCTGGCCAGATCCTGCGCTCCCAAGCCCTCCACAACCCAGACCCTGTCTCCAGCCAAAGCCCCCTCCTACCTTCCGAACCTCTCACGCCAAGACTGGAGCACCCTCCCACAACCTGAATTCCTCATTTCTGCCCCATGCTCCTTATCAGAACCTTCATCCCTCCTGTGCCCCAATCCCCAATGTTGTGAGCTCTTGTAGCCCTCTGTACAGTTTCCATAATGCGATGAGGTCCTCAGACCAGAAAGTTTGTCCTCTGCCCCATGACCTATACTGTACATGCAAAAAAGAAAATTATTCTGGATACTAATTTTCATTGCTACCTAGAGGCCCTAGAGAGATAAGTTGCAGCATAAAACTGACAGTTCACGGACTAAAGTACTACCTTTTGTAAATCTCTCTCTAGCCCTGTATGACTCATGGCCCTTCATACACAATGAGCAGTGGCACAGCAGAAGCTGGCACAAATGCCCGACTCAAATAAAAAAAAAAACAGCTAAATCTGCCTTAAACTTACACATCTTACTGGGACCAAGTGGGGACCCCTGGATCATCTCCATCCAAGAATGATAAAAGGAGCTGGCATGTAAAATTTGTAAACCCAATAACAAGACTTTTTAAAGTGAATTAAGGCCATTTTTATTCTGTGAACAACAACATTCACATGGGGATTTAATGAGGTTTAATTAATCCACTTCACAGTCAAATCTTTAATTAATTTGGATTAGCTTTCCTGGATGTTCCTGTGTAGACAAGCATCCAGGAGCTGGAGCTTTAAGTGAAACTCATGGTGAAGTCAACAGAGTTGGCAACACTAATTAATTTTTCGGTGCACAATACTTAACTACAAACAGAGAAAAGCAGTGTGCATGCCCTCTAGGACTGGGCAGACAAAAATGCAGCTCATGGACCAGATACAGCTCGCCAAACATTTGGATTTGACGCACCACGATCCTCTGGGCCTCCAATATCCCACAGCCCAGCAGGACCCTCAGGCAGATATTGTCCTCAAAGCTACTGTCCTCAAATGCCTTGTTAATCTCATTAAAACCAGAGGCAAAGTATTTGTTTTGATGTTGAGCAGTATCTAGACATTCTTTAATCTCTACTCCATCTTTAGTGCTTAATGATACTATTTCTTCTTTCCTGGTTTTATTTTTGTTCATTTGGATAAAGAACCTTTTACTATTGATTTTAAATTTTCTTTCCAAGGTCCAACTCTATTTGGCTTCTGGCAATTCTCACTTTCCCCTACACTTTTTGACCTCCAAGAGGTAACTTTCCATGCTGATCCTGCCCATCCTCCCTTCTTTGTAAGATGTCTGCTTTTTTGTAGTAATCTGTTTCATTTGGACACTGCCAGATGAAACCAGAACCCCTAACCCCTCCCAAACCATCCCACAATGCATCCATGCTCTCAAGAGCAAACAGGGTGCTGGGATACACACAAGCTGGCCAGGCACTCAAACAAAAGACAGACTGAAGAGGATATGGCCACAGCTTGGGAATTTGTTGTTTTGTGGTTGGTTTTGTTTTGTTTGGTGGGGGGGGGGGAGGAGGAGAGAGAACTACAGATAAATAAGAAGGAAATAATGATGGGGGAAATCTTTTTTTGCTGGTGGGTCTCTCCCACATGCTCAGATCTTACTTTATCACCACATTTGGGATTAGGTAGGAATTTTTCTCCATGTCAGATTGGCAGAGACCATGGGGTTTTTTCACCTTCCTGTGTGGCATTGGGCACAGGTCACTTGCTAGTTTGAATTACAGTAAATGGTGGATACTCTATAACTGGAAGTCTTGAAATCTGGGTATGATGGACTCAGAAACTCAGCCAGAGGCCATGCATCTATTACACGAGTGGGTGGGATGAGGTTATGTAGCCTATATCATGCAGGACAGCAGGCCAGATCATGCTGGTCCCTTCTGGCCTTAAAGTCTTTGAGACGTACACAGACTATGGAGTAATGCAATGTCATTTTTAACTTCTCCTTTATGCCCCAGAGCAGACTCCATCAAATGAAAGTTCTTGTATGAGTCATTCTGGTCGCCTTTTCATGTCCCATTATAGAAGGAATTTTTTCTGCTTACAGCCTTGCAAGCAATGACACTACATGGCAGCTACTTGCTTCAGCCTCCCACTAAGTAAAGAAGCCATTTAAAATGGATAAATAATGTGAAAACTGTAGCTTTACTGCTCCATAGGATTTCAAGCTCAGCATTAATTCTTGAACGTGGCTCAAAAATAATTACTAGGAGAAACTGTGCTCTCTTTCCCATGCACCCCATTTGGTCAGGTTGTATGTAGAGCAGAGCTTAGCAGAGAGGTTGTCAGGAGGAAGCAGCACTGTTGAGGATCTGAGGGAGAGGGGCAGTTTATTTTTCTAAAAAAAAAAAAAAAAAATTAACATAATTCACTACATGTTCAGCTCCTATCAGAATGGAAACCTCAGTCCAGACCCCTGGGTCCTCTACTCAGCTTTCTGCCCTTGTTGACATCTGAAGAAGCAGCATGTTACTCTGTGTCTCTTTGTTCATCTATCGTTTAAAAAAAAGAAAAAAAAAGAAAAAGAAAAAGTACTACTTCCTATTTTGCAGTGTTGTGCTTCGACATCCTCCGATGGAAGATCTCTTAAAGCCACAATTTTCAAAAGTGTCCAGCACCCCCAATCTAGGCCAAATTTTCAAAAGAGCTCAGCTCCTATGTAGGCATCAAAGTAAGTGGCCAGGCTGCAAAAATAACTTATCAAGCTAAAAGTTGCACTCTTTTGAGAATTCAGTCTTTTTCGGGAGTGGTGGTGGAGACACAAACAGGAACTGAGCATTTTGAAAAAATCATGGCTCTAGTTCTGGTGCTGGGCATGTGAAAATCTGGCCCAGAGCACTTTTGAAAAACTTGATCCCACGTGTGTTGTGTTATGTATTATTGTATTTCCGACTGCTATTATTTTGGATGTACTTGTCTCTGGAGATAAAAGAAAGGAGGATTAAGGTTTTCAATGGCAATTATAAATTAAAATGGAAAAAAGTTGCACCTGAAACAAAGATCTCACACTGATGTGTGTTTAATTAAACAGTGAGACTTGAAAGAAAGTTAACTTCTAGGTCACTTCTGTGGGTGGGAGCAGTTAATTTCTAAATAAACAAAAGAAAAAATTATCAGAATTAGTGAAATGATGCAAAGTTTATGTATGAAAATTCAAACTGAAAAACATTTAACTTTGTGAGAACTAGCTGACATGTAATAAACATGGAGTTATAAAAGTACTAAAAAGTCAATACCACATCACAAACCTTAAATAAATCAGATATTGACTTCAAAACAAAATTCTGTCTGGATGAAGTGGACAAGAAAATTACTGCAACTAAGGATCATCTATCTTTATTGCACAAACACTTTGTTTTGTAAGGTGGGAAAATACCCTATTCCTATTATGAAAGAAAGTTAACGATGTAAAAAATAGGTTGAGGCACTCCAGTCTGAAAATGACAGCCCTATGGAGTAGGAAGGGAAAGAGGGTTCAAAGCCAAGAGTCATCTTTCCTGTGCTAACAAGCAGTCACAGTTCACAGACTGTTCTACATCAGCACCTAATCAGAAGCAGCACAGCAGCCTTCACAGCCTATACTGTTTTACCTTGCAATCCATTCTGGGCAAGTGGAAAAGTTGTTCCAGTTAGAAATCCTGGTCAATTAGAAGGTACAGAAACAGTATCCATGCTCCCTTTTAAACAGGGATAGAGCGACAATTCCTATTCCTTAGCACAGCATTCGCCATTTTCCTCCCTAGCCTTCTCAAAGCTTCCTCTGTCTAGGCCAGTGTATTTCAATGGAGTTAAAAGGTGGGTGGGGTAGATTACCCCCTGCATTGCAGCTGCTTTGTGCCATGATGCTGGTGCAGAACAATCCTTTGTGGCCAGCTCCTGGAGAAACAAACCAGCACAGACTGGTCCTCTAGCAGCATACCACCACAGATAGGCCACCATCCACCCTCCTCCCTTAGCAGCCAAACCAGGGAACAAAGTCTTCTCCTGTGCCCCAACATCCGTGGTGCCTGGTCAGGAATTTTTTTGACTAAATGGGGGAGGGAAGGGGTTTTCAAACATGCTGATTTATTGAAACCAAAACTGTTAGCAAAACAGGACTGACTGCACCAAATCTCCCAGTTCAGGATATTTTCAAGTTTAGGTCTTGCTAGTCAAACTGACTGTTTCAAAACTCCAGTGATCTGAAGAAGTGGGCTGTGCCCATGAAAGCTCATGATACCATCGCTATGTTTTGTTAGTCTATAAAGTGCTACCAGACCATTTGTTGTTTCAGAATGGTAACAATTTTAAACAAAAAAAAAGTTAGGAGAGGATGAAAAATGGTCTAAAGCAAAATAAAATGTTCTGATACACCCAAACTAAGATGGGGGTTTTTTTCCCCCCCCAGTTTGTCTGTTCCGAAATCTTTGAAATTTTGATTATTTTTTTCATCCCAACTGAAGACAGGAAAATGTTTCAAAATGTGTGACAATTCTTGTGAAACTGGAAACTTGTTTTCTGTCCAGCTCTAATCTAATCCCAGGAGGCCACTGGTAATCAAAGAAAGCCCCTCAAATGGCTCTAACTCTAACCATCCCAGAATAGGGGACACCCAAAAATGTCTTAATGCTACCTTTGTGTCCCCTCCGTCCTGAGCCTCTTCACCACAGTTCAGCAACTTCATTTTTCTCCTGAGGTTTACCTTTTTTGGGGGAGGCAGGGGAAGCAGAAAATTTGACCGATTGCACCAGCCATCAGATTTATTTTGGTGTATGTAAAATGAAGAGTCATATACAGAAAAGGAAAAGATAGTCCAATGGTTAAACTCAGATCTGAGTTTGAGCCCCTGTTCAACTACAGATTTCTTGAGTGACCCCCAACAAGTTACTTAGGGTGTGTCTACACTTTAACTGGATGTGTAATTGCCAGCTCAAGGAGATATACCCATGCTAATTCTCATCAAGCTAGACTGTAGCAGTGGCAATGCAGCAGCGGGAGGAGCCAACCACCCTGATCATGTTCCCATCCTAGACATAAAGTAAATATTTGGGGTGGCTAGCTGTTCCTGCTGCTGTGGTTACACGTCTATTTTTAGCATGATAGCGCAGTCTGAACTAGTGTAGACATGTTTCCTCAGGCTGGGAATTGTACCCCAGATACACTCATAATGTCTCTCGGTGCCTCCATTCCCCATCTTTTATATGAGGGAACACCACTCCCCTAGTTCATAAGGGCAATGCAAGGCTAAGCCCATCAAATATTGTGAAGTGTGAACTGGGCTTAAACTAGCGCTCTGCGCTATTTGTTAGGTGAAAAGTAATGCTTATATTTTTGAGGAAAAGAAAACAAGGAAAAGTGGGGTATGTTGTGAGTCATTAGGCGGTAAATGAGTCAGTGTCTCAGCTGCTCTAGTGTTTTGATGATAAACGACAAACCCCTCTGCAATCTGAACTCTGGAGACTCCTCAGCATATGCATGTAGCCTACGGTATCAAGACAAGATCCTGCAAGATGCCGAGTTCCCTCAGCTCCCAGTGAAGCCTAAGAGTTTGGAGAGGATCTAGCATCTCTAGGAATTGTTTCAGTACCAAGTAGGATTGAGCCCACAGTCACCATGATGAAATTATATACATATCCAATTATGTTCAATGTAAAGTGACAGTGCATATCTGAAATTCCCTAATCTCACTGGGAGAACTCCAAATTTGAATGGAAAGGACCAAAGCAGAAGCAGAGACAGTGGGATTATGAAGAGATGCTTAGTTTTTACAAGAAGAGGGTGGGAGAGGAAAGAAATCCACTTGTCTTTAAAAAAAAAAAAAAAAAACTGATCCAGAGCAACCGGAGGGACGGGACACATTGTTGACCCTTTAATCCCCTAATTTACAATTCTGTCACTAGATTTTTTTAAAAACGAATTTCACTTCACTGAAGGGTTTCTAAGATACTGAAAACTGGAGACCAGAAATAGGCAAGCAGGCTGTATCTCTGTAATTCAAGGACAAACCAACTGAATTACCAGGCTTAAAATATCTTCTTGGAGCATGAATTACATACTAGCTGTGTTGTCATATGGAAAGGAAAAGAAAAATGAACAGCAAGTTTTTAAAAACCTACTACTGCAATCTCACATGACTCTGTTTCTTAAACTGTATCGTGTTGAATTGGGCATACATGGACTAGTTGACAGTGACATAAAATGATCGTGTATAAGCAGCTATTAAGGTCCAAGATGACAGTAACTACAGTTAAATTTAAACATTCATGACACTACAAAGGCTGACTCTGGAAGTCAATGAAATAACTCATGATTAAAGTAAACCAATATTATTATTATTTATGATAGCAACTAGGAACCAAGGCCACACAGTGCTAAAAACACAGTGTTGTACAAAACACAGATCAAAGGGACAAACTCTGCCTCAGAGAGCATACACATCACAAATCAGAATTTAGAACCCACTGGAAAGCAGAGATTTTCAAAAGCAGCTTTTTAAAAATTAAGTAATTTTAACAACATTAAAAACCAAATTCTATACTTAAGAAAATTAGTTCAACTGAAAACTGTTGAAACCAACTGTGAAATTAACCACTTTAAAACTACAATGTTTTCAAGTAGAATCTAAATTCTCACAGTACTACTTCAACTGAGGACAATGATCTGTTATTAAAACAACAACTGTCCTTTGAGGGCTTGACCAGACCTTTAGTCAATGGCAGTCTTTTGATTGACTAATTAGAATGGGATCAAGGCTCTGTCTGACAGAAACAACTAAATACAAACAACTACTAGTTCAAAAAGATTCACCAGAGAGAGTACTATATTTATTTCTTAGTAAGTATTTATTTAGTTACTGTCACAGTGGCAGAGAATCATTATCATTTCCTAATAGTCGTTTACAGTGGAACCTGGGGCTCAAATACTCAGTATTTCCTGGAGCTTCCCAAATCCCTCTTCCCTCAGCAATATGCAATACAAATTCCAGGGGGGTTCATGGTATTTACCAGAGCTCTAATCTGGACAGCTCTGTCTGAATTTAAGCCCTGGTGAAATCTACTGTAACAACCAGACCGCTGAAAAGATCTGAGATGCTGGTATTCTCAAAAATGCACTTAAAAACTCGTGTTCTGCATCTCAGGGTATGTCCACACTACAAAAGAAAAAAAGAAAAAAAAACAAAAAACCACACCACAGTAGTGAGTCTTGAAGCCCATTTCAACTGACACACAGGCCTTATGCAATGGGCCTAAAAACAGCCTTTATGAGCCCGCTCCAACTGCAGCCCAGGCTTTAAGATTCTCTCCTTGTGTCAGGTCTCCCAGCCTGGGCACCAGCTGAATCAGGAAAATCTACATTGCTATTTTTAGCCCCGTAACATGAACCCCAAAAGCATCTCAGGCTACATCTAGACTGCAGGCTTCTTCCAAAAGAAGCTTTTCCAGAAGAGATCTTCCGGAAAAACGTTTTCCCGAAAGAGAGCGTCCACACAGCAAAAGCAATCTGCTTTTTCGAAAGGTAGCGTCCAATCAACGTGGACACTCTCACATTTCAGTTGTGATGCCTATGGGTGGAGTGGCCACTAGAGCACCTGTACTTTTGCCTCTTCTCTTTCGAAACCACCCCCCCCCTTCCCCATCCACATGTGCCTTGTTCTGAAAGAGCTTTCACAACAAGGCGTCTTCCTCATAGAAAGAGGTTTACTGCTGTCAGAAACCCCCCCTGCCTTCTTTTGACTTCGTCGAAAGAACACAAGTGCAGTGTGGATGTACGTGTAGTTTTCTGGAAAAATGGCAGTTTTTCCAGAGAAACTCTGCAGTGTAGACATACCCTCAGTTGACTCAGGCTCTGAGACTCACTGCCACAAGGGGTTTTATTGTTGTCTTATCCTGCAGCGTAGACATACCCTCAGATAGCCAAGCACAAAAAGGAGCTATGATTTGGCCAAAGGCAGTCATTTCCAGCAACGGCCATGGATATGCGCTAGCTTCTCATCAAAAATCAGATTTTTAGGATGAGCACAATGAAAAACGTTTTCCTGAAAAATTTAATCATCATGTACATAAGGGGGGGGGGGGACAGATTCCTTATCCGGAGTATTTTGTTGCATGCATTTTATAGAACTGAAGCTATGGCATGCATCTGTTTTTTGGGCAAGGGCACACCACAAGCTAGCAGGGATGTGGCACAGATTGATAGCACGCCAAGGCTAAAATACAGGCATGCAGGCTGCATTTTCATTTCATGCACACAAAATGATGCAATCTCTGTTGCTCCAATTTAGACTACAAACCTTAAGGTTGCTAACATGATTTACAGTGAATGTCAATATTTGGGTGGGTGAAGAGGTTCAGATCCTTCAGTTAAGTGATTTGAAAAATCTGTGTGTGTTTTTTTTAAAGTACATTTCTAGCCCTTGTGCTTTTCAAGAGAAAAGCTTGAAAACTGATATCAGCCTAACTTAGAGACTCAGATGCCAGAAAGCAAATATACAGAACCAGAACTTCACTCAATTTTTTTTTTTCAATCTCACGATTATTAAGCCACTCATGACTTTGGGAGGGGAGGGAGGGAGAGAGTTTAACTAATGACTTTTGAACACCTCAGATTGACATTACCCAGCCAATTTTGTAGACCAGTCTGAATTAGTTAAAATTCTCTATTGCTGCATCCTGGAGCAGAGCAAAGAACTGATAGCCAGTTGACTAAAGGCCAGCCACAAAAGTACATGGGCCATTTAAAGCCAGCACCGAGGAAGAAACCTAGTCAACTCACACTGACTCAGTAAGTCCTTTTAAAACAGCCAAGTAGGCACCGGAGGCTGTTGTTTTTTTACACTGAATTCTTTTTTGAAAATCCACAGCTCTTCAGAGTGCTTTTGGCTTTGGGAAATGGAGAGCAATGGCTTCCTCCCCTAGTTCCAGCTGGCTGCTCTTGGAAGAGCCAGCCAGCGTCTGCCTTCAATATAGCTGGCATAATATAACACACTGAGATTGCACATACCTGGGGTAGGGGCCATCTTTTCCTTATGCATGGATGGTGTCTAGCACAAAGGGATGCAAATCTGATTGGGGCCTCTCAGCATAATCTCAATACAAATATTACACAATAATATGTTCCAGATTTGGGTAAACAAGGTGCCCTGAAAAGTCAAGAACATCACACATGCCAAGCTTGGGTTCAGCAATATTTGTGTTCTACAAGTTTTTCGTAAACAGAGTTCCATTGTTTTCCAAACTAGCAAGATATAAAAGACAACTGAGATCCAGGCCCTATTAGACTAGGCTGTGTTCATACAAATAGCAATAGACTGTTCCAGCTTCAAAGAATTTAAATCTAAATAGGCAAGACAGAATTGGGGTGGAACCAGAGACAAAGTGAAGGTGAGGTGGACCAAGATCAGAAAACAGCAACTTAGTAGCAAAGCAGGGATTAGAATTTAGATCTCCTGACTATCAGCCCCATACTCTATCCTCTCCCATGCAGCCTCTCTGGAAGGTATCAAGAGCTCTCTATTTCTGCATCTGAGAATTCCTGTATGGCTAGAACAAGTTGTTAAGTTTAAGCAGAGTAGCAAGACTGATATCGCATCGCTGTGAGAAAAACTAAGTTACTGTTTCCTATTGACCATCCCATCTCTCCCCACATATTAGTTTCACCTTTAATTAGTTGGTTCTTAAACTAAATAGGGACGGCATGTAGAACAGAGAGCCTCAGCTCCCATAACTCTTATTAATTATTACCATCAGGCCAAACCAATCCAAATCTTTTTAATGTATTAAAATGGGGGAAATGTGCTTTGTTATATCTATTTTAAAAGGAGCCTTTACTGTAATAATGAGTTCTACTGATGTTGTGAGAGATCCAACCATGAAATGGAATTACCTCATACAGCAATAATTTCAATATGAATTCCACTCTTTATGCTACTAGGTTGCACGCTTTTATAATGAGCTCTCGTCTATAACACCAGCTCCTTGGCTCAAGGTGTAAACACCACGGTAATTGTTATGAATGGTGGTGGCTCATCAGTGACCCAAGTCTCCAATAGCACCTGCAAGACTGCATGAAGAACCAAATAGAAGTTCCAAACGAAGACTCCCTAACAGCGGCTACTCTCATGCAAGGATGTTCTCAGAGGTTGCAGGATGTATAGGAAGCCACAGGGCTGGGGAGACCTTTACAATTAGAGGATGCCTTACTTTCTATGCAGAATGGAAGTGAGGCCATAAATGAAAATACTGTTGTGTTAAATATGCTGTTACAAATTTGTCTCTGACAATTAAGGACCTATTCCAAATCCTCAAGCTATGTCTAGACTATAGGCTTCTTTCGGAAAAAGCTTTCTTTGGAAGATCTCTTCCCCACTCTGCTTAGGCTATAATATTAATTGGTACAGTGGGAGTATCACTGTGATGGGCCCTTTGGTAAAAATCCACAAGGCTACCAGCTCCTGTATACCTCTCCCCTATATTACATGTAGGGCACGTCTAGACTTGCTTTCACTTTCGAAAGAAGATATGCACATTCGGCACGAATGTGCATATCTTCTTCCGATTGCTTTTTTGAAAGAGGTTCTTTCGAAAAAGAAAGTAGTCTAGATATGGCTCTTTCGAAAAAAACCAACAGCTTTCTTTGAAAGAACCATTCTTCCTCAAAAAATGAGGTTTACAGTCTATGGGTATGGGAGTACAGAAAACTCCCATAATTGTGCAGTTTTGAAGACTTACTTTGGCAGGAGAGCACGTAAAGGAGCTGCAGGGCCAATATGTTATTGATAGGTTGGGAGTTATTTCATTTTTTTATGTATATATATATATATATATATACACACACACACACACACACACACACACACACACACACACAATGCTCACACTTGTATAAAGGGAAGTATTTCCCCTCATTTTTTGATGCAACCATCAAATAAAGGCTGGGAAATTACTCATCCGGAATTTTGAGAATTCTGAAATGGTTCTAACAGGACATGCTACGGAAAGAGACTTTGTGTTGCATTCCGTTTCTTTGTCTATAGGTTTCGGGCCTAATCCTGCCATTCTTATTGAAAAGCCGCCCTCAGTGGTTTCAATGGACATTTTACTTGTCTAGGAAGCACATAAACTTGTGCTCCAAAGAACACAAATGCTAGAGTGGTCTCCCACCCAGCTGAATCCATTATAGAATGTGTGCATTGTTTTTTTTAATAAAATAAACCTCTTTTTTAAAAACACTTCAGCTTACTCGGCTTATATTTTTGGTTCAGCAGTACCTGGTGCGCCTCCCTACTACTGACCATCCATCCTCAGAAGTATTGGACTCCAACAACTATTATTAGCACTCATCATAATGATGAGAGATCCCGTAATGGACTCTACAATCAAGTTGACCTGGAAGGGGGCAGCATCCTGAAGAAAACCTGAGCACTGTACACCAAAAAGTAAAGCAGAAACTGCTCAGTGCTTACTCCACAGGCTAGTCTCAGAATCATTTAGGAGATGAGATTTGTTTTGAATTAAGATAATGTACCCTTTCCAAAGGTTTATGTACATACTAGCAGAGGTACCCAGCATTGTTCGGATCATTAACTGCAGTAATTATTAATTTTTGGGGAGGAAATTAATGAAAAATGTACACGCTTTATTTCAAATTATGATGTTTTTCAAAAGTAAAGGAAAATGAAGGCTAGAGTGAGGAGAGGCAGGGGGGTGGGTGGCTTAGGGCAGAGGACTGAGGGGAATCAAGGCAGGTGGAAGGTGCAGGAGTAAAGGAAGGAGGTGCAGGACTCAGGACAGAGGGGTCAGGACAGGGGCTGAAAGGTGGTGGTGGGGGGGGGCTTACAGTGTAGCAAGGGTGGTGGTGCTGCTCCAGCGGCAGGTCC
>CM057845.1:89230908-89248059 GCA_030068395.1 Apalone spinifera
GGGGGGGGGGGGGAAGAGGGGAAGCAAAAACACCTCCTTCCTACCATCATCTCTTCCTTAATTCCCTCACATAAATCAGAGTTTTTCCCACTTCCATGACAACAGCAGCATCACACAAGTCAGTGAATTATGCCAACACATTTTGCTTCCTCAGTTCTACAAAAGCAACCATTCCACACAAAGTGTTTACCGCTAGTTTTAACAGCTGGCCATTCACTGTGGTATTTCAGGACAAGGTCACCCATGTGTGCTTCTCAAGCACATTTAACATTTAGTTGCCAACACTGAGACATTCTAAAAATCACAACAGATTAATGAGAATACCTTATTCTCAGAGAAAACTTGAAGCCTTGCAGTTGATTATGTGTTCCTAGAAAAGATCATTTGCACAGTGCATTCCTGTCTGTTGTCCAATGTTTATCATCTTCAGATTCTTTTATAAACATAAAGATGTGTGTGATGCCCTTGAAAGAGTTACCTTTTTTTTTTTAAAAAAACAAAAGCTGATAAATCAGCATCACTCACTGCTATATAAAATAAGATCAGTAAAATATATGGAGTTACAATCATAAATTCCCTCAATATAAAAAAAATAAATGGACAAATGAAAACAAAAGCAACTGATATAAACTTGTAAGGAACATATCAACCACCATGAAAATCTGGTCAGGAAACAAACTGTTTTGACCCAAACAAAAAACAAAGAGACAGAGAGAAATCCAGCTCCTATGCTAATGAGTTACAGCTTCAGTCTAAAAATCACAAACTAGAATACAGGTTGGTCAACACTAATTTGCTTCAGATTCACAAAGAGGTCTGTGCAACCTATCAACTATATTAGCTTCAAGACAATGTCAGCTGAGAGGGAGTGGTAAGGTTAGGAGGAAGGATGGTTTT
This sequence comes from Apalone spinifera, assembly GCA_030068395.1. NCBI lineage: Eukaryota > Metazoa > Chordata > Testudines > Trionychidae > Apalone > Apalone spinifera. Next base: position 89,231,806 of record CM057845.1, read on the forward strand.
GTGCTTAAAGCACAGGATTGGGGATACCAGAGAAGTAGGTTCAGTTCCCACTTCTGCCACAGGCTTCCTGTCAGGCCTTGGGCAAGTTGCTCAGGAGGGAAAATCCATTCCAATATTTTGCTCCAGCTTATTGGCTACAAAGGGAAGTGTTGTGGTATGCTGAGGCCAGGGCCGGCACACAACATTATGGCACCTGAGGTGGGGAGCTCAAATGATACCCCCATTCCACCTTTTCTCCTGCCTGCCTGTTATGTCTCGTGCCCTCCTTCCTCCAGCACAGCACTCCTCCAGCTCTGTGCATCTAGAGCAGAGAGAATACATATGCATCAGCAGCAGACACAATTTTCTATACTCTGGGTCTACTGACACCCCCCCACACACACTCTGGCACCTGAGGCAGCTGCCTCAGTTTGCCTCATGGTAAGGCCAGCCCTGGCTGAAGCCTGCCAGGAGCACCAATGAAGACAAGGCTCTAGCACTGCCTCTCCCACTAGCAGGCAGAGCTGGTCCCATTTGGACAAGAGCTTGTATTCCACCCTGCAATGAGCATAACAGTATCCCTGGTCTAAAACAGACACAATGCCCCAGGCAGCAATCATGAGAAGTGCCCCTCCACACCTGCCCCTTATGAGAGTAGACGGTAAAAGCTGCAGTTCAGCCACAGATGCATAAACAGAATATAGAATCATGTCCTTGCAGAATGGGTCTATGAATTGCTCTATTGCTTGGACAGAAAAAACAAACTCCAGAAGCGACAGGGAGGGATCCAGCTGATAACACTAGAGAGGGAGGAAGGGACAGAATTCCAAACAGAAAAATAAAAAGAATTAGACACACACCAGGAAGACAGCCGATGAAAACTTTCTGCCTTCCTTGAGTCACACTCTTCTTCACTAAATTCCTCCTGGCTTATTGAGCAAAGAGGACAAGGGAGAACTAACCTCTGATTCTTTGCATTTAAAACAAAGTATGTAGGTCGGAGGACAGGTGGCCTTTGGGGTTTTTTTTGGAGAGGGTGTCTTTTTTGGGGGGAGGTCTGTTGCTAACTATGACAAACCCATTTGCCAATCCACCCAAAACAAATGGGCTGCGTCTAGACTGGCATGATTTTGCGGAAATACTTTTAATGGAAAAGTTTTTCCGTTAAAAGTATTTCCGCAAAAGAGTGTCTAGATTGCACGGATGCTTTTGCGCAAAAGCATCCGTGGCCAGTCTAGATGCGATTTTGCACAAGAAAGCCCCAATTGCCATTTTCGCCATCGGGGCTTTTTTGCGCAAAACAGTTCTTCCCTGTCTACACTGGCCCTCTTGCAAAAGTATTCTTGCACAAGAGGGCTTTTTCCCCCCGAGCGGGAGCATGACAGTATTTGCACAAGAAGCACTGATTTTGTACATTACAAAGTCAGTGCTCTTGTACAAATTCAAGCAGCCAGTGTAGACAGCTGGCAAGTTTTTGCGCAAAATTGCGCAAAATCTTGCCAGTCTAGACGCATCCCTGGAGAATGAAAATGCATCTAACTTATGTTGCAGCCTAACACTCATTGTTTGCTCAGAATCAGCTCCTTTAATTTCCATATATGCAGTATTTGATGTGGCTGTAGAAGAGTTTCTATATACCATCACTTTAGGATGGGAGAGCTACATTTTTCCAGTTTGCTATGTAATATACAGCATTTAAAATGCCTTTGGCTACAAGAGAAGACAAACATGACACAACCCTGCTATTTTCAGCAAGGAAGTTAAAGTCTCCTCGTATTTTTAGACAATAATTGAACATATGAAGTGGTCCATCTTGAACATTAAAATTGTAGCCATAGTAGGAACTAAAGGGTCATAGAATCATAGGGTTGGAAGAGACCTCAGGAGGTCAAGTCCAACTCCTTGCTAAAAGCAGGGCCAATCCCAACTAAGTCATCCCGGACAGGGTTTTGACAAGTGGTGATTTAGAAAGCTCTAGAGATGGAAATTCCACTACTTCCCTAGGGAACCCATTCCAGTTCTTCATCACCCTCCTAGTGAAATAGTTTTTCCTAATATCCAACCTAGACCTCCCTCACTTCAACTTGAGACTGTCATTTGTTCTTTCATCTGTGACTACTGAGAACAGCCTCTCTCCATCCTCTTTGGAATCCCCCTTCAGGTAGTTGAAGGCTGCTATCAAATCCCCCCTCGCCCTTCTCTTCTATACAATAAATAAGCCCAGAATAAGGATAATTGGGAAGGGACAGATAACAAAAATACAAGAGATTTCTATGTCATAGAAGCATGTGAGATAACAGTCTAAGCAGGAGTAGTTGTTGAGAAGTTTACTTAGCTTAAGCTAACTAAACAGTGACCTTAAATCACAAGATGGCACAAGGCTTAGTTTATTATTTTGTAATAATCACAGGCATTGAAAACTATTGACAGGTAACCACAAGAAGGCAGTTTGCACTATTTACACCAGGGCTACTCAACTTTGGAAGCCCCAGGGCCCACAATGATACTCACAGCACATGCTGAGGGCTATAGCTTAAGAATGGTTGCATGTATATGCAAATATATGCAAATAGCTTCTTTCACGCAATGTCCCAGCGCTCCCAGCACCTCCTCCCTGCAGGCTAGAAATGCCGACACCCTGTACCCATCTGTTTCAGCCAGCCTGGCCACTTGAGTCTTTCAATGCCTGGGAGATGCTTCACCATTGTGGAGCGTGTTCCCGGTGGAGGCCATGTTCAAAGGATCCCACCCGCGGGCCACGTGTTGAGCCCTGCGTAAACCCAAACTGCACCACGGGCCACAAACAAATGGGCCCTGGGCTGCATGCAGCCCACAGGCTACATATTGAATAGCCCTGATTTACATTTTTTTTTTGAGGTAATAATCAACAGATGCCTAACTGGAGATAACCATGACAATGCAATTGATGAATATGTTAATGATCTTAATTAACATACTACCCTATAGGATAAGGACACCCTGACATGAGAGTGTGGAAGCTAAGGTATGCTAAGGGGAGAGAGATCTATGTGTACATGTGCAGAAGGGACATCAAGGCCTAGTAAACATTTAGTCTCACGTACAGTCATTGGAGTTCTTTATCACCATGCCAGAATCAAAGTGGAATCCACCTCTCCCCTAGCATGCTCCCCGAGATAGACTGAGTAGAGGTTAATGGTACAGGTTGTTCTTACAGTCCTGCATTATCTCACTTGCCTTATTTTAGTTAGTGGACTCATCATGGTAATAAAAAAATTGTGTTACAAAAAGGTCTTCCCAGAGCATGAGTGTTGTTGGCACTGGTCTGCCCACGGCACTCCCAAAACAGTAATTCTGATAATACTGGGCCTGATCTTGGGACAAGAACCTACCACATTTCAGAGTGTGAACTGGGAATATTTCATTCATCTTGACTCAACAGATCAGGCAACAACATGTAATTATGCTATAGTGGCAATCCAGTATCAGCAACATCTTGAGACAGTCACAGCAAAGTTCTTCAAGCTTCAGGGAAGAAGCCAGCCTCTGACTGATAGGGAAAAGGTGGGGCTAGGAAAAAAGCTTCTTTTCTAGGAAGTTCTTCCACAGCTGTCCACTTCCCAGCATCAGGGTTTCTTGAACCTTCCTCTGGCACTAGCCACCATCAGGGCATGTGTGGCTGACATGTCTACCACATGTTCCTTATGTCTACACTAGGAAATTATTTTGAAATAACTCTGAAAATAATTTCAAAATAACATATCCACACTATGGGGAAGCCTCAAAATTAGTCCAAGGCAGGCTCCATTAACATGAATGCGCTACCTCAACTTAGAGCCCCAGGAAGCCCTGAGGAATAACTACTTTGAAAGACTCTGGGGAGTAGTTATTTCAAAATAGCAGCAGTGGAGTGTTCACCCTACCGCTACTTCAAAATAACTATTTCAAAATAAGTGCTATTCCTTGTGAAAAGCAGGAGTTGTTATTTCGAAATAACCAGCCCCTTATTTCAAAATAGTGGGCTTGGTAGTGTGGATGTGCCACTTGTTGTTTCAAAATAACTCCCTAGTGTAAACGAGGGTTAAGAGATTGGCTATTTGAATAAATGGAACATTTGCCCTCCATCATCTGGCAAGCCTTATGCTGTTGGATTTTGGAACAGTTCTGCAGTAGATGATCATTCAGTACTGATCATAAAAAGGTACATTTCCCAGTGTGCATATCTGGCAGTGGGAAGGGCTTAGATATTTGTATTTCAGGGTGTAGAGGGAATTATAATTCATAAACACCTTGTCTTTGGACAGCGCTTAGTGCATTTCATTTGTTCTAAAGTATCACACTGCTTTACAAAGGCCCCAAACATACACATAACTTACTCGCGTGAGTAACTTTTCCCAGGTTCAGCGGGACTACATACATGCAAAGAGTTTCTCAGCTGCATTTGCAGGATTGAGGCCAAAATGTTCTCCATTGTCATCTCATTAATTGTTAATTATAATGATCAATTTCACATCTTGGAATGGCATTACCTGAAGTACAATTATGTTTCTGCTACAGATCAGTAAACTGAAACGTTTTTCCACAATAGACAATTTAATTTGTGTTGTCTTCAGCTGGCAAAAAAAATGCATTAGCAAGAAGGTATGTAAAGAATTTGTCTCATTGAGCACATCCACTTAGAAAGCACCAATATATAAAACAGACAGGCAAATCAGATGTCGAGCAGAGTTGGGAGAATGGAAGAGTCTGTAAAAGCATCAGTCAAGATGTTTCACCCATAACATAGTTCATGTATCTTACTTACCTTTCTGAGATCAGCAAGTGTAACTTGGACTAGTGACTTTTGCTCTTAAATTGCAATAAAAGCTGTACTAGCAGAACTGCAGAGATTTTATACCAACCTATCTTCCCATATCAGTGATATTTAAATGTATGGTTAAGTTATCCATCATGCTTGGCATGGTAATGCACATAGTATTGCAGAATAAGTAGTGTAGTGGAACCATCTCCTCAAGTGAAGTCTACACTTAATGGTTTCACTGACCAGGGGCGCAATTTTTTTTAAATGAAAAAACTTTGATGCCAACGCCCTAGTGCGGGAGCAGTCAAGCCAAAGAGTGCTTTTGCTGGCATAGCTTCCTTTACTTGCCAACTAAGTATACACTATATTGGCAAGCACTTTTTTTCCTAGCATAAGCGTGTCTATACTAGCTGCGTTTTGCCAGTCTAGCTATACTAGCAGAACTTTTAAGCATAAACAAAGCCTTAAACTCCATTTCCTCATCTCTATGGGGATTCAGCAGCTATTTGTATTAGAATATATGCTAGAGGCAGCCACTCAAATTGGCACTGCATTGTACATAGCAAGAAATACTTACAGTCCAAATAGTCAAGACAGATAAAGCATGGGGATGAAACAGCAGTACACAGGTCACACAGCAAATCAGTGGTAAAACTGGGATAAGAGACCAGGTCTTCAAACTCTCAGGTCCATGTCAGATTTACTAGACCATGCTGCATCTCCAGTAATAATGCACATGTAACCTAAGTGCTTTGAAACCCTGAGATCAAAAGGCACTATCATAAATGATAAGACCTCTTTGTAACCCCTTGAAAAGAATATTTGATGCTTAATTCTAAGCTTCTTTTATGGAACTAAGAATCATAGAATCCTAGGGCTGGAAGAGACCTCAGGAGGTCATCGAGTCCAGCCCCATGCCCAAAGCAGGACCAATCCCAACTAAATCATCCCAGCCAGGGCTTTGTCAAGCTGAGACTTAAAAACCTCTAGGGATGGAGATTCTACCACCTCCCTAGATAACCCATTCTAGTGCTTCACCACTCTCCTAGTGAAATAGTTTTTCCTAATATCCAACCTCGACGTCCTCCACTGTAACTTGAGCCCATTGCTCCTTGTTCTGCCATCCGCCACTACTGAGAACAGTCTGTCTCCATCCTCTTTGGAACCTCCCTTCAGGAAGCTGAAGGCTGCTATCAAATCACCCCTCACTCTTCATTTCTGCAGACTAAAATAAGCCCAAATCCCTCAGCCCCTCCTCATAGGTCATGTGCTCCAGCCCCCTAATCATTTTGGTTGCCCTCTACTGGACCCTCTCCAATGCGTCCACCTCCTTTCTGTAGTGGGTAGCCCAGAATTGGACGCAGTACTCCAGATGTGGCATCACCAGTGCCGAAGAAAGGGGAATAATCACTTTTCTAGATCTACTGGACATACTCCTCCTAATGCAACCTAAATATGGGTAAGGAATGGTGTCCCTAGCCTCTGTTTGTCAGAGGGTGGAAATGGATGGCAGGAGAGAGATCGCTTGATCATTACCTGTTCGATCACATTACCTGTTCTTCACTCCCTCTGGGACACCTGGCATTGGCCACTGTTGGTAGACAGAGTACTGGGCTGGATGGACCTTTGGTCTGACCCAGTATGGCCATTCTTATGTTCTTACCCCCTCACAAGCCCTAGCCAAAGCACTGTGCCAGAGGCAGTGTCACTAGAACTATTTTGGGGGTGGAGGTGTCGAGCTGCACCCTCCCCTGCCCCCATTTTAGACCTGTTGAGATTGACTTGCCAACTCTCCCAGACTGGATTCCATTGCTGCAAATGGCGTCTGGTCCAGGAGAGTTGCCAACCCTCAAAGCCCCAGGCTGAGGCCACAGCTGGGGCAGCTGCAGAACCCTGGGTCAGTGGTGGGACTGGCAGACAGCAGAGCCCATGGCAAGGCCAGCAGAACCCCAAGGGCCGGTGGGACCTGAGGGGAGGGGCATATGGAGTCGGCAGGACCTTATGGGGGCTGCCCAGAGGCCAGGACCTGGGGCAGGAGGAGCTGACATTGGGACCAGCCTACAGGTGCAGGGAAGCTGGGTACAAAATCTGGGGGTGCTGCAACCCCCCTGCCCGTATCCCTACTTCCAGCATCTATGGCCAGAGGAGGCACAGCACTCAGCACCGCACAGATTCCAGGCAGGACTGCGGCCCATAGGGCAGTCCCAGAAAGCTTAGACTCCAGAACTACTATTCCAACCTTATAAACATAGCACAGAATCTCATCCCAGGCTTTGCCACTAGCCTACTAGGTGACTGTGTGCAGGTCATTTTACCTCTGTACCTCATTTTCTCCCTTTTTGCAAAATGTGGGTAATGATCCTTGTGTCCTTTCTAAAATGGTTTGAGATCCATGGATGAAGAGACTTTATATTCATTTATTATTATATTCTTAAAAGGATGGATTCTGTAGTTCATATTCAGGCAAAACTACCAGTGAGTTTTCTAAAACTGTTGCTTCCTCCTTCAAGTGGGCATTGCTTAGGACCAATGACATGCAACAAGTGGCTATTTGGTTGAATTTGACGCGGCTGCAGTGGAAATATGAAGGAATAAGTTGAAATAGTCACTAATACACACATTATCTTACAAGCAGCAATGTTTCCCAGCCTTATGCTGTAGAAATACACTGGGGAGAAATTCTGTAACAGCAGAATTGGTTGAAATAATAATCTTAATGAAGAGACTCTGTAGCTGGAAGGACGTTGTTTAACAAGATGCATTTACATGGTTTCCCCACCATACCCCAGTGAATGTGGAGACATGCAAAGGGCCTGCAAGTCACAGAGAACAGCAAGAAGAAAACTCGGTGCAGAGATGGGCAATTGGTGACTCCAGCTACTTTAGACAAGCAAGAATGACTACCTGTTACTAGAGGTGCCCAATCAGACAGAGAAGGGGAACAAAGCACATTTTTCATTATACAAAGTATTCTCACCGTAATGTGCTACCATATTGGTCACTTGGCATTCTTTAGATAGTAATGCACAAAGTGTATGCAAACAGGAGGCTGAAAATCATTAAGAATGAATTAACTGTTCGGACTAGTGGTGGGCAACTTGTGGCCCACGAGATATTTTGTTTACTGTTGCCCACGCACAGTGTTGCCAGATGCCGCTGGTTTTCATCTGCAAAGTGGTGGGTTTTTTCCTACCAGTATTACAAAAGTGACATGCGTTTTAAGCAAGGGCACGTGAAGTGAGGTGTGTGCTGATTGCACACAACATTGTGAGAGAGTTGTGCACTCCCTCTGCAGCCAAAGTGCTGCCATGGTTCAATGAGCAAATTCTAGGTATGCAAGCACAGTTAGCAAAATTACTCTGTCCTGGGAGATCATCTTGGTTATGACAATCTTGCAGCCTACACAGAAGGGGCGCTCACATGGCCAACTCACTAGCCTCGCCCCTCACTAGTTTAGACACAATGGCCTTGTGTATATTTTTGCTTCGATAACTGTGCCATTACTAACACTTTGGCATCGTCTACAAAATTGTCCCTTCTCCACTCTGGAACATTTTCAGAAAATGCATAGTGTTACAAGACAACAAAAGATTAATGCATTCTGAAATCCAAAACAGGATCCAGAATGACAAATTAGAAACCTTGTTTTAATTAAATCATGCCTGTCTTACCATTCACCATTACAATCTATTTAATATTTTGAAATCCTAGACTAGGAAGTTTTTTTAGTGATTTTTGCTAAAAATCAGAGGGGTAGCCGTGTTAGTCTGAATCTGCAAAAGCAGTGAGGATGATGTACATGCATCTGACAAAGTGGGTCTTTGCCCACGAAAGCTTATGCTCCAACACTTCGGTTAGTCTATAAGGTGCCACAGGACTCCTCACCGCTTTTGCGAAAATTTTTTTTTTTGCTTTCATACCTGAAACATTAAGCCTTTCCTGCTAGCATATGCAATTTTATGGCAGGACCAGTGCACCTGATAGTATGAATGGACTGTGTGCAGACTATATATTCTTAATCTGTCAGTATTATTTCCACTTAAATTAATAGACGATAGTGCGACTTTCAGTACTTTAAAAACACATACCTTCATGGAAAAAGCCATGGTTCATTTTAATATAGAAGAGGTCTAACAACAAGTATGTTGCTGAAAACAAATAAGACACTAGAGAGAAGAAATGAGGCTATTATCCCACAGAGAGGGAAGGGAACACAGAAGGGACAAATCATACTCTCAGATACAGTGGTCTAAATATAGAATTAATATACTGAAGTCATTGGGTGTCTTTCAATTGACTTTAAACAGGCAATAGATCAGACAATGAACAGTCAACACTCTAGCAAACTAAACCGCCCTATCAACTTACCCTTTTCATGACAGCCCTAAAACCCAAAGCCCCTTCTGGAGGACATTGTGAATAGGAGCAGGATATTTAAAAAAAATAAAAAAAATAAAATAAAATAAAATATACAGCTGCAAATTGCTGTACAGTAAGTGTCCAACCTATTATTAACCTGTTATTGTCTCAAACTCAGGGAGGAAAGCAGTTTGTAGTACCTCCAGAACAGAGACTGTAGAGGGGCATTCAGTAAGGGTAGAGAGGGTCATGTAGGATAAAGATCAGGAGGCATGTTCCGCATAATTATCCCTCATCTGCCAAGAGACCCTTTGCTCATACCCTGGAATATTACTTCTCTCTCATGCAGGAATTATCTGTCAAAGGGAATGATACATGGCAATGCTTAGAACCAGAGCATATGTGGATATTAACACTGATTTGTAAAACCATCTGTGCACATTTGAGAGGTAGTTTTGCCACTTTTCCCTCCCCATGCCCTATATATCCGCCCCACTTAAAAATAGCACTGTCAGGCTTAGGCTCTTAAACATAGTTTGATTCTCATCTAGAAACATACAAGTCTAATTAATTTTCAAAGCTAACCAAGCATAACCAATACTGAAGGCACTATCAAAAATGGGCCAGCTTTATTCCTTTCATACCCACAACCCCGAAGTACATAAAACTTTCATGCTTAATATTTGAAATATTTTATTTCCTTCCCCTTCAGCTTATTTAAAATTCTCCTCTACCACATCTGCCAAGAGTTGCTTTATTACAGATTACCAGAAGGCTGTATAATCGATTCCTGGTACTACTCCACATGCAACTCCATTTAGGTGTACTAAGATAATACAGACAGAAAACTGTCCCAGCTGCATACCAATAAAAATGTAAGTACAATAATGCAAATGGCAATTAAAGGGTTTTAAATCTCTAGAGCTCTTTGCTTTAAGATAAGACATTATGGTAGAGATTATTTGAGGGATCCTAGTATAAATACCTTATTAATTATACCTCTATCTTCCCATAATCCCCAAATCCCTACAAGTTAGTCACTTTAAAAGCACTAAAATGCTTTCTGCCCACCTTACACAATCCAAATTTGTTGACAAAGATGAAGTATGTGAATTACCAGTTACAAAGAATACCATCTGTTAAGGGAATTAAAACCTTTAAAAAAAGAGTAACCCTGCCTAAAAGCTGCCAATTTTCATTGTTTTAGAATACATACATTTTAAGCACCAGTAACAGGACCTTCGATAAATGAATAGCAAATGCTGGTTTAAAAAAAAAAAAAGTAAAAGAACATAGTTCTCTGCTTTGTATTGAACACAATGTGTTTGAGAAATGGATTGAAACCCAACAGAGCCTTTTATTCCTTGTATGAACTCTACAATTAAAAACGATAGTCTCCCACAGGCCAGCCAAGGAACATAAAAAGACACAATCTTTTGATATGAAGATTACGAAGAACGGCATCTTTCAGTCTGAGACAATGATTGCCAGCCTGTGCACAGGGTTCAAAGGAGAAGTGGTTCCTTTGCAGAACCAGACTAGCTGAGAAAGATTGAGCCCTTTTCTCACCTCCTGGGGAAGCCAGCCAAGGCCCCAATCCTGCAAGGACACAAGCACGCTTAACTTCAGTCACAGGAATATCGCCTTGAAATCAGTGGGAATACTCATCGCAGGAGAATTAAGAACACACATAAACATCTGCAGAATCAGGTCTTGTTCTTCCATGACTGCAGTCCAGTCCCCTTAACAGTACACTTTGGCTACAGGAACTGTCTCACAAAATATAGCAGTGGATTTACAAAGCAGCGAGAAATTCTGCTCAAACATATTGTTTACACTTTCCACTTTTCCCATTACGTGCTGTTAAGTTCCTTCATGCACATGTGAAAGCACAGCACCACTGATTGATGGCAGAAGGATGTGAATTCATCATTCACTGTGTATAATATACTGCAAATAACATTCATACTACCTTGAAAGATGACATCTCTCCTAATTTAAGCTAATGCAGTTTACAAAACTGCATTCTCATTTCCTGCCTTGGATGAATATACAATGCCTTTAATTTTTGTGAGCAGCTCATCTTCAAATGTCTACCTTTGTTAAAACGGACTAGTTGAAATTTAGCTTAAAAGGAACATTGCATGAATAAATTTTTCAGTTAGTAAAATTACAAGTCCAGGCACATCTAACAATTATTTTAAAAATATTATCAAATAAAAAAATATGATCTTAAGAACACAACTAGCATAAAATAAAATTCCCCATTTTCCTCTCAGCACCGCATGCCTGAACAACGTTAGCTCCTTCAGCAGCCCTCCTGAAAAAGTGTGCGCTTTGACATTAACAGATTTGGGCTGTGTAAGCCTGAGTTATAAATTTTGTATGGAAAAGAGGAATCAAACAAACAACTTTTTACAAAAGGCTAACTGGGAGTTGGCAATTGTTTAATAACACGCAGAAATTTTGATATGTTTTTCCATCAACATTTCAAATTTCAGGGAAAAAACCCTCAATGATTTTTTTCCTTTAAAAAACAAAACAAAAAACCTACAAACCATTTTTTCAACCAGTTCCAATTTCAGCAACAGAAATATAAAATTTTTAATGGAAACAATGTATTCATTCATTCATGAATATTCCTTGCTGGTGCCTAAAAGCTAACCATCACAGCCTCACATTTAGGACATAAGAACCAGTATATAAAAAAGGAAAGTGAACTGATAGTCTGTTTTTATTGTCTAAGCTGAGTGCAGTGCAAACAGCAAGCAGAAAGAGTACATGGTTAAAAGTAAGTGAAGTATTTAAAATTCTTTCCACTTTAAGGTAAGGACATTCGTTTATTTAACACAGTCAAACCTATCCAATTCACATAGACAAGCAGTTCATTTGTATATTAGAAAGTAAAGAGGCCATCTCAAAGCCTTCCAGCTAACCCAAGCTCTTCTTTGGGACAGTGTGGGATTAGGGCCAGTGTAGGGGATGTGCAGAAGAAGTGAGCTGGAGCTATGCTGGCTGCCTGTGCATTTCCTGCATCCCCAAGAAGGGGATTTATCCCAGGTCTTCATTGGGTGGACTGAAGAAAAGGAACAGTGGTAGGGGGGAGGTAGAGGATGAACATTTACATGGATCCAATAGCCCCAAACCCACTACAAGTGGTGTGGTGGTACCACAGGGCAGCACAGCAGCTGTAGGGAATTCACACATGGAGAGCAAGTTATCAGTAGACTCTGGCAAGGGCAGCCCATCCATATAGGCGAACTAGGTGGTCGCCTAGGGCACCAAGTTAAATGGGGCGCCAAATGGTGGCGCAATATCATTGAGGCGTTTGGAGGTGGGGGCACCGATTGCATGGTTTGCCTAGGGCACCAGTAGCTGGCAGCAAGTCTAGGGCCGCCCCTGGACTCTGGCATTTTAATAGCCATAAAAGTCACTACACTCATTTTCATTTGTCAACAAGTTTACAAAACAGAGCCCAGATTCAAAAGCCTAGATTTGGCTTCAGTGGAAATGGGGTGGGGACGAGAAGAGAAGAGAGAGAATTGAAATTCTGCAGCATGTCATGTTAATGACTCTACAATGGAGTTCTAATGTATTCATTAACCCTTGGCTTTCAGATGCCAAAGTAAACAACCAATAATAAGAAGGGGTCAGAGCATATCCTCCTGTGGTTATACCCACAAAAAAAGGAACAGAGCAGCCCCAAACAGGGAGGAGGAATGGAGGATTCTATAGAAGTAACTGGAGCCTAAAACCTTCCGTTTGTCTATTTTATCATCTATTACTTAGACTGTGAGCTCTTCATGGCAGGGAGCCATCTTTTTACTGGATGTGTGTATAGTGTCTAGAAAATGAGGCCTTGATCTTAGACCAAATACAAATAATTAGAAGGGGGAAATCAGCCAAAGTCTTCTAATCTGAATATCCACTATAAAGGATGAAATCCACTCTACTCACAAAGAGACAGGACAACTGAGTTACATGAGGAAAAGGCACATTCAATGAAAATAAAAATGGTGTTTCCTAATGGACTTTTTTATCCTTGTAAGTCAATGAAATATCAAATGTAACACTCTAGAAATGTGTGTTGTTCTTGAACCATGGGATGATTTGCACAAACATTTATTTGAGATTCAAAATATTTTTTATTTTCTTAGGACCAGATTCAAACACCCAGTGAACTCAAAAAGACTCTTGTATACTTTGATGGGCTTTGAACAAGACCCTTAAACCGCACATACACACTATTTAACTATATACATAAGCTTCAGAGGGGTAGCCGAGTTAGTCTGTAACAGAAAAAACTTAAACAACAAATAGTGATAGAGATGCAGCCATGTTAGTCTGGTGTAGCTGAAACAAAAGACAACTATGTAGCACTTGAAAGATAGCTTCACCAATTATCACCCCTAATGTCATTACCTCACAGACACTAAGCTTCCCCCCCTCCCCCACTCTGTTCTAAAATTTGATTTGTCAATTTCACATGCGTTCATTTTTTGATTGTATCACATTGGTATATATGGTTGTGCCGATTTTCTTCCACATATTGATCTGAGGAAGCGGGTCTGGCCCACGAAAGCTCATCACCTATAAACCATCTTGTTAGTCTTTAAAGTGCTACATAGTTCTGTCTTTTGTTTAAACGACAAATAGTCTAGTAGCACCTTAAAGACTAACAAAACATGTAGATGGTATCATGAGCTTTCGTGGGCAAAACCCACATCTCAAGTTTTTCCTGTATATGTAAGAATATTCATGTTTAAGCTAGTTAAATAAGAACCCAAGCAACTACAGATAATTTGCATTGTTTAAGTAAAATTATATCAAATTTAAGATACTGTGTCTCCATAACCAACCCCATCTTTCTACTTAAGTGTCTTAGGATTACCTTTAAAAATAAAAAAAACCCACACCCACCACCCAACAACAAATGGTCTGGTAGCACTTTATAGACTAACAAAACATGTAGATGGTATCATGAGCTTTCATGGGCACAGCCCACTTCTTCAGATGACCGGAAATATAATATACATATGTTTTTGCTCAAAAGACTTCAGAGAGGCAACTGTGATAGTATTTAATGACATTCAGAAAAGGCAAAATGAAGCATCCGTATAGGCAGGTATCTGATGCAGTATCTCAGGCTACATATAAAAACCCAGTTAAATAATGTACTGAAATGCAGGCATTCGGAAGCCTAACAGGGATCCCGCTTCTTCCACTTCTCTGAACTGCTTTTAAAAAGTTACATGCCTCATAAGATAAACCACTCTGTCACTGCAAAAAAGCAATGGAAACAATTTAAGCATTCAGAAAATATGCCCACCCAGCACAGACGTGAAGTCGTTGACACACTGGTTAAATTTAACCAAGCTTATAAATGTTTTTATGCACTACACATTTCTGTTTTATACATCTATTTATGTGTTCGTTTCTTATAGAAAAAAAGTTTCATATGAACGGAATTTTTTTAGGTCTTGGAAAAAATGAAGTTTGAGCCAAATCTTGACAGGTTTAAGTCTGTAATATAGAGCATTAATACTATGAAAGTCAGCACAAACTTCCACAATATTTATAAGGTGTTTTGCAAATGTCTGTACTAATGAGAGTTAATATTTTAGAGCTTTTTTAAAATCTTATACAATTTACCTTTTGGATGCAGTAATTATGGAGTAATAGATGTTCTGACCATTTAAAATTTAATGGAAAGTAGTCATGGGTGGTACCCTGTAAGTTTGGTTTCAACATTTCCAGAAATAACAGGCCTTTAAAAAAAAAAAAAAAAAAAAAAAGAGATTAAATAGTGGGTGTTTTTTCCAAAAAGCCATATTTATAGCCATACATACGAAGAAAAAAGCTACCCTTTAAAAGTGAGGGCTAATATTAAAGAAGATTTCCCCAAAGCACAAAGATGCCCAACTCAGTGCATTCCAGGGCCACCAGTGTTCTTGACACAAGGCTTGACATGCCCACTCACATTAAAATAGTGGTAGATTCCCCAAGGAGCCCCACTGAAGTCAATGGTGGTACAGTTGTGGGCCATATTTTGTCATTAAAAGAAAGACAGACCTAGCATTTATTCAAACAATGGACGAGTAGCAACAATAAGGTGACACATTAATAACCGGTTAGTGGCTCAGATACTATGGTGATGGGCAGTAGCATAAAACCTTAAGATCATATTCAGACAGACCTGCAATGAAATGGAGCAACCTTGTGGTTAGAGAGCAAAAGTAAACCACCACATAGTTTGGTGAACAAACAGCAGAGAGAGGAAACATTCTGAACAAAGACCCTCAAACATTTACAGAAGTGTCCCATGAACTTCAGTATCTATGCACAATAGTCAAGAGAGCAGACTGCTCTGCTACATGGAAAAAATCCATGTAGGCAGTGGGAAATTCTACAGATTTCCCTTCAGTTTCCACCAGATCTTGCTGTTGCAGACTGTGGTTTCCACCCATAGGAACAAGTAGTGAGTTCAATATCCACAGAGCCCATAGATATCAGGGGCCCTCCAAAAACTAGGGACAGCTGCATTTTTGTCTCTGCAATGTCCTGCAATCTCACACACCCTTCCCCGCCCCGCTGCCAGCCATCAGTACAGCTAAGATTCCCTGGACAGCAGCTGCCCTGAGAAGCTTCATTAAAGGGCATGTTCCACAGCAAGGAAGGATTTTATGCCAAAGTTAATAAAACCTTGAGTCACTGCGTATTAACTTGGAGCAGTTTACTACTGGCTTTCAGGGGAGGAGAGAGATATAGAGCAGAGAGATGGAGGAGTACAATGCACTCAGTTTCCCCATGCACATGGGGGACGTGAACTTCAGTGCCAAAGATGTGCACTGCGTTCTTCCACAGAGACAAGGGACCTACCTACCTACTTATGGTTAGTTGGTTGTTCTTATTTTAAGTGCTTATTACTGTAAGAGCTTATACATACTCATCCTAGGCAAATGACTTGTCTCATTACCTTGGTTTTTAAAATGTCCCAGTCAAAAGATCCACACCTGAACATCTTAACAGATTAAGGACCGATTTTGCCCCACTGAGGTTTGAACGTGTGATTCCAGGAAATAAAGGTATTTCAGACCTGAAGCTTTAACTCTATTTAAACGGGGGGGGGGGGGGGG
>CM057845.1:89251669-89270908 GCA_030068395.1 Apalone spinifera
CCCCCCCCCCCATCTCCACAGAACCGGAGGGAGGGGATGGCAGGGATGAAGAGAGTTTGCTGGCTGCTTTTGGGAGTGGTGTAGGGATGAGCCTGCCTTAGTCCCCTGGGGTGTGGTGCAGAAGTCCTCTAGGGTAAGCAGTGCCCAGCTGGAGCCTACATTCTGAACCCCAGCCCAAGTCCCGCACCCCTGCCCTAGCTCTGGAGTCTCTCTGCACCCAAACTCCCTCCCAAAGCCTGCACCTCAACTCCCTGCCCCAGGCTCAGCTCAAAACCCCCTCTCACACTCCAAATTCTTTAGCCCAAGATCAGAGTCTACATCCCTCTTCCCCCCTCCTAACCCTCTGGCCCCAGCATGATAAAAAGTGAGTGAGGGGGGGAGAGGAGGACAGAGTGAGTAGGGGTGAGGCCTTGGAGAAAGGGCAGGAAGAAGACAGGGCAAGTTGAGTTTGAGGTAGATCCTGGATTGCATTTAAATTTAAAAAGTGATCTTGTACTTAAAAAGGTTGGAGACCACTAGGTTAAAGGATCTCCAGCTTGGAAGGGGAAGGAGGCTAATTTCCTATGGTGAGCCAGCCCATCATCAGCCTAAGGGTGGAAAAAGGAGACACCCCCCCCCTCCCCCAACATGGGAGAAGGAAATGGTCCCCTAGCCAGTGACCTGCTACTCTTTGGGGAGAAGGAGCTAAATGGGAGATTCCTATGTCTGAACTATTTCTCTTGACTTGGGAGCCGATACTGGGGTATTCACACTTGGACCCACCTGCAAATAAGCTCCCATGGGAACAGACAAGCTAAAGTGGAAATACAATTCCAGGCTGTAGAACACAGATATGAAGTTCTCATTAGCAAAACTTAGGGATTACAACCTAGATGGAGCTATGATAAGATGGGTACATAACTACTCTCTGGGAATGGTTATCCAAACAGTTATACCCTTCCAGCATGACTGTGAAACATTGAGAACAGATGGAGTTCTGCAGGGATCAGTTCTTGGTCCAGTATCTTCAACTATACCATTATCTAAATCATTGAGGCTGCATCTGGACTGGCAAGTTTTTCCGCAAAAGCAGCTGCTTGTGTGGAAAAACTTGCCAGCTGTTTACACTGGCAGCTTGAATTTGCGCAAAAACACTGACGATCTAATGTATGATTATCAGTGTTCTTGCGCAAATACTATGCTGCTCCCATTCAGGAAAAAGGCCTCTTCCGCAAATACATTTGCGGAAGAGGCCTTTTTCCTGAATGGGAGCAGCATAGTATTTGCGCAAGAGAGCCAGTGTAGACAGCTCAGGACTGTTTTGCACAAAAAAGCCCCAATGGCGAAAGTGGCGATTGGGGCTTTCTTGCACAAAACCGCGTCTAGATTTGTGGAAAGGCATCCGTGCCAAAAGTGCTTGGCACAGATGCTTTTGCACAAAATCTAGGCGCTCTTTTTTTTTTTTTTTTTTTTGCAGAAAAAAGTTTTTCCATTAAAAGCATTTGCGGAAAATCATGCCAGTCTAGACCTATAAAGTTGGTATAATCTGCCAATTTAGGAGGGGTTACAAATGCGTTGAAGGATAGAATTATAACTCAAAATGATCTAGACAAATTGGAGCTACGGTCTGAGGCAAATAGGATGAAATTTAATAAGTGGAGTACTTTGACTTTTTCCTTAAGGAGGAACAATCAATTGCGCGCGCGCGCACGCATGCACGCACACACACGGAAATGACTGCTTAGGAAGAAGTACTACAGAAAGATCTAAGGGTCATATTGGACCACAAGCTAAATATGAATCAGTGTGAACCAAAAGACAGGACTATGTAGCACTTTAAAGACTAACAAGAAGGTTTAATAGATGATGAGCTTTCGTGGGCCAGACCCACTTCCTCAGATCAAACAGTGGAAGAAAATTGTCACAACCATATATACCAAAGGATACAATTTAAAAAAAATGAACACATACGAAAGGACAAATCACATTTCAGAACAGAAGGGAGATGGAAAGGGGGGGGGAGGTAAATGTCTGTGAGCTAATGATATTAGAGGTGATAATTGGGGAAGATAACTTCAATTACCCTCTCTTCCCTGGACATTCTGCGGTGCAGCCTGTGAAGACTTCAAGAGCATGAAGGGAGGCTGGGCTAACCATAACTTTCCTATTCCAGGCCAGGTCCTTGCTTTTCAGCCTTTATTTTGTTTGAACTGATAAATTTCCAATTTTCTTTTTTATTACAAAAATTATAAAATGTGAAAATCAGTGCAGAAAATAACTACAGCGTTCTGGGTAAATATCAGGCTTCAGAGGCAGACAGGCGGCAGAAAAAAATCATAGAAAATAGTGTTAGAGGCAGGCAGCTCAGTGCTGTGATTTCATTTACTGTACATTAACAGTGTATGCATATATGTGCATGAATAGATAGAAGTCTTCCCTACATTACCTTTAAAAAAAAAAATCTGTAACAAAACAAGTTGTAGCTTTTTGTAAAGCCTGGACATTTTCCCCACTAACAAAAACTGAAAATGAAGGACTTCATTTCTGTTTCTCTTCAGATGCCAGTAGGCTTGCATGAGTGTAAGGCACAAATCCTGCCCCCCGTTACACACTGTCCCACTGAAATCTATGGGAGTGAAGAAGTGCAACTGAACAAAATTTATAACCTTGTGTGAACGTGCAGCCATTGCAGAGGCAGAATGGCAGGTTATATTTTGAGCAGGATGTAACAAACAAACAAAAAAAAGTCACCACTCACTTTGGGGCACTCTCATAGAAAATGTATCTTTGATCTGAATGTTGTGTTGGTAGCTCAGATATGGATGATGTACTCCCATTAGAAGCCCATTTGCTCCTAGAGCTTTATATTGTTCACTATTGCTTTAAGTGTTCAGTTACACAAATGAAAAATACAGTATTTCACCATCAGTGATCAAGAGTTTAGGCATGGGAAGGGGAGCTTTTTACATTTTGTAACAAATATAAAGGGAGAGGAAAAACATTTTTCCAAGCTTTTGAATGCAAGATAAAACATAATGCAAAATATCCTACAAAAAACAAGTACATCCTAATGTGTAATAGATCAAAATTACAGAACATGATGAAGTCAGCAAAAATTTAAACCCAAGCGTTAAAAGGTCCCAATTCAGCAGAGCACTTAAACAGCTGCTTTGCTTAACTCTAAGCACCTGAATAGTTCCATGGACTCCAATGTGGGGGACACTGAGGTGCTAAAAGTGAAGCATCTTGCTGAATCAGGGCCAAAGTTCTCCAAATTTAAGTGTTATTAACATGCTCTCTGGCAACAATTTCCCAGCACCATCACCTCCCTGAAATTAAATCTGTAGGAAATAGAGATTACAGCATCAGAAACAGATGGCCAAATTCTCAGTTATACCAGTGCAACCTTATTGAAGTAATTGGATGTTAAATTCAGTTTGTGTAAGAAAGAATTTGGCCCAACATGTTTTTCCAATTATTTTAAAATGTGAAGATCTATTGTCTATGTTTAGTTGCTGTGGTTATGTTGAAAATTCACTTGCACATTAGACAGCCATGCTTCAGGGCCCACCCATATATTATGTGTTTGTGTACTCTGAAGGACTACCTCTTGGGGGGGGGGGGAGGGGAGAGAAAAAACTACACACTCCAGCAGGGCAATGCCCTCAGAGCAAAAGAAATTGATATTAAGATACTACGAATGGCCACAGCAAATAGCCAGTGTGGCTTTAAAATATGCACCCATCAGTACATGTGCTGCATTATGATAGCAAGTACAGTACATTCACAGTGGGAGAATTGGACCATGGCCAGGAACTTGGTGGGAGGAGGTAGCCCAACAGAGACAGGCTCTATGCTTTCTCCCAAAATTGAAAGCAAAACATATGGGGGAGAGAGAGAGAAAATTAATGCAGCTAGAGGTAAAGATAAATTGCTTTATGGGCCTTTGAAACCCCTGTTCAGTGGGTAGGGGCCAACACATGCATCTGTTGTCAGGCAGCATGACAAGAATGCCAGCTATGTTGCCAGTGCAAAGGCAAAGTGAGAATCACTCCTATTAGTACTCTTACCATAAGGTTACAGATGTCTTTACCTGGGAACCCACAGCCTATGTGTAAACGTCAAGCCACGTCCACAGTCTCCTCCGGCAAGAAGCCTGATGTGCAATTTAGTGGGATAAGGCAATGTATTTTCTGAGCTTCTGATGCCAGGGATCTCTTTGTTCTGGCTGTCTTACAGAAAAGCATATGGAAGGGGAGAGGAAGCACATGGTCCCAAGTATACAAATGAAATCACACTTCCAGTTGGATTCAGTTACCTGTTGTGTGAAAGTTGCATATGCCCATTTTTTGGAAGTTTATCCTACGTCACTCAGAAGGTTAACATGCTAGAATAGCTTGGACTCGATGGAGTACCCACCATTCATACACAAGCGAAAAGGCACAAGTTCTTAACTTCAAAAAAACCTACACTAACAGCTCAACAAGATAGTTATCCAAGATCTGATCCAAAGCCGCTGAAATCAGTTACATAGATATCGTATCTTTGAATTAGACTTTAAAAAAAAAACAAAACACCCCAAGATTCAATGATTAGGGCTTAAAAAAAAAAAAAAAAACTAAACACACACAACCACAGGTCAAAACCAAGACAGACAAAACTCCACACAGATGGTAGTAAACTCACAGTATAAAAAGCAGCCAATAGTGGCACAGGCCACAAGAAGCAGGGAAGGGCCATTAACACCATACAAATGTTTGATTAACAATATATTAGAATAGTTCGTTACAGATTCATTTGCTTTGCTTAGCATTTATTAATTTCACCTACTTTTAATGGCAGCTACCTAGAGTAATGGCCTGGAAGGTCATCTTGTTTTTCTGGAGCGGCAAGTAATTTTTTCGGTATTCTGTGCTGAAATTTGTGAGGGGGAGGGGTTGGGGGGGGGAGGAAGGGAGAAGGGAGAGAAGGTGGCAGAAAGGATAACTTGTTCCAGCAGTTCTCCTCCATAAATCAGAAGAGACATTCTTCTGCTGCCTTCAGCAATCATACATCAGGGAAACCACGTCTCATTTTTTCCACTGACAGAGGTAAATCAATGTTCTAGCCCAAGCCAGTCACTGATCCCCCCAAATGCCCTCTAACAGCAATCATGAACACAGTACAAGATGAAAATGGAAGTGCACAGAGGTATATTTTAAATGGGTAATGCGCTTTCCAGGAAACCTTCCATAGTACTTCCCAATACTTCAACCTTTTTCCATGCTTCTTCTTTATGCCATCCAGGCCTCTGTACTCACACGCCACCAGCCTTCCCCTGTTCCAGTCACCACTCATTCCAAAATTAGCAATTAGAACTCTGATGCATTGCCCCATATGTACCCAGCTCATCTTCTTCCCAGTCCTATCATCTGTCTGCCCCAACCTATGACCCCTGCCCCACATTTCTAACTCAGTCCAGCAGATGCAAGGCTGGATTGCAGTCTGGAATCTGCTACAAGCCAGTTTGTAATTGCTAGCACTACTCTGAAGATGTGAGAAAACAGCTCTTTACTGGGCCTGATCCCATTTCCACTAATATGAGCTAGACTTTCTCCATTGACTTCAGTGGCAGTTGGATGGGCCCCCAACCCCCAACCTTTGAATTGACTAACAATCCATCAATATGAAATTTACAAGGACAACAATATTAAGTACATCTGGAGTTCCTTTTGGAAAGATGACCACCCCAAAATGTTAGACACACTTTTGAAAGCTGAATAAGCAGATACATTTTTGAAACACATTCACATTTGTATAAACTCTTCAAATCCGGATCCTGCAATGAGCTTCACATAGGATTAGGGCCTTCCTAAAATGTTCCCCAACATTAAAATTCTGTCCTGGGATGCAAGGTGACAGGCAAAGTTTCTGGATGACATTTCTTCTGGGAGCCATTAAAAGGGTTGAAATTCAGGTTATCACAGGAAGCTAGTTTCAACCTCAACTTTGGAGAAGCTACCACTGCTCCAAAGTGCATAGTCCATACTGCATCCAGTTATAGGCAAGGCTTGGTCTGCAGAGAAGAGTTATATCAACTTAGCTCCATCAGTATGGGGTATGAAGCAGCACACCCCTGACTAGCGCAGTTATGCCAGACCTTCCCACACACCCCACTGCAGATACAGCAATGTTAATGGAAGAGAGCTTCAGAGAACTGGTGTTCCTACAATGACAGAAAAATGCTGTCTGTTGACGTAGTTAGCCCTGCAGTGTAGATGCCATGCCAGCACAGCTAGGCCGGTATACTTGCCACAGTGTGGACATCTCCTTACTCTACACTAGAAAAGAATATCTATAACAGTACGCCCTCTTAGCCCTGGTCTACACTAGTGAGTTACTTCAAAATAACTCCCCTTATTTTGAAACAATTGTTTTGATGCTATGGACACTCCTCTTGTCTTGAAATAAGGGGTTGGTTATTTCAAAATAATAATTCCTGCTTGCCTGGGGGAATAAGCTATTTCGAGTTTTTTTTCAAATTTAGTTATTGTGAAATAATTTCTTAGTGTAGACATGCCCTTAGTATAGATGTAGTCCTACTGCCAAAAGAGGCTTTTGCTACTATAGATTACACCAGTTCTGTAAGCAAAAGAAGCTATACTAGACAAAGTACTTTTTCCCCCCCTGGTATGACTGCATCAACTCTAGAGCTTTTGCTGGCATCACAAGATCAAGGGAGGGAGAACCACACACCCTACTAACGTAACTTTGCCAGTAAAAGCTTCTAGTGTAGACCAAGCCTATTTTAAGAGTAGCAAAAGATACAATTTTAATATAAAATAAGGAGGTATACATGGCAAAAATTGCACTGGTAAGATTTTAAAATAAATTCCTATGTGAGAGAAGGAAAAACAATATGCAATTTATTGTAAGAGTGAAGTATTATAAACACTAGAAACCCCAAAGTGAACACCTGCAAGTTTGTTAAAATATTACTTGTGGTTTATTAGTTTCAGGGGTAGAAGATGCCGCCTTTGGTTAAGCTGTAGATTGTACTTCCTTAAAAGCTTCCTTGCAATGATTATTGCAACACACTTTACAAGTGTTTCTAAACTTAAAAAAAAAAAAAAAAAAAGGATTGGATTGGATTAAACATTTCTAAAGCCTCATTTGTCAGAGGTTCTATACTCTTTCCACAATAGAAAGTCAATGGAAATATAGCAACTGCCACCAGAAGTCAATCTAGTCTGGTATCCTGGATCTGACAGCGACTATTACCAGCTGCTTCAGAAGAAGGATCAGGAAACCCTCCAACAGGCAGTTATGGGATAGCTTTCTAAAAGGGTATCTTCGCTGCCCCATTATTTTGTACTGCAGGACAGAAGCCAAAGTAGCTGCAGGTGGACAGCACCTGTGAACACTCGATCCAAAGAAAGTTTTGCAATGCCCAGACGCCACAACTAAAACCGGTGCAGCCAACACAAATGTCTACGGAAGGGAAAGAGACTAAAATATCTGCCAAGGTCTGTCACAGTTCAGTTCTCTCTTACTTCATGTGCTGTACTTTTGCCATTTTTTCCATTGCTAATCTAGGACACCTTTTATAAAGTGAAATTGTTGGAGTAGAAGAACTTAACAAAGGAGTATCTTTGTTGCAGGGGCCAAACCAATGCTCTGTAAGCTTTTTTGACCATGCCAGCTCCACCGTGCATTCACACTAGTTATAAAAGTACTTTAAAAAAAAGTGTAACTGTTCCTGGTGATTTTCTGGCACCCACAGGTGACTAAGTTCCAGGTGTTATTTCTCTATGTGCTACTAGCCATGGGCTGTTGCCATTGCCTGACTGAATGAATGTTCCTTACTTAACACATACACACCCCTCCCCCCAACAAGTTGTCCTGTTACACACACAGTATCATGAGCTTCATGGACAAAAACCACTTCCTCTGCTCATGTGAAGTTTTGCCCACAAAGCTCATGATACTGTGTATTTATGTATTTGTTAGTCTAAGGTGCTACAGGACTATCCATTGTTTTTAAAAGTTACAGACTAACATGGCTACCCCTCTGATTCCTTATAAAGATGAATTGCATTGGACTGTTCATCTTAATTTTACTCTCACTCAGAGAGAATTACTCATGCTTTTTAGGGTGTATCACTGATGTTCCATCAGTAGTTTTCTTTAGTCACTAAAGCAATACACACCAGCCAGAAAGACAGAGCGCCAATACCAATGGACTAGCAGAAGCAACTTACTACTAGAGCAGGTCAAAGTTCATTCCCATTACAAGCGCTGTGTTCATTCTTACACACCCAGCTGAACAAGCGTGTCCATCCAAGAATCAAAGCCAGATTTTGTCTTCAAGAGTAATTAAATTATTGGTTTGTTCCTGTTCCCTCTGAATCTTGTTCTGTTCGCTAAATTAAATATTCATTGGGGATTGAGGACAAAAGGCAAATTGGTGCAAAAATATTATCCACTCAGGTTTTTTTCTGTTCTACTTAATGAAGACTTTCCTATTTAGGAAAGTACTTAACTTTGTATTTACATGTGCACATAAAACCCCATGGAAATTAGTGAGACTTTTGTTTAAAGTCAAGAATGTGCTTACCTGCTTTCCTGAATTACGCCATAACGGGACTTGTGTGCACACATGCATGCACCAGGCTTAGTTGCCATTAGTTAATATTTTGTAACTATATGCATAAGCCAGAATGAAAGCAGCATTGAACATGTAGCAGGGCCAACAGGCTTGCTGGGCCTCTGGGCAAGGTGACAGAAGGCAGCTCCGTGGTCCTGGAAGGAGCGGGGCTGGGGCAGCCAGCCCTAGGTGCCTCCCAGACAACACTGAGCTGGCCCCTCCCACCTCTCACGCAGCCATCAGAGCTGCTAGAGCACACTGCACACCGCTCCAGTGGCAATTGAAAGGATGTGGAGCTCCAGCAACTGCTGTTCCTGGAGACGTTGCCGCCTTTGTTTCCTCTCCCGGTCGGTTGGCCTGCAAACATGTAATATTTGTTTGACAAGGGACTTCCCTTTGTGATTGACTTGCAGATTTCAAGTCCCTAGTCAAATGATCTCTCTCTCTTTTCAGTGTTAGATGTAGTAAGTGGAGGGTCAGTAACATGGAGTCAGCAGGCCTGAACAGAGGCCTGTAACATGAAAACAGCAACAGGCCGTGCAATTTAGTGAGCAAGACTTTGGTTCAGTAACAGGAGCCAAGAAAGAGGCCCTAGTGATAACTGCGTAATTGTATAAGTTAGGTCGAGTATGGAAGAACACAGGGAGGCACTGGGTACAGATTGTAAGCTAAAGGAGAGTAATGGAACATCTTAATAAGAAATGGCTTGGTACAAAAACTCCCTAAAAACTAACGCACATACCGACCAGGTCCGAATTGACAACATGAAGGATAGTAAGTAAGCCCCCCTTCCGTAAGGTGAGGGGTGGTATCTAAGCACCAGAGGGTGGTAACCTAGTACATAAAGAAATGATGTAAGTTGTTTGTACCTGTCTATAAAAGGACACCGCAAAAGGTGCTCTCCGGCCGACCGGGGGGGGGGGGGGGGGGGGGGGGGGGGGGGGATATATTAGGCGCCTGAACGGCAGGTGTCATTGCCTGACCTTACAGAATGCACAGTAGCTTAACTTTGACTAACTGCTGTTAATATTGGTTATATGGCAATAGGCCTGCCCGGTGTTGGTACCTTGTCAATGCGGGCCATAGTGCCCAGCGGTGTAACATTGTACTGATCTCTGTTACCAACTGGTAGAGCTTCGCATTTGACAAACCTATTCGATTGATTTCAAACCTTGCCTGCATCTGTCGTTTCCGGGACCTCTCAGAGATCTTGTGTTGACCCAAGTGCACGGGGTCTAACACTCTAGATAAAGGGAGTACCGATTGTTACGCACGCAGCCGAAAGTTTATCATTACTGATGGAGTAGAGGTCCTGTCAGGAGCGCGCCAGGACGACCCTGACCAGACGACGCTGACACTGACAGTCCAGACCATCGAAAGTACCGAGGTACGAAGACACCGACGTACGACATTAGAAAAAATGGATTTCCAAGTAAAGTGAGTGTACACACACACGTACGTGTGTACTGGATTAAAATCTTCTATATCAATCCTGATTTTACTTTTATTAGTGTGTAAGAGTTACTCACCCACATTCCCCCCACTCCTCCTTTGCCTTTTCAATAGAAATCCTGGGAGCTAATATGAGGCAAATGGGAGGGTGGGGGGGAAAAAAATGATGAAAGTGACAGTAGGGAATGTTTTTAAATACAATTTCCCTCTATGTAGCCTGATCCAAAAAGTTCATTAAATACTCCCAGTGGCTTCAGTGGGCTTTGGATCAGCAGCACCAGAATGTTTTATAGCACATTCTTAGCCAGTCTGAGAACTAGTCTAAATAATACAAGAATACAGTTCTGTTTCTGATTACAAGGTAAGTGACATGAAAACAAAAGTGGTTATGCTAACTAGCAGGAAACCAGAAGATAAATAAGATTGGGGTAAATTTTTTCACAGACCAAAAGCGATTCAGATACCTAGGCGTGCACACAATGCTAACCCTACAGACTTAGAGAACATCAAAATTACTCACAATTTTTTTTCCAGAAACACCAAAAGTGATTCAGGAGTTGAGGTGGATAATCAGCCAAATGAGAGTTTCCAGTGCAACTCTGTGGCCAAGACAGAACCCTAATGGGTTCCTGAGGTGCAATAAACAGGAGATTCTGAAGTAGGAGTACAGCAGAGGGCATATTTTTGAAGTGCCCAAGGGAGTACAGTTGAAGACATTTGAAAGTCAGTGGGACTCAGAATCTATGAATTCAGAAGCACAAGGCCAAGTGACCACTGTGATTGTCTAGCAGTTTGATCTCCAGCGCCCTGCATCATACAGAACTTCTCCCAAACAATTCTTCAAGCACAGCTTTTAAAAAAATCAAGATTGGCTGTCTTTCTAAAATTGCCAGTATGGGGAATGACCCAGGGTTAATTAATGTCACTGTTAAAATTTACACCTTCCTTCTGATCTGAATTTGTCCAGCATTAGCTTCCAGCCACTAGCTTGTGTTACATGCTAGACCGAAGGGCCCATTATCAAATATTTGTTCCACACGTAGGTAATTCCACACTGATCCAGTCACCCTTAACCTTCTCTTCATTACACTAAATAGGCTCAAGAAGCTCAGTGTAATCACTACAAGGCAGATTTTCTAACCCTCAGTCACTCTCAGGCTCTTCTGTGAGCCCTCTCCAATTTTTTAATCAACAAGCTAGAAATGGATTCTGATAGGATGCCCATGCTGATTTCATTAGCTACATCAAGACCTACTTACATGGACCAGAAGGTGTAATTTAACAGTCTGTTGGATCCTTCCATGGAGTGGATTTGGCCTCTCCGATATCTCAGAGGGGAGTACTGAGTATTCATTAGCCTTGAGGGACTTTATGGTGTGGCCCTGAACAATTCCATCTCATTACAACTGCTGCTCTATATTCAAACAAAGCAACCAGGATAGGTTGAGAGAAGATTTTGGCCACAGAACCACCATGATTGATACTCCCCCTTCATCTTCTTTTCATTGGATCCAGAACCTACAGGCTCACGTCCTTCCCCGAAGCGAACCAATGGATGAAAGAAATAGTTATGACTCATCCTCAGTAGCTAGAAACCAGGTCCAATGGGAAAGCATTTGGAGAAAAAGAGTGCTGGCCACATGGGAACTGGCCAGCATGTAAGGCTAAGGTGGTCTGAAAAGGTGGATAGACTTTTGTTTTTTATTGGCTCCTTTGTTGGCCTGAGCATCCAATGGCAGCAGTGACCTGGGTCATCATTTTAAATCTACAACTAGTCAGGAGACTGCAAAGTTCCCTCAACTAAGGGCCACTAAATAGCAATCCATGACTTTGCTTAGAGCTATCGTAAGGCGGGGTTTGCCGAGTGCATTGGTGTAAGTTACCTTTCTTTTGAAGGCCAGCCAGAAACTTCAGCTAGCACACACGGCAGAAACCTCATCTTCTGATTGGCATGGTCCATCATTAGCACACAACACTAATGTGTGCAAGTATCTCCACTGGCCACCTATTCGCATTTGGGTGCAAGTTAAGGCACTGATTTTAAGTTCTGAATGGGATGATACTCACTACAAGCCCACCTCTCATGCTGTTACAGCAGAGAAAGTTAATATCAAATTGGTCAGCGGGACCTTACCTTTCTTTATACTGAACTTCCAAGGACTGGTGGAAAACTATCAGGAGGGTTCTTTCTTTAAAACTCTTTCATATCTTGCCTCAGAACTCAAGTGGTAGTGTAAGAAACAAAAGGAAATTTATCTTAAAACATATGGATTGCCTCCTTGATTGCAGGGTTTTATGCTCTAGGGACTAGTGAAGTCACACTGAAGTAAAACTGGTTTGAATGAGTAGGGGGAAGCACGGAAGAGGGAACAAAACAGGCCCATCATCTTGATAACGATTACAAAATGACTTTTTAAAAGCTTTATTTATAAGCTATGTTAATTTTTGTAACTGCCTGTACTTGGCCTCATAATATCAGTAGGTGCTGAATTGGTTTCTATAGCTCAGGATCTATCAGCTAGCATCAGTTTGAGTTTGCAGACACACAGCTTATAAAATGATCTAGCCACTAAATTACGCTCTTCAATTTGTACATAAAACTGAATCACGAAACCCCCTTCACCTCTCCAAGACACTCTGGCATGTCTTATTGCTCAGCTATACACAGCGAGTAAATAGTTTTAAAAACATAGCTTTGCTGAGGACACATTTATAGCTCTGTGATTTGCAGTCACCTTCTGGGACTGAAAGTTACAACAGAAGGAAAAAAGTTCTACAAAATAGCCCTTTAAATCTTTTAGTGATGGTATTAACTTTACCATATTGCTACACTGTCTCGTAATCTTATATTCCTCAGTTTATTTTATTGTGTATGTCAGACACCATCAGACAGGTAGCCTTTCAAATAATTGTCACCTTGGAGCTTATAGACAGTATCCAGAACAGAATTATTGTAAAGTAGAGCACCAATTAGTAAGGTATTAGTTTTGGAAAATATACGGTATAATATTCGGCAGTCTCCACAGATTCCAGTTTTCCTTTTGCCCAGGTGCCTATGTAAAATGATTCTTTAGTATGTACAAGAAAGTAATCTGTATTTGTTTAGCAGGATTATAAGAGATTGTAAGCTTTGGGATAAAATATTTGTCACGCTTATTGGCAAAGATCCCTAGCCAGACTCTCTTCTCACTGAACTATCCAGACAAGCAACCAAAGGCTTTTTCCCAGCATATGTTTCTGCTTCTCAAGCTAATGAGACAGGACACCCACGTCCTTCCCTGCCCATCAGCAACAGTCAAGATCTTAAAAGTCACTTTTTATTCCCAGTGTTAGTCAAGTTGTCTTCTAGAAATAGTCTTTAGACTGGGTTGCTCGGAGACCAGGAGCTGGGTCGACTAGAAGAGGAGTGCTGCAGGGTGTTTGTGCCATAGAAGTTTCAGACACTTGCCAACATAAGCGTCTTGTCAAACATGCCTTGGTTTTAACAGCGGACAATGCGTTTAGGCCAAATTTGACCTACTTTTCATATTTGTTCACATATCACGTTACCTAATGTCCCGACAGAACAACAGTGCAAATGTCCTGTCGTCACTGAGCTATGGAGTATGTTTACAAATAACGTTAACAGCAACACCAAAGGGTTAAATTCAGCTTTAGCACAAGCAAGCTCATTTCAACTGAAGTTAATGGAGTGGCTCCAGAAATGAATGTAGCCCTAGAATTATAACCAGTCTTCTTCCTAAACACGAAGCTCTAGCCAGGGGAAGAACTGTATTATGCAGCTGCTGGTCCCCCAACCTTGTTCGCCTGACACCCATGGAGATTTTATTTGTATAGTGCCGCAAATGGATATTTTTTTCCCTGCTGCGTAGCACTGGAGTTTTGCTATTGACACCACTGGAATTTCACCCTTTGCATTTTACAGGTAAATATCCAGAGAAGATCCCAGCCCCAAAGAGTTTGCAATTTAAACAGAGATAAAAGTACAGCTAAGAATGGGGAATGGAATGGAGCCAAATCTTCCAAGTTCACTTTCTGCTGACGCTCCATGAGCGTTCTGCATATTGAGCCCGGTACGGATGCTCAGAAGTGGAGTTTATCAGACAGGCCTTTTGAATATTGCTATAGATCCATATATGCATGTAGCTCAGGTGCTCTGCCTGCTTTGAATACTCATGGCAATTAACACTAGGAGATTAGTTATTGTCTCCTGGACAACTGACAATGGAAGTGATTAGCCTATTACAGGCACCCCACTGGTTACCAATTTCAAAGGGGTTATAGATGTAGAGGCTATTAACAAAATGCATCAGGAAGAGATAACTGAGCCTTGAGTCAGTCATGGGTTTCATCTATAATTCTGCTGAAGAAAAACAATATGGAAGTACTCACTTATATGCGAGGTACAGAAAGTGAAATGAAGTCTCTTTAAAGATTTCAAATGCTTCAGAAGTAATGACATCAGTTTTGTTTTCCAAACTGGAATACTAATAGCTGGAAGTGGAGTGAAATGACAGGGAGATAGCCATTTCCTTGCTGTAAAAGCAGCTGAGGGAGGGAGGGGGGATTAAAGTTATGCCATGTCTTTGTGACTTTTGAAGGATTTGACATCTCCCTCAGCCTGCTTGTTACACCTTGGTGACACTCGGATATTATAAACAAGAACTGGTACCACTGACCATTTGTCAAGGTAAGATTAAGTAGGCCAATTTGCAATTGAAGCCAAAGAACTTTGAGCAGGTTCAGAAGCAGGTGACCGCCCTAGGCCATTTGAATTGTGAGGAATCATTGCCACTGACAGAAGTAATTGTAACAAGTGTCATGGGCCCATTCCTGAAACCTTTAACCACTCAGAACTCCCAGGAGAGTTGAGTGGGCATGTACTCTATCATATGGAAACTGGTAGCCAAAAACAACAACAGAAGCCACTAAGAACCAGAGAATTCGTTCAGCCAAATAAAACATAATTATTAGAGACTAGTAGTTGTACCCAGTGTTGCTCAGGTCTTGGAGGAATGTATTTTGGGGAGGGGCTTGCAAAATAAGTGTACATGCTTCAGTTAAGTGGTTGTATTTCTAAAAAAGGAAAAGTTTGAATCACTTTTCTCCTTTTGTTAATACAAACAATAGAGAGCTTGTTGGTAGACAATTTTTGCAGTTTGTCTTTTGCTAGAATAAAAGGGGAGGTGCAGAAGTGAGGGCAGAGAGCTGGGGGATTAGGGAAAGGGGTGGAAGGGACTGGAGTGAGGGCAGAGGGAGGCAGGGCTGAGGGCACAGGATTTGGTGTGGAAGGGGCTCAGGGAGGAGTAAGGGCAGGGGGCTGGGAGGGTTGGAGGGCTCAGGGCAGGGGGAGAAGGGTGCTGGAGTGAGGGAAGGGAATCAGGAGCTAGAGGCACAAGGTCAGTGTGTGGGGGGAGAGGGTGCCCTCAGGGCAGAGAATAGGGATTAAGAAATTTGCACAGGGGTTTGGTGAGGGGGCACAAGGCAGGAGGTGCTAAAGTTAGGGCAGGGGCTGGAGGGTCGGAGAGTTTATTAGGGCAACAAGGGTGGTGCTGCTTTGGCGGTGGCTCCTCTTGTGGGGACTGGGCTCTCCGTTGCCTGTAGCCTGCGGAGGAGGTGAGGCTCCAGGGACCAGCCTCAACCTCCAGCAGCACCCTGGCCACCTGAATCCTGTCTGGGGCGGAACCATGGTTCCCAGCCCCAACTGCTTTTTGGGGAGGCCTCCTGGGTGGGGCCAGGGCCTATTTACCCAGTCTGGTAGCAGGGAAGATGGCAGAGCCACTGCCCTGCTGGCCACTCTATTGGTGGCTTCGGCTGCCACCGGTGGTGTCTATGCCTATAGATCTCCCCTGCATGCTTGGTGTCTCCAGTGGCCACTCTCACCCTCCGAATAGACCCTCCCTTTCCATGTTATGGAAGCCAGTCCCATTCTTGGCACTTTCTGTTTTCCTGGCACAAACAAACACTAAACTTTAAGTGAGGCTAAGAGGAAGCTGCATACCACATTTGTGATCCATTTAGGAGGAACTCTTGAACAGACAGACTTGAAGACAGACACACAGATCTGACTGATAAGTAGGTAAGAAAAAGTGCAGGCTAGTCAATGCCTTCCAAACCACCTTAACTCTGCCCCATGGAGACAGCAATAGGGACCAGGTATCAAAACAGAACTCTTCCAGCCCCAGGAAAGCCTGCTCTTTACTCCGTATCCACCACAATTTCAAATCACAACTCCTATTCATTCAAATGATCACTAACTCTCATTGGGATCTAGGTAGCAGTATTGATCTGGAGAGCATTTGCAGCTAGCTACCAGACACCCAGTTTGCCATCACATGCCTTAAGGAGGCTCACATGCCTTTGGGATACCAATAGCAAATAGGAATATAACATTACCTTGTCCTCTGTAACACCACTGTAATTTTCTCTGTGCCCCCCCATCTCACTTCATCGCCACCGCACTTGTATTTCCTCTGCGCCACATGATCCAGCAAGGGCACTCAAGAGAAGAGAGAGCTAAGGAACCAGGAACCTAAGGTGTCTCGCTTGCTCCTGAACTGAGTTTCTCCAGGCTGCACACCTTCCTGCCTACACTGTGGTAGTCTGACTGTATAAGGCAGGGCTACTCAACACACAGTCCACAGACCACATGCGGCCTGCAGCCCATTTATTTACGGCATGGTTTCCGTTTACAAGGGGCTCAACATGCAGCCCGTGGGTAAGATCCTTTGAACATGGCCTCCACTGGGAACATGCTCCACAATGGTGAGGTCTCCCTCAGGCGGGTTGAGCATTGGAAGACACAAGCAGACAGGCTGGCTGGAACAGAGGGCTACAGGGTGTCGGCATTTCCAGGGAGGAGGTGGCGGGAGCACTAGGGCATCGTGGGAAGTGCTGTGGGCAAAGCCTGAGAGGTGCCGACTGCCTTACACTAGCCACGTTTGGGTTTGGCGCCACAGCTTAAGGCTTAATCTTTGTATTCATACCCATCAGTGAGAAAGAAGCTATTTACATGCAAAAAAAATATGCATGTGCAACCACACTTAAGTTGCGACCCTTGGCATGTGCTGTGAATATCGTTGTGGCCCCTGGGGCTTCCACATTTGAGTAGCCCTGGTGGAAGGGATCAAAAATGATTATGGTTTGAAGAGACCTCAAGTCTTCTACTCCAACCCCCTGCTCAAATCAGGGTCAACCCCAACCAAATCTTCCCAGCCAGGGCTCTGTAAAGCCTGGTCTCAAAAAAATCTAAGGATTAAAAAACCACGCCCCACCTCCTTAGGTAACCTATTACAATGCTTCACGACTCCCTCCTAGTGAAATAGTTTTTCCTAATATCCAACCTAGACCTCCCCACTGCAGCTTGAGACCATTGCTCCTCATTCTGTCACCTGCCACCACTGAACAGCCTTTCTCCATCCTCTTTGAAATCCCTCCCCCCATTTCAGGTAGTTGAGGGATGATATCAAATCCTTCCTCACTCTTCTGCAATCTAAATAAGCCCAAATCCTTCAGCACCTCTCATGTGCCCCATCCCCATGATCATTTTTGTTGCCCTCCGATGAACTGTCTTTCACATCCTTTCTATAGCGGAGAGGCCCAAAGCTGGATCCCATACTCTAGAGGTTGTCTCACCAGTACTGAATAGAGGGGAATAATCTCTTCTCTCAATCTGGCAATGCTTCTACTAATGCATCCCAATATACCGTTAGCCTTCTTGGCAACCAGGTCACACTGTTGACTCATATCCAGCATCTCATCAACTGTAATCCCAAGATCCTTTTCTATTAAACTGCCATTTAGGAAACTGGCCCCAGCCTATAGCAGTGCTTGGGATTCTTCCATGCACTTGTCCTTGTTGAACCTCAGATTTCATTTGGCCCAATCCTCCACTAGATCATATGGCCCAATTTAGGTCACTTTTGGCCCTATCCCTACCCTCCAGCATAGCTGCCTCTCCCTCCAGCTATGTCTCATCCATTAATTTGCTGAGGTTGCAAACCAACCCATCATTCAGATCATTAATGAAGATGTTGAACAAAACTGGCCCTAGGACCAACCCCTGGGCACTTCATTTGATACTACCTGCCACTAAGACATCAAGCCATTGATGACTACCACTGCTTTTTCTCCATATCCACAGAGCCAATCACCACATCATAGGCGGCAATCATGCCTAACCAGGTCAGCAGGTACAAATGGCTCTCTCTTTGAAGATATGAGCTGCAAAATTGCCACTTACAACACAGCTCTTCATAAGCAAGCACATTTATTTTGAAGGTGAAAGCATTACTGAGAAAACCATGTGCTACAAGCTCACCAGAGGTCACCTACCAATCTCATGGAGGTCTCAGTAGGCCAAAGGCCTTCCACTGCTTCCCAGGATAGACTGGGGTTCCCCTTGGACCAAAGGTCTTGCCCCATGCTGGATCAGAAAGAAGGTCCTGAGCCTGTCTAAACTCAAGAACTTTATCCAAAAATCCTTCTTTATCTGTTGGCCTCTGGAGAATCCAGTTTGAACCATAGATGTGAGCACTTCCATGTGGTGGTAACTCTCTGGAGGTGTGACAATCTGCTCTAGCCTTCAACATTGTTGTTAGTTTGTCAGAGCAGTAGTCACCTTTCCACAAGGATAAAAACTTAATACAGCCAGATCTCCCAAAGACACTGCCAGAAATCACTGTCACCCCACACGCAACTCCAAGTCTAGAGTTACCATATTTGAACTTAAAAAAAAAGAAGAACACCCCTGTGAGGGAGTGTATCTGTGTCTACCAACTCACATTGTATTCATGTATTATATTACATATATTTACACACACATAGCAGATTAATACAATATACATGTAATACAACGTGAGTTGGTAGATACGGATACAGATACACTCCCTCTCAGGAATGTCTGCTTTTTTGAAAGTTCAAATATGGTAACCCTAAGTCTGCATTCTTAGTCACATGCTGCACTGCAGCTTAGTGCAGCATCATTGATCTGAGAAGTTCAAGGAGGTAAGGTGGCAGACATCTTCTAGGATAATAAGTCTGAGTGAAGGGTAAGGAAATGGATTAAAAGGAAATGGCATGCATTAATAGGAGTGTTGTGAGCAAGACATGAAAAATCATCCTTCCATTCTACTCTGTGCTGATTAGACTTCAGTTGGAGTATTGTGTCCAGTTCTGGGCAC
>CM057845.1:89276377-89288004 GCA_030068395.1 Apalone spinifera
CTCATTTGCATAGCTTTGGCGCAAAAGCGCGCCAATGTAGACGTAGCCAAGCTCTGGGGGAGAAACCTAATCATTTGGACTGCTTCAATTGTCTTTGGTCCAACACGAATGAAAGACCACATGCATTTGCCAAGGACACTGTGGAGAAAAAGCTCCTGAAAGAGAAAAAGGGCATGTGGATTTTTTTTTAAACTCTCCATCTCTGTAGTATCTAGATTCTTTACAGGCTCATATTGGAAACATTTTAAGAAAGGCCTGCAGTTTGCTTCTGTTATTTTAGAAGAAAAGTGAAACTAAACCAGGTGGGAATAAGATTGGCAAAACAGAAACAGGATTTCAAGATTACACACAGAGCTGCAGCGAAGCACGGTAGTGTGGAAGCATATAAAACTACTTGAAAGAATGAACGAAGAACTGTGAAGAGTAACAGAATCCACTAGCCAACGGAGGCTGACCCCATTTTATGACAACCTTCTGTAGCCCTGACCTAGATCAGAGAGCAGGCCATGGCTTAAAATTCACTCTGTCATCAGTGATGTGTTACAACATTACTGTTGCTCAGTCACTTTGTAGACTAAAAGGGTGTGGCTATAGACACATTTAGAACCAGGCTTTCCCCCACCTTCAAGAACTCAGCTCCGTGCCCACCGACAAGGGCGGGGGCAAAGAGGGCAATTGTCCCAGAGCCTAGTGATTGAAGAGGGCCTGAGGCTCCCAGCAACTGCCATTGCAGCAGCCACTAGGACCCCAGGCCTTTACATTGCTGCTAGAGTGCTGTTGCATTGCGTGCTATGGGCGACTCAGAAGGTTGGCTGCCCCCAGCCCTGCCCCTTCTCCCCAAGGCCCCACCCCTTCCAGCGCACAGAGCTGCTCTTGCTCGGAGGCCTGCGGAGGTTGTCGATGGCCCTGCTCAGCTCCCACGTAGGCACGTACACAAAGCAGCTGGATTTTCAGGAGTGTTCAGCCCCAATAAGAACAAGGGAAGCTCAACTGCAGCAGAACATTTCTGAAAATGTGGCCTCATCATTTCGGTACCTACAGGAAACTGTTGGCTGCTGAGTGCCTGTGAAAATATACTTGTATGTAGTACAGACTTGTTACAATGCACTTTGTGAATAAATCTTCACAATGATACAAGGTGACAGATGTTAGATAATTGGTTTGAATACAGCACAGAAAGAACCCCCTTACAGCATTACAGGTGAGGCATAGGCCAGTTGATTCCAAGAAATCATTTAGATCAATACCAATTCAAACTCTCTCTCTCAGGTACCTAGGAGACACTGACATCCCCACATCCTCATAACCTCTCACAAGCTCTAATGCATTTA
Source organism: Apalone spinifera (assembly GCA_030068395.1). Lineage (NCBI taxonomy): Eukaryota > Metazoa > Chordata > Testudines > Trionychidae > Apalone > Apalone spinifera. The sequence continues at coordinate 89,277,709 of CM057845.1, forward strand.
TCACCACCTCTGGGAGACAGAAGTGCTATTACCCCCATCTTACAGAAAAGGGTTCCAATGCACAAAGTGAGCTGCCCAAAAATCAGATGGGAAGTCTGTGGCAGAGCAGTGAATTAAACCCAGCTCTCAAGTCTCAGGATAGCAGCCTAACCACCAGACCATCCAGTTCTCCTTAATGGAGCCAACAGAAAAGAGATGAATTTCTAATCTGGAATACAAATCACTGTTGAGCTCATTTGATATTTTAAAGAAAGGCTTACCTGCAAGGTTACCACACTGCTTCACTCAGCTACCATAGAGGAACACACATAAAATATTTACTGACCGAAACTTGTTGTAAGACACACACTTTATTTCAACATCAAGAACCACTATCACCTTCTAGCAAAGATCTTGAGGCAGCAACATGTGACTACAGAAACTAGAGTGTGATTGATAAAGAGTAATGATCCATATTATTCTCCAAATGTTCAAGAGCATGTTAGTTTAATCTCAGATGAGCCACTACACAATTATACTCTCAGTCTGAGTTTATGAAACATTGAGTCAGAAAAGTCGGTTTCCTTATCAAACTCAATGATTTTGTAAAAAGTTAAAGCAGTGATGAATAAACAGCTACTTAAATACCTCTTATGTCCCAACCCTGCAAACAAGTACATGAGTCACTTGACTCGCATGTGCGGTCCTTAAAGAGCCTCCTGTGAATAAGTATTTGTAGGATCAGGCCCTTAAAGGCTAGAAAATGTCTCCTGCAATTTTTTGTTTCCTCTGCCATTTGGCAAACACTGATTATTTCCTTCCCTAAATGAACAAAGGAAACAAATTAGAAAGTCATTAATAAACCCTTAGTTCTTTACCAGAAAACTTTTTCCAACTTTTCTACAACTTCATTTAAAAGGAACTGGAACAAATCCATTCAAAACTTTGCAAGCTTACCTTCACCTTTTCCATTAACAATTTCTTCTGGGCCAGACTCTTCTAGATTCCACAGTTGTTCCCTTCTTTAGGAGCAGTTACTTATAAAAAACAATTAGCAACCTTACAAGAAAGAGAACTTTCCTGCATCAGCTGAGTTCAGCTGTAAGGCCTCAATCCTGCAGGAGTAACTTTCCACATACATACAGTTTGCAGGATTAAGACCTAAAATCTCACCCTGTTCCTCTGTTTCAAAGCAAGTTTTCTCCATTTAACTTTCTTTTGCTAGACCATTACCCACACATGTGATTGTAATTATAATTCCAGCCCTTGGGGCTCAGGGTATTTTGCTCACTACAGATTACTTGCCTGCAAAGCATTTGTTTCACCTGGGTCATATCTTTAAAGGAGTTTTCTCCAGGCAGAATTTGTAGTGTTCCCTTACTTACACTGCTATTCTCTGTAATGGAATCCAGACTCCATATGAGTTAATCTGCTACAGTATACCTACTTCTCAGGCATCCTGCTATGCCAGAAGACCAGTCCTTTCATCCAATTTTTCCCACCTTGGCACTGATCATCACAGGGTCCATTTGAGACTAATTCAGTAGTTCAATTTTAGAGCCTGTTACTCCCAACAATTTTAGCAGAACTGGTCTAACTGATTTTTTTTTCTTTGAGCCAGGTTCTACAATAACTGTGTGCAATTCATGTTTTCAGTCTAATAGTTAAAAGCCAAAACCTTACATTGATGTTTAACTGTGCAGACTTACAAAATAGGGCTACATTACCTCACCCCAAACCTTCAGCTTGCTGTTAGCCTATCTCCTCAGCTAAACAAGGCGCTAATGTTATGTACTTGGGACGCTGTTTCAGGGCTGGTGAGATTATTTGCAGGGCCTAGTTTGAATGAGGTGCTGCAGCCTGGGCCGCCAGCAGCCGCACATCAGGCCCAGGGTTCTGGCTCTGCCCTCATGGGTCTGCAGTGGCTGCTACCTCAGCAGCACGAAGAGCACCTGGGCTGGCAGCATGTGGAGTCAGGCCACCTGGGGTGCCCTCACCACCAACGGCAGCCTCCTCCTCTACTCCCACATGCTGGGTGTCCCGCCGGAGGGGGGCTGCCATCACCATAGGCAGCTTCAGCTTCTGAATGCACTACCAGGGCAGGTGGGGCCAATAATAAAGTGCAAGGCCATGTGTGGGAGAACAGACTGCACACACTTCCACACCAGACCTGCACTGTTTTGTCTTCCTAAAAGAAGCAGCAGTGTCTTACTGCGGGGCACTGCAATGGGAAACCTCAGTTCTCTTCCCATCTCAAGTATTAATTTCTTACTTAAGCTCCATGCCTCAATTTCCCTGTTTAGACAATGGGGATAAAATAGGAATTGTCACACTAGATCAGACTCCTAGGCCCATCTAATCCAATTCCTGTCTCCCCCAGGGGTTCAGAGGAAGATATGGGAGCCCCCCAGTATGAAGACACAGGATAATCTGCTCCTCCTCCTCCACCCCAACATCTCTCATTAAGTCTCAAACTGATCTGTGAGGAAGGGAATGTCTTAAACCATGAAGCATAATGTCCACTATCCCTTTAAAAAGTGATAACTGAATGTTCTTCCTATAACCCTAATTCCCCTTTAGAAAATATTTTGGGACCCAGAGATGTTAGGTCATAATAGTCACCACATGAGCAATCTTTGTTCTCCTCACAATGGCACATTTAGTGGAACTGGTGCTCTTGCTGTCTGTGCTACTGCCAGCAGGGTTGGGTGTTTTGCAATGTATAGTTATGTGCATCGTGGTAACATCCAGACACTTTAAAGATGGATCCAAGCCCCATTGTGCTTTACACTGTACACACACTGAATGAAAAGACCATCCCTGTCCCAAGAAGTTTATAACATAAGCATAGGAGAGGAAACAATGGGTGGATACACACAGATGAGGAAGCAGTTATATGATTATGATTTGCAAACAGAATTCAATATTTTTTCCAAATCTTCCCTGTTTGTGATTAAACCTCCCTTTCTCCTCATGTGTATCAGACCCAGATTTATACATGCAAGATTCCAGACATCATTATCCCTACTACCTTACCAACGAGGAGCTGCTTCTTCTGAGCATGGCTAGAGCTCTCTAGCTGCTGATCACAAGAGAGGCACTTGCAGCAGCCACCAACAGTTAAAACAGATTGAAACAGGAGTGGGAATTCTGACCACACCAGCCATGGAAAAGAGGGAAACCTTTTTTACCTAAAGAAGGGGAGCCGGGCTCACACACACACACACAGTGATCTCCCTAGTGACAGTTTGAGCAGTTTCCTACCCTCAGTTACAAAATGGCGTGTGGTTCTTTCAGAAACTACTGACCGTTGGTTTCCTGGCCCTCAAAAGCAAACACTGAGCAACTGTAAGTGAAACCATAAACAACAGATGATCTTTCTTAAAGATAAGTGCTCAAATTCCAACTTTAGCAGTTGGTTTATCTTAAAAAAGAGATTTTGTCACAGAAAAAGGCAAGAATTAAAGAAAGGGAGAGAAGAGCAGAAGAGAATAGCTCTGTTTTTCGAGACCTCCCACTCAGATCTGGGAATTTTGTAGGCCCCAGATTCCAACTATGCCTGTACAGTGTGCAACTGAAGGAAACTAGAGAACTTTAGTATTAATAACTACAAAGTTAGGCCCTAATCTTGCAAATGAATTTGTGTGGGCAGATCCTTATTAAAGCACAGATATGAGCTTGCCTGCATGGAACCAGCTACAGGATTAAGGTCCAAAAATCAGCTCATCTTTTGGATGGCAACTAATCATCAGCTCCTCTTTCTCATGTTTAAAGCAACAAGAGGACTGCAACAAAAACTATAAACAAGCTGAGCTGAACCACCCATAAATGGAGCCAAACATTACTACTAAGGGCCTTTTTAAATTTAGGTTCTATGTATCTAAAAAAAAATCTCAGTCTACAGCTAATTTTGGAATTTTACGCCTAGCCTAAATCCAAACTGAAATCCCCTCTTCAATTCCTTCTTTAGCAACATTTTCTCTTTGACTTGCATCTTTTCCCAGTTTGTGGTCCACCTTTGGCCAGCATGGAGTGACTGAACGAATACCACAAAAGCAAAGACAGAGCAGAGTCAGACTTCCAAAGGAGCCAGATAATAGTCACCCCAGCCGGACAACAGAGACAGATGTTGTAGTGGGAGGAGAAACAACCTCAGACTTTTGTCTTGTTCACTGTGTTGCAGACAAAAGACCAACCCATGTACCTTATTAGTTTGAGAGAGAAGTTTATCCACCATTTTCCCATTCCCACTGACTCTATTTAATACAGTTCCCTTTCTTTTGCTTGCTAAAAATTTCCCCTCCCATAATATCCAATGGGGCCTCCACACTCTTCTTTTCTTAGTTCATAGTAGTTTCTGTGTTACAGGCATTTAGGAAGCATCAATCGCTGTAAAATCTAGGCACAAATCTGTCTCTCCACATTCCTGTGGATTCACTGTGGCTCCGTCTACACTGCATGCTTTTTGCGCAAGAACAGCTGTTCTTGCGCAAAACCTTGCTGGGTGTCTACACTGCACGCGCGTTCTTGTGCAAGTCAATTTACAGTACAGAGTCGGAAAATAGGGCTTCTTCCGGAATAGTTATTCCTCTCCTCACGAGGAATAAGCCCTCTTGTGCAAGAGCTCTTCCACAAGAGGGCAGTGTAGACAAGCAACATTAATTTCTTGTGCAAGAAACCCCTATGGCTAAAATGGCCATCAGAGCTTTCTTGCACAAGAGAGCATCCACACTGCCATGGACGCTCTTATGCAAAAGCACATCTCTTGCACAAAAGCACATGGCAGTGTGGACGCGCTCTTGTGGAAGACCTTTTGCACAAGAACTCTTGCGCAAAACAGTTCTTGCGCAAGCAGCCTGCAGTGTAGACGTAGCCTGTGGGTATCAGCACAGTATAAAAGATACTATGCACCCTCTAAAAACATGGTATAAACAACCGGAAGAGGAACTCTCTTCCCCTTTCTTGTTGACATTATATAAACATATTCTGTTGTGCTCTCTGCATTAAGGCTAATGGGCCTAATTTAGAGTGATGGTGAAGACTCAGCCTGACAGGTGAAAGTAGTAGAAACCTTGCAAACCTGAGGGGGACCATTCATCTGAACATACTTATGTGCCAGAACTGCTCTAATCTGTGTTTGGTTGTTTATTTTTAGCACCATATGTTACTCTTTAGAACAAACCTCTCCTTTTAAGCTGTTTCTCCCTCCTCCCCCCCAACTGAGTTTCCCACAGGGCAGAGCTAGCCATTTGTGGGTTACAGGTGAACAAGGGCATAATAGAAAACCAACAGGCTTCATAAATGTAATCTAATTCCTCATCTTTTTAACTGGATAAAGCCAGCAGAGGAGAAGTGGGTGTCCATCTGGTTTTCTGTCAGATACACCCTATCTCAAGAACAAAAAAGTACATTTGGAGCGCCACCTTGTGGGGACATAGTGTGTTTGTGCTAAATGAAAATGATAGTTGTAGCTGTAATAGAAATATCTTTTCTTGATAATTTTCTGATATCTATATCCTGGTAGAACTGGACAAAATTGGAGTCAAACTTTCCAGTAACTAGAACATTTTGCGTCTTTGAATCAACTTGGTGTAATTGTTTTGGTCAAACTAATAAAAACGTTTAAAAACAAAATGTTTTAATTCAACAATTTAGAAACATAATATTTTGGCTTTTTAGTTTGAAATGTCCTTCATTTTATTTTTAAAAATTTAAAAAACAAAAACCACTCAATCAAAACATAATGTTTTTTCTTCTTCAAACAAAAATTTTTCTTCAACCCAAAATGAATTCTTTCAACTTTTTAATTTGCTAAACATTTTAAGATAAATATGGGGGGTGAATCAAATTTTTAAAAATCCAGATTGTTTTTGGAACTGCCAGTGACTTCCCCCCAAGAAAGTCAATTATTTGCCTAGACCTAATATCTAGCAAAATAGGAGTAACAGCTGTGTGTGTTCATCGGCTGGAAGGGTACATTTTGTGTGGCTCCAGCTTCTTTCTCTTCCTTACATGCTGATTGATGTTGAACCTGATCTTGGAAGGTGTTGAATATTTAGGCTGTGTCTACACTGGCACGATCTTGCGCAAAAGCAGCTGCTCTTGCGCAAAAACTTGTTGCCTGTCTACACTGGCCGCATGTTCTTGCGCAAGTAAACTGACGTTCTAATGTATGAAATCAGAGCTTCTTGTGCCAGAACTCTGACGCTTCCGCTCAGGAATAAGCCCTTTTGCTCAACTGTTCTTGTGCAAGAGGCCAGTGTAGACAGGCAACATGAATTTCTTGCGCAAGAAAGCCCTATGGTTAAAATGGCCATCACAGCTTTCTTGCACAAGAGAGCGTCTACACTGGCATGGATGCTCTTGCGTAAAAGCACAACTCTTAGCAAAAGATTAACAAAACTGAATAGAACTGAGGGGCCTCCTCAAGTCAGAGATGTTACACTAATCATTGTACTAACCATTGTATAAGCATAGAAAGTTACAGACCCTACCACCATCCTAGGTTGTGGGAAAGGGTTCTGTTTATTTGGAAATTTTTGTTTGCTTGAAAAGGAAAGCAGGGTTAAGGGTTTAAGCCAGCCTATTATAAAGAGAGGTAGATAGAGCTTTACTATTTTTGGCATTCTGGCTTGATCAGATTGTAATCACACCCCATCTGAAGTGCAAACTTATCCTGAGAGGGAATGTCCTGGTATAGCTATGTCTATACTTCAGATCCTACATCAGACTAGCTATGCCAGCATAGTCCAAGCTTTTAGATGCAATGTACACAACAGAAGTTCTTCTGCTCATGGAGGAACTAAACCTGTACAAATGATAGTAGCTATCCTGACAGAAGCCCTAGATCGAGGGTTTTGTCAATATTTCTGTGTCCTTAGAGTCTTTAGGGAAGCCGACAGACTTACTGGGTCCCTGCTTCTGGAAGCCCTCAGTGCCCTTGCTGCACTGCATCATGCCTTTGTCCCTTCCCAAGCAGCCTTGAGAGATGCCTGGAGTGTGCTGCATGGTGTTCCGGTGGCAATTTAAAGGGCCCAGAGCTCCAGTGGCCACCACTGTTACAGTAATGGCCGTGGGTGCCAGGAACCCCAGGCCCTTTCAAATCACTGGGCCCCACCCTCCTTTGTCCTCTCTGCTGGTGGGCTTCGGTGGTTTTTACACCCCGGACTAACATAACTATGCCAGATTAAGTTTTAAGGGTAGACCAAGTCATGGGTTACAAAGAGGGTTGCTCTGACCCAGTGGAACTTCAGGCTTATATCGTCTGTTTGAGAAAGTGCTCTTAATTATGAGCTTGCTGCCTGAACTTCCCATCTGTAGTGTTATGTTTCTGGATAGTTTAGAGATTTTCCCTATATTTTCCATTGGATACTTTTATGTTTATGGTGCAGAGAGAGAGAGAGAGAGAGAGCTAGCAACAAAACAAAGACTTTTCCTGACAGGTTGCAGCATATGTCTACTTTACTTCTAAGAATCAAGAACTAACACACACCAATCAGAGAGAGAAATCTACCAACATGCTCCCTAAGGGCATTTCTTCCCTGCAGGCTGGATCGATGAGCAGAGATCAATCCAGAGGGGGTCAATTTATCACATCTCTAGTATAAATGGGATAAACCAACTGCCGAGCGCTCTCCCGTCAATTCTGGTATTCCACCAGAACAAGAAGAGTAAGCAGAGTCGACCAGAGAGCATCAGCTATCAATTGACTGCAGTGAAGATGCTGCAGTAAGCAGACCTAAGTATGTCTACTTCAGCTACGTTATTCACACAACTGAAGTGGTGTAACTTAGGTCGACAACCCATGGTAGTGTAGACAAGGCGTATGGTGGAGAGACACAACTCAACTCAGCTTTATTAAATCACAACAAGTAGGCCCAGCAATTACAAAAAATACAAAAAACTGAGGTCATGCTAGGGGCTATGAGGTTGCTTGAGTGTAGCTCATGGCAAAATCTGGTCATCATACCTGTTTATTGACACATACAGTGCAATGAACTGAACTGATATCCTTTCTGTCGGGAGCTAGACGTCACAATGAATTAATGCTACATGGAGTGAATGCTTATTTTTACCCCAACTCCACTCTTGAAGTGCTCCAAGAGAGAAATAGCAAGGGTTCTGTATCAGGAACAATGGTCTGGGGGAATACAGAAGATCTGGAGGTCAAGTGGATAAATGGGACATTGGTAGAACTGTGTATAATTTCCACATATCCTGACACTGCTAAGATTGGTAATTCCTGAGAGAACCAGTCCCATATTATCCTGATCCAGTAATCATCAGCATCATCATCCCTGTTTATTTGCTTTCAGAAAGAAAGAATGTGGGAGGGGGTTATTAAATAGTTCTCTGTTCACTCCAAGCTGTTTACAGGTAGATTCCTGGTTTGGCAGATTTTGGTTTTAATGACTGGTTTCACTGTGAAACCTTTGAAAGATATGAGATCTTATTTGCCAAGAACAACTTTTTCCTTACAGAATTTCCATAGTGAATGAACAAGTAGCAGGATTTTTTTGGATTGTGCTTAATAATGAGCCTTTGCTAAACATTTTCATTTCTGGAACGATATTAGTCCTTGGGGGAAAAAAAAAGTCATATGGCCCACTCCGTTACCTGATCTGAAAGTATAGTAGGCAATTACTTAATTGGAGTAATATTTCAATCATTGTCTGCAACCTCTTGGCTGTTTTCTAAACTTAGAGAAATAGAAAGATCACATCTTGCTAGATACCATCTCCATATAACAGATATTCACACACAGGGAGCCTTTTAATACTTGCTATTTTTTTCCTCACTGCCTTACAGGTGCATTTGTATTAGCTTCTGATCTAGCCTATGTGAAAACAGCCTAGAGCCAATCTACAGGCAACGGTCTTCCAATCCCAACGTACCTCTCCTGATACCCATATTGCAGTGAGGTGTGTGTGGCGGGGGGAGGGGAGTTTGATGGTCTAAAAGCCAGGTATGGTAGCTCTGACTACTCCCCCACAGCAAGGTCATTCTCAGCCGGATAGATCCAGTTGTTTCCAGACACTTACACTGTTCGAGTAGCAAACAGGGATCAGAACACACCAGAGAACTGAACCCATATTTTTTAATTCTACAGAAATTAGACTGCTGGCTTTTCTAACTTCTGCTGGAAAAAGGAAAAGGAAATGTTCAGATTCTTATTTTTCACCCTTTTAAATAAATATCAAGACCTGGTCCTTAGCTGGCATAAACTGGTATGTGGCCATTAGTTTACTTTTCTTAATTGTTTCTATTATAGCAGCATCTCCAGACCACATTTGGGGGTCCCAATTGTCCTAGGCAAGATCCACATACATAGAGCCAGTCTCTGCCCTGAAGAGCTTGTCAGCCGAATGAAAGAGCAAATGAGTATTAGCCCTCTTTTACAGATGGGGAGCTGAAGCACAGAGAGGTGAAGACCTCAAAGATAGTGAGGTGCTTAATATTGTTAGTCCAAGGTCATGGAGGATGATTGTGAAAGGCCTGGAACTGAACCAGGTTCTCCACACTCTTAGGCTACGTCTACACTGCAGGCTTCTTGTGCAAGAACCCTTTTGCGGAAAAGATCCCCCGCAAAAAGTTCTTGCGCAAGAGCGCATCCACACGACAAAAGTGCATCGCAAAAGCGATGCACTTTTGTGCAGGAGAGCGTCCACACTGCATGTGGACAAAAAGGCTTATTCCTCGTAGGAAGAGGAATAACTCTTGTGCAAAAAGCCCTCTCTTCTTACGATGTACTGTACATTTTCTTGCGCAACAACGCGCTTGTCGTGGGGATGCTCCGCAAGTTTTTGCACAAAAATTCTGCAGGGTAGACATAGCCTTACGGCATGGCCTGAATTCCAGGTTCATCCTTCCTCTCCTGATGGCTACCCTGAGTTACACCAGCTGAAAAGCTGGCCCCCAAAGGTGTAAATGGAGATGTTTTCTGTGTGACTTTTAGGGGTCCTCTAAGTGGGAGAAATTAGAAACTGTCTAACATCTAGCCCATTGATAAATATGCCCATCAGTGACAAATAGGGCCTTAGATTAATAACCCACTTCTTAAAGGAGATTAACGGCTGGTTCAGACATCCATTATTCTTTATGACTTCAGTACTTTTTCTCTTCTAAACATCAACTGGCTCTTAGAGGTCAGCAGTGCTCAGTCCTACGCCGGTGTTCAAGGTGGAGAGGAAAAGAGAATGAAAAAGAGCACCGACAAGCTCCTCTTACTCCCGTCTAGGTAATTATATGGCATCAACTTCCATTACATGTAGGCTGTGTCTAGACTGGCCAGTTTTTGCGGAAAATCAGCCGCTTTTC
>CM057845.1:89289651-89329577 GCA_030068395.1 Apalone spinifera
CACTTCCACTTGGGGAATCATTTTTAATAGTTTAATATGTTATCCCTACAATGTGAGCTTCAAGCTTTCAGTCCTCAGAGTTCTAGCTGCATTTTGCTATAGCTAAAAATAAAGCAAACAACAACAATAAAGCAATAGGTTCTGCTTTCTTCCTTAATGTTTGCATGGCGATATAGTTGGGTGGATTATCATTGCAACCTCCCCAACCACTTTAACTTATTTACTTAATCAAATGAGTCCAGGCATCTAAATGGTTTTACAGCAAACATTTTCCAGAAGGAAATCAAGCCTTTTTTATTACATCCCACATTAAAGAAATGTGTAGGAAGTAGGCAATGGTACCTCCTAGCACTACATCTGTTAAGGAAAGAAACAGTAAATATTTCTGAGGGAGAAAAATATTCAAGAGAGATACTGCCTTCAGTATGAGTACATTAGGCCCCTTAAAAATGGACTGGAAAATAATCAAGGTAATCATAAGAAGTCAGATTTGCCTTCAGATGTATGGCTATCTAAGTCAAATGGAAAGGCAAATATCCAAAGTGCAGAATTTGGGCCCTGTAAAGTCATATTTGCAGAGTCTGGTGCATTAGAAGTAAGTCTAATAAACTGCAAATCACATAAGAGTATTTATATTTCCCATTCAATAAGCACACACTGATAAAGATTTATCTATTTAGCATAGGACCACATTTGAGAAACAGCAGGTGTATCTTATAAGATCTGGCTTGCACAGCAGGTATTTCAGTATGAATTGTTCTTAGGGAACCTGGTTTTCAGACATGTTGAATGTCCAAAGCTTCTACTAAGTAATCAGAACATCAAGCTGGCCACTACCAATCAGATCACAGGGCCCAGGATCAGAAGTCACAATGTTGGCTGCCTTGTTAACTCTTTCAGTAATTCCCACCAAGCAGGAGGGCAAGTTCATGGCTGGGTATGCCCATTAAAAACGACATGTTCGTCAGAACCTATGTTTGTGTATCTTTAAAACGTTCACCCAAAAATTAGAAGAAAGTGCTAGAAGTGGCACCTCCCTCTTTTGTAGTTCATTTGCAATTTTCACTGTGAATGTTGAGGGCAGCTACTAGTTTACTTAGGAAAGGTGAAAGGTTGACAAACTAAAATATTTAAATGCAAGCCGACAGGCCTACATGCTCAAGTTCTCCATCTAGCAGGAGAACAGGTGCAGCAGCGATGCATGCTTCAATGTAGGGACTTCTGGAAGCTCTGCAACAAAGCATGTGAGCATCTCCCCAGGATTTTTTTAAATATATATAATAATTTTTTTCTTCTTCCTCCCTCCTGTAGGAGAAACAGCTACAATAACTGATAGGAGTTTTTTTTAATCTGTTTGTTTATTCATGTATATGTTGGAATGTGGGCCTCCCTCTGCTCATCTCCTCCAATATATATTAGTATCCTGAAGGGAGAACGGTGGAAGTCCACAGCTTGCATTGTACTAAACAACCCAGCCCACAGTGGAGGGATAGGTAAAATGCCACAACTTCTTCTAACCCAACTTCTTCCCATCCATGGGGAGAGAAGGGACAGGAAAGCAGCAAATCCTGTATTCAGATGTCCAGTTTAGTTTTCTTATTTGCCTAAAAAATTCATACCACCGTTTAGGACACAGGGATTGTAAAACAGTTTGCACAAGCTAAATAAATTAAATTACATATGCCACATGAAAGGCAGGACAACTGCCTTGGTAATTATTTTCATATCTCTTCATTCCACTATCACACATTCATTTCAATAACTATTGTACTCAAAAATAGTAACAGTGCAAAGGGAAATCGGGAATAGCACATATATACATATATAATATGATCACTGCCAATAAACCAGTGCATGAAAACTGCATTTTCGCTCTAGTATCACACACTAAGAACCCACCTATCTAAACCAATTGACTCCAGGATTGCAGGAAAAAAAAAACCATGTTTACATTAATTAAATTCATTCATTCATTGTAGGAATAGCATTAAGAGGCAGAAAAGAAGGAAGAAATAACCATATGGTCACTTTTGGAATACAATAAAAAACGTGAAGCATTAATTTTACTAGCTTATTAAAAATCTTACTAAAAATATGAACATTAATCGAACTAGCATGGCTGGTCCCTTGCAAAGGTGAACTCCACTGCAAAAATATTTTGGGATTCCCTTTGCTGCTTGTTTATTTTGTATGCAGCTTCTCAGATTTTGTGTTTTTGTTTTTTTAATAGAACTCCCTGTCTCTCCTCCCCAGCTTGTTTATTGTGAAAGAAATATTAAGACATGCCTGCTCATTCTTTGCTGGAAGTCCCCGGCAAACTTTTTGGAGCAGACAATTATCATATCAGATGGCCCTGTAACCTGCTTGGCAACTCTCCCTCTCCATGAGCTTCAGGGAAGGAAGTGCAGAAATTTAGGGCCAGATTTTGGCTCGCGTAGCGCAATGCAGACTTAACCAGTTACCTGGGAATTCTATTTGTGGAAGAGGCGTAACTTTTCTTTCATTCAAAACTGTAATTGTAGCACAGAAGAAAACTCCTCCACTAGTCTTCTCTTCAAAGGGCCATGTTTCAGTGTACTTTTCATAAAAGGTGCTCAGCTACTACAGTATTGGGCAGCCTTTTAAAAACCAAGAGAGATGGAAACCAACCAACAGATGTGAAGATGACAAAATATAGAGGGATAATTGTGGAGAGCTTGTCAAGCCATACAAAGTCATGAGGGCTGACCTAGTTCATCTAGTGCAGAGAGGGCAAAATTCTAACTGAGACTGATATTTCTCCATAAATCCATCAACTTCTGAGTCCTCTAGACTCCCACTATGTATAACTCCTCTCCACGGGGACCTCTGATACTTCTGATCTCAATGCTCTACTTCATGAGGGGAAAAAGCTGAAGGAACTAAAACAAGACAGCTTGGGGGCATTTTCCCGGGAGAATTCTTGCCTCTCAATCTGGAGTTTTATGTTGAGTTCACCTCTTTACAACAGCCGACAGAACTTACACCTATTTCAAATTATTTTATTCCGTATTGAGGAGAGAGATTTCTCTATTCCTCCTCAATATGGTTTCTAAAATGTTCTTTGAAGAAAAAAAACACATGAATTATTATCTTTATAACACTGAATCATGCTGTAGTCTTACTGCCTGTCTATTTTTGCAATGGCCAAGACATTTTTAGTGTGTCTTGATTGATGCCAAGTTAATGCACATTTAAAATCGTCCTTGTGCCCTAAGGTCTCTTCTGCCTGCTTCTGAGAGTAACTGAAGAATACTGTGGGTGGAACCTCATGCTTTTCTTTTCTCTGACACTCTAGCTCTCATTAGTAGGCGTTCGGGGCTCTCCACCATGGAATTCAGTGTGGAAGCTTTATCCCTAGTGAAAACTCACACTAGTGAAATTCACTTCCTACAATGGGGTCAGTCTTCCATTAATTGCCTCACTATCTTGCTTCCTGTCTAGGATTTTCTGTGAATCTCTTCCATCAGGGGCAGCTCCAGTAAACTTCAATGATAGAAGTTCCTAGGCAAAATTCTGTCCTGGTTCTACGGAGAAGATAAGCCTTAACAAACAAGTCAGGATCTGGATTTCAAAGTCCTAAATCTATAGATGTTATTCATATCTGGAGGGGGTTGATTTACAGAGAGCGGCCAGCTAGGAAGCTCAAATTCCGATTCTTGAAACTGCAATCCCCTTCAAAGGTCAGAGACAGGGGGCATTGCATTTAGGATTTTGGCTCAGACCCCTCTCTCATTCCAGCCATAAAACCTTATTTCATTCAGCTGGATTGCACAGGTGCACCTGAGGAATTTGGCCCACTGTACAATTGTACATCACAATCCTGACATCAAAAAAGTAAGCAAGATCACAGGCAGAAAAAAAAGCAGAAAGGGGGACTTAAAACTGCCATTAAATGGCAAAGATATAATTTGTCCTGATGCCAAAAGTAGTGCCTCCTGGAGTGTCCTGTGTGACCTTATTAATAGTTTATTAATTTGAATGCCTTTCTTCTGAGCCTAGCCCTGGAATGGGGGAATTTATGGAAGAGGAGTGGGATCACAATGTACTTTGCTTATGTCCTTTATTCATAACATTGGCTAGGAATCCACCCGTATAATTCCACAGCGGCAGCGTGCAGCATCAAAGGTAGGTTTTAGTATTTGTGACACCAGTCGTCATTCATCACCGAGGAGCAAGTGAAAATATGATAATGAGCAACATATCTCATAGCTCTGGAGTTAATTATACATCTTTCTTCTGAAAATGAGTGGAAAACATGAGCTTGGAAGACATCCATGGAGCAATTAAACATGCACTGTCAACATGTCACAAATACTGTGTTTTTACAGTTGAAATGAAAACACAAAGTGCCATCTGCTCAAACTGCAGAATAATTAGCACATCATAGCACACATCCATGACATGTACCTGTCAACCATCATCAGCACAGTGGTGACATTTTTCACTCTGAATAGCAATGGCTTCTCCCCCCCCCCCCTTTTGAAAGCAGTTTGTGGTGCCGTTATTTAAAAAAAAATGCATACAAATATGTCCTCAATGAAACAAGATTTCATGCTCCTTCATTAGCATTCCAGCTGAATTGTTTCATTCATTTTGTGAGCAGATCTCTAATTCAATGGCCAAAAGCAGGGAAGTTCTGTCCACAGGAAGTTGTGTTTAAAGATATATATGTACTTTTCTGAATGAAGTGCTGGTAAAAAAAATGCCTTATTGGGAGCCAGATCCACATCTGATGATTGACTTCAGTGGAGATACTCTGATTTACCCTAGCTGATTTGGCCTGTTCATTACCTTGCCCCTCCTTGACTTACCAGTCTGCCTCTTTTCTGAATTGGAGGGATTTCTGATCTCAGTGAAGGTAGGTCTACAATGCACCCTTAGTTCAAACTAAGCTACACAAATTTGAGCTACTCAAATAGCAGAGCTTATTTCGAGTTAATTTCGAAATAGCTTATTTAGTAATTTGGCGCTGTCTACATAGCGTCAAATTTTGAAATAAACCTCTATTCTGAAACATCCCTTAATCCTCAAGCAACGAGGTTTACAGGGATGTCGGAATAGGGAGTCCGTTATATTTTGATGTAACGGGCTTGTTCAAAAGACGTGGAATATCTATTTCGGGATACTGTAAGTATCCTGAAATAGTGCCGCAGTGTAGACATACCCTAATAATTTAGTTCCAGTAACCATTGCATGTTTGACCACACTACTGAGATGTCAGCTGAGACTTGCATTGGTACCACCACAACAAACACACCTCAGATTGCTATCATACTATTAGATGAACCCATCAAGGCAACTAACCCCACACATAGCACAGCCAGTAATACATTTGTGCTTTTAGACACAACTCCAAATGAGGTCCATGGAATTACACCTTCTTATGCTAGCAGTGAATTTGGCCTCAGGCTCAAGACTGTTTAAGGATTCCCTATATAACTTAGAAAGCACAAGACCATGTCTTCTTATGTGATCAGACAGTACCAGGCATAATGTTACTCCAATCTTACTTTTGTCCTGTGCCTGCCGCCATAATAGTAAAATAATGAAATACGTATCTGGTAAATGCTTTACAATTCTGACATAGCAGTATGATAAAAGCCACTGAATGCCGCTCTGCCTATCACCATAAACCCGGCTGAAGGTAAAAGCCGATTGTGTAACTGGAAGACCCGCAAGTATTAACAGTGTGTTCTACTGAACTAAGCATTAAACATTCTTCAAAGTGCATCCTGTGTACTACATGATGATATATTGAGATTGGTTATTGTTGTTTCTGGTGATTAGAAATTGGTGTAAATCAGGGGGGAAGTAGGAACCTCCCTTCCCCATCCCCAGGAATATTCATGTGAAACTTAAATCAACCCTAATTTAAAGTTTGAAAAAATAAGATGTTTAAAGGGGGAAAAAGCTATGTTTATCTTCTACTTTTACCATCCTGATCACCAATTTATATGCCTGTGCGTTGCTGGCTACCAGAAGCAACGTGCCAATTACTTCATGGGAGTCTACAATTGTGTTATATCTAGGTCACTGGGAAGCTCAGAAGGAACATGCATGCGCAAGGAAACTTAAACTTTTGATATTTCTAGTCTCATTATTACATACCCATGAGATCCAGATAGTTTGTATAAAGATCCAAATGTTGTGCTTACTGAAACTGAGGCCAAACAGCCAAATGTTCACCTGCACTGATGATAGTGTTATGCAGGGGTGGGGCATTACCCAACTCAAAGCAGTTGGGCATCACAGTTACCTTTCATTCAGGCTAAATGAGGGATAAACATAGTTTATAGTGATAGCTAAACCAATGGCAAATCACCGTCCAAGGAGTAGACCACATGGAAGCCTGGGCAGTATGTGAGCGATGAGGTCCATAGGGTGTCCTGGAAGACTGATAAACACAGGGGCACAGGATTAATGGGATTGCAGCTATGATTGTGTGGGGGTAGGAGAGAAGCACCAGACATACTATAGAAGGCAACAAGAAAGCCAATCCAGAGACAAGGACCCTGATAAAAGCTAAGAGAAAGAGATAAATCATTGACGGGAAGGAGGACATCATCTCTGTCTCCTCTTAACACACAACCCCCTGAAATCGGCTAGCCATTTGGGTGGAAAGGAGCAACAATACATTACTGGCTTGCATGGTCTTCAAACATGTTTAAAACAGGTGGGGATTTTAAAAGGATGCTAAGGACACTGGTGAGCAACTCTCATTGAATTTTAATGTGATTTGAATACCTAACTCCCTTAGGCCCCTTCAAAAAGCTCAGACTTGATAACTGCCAGTTAATCCTCTGAGATTCACGATAGGTGAGGGAATATCTTTATTAGACTAACTTCTGATGGCAAAAGAAACAGACTTTCGATTTTTCACAGAGCTCTTCTCTTAATCCTCAACACAGCCAAGATTGAGGGTTCACATCACTGACTCAGCAGAATTACTTGCTACCTTTAAATTAAGATACATAAATAGAAAAACACCACACTCACAGTTTAGTCACAGGACACAAGTATTTAAATGATTTTTTTGAGAAGAGCAGCGGAGACAGAAGTGACAAGTTAAAAAGTCATACCCACTAGCAAATTCTTTCTTGTTGCACCTCTGAGTACAGCTGTGTGAATAACCAATTGTTTTAGTTCACTGGCAAGTCCTTAAGTAAAATCATGTTTGGCTAAAATGAAAATGAAATTTTTGGAAGTCAAAATAAAAAAAAAATTGTCAAAATATAAACATCTTTTAAAATGGCTGAAATTAAAAAAAAAAGTTTCAAGTCTAAACAAATGTTTTGTTGAATCCAAAACTACTCACGTTTCAGACATTTTAAAGGTTTTTATTAAAAAAAAGCAATTGAAGAAAATTTTGAAGCAAAATGTCACAAACAAAAAATTGAAACTTATTTTGAAAATGTGAAAATGAAAATATTTACACTTTTTTGGAAATTTGGTTGTCCTCGCTCCACCACACATAATTTGGCAAAACAATACAAATTTGCAAAACACTTCTGTCACTGAATGTTCATTTTCCACTGAGTTCCAGAGTTCTTCTGAATCTGTTTCAGAGCACTGAGAATCCTTTTCATTTTTCCATATCAAGAGAATCTTTCACACTGAGTGTGAACAGACCTCCATTTAGACCCTGAGCTGGGAAAACTCTCTCTCTCTCTCACACACACACACACACACACACCATTAGGCATGTGTTTTATGTTAGATAGGGATGGACGTAATCATATGACTAGGCCCTTCCCTAGTCGGGGCCTTAATTCTCAGGATTGATGTGGAGTAATGGGTTAGCCATAGGACCTACCTGTTACACAGCAGCAATGACTTTCCCTATCCAGGAAGGAGAGCTGAGGGAAGCTCATGTTGGGCTGGACTTATTACTCTTAAAGAGGCCAGTCACCCTGTGACTGCTCTGTATACCTGGGAAATTGCCTTATACCTGGGAAACACCTTCCATTACTTGACAACAAAACTCCAAAGGAGGCACATTCTACCCAGGCCACCTCTGTCAATGGCAACCTGCCTCACGGTGGGGGAGGAGAGCTACCACCTGACCAGGTTTTCCTGGGATCATCCCTCTTTGAGGTACCTGTCCTGAGCAATCTTTTAGGGCTCTCAGTGCACTTTGTTTGATGTCCAAGGGCTCAGTATCATCCAGGATGTCCAAGCTATATGTGCCACTGAAGTGGCAACCCAATGCCTCCTTAAAGAAGAGGTGGCTACAAGACAGGGATTTCTGCAGGAAAAGTAATATCGCTCCATTAACAGAACTGCACAGACACAGAAGAAATGGGCAAAGAATGGGAAGAGACAGATTTGTTGAACATCATACTTGATAAGTGTATTGGACGAATATATTTAAATTATTCACTGAGCACCCTAAAAATATGCCATGAATAATGTAGTCCAAGTGTAATATTCTTTGAATACAACTATTTGATGAAAATTATTCAAGCAGCTCATTATACAGCTCCAGGAGGAAAGACTGGCAGTGATGGGATGCAGTGGTGTGCGTTTACCTCAGCAGTTAATGATTGTTGCTTAAAGTAAACATTCTGACTTGAATTACAAATTTCTTCTCTCTGGTCTAAGTACCTTGCTAGAGTGAGGAGTGTAAAAACAAATTTGCCAAGATTTTTTAAAAAGGGTGCATAAAGTTGGGCTCTTCAGTCCATATTTAGCCTCCTAAATAAGTGACCTGCAGTACACACAAAATTCCACTGAAGCCAAATGGAACTGCTGTCTTCTCTGGACTTTTTTAGACCACATCTTCAAGTTGTATGCAGCAGGGGGAGTGGCCACAGCAACAGATCTGAGATAGCAACCTTAGAGCTGGTTGGCAGCTAAATATGGAAATAAGAGCCATCTTTGAAAGTCTTGTTAGTCCTTTTGGAGAAACAAGTACTAATAATTAGGAAGCTCTAATATCTGAATCCAGGAATGGGCTGGAAGTGTCCCATTCTTAGCTTTTGATGTGAAAATGTGAATGTCAAAAGCAAGGAAAATTGGCTTTGTAGTGTGTCAACCAGTTAATATCTTTATTCAAGCCCAGGGTGACAGTGTCAAATTTGTAAATGAATTCCATTTCAGCAGTCTCTCTCTGTAATTGGGTAGTAAAATTCCTTTGTAGAAGAATGGCTACTTTAAAATCCATGAACCAACCCTTTTGAATCTCAGAGCTTCGGAGCAACTGCCTTGTTTGCCCTCTACCTGCCCTCCCTCTGTGGCCTGTAAGCCTGCACATAGGGGATTAAGAAGGATGGGATCATGGGGCAGCTGACAATTAAGCCCTTAGAATAGCCTTCAGATCATGGAAGAAAGCTACAGTTTTTGATTTGTAAGAGGGTGGCATCTCCAACAGGTGTCTCTGAATACCATGATCGTGTATAATTTAGGGTTGTTTTAACAGGTAAAGATGGGTAAAGATAAATGGAAGAGAATTAAACAGTAATAATTTTAATCTCGCTAGATAAAACGACTGCTAATTAAGTGCTGAAACTACAAAATTCGGCTTATCTATATTTTTATATGAAATATTTTTTGGAGGAATTTGGTTTGTATTCACATAGGAGATCCAAAAATGTTAATGACTAACAAAGAGCAAGACATGAGTGGAATATAAATATTGTTTAATTTATTACATTTTCTAGTATATTTCCAAAGATTTCATAATAAAATGTACATTTATTTTAATATGAATTTGAAGGACTTTGTTTTGACCGTTAATGTAGCCTTATATGAGGTCTTCATAAATCATGCGCCTCTTTCACCGTGCATAGACCCACAATAAAAAAAAATAATATCAGAGAAAAATCTGGAGAAAGTACTGTTTTCACAGTTCAGTTATTTAAAATATAAAAATCCACAACTTTGAAAATGCACATTAAAAATTATTTAGCACATTAATTAGCTAACTGATTAATAATCTATGACCCAGTCCTGCAAATGCTTGAGTACACATGGAACTTATTCATGTACTTGAATGTCTGTCTTCAGAAGTGAAACATATAAGTAGTTCCTCGTGTGCTGAAATGTTTGAGCACTAGGACCTACATAGTGTGAAATTATACTCCTGGTATTTTCTGAAGTCTTATATATGTGACATCTGGTGCATTAGGGACACAAATAACCATAATTTTAATGAAAAGTAGGCCCCTAATTTTTTATTCCTTGCATTTTAAAATTTTGCCCTTATTTGTCTGATACGCACTGGAGAAAAAACACTACATTTTTTGAAAATACCTAACACTCTCAAACATAAAAAAATTGAAATAAATGACACAGGAATTTGTGATCAAAGTGGCCTTTTCTATACTTAATAATTTATACCTTGCTAAACTATAGTTTCTTCATTCAGGAGTGCATCAAAAAGAGTAGCACTTCATGCTGCAATAAACTGGCCAGAAAAAAATTAATTGTTTTTATATGGTATAAAGCATAAAAAAAACCCCTTCAATTAAGTATACAAGTTATAAAAATAATTTACAACACTATTGGAAGCTTCTCAATAGAAAGTGACAATATTCTCCCTGTGCAGAATCCCAGTGCACCACTTAAACAGTCTCTGTTTTAAAAAAATATAATTTTCTTAATTGGATATCAACAATGCACACATGGAAATTAGGACAGTTTTAGGCCTTGTCTATACAGGAAAGACTGACTGGGTTTGTGTTTGTTTTTGTTTTTTATAATTTACTTTAACTATACAAATATAGCTAACTTGAAAGAGTACATTCACACTGCTTTGTGCTTCCCTTGGGAATCAATGTCCACGCAGCACTGTGTTTTTTAAATAAGCACACAAGCTGTCTGAGCAGGTATCTCCATGTACAGTGTTCCGCCGCTAGGCTCAATACACTGTGGGTTGTTTATTAGGTTGGAGTGTGAGATGTCTACCAGAATCTACTGGAATATTGGAACATGGGATTAAACTCTCTTGATTCCTTCCACTGTATCCCATAATTTGCCTGTTTTTCACTAGCCAACACCATTTCCAAACTGTTTCAGTTTCAAACAAGTTTTCAAAGTGCTGTCAGATAGCATGGAGAAAGCACTGCTGCATACAGCAATCCTGACCATCATTAGTACAAACAGGATGCTTCATATGTATTAAATTGCATAGGCAGATGGTGTTGGAGCGGATGGAAGATCACCAGCACTGTGACACCACATGGATGCTGCTAGAGCAAAAAAAGATAAAAATAAGCATCTACTTCATTCCAGCTTCTATAGCTTGCACATGTGCGGGCGGCATTAACAGAGATCTTGAGTTTTGTAATTCTGCCACTGCTCCTTGGCTTTAGTATCACACTTGCTCCTGTCCTGGGAATACCCGTCTCCTGCATTTGCTGTTAGTGGTTGGTAATCTTGGCTTTTTAGTGAGTCCTGGAAAGGTAAGATTGAATGTACTCTTTTCCCTGGAAATCTAGGAATTCCTCAATTACCTGATGCAACCGTATGGGGGGTGCAGTGAACTCAGGGTCTGTGAACTTGCCATGAACCGGAGACACAGAAATGTGCTTGTACATCTACCATTATTTAAACAGAGATAGGGACACCCAATCAAGATGCAGTCAGTTCTTAAAATGAGCTGAAAAACCTGTGTGGGTGTGTGAGGAGAGGTGTCCATCATAATATGGGAGCAGCAGCTTTGGTAAAAAACAGTGCTTAAGGTACCCCAGTCTTCAACAACTTAGCTCAGTTTTTAATTTTTTCTTCCCCCTCTCCTCCCACTGAGGTATGCAACCCCTTACCCACCTTGCCCCACCTTCACTCCATCTATACTCTAAATACTGGATAAAAGGATAGTAGGGCAGTGCAAATATGTGATTTTTTTTTAGTTTAGTGTCTGAACCATAAAGTCGGGGCGGGGGGGTCATTTCAGAATGAACAACATGTTCTGCTTGAGGTTGTAGCTTGGGTTGGGTTTGGGGTTTTTTTTTTGCAACAATTTTAAATAAAACTGAGGTTAAATTCAAAATGCAAAATAATTTTGAATTAAAAAAACTGATACATCTCATTCAAAAAAAAATGTTGAAACAAAGTATTTTGATTATTTCAGATGTTTTTCTCCCAATCAAAACAATTCAGCAATTTTGGCATGAATTAGCAAAATGTTTCAGTTAATGCAAATCTGCATTTTTTGACCAAAATAGAAGTTTTACCCACCTTGAGTGAAGGGTGCACACACAAGCAGACTAACTAACCAAGATATGAAGTAATGCAGTGTGGGGCAGCAGTGAGAGGACTGCCTGATGTGCCAAAACTCTTTCAATATGAGAATATGTCTACACCAACCTTATGGTAGTATAACACATTCCGCAACAGAATGATGTCACTTCCAAAGTGGGTTAATTACAGAGGGATAAGACGCATGATAATGCCTCCCCCCCCCAAATCATTTGAGTCTGGATGGGAGGCAGTTTGTCAAAAAACTAGATACACAAAAAAAGTGTTCCCATGTAGACAAGGCCTTACTAAGGCAAACATTTTCCTTTCTCAGAGGCTAGTACAAGGGGCAACTGTGGTAATAAGTATCCCTCTCTAGAATAAGAAACTATGAGGGAACAATTTTGGTTTTAGGATTTTTGGGAGCCAAAAGAGACTTGTTATTCTGGATATTGATAATTATGGCTAAATGTATGTGCCAGGATATTTTGTGACTCAGAATGAAACGTGAGGTACTCATACTTTACCTGCTACCATTACTGTGATCTGCGGATATGCATGCTTTCTGAGGAAGAGTCACCATCACGCTGTTTTATAATGCAGTACATGGGGATACCTTAGAATTATCAGTACTTGGGGTAACACAGTTAGGTTAGGGAAGCTGTGCCAGCAGTTCTTCCATCGCTGCCCACCAGATAATACTGGGTTTAGGCTGCGACATCATAGAAGCATCTTGTAGATGCCCTGCCATGCAGCAGCTTGACGTTAAATACTCCCACTGTTTTGTCGATTGCCATCCAGTCACCACGGGCGACTAACAAATCCCAGCGTTTCTCTCACCCCCATTAAGGGATTGCTTTGGTCAAGGGGGTTCCCTGCTGCCGATGATGAGGACAGCTTGTTTGGAGATGGTTTCTTCTGCCTTGGACAAGTCAGCCTTAGTGATGAAAGTCAGTCTCTGGCAAACGCAGCAACAATGGGGGTGATTAACCTCAGCAGCCAGACTGAAGGACACTTCCACCAGAACGCTTTGTCACTGACAGCGTGGTGAATATCTAAGGGGAAGAAAGCAAGAACATCTTCAATATACTGAAATGAATCCCAAGGAGGCTGGGACACTTAGATGTACAAGGAATAATGCTACAACTATAGCATTCCTTACTCAAACTAGCATACTTTGTAACGGCAAAGATTCATTTAACATCCTCATTGGTGCACACACCCCTTGTCACCACTTTTCTTAGGGTTTTTTCTTTTCATGGTCAAAAATAAATGATCTAGGGAAAGTCATGTGGCATTGTGCCACCTTTAATATGGTAAATTAAGGTATCATATTCATCAAATATAATTCTGGAACCAATTCCAGCTCCAGATATCATGGATTAGAATTTACAGGAATTGTGATTACTAGGATTGGGATTGGAACTCCTGCTGGATATGTGGATACTATTCCAACACATGCACTGGGATTCTGAAGCCCAGGGCAAGACAAAGATGGCTTTAAGCTAAATTTTGTGTCTGCGCAGTTCTGGAGCTAAAATGCCAACCAATGTAATTTAGAACGGCCCTTGAGGCTGCTCTTAACTTGAGCAGCATACCTTGGGGTTTCTATGTTTGTAGTACAAGCCAGAAAGGCCATAGGAATATGCACTATGGCCTCAACCGCAACTGCCCATGGCACGTGGTTTGTCTGGGGAAGGATCAGTATAGGGAAACCTACAGTAGCCCAACATAGGACTTGCAAGGAGGAAATTCTCACCCAGCATCTTGCCTGTTGAAGGCCAAGAACAATCTTGGCACTGGACAAGGTCTCCAGGAAACCTGTGTTCCATTCCCTAATGTGACATACTTTTCCTCTGTGACCTTGGGCAAATCACTTAACCCTTTGTGCTTCAGTTTACAATTTTTTGCTTGTATATGTCCCTCTCTCACACTTCTTGTCCATCTTATTTATGAGATCAGCTCCATGGGACAGGGACTATCCCTTACTGTGTGTTTATAGTATGCCTAGCACACTGGGCCCCCTCCATGCTACAGTAATACAAATAAAATAAAAATAATTTACTCGGGGAGGTAGGGTGTACACCACACATTTCAGGCTCTTTTTAACCATATCTTTGACTGAAGGAGTTCAAACCGTACCAAAACAAAATGAAATATCCATGAGCACAAGTCTTCTAATGTAGTTCTCTTGGATACAAGCAACTCTAACATGATGAAGGAAAAATATTCTCCATACGTTGTAAAGGTTTTCTCCCCCGCCCCCAGAGAGTAGCCAAGAAACCTTTGTAGATCTAGTCTGCAAAGTGAAGATTCTTGGTGCTTTCCTGACACATTAAAAATAAAGATATTCAAGAGTTTTTTATTAAAATGAAAAATACTGAAATTCTAGAAGAAAAATAAGTTGCATGAAATCCAACAAATTACCTCAGTTAGTAGTTGGGGTTTACTACACAATTGATGGTGTTGTTTTGCACACATATAATACAGGAAGGATTATGGGAAATCAAAACCACTTCTGTCTAAATGGTTCAAAGCTACAGTAATTAGCTGGCATCAAAGTCCTCTCTGAGGAAGAATAAACTGATAACAGAACAGAGTATCTGAACATTTCAGCTATGCAAATAAGATTGAAATGTCTGCAGTTAATAGAGATCTGAAAGCCTTAAAGTTCAGTAAGTTGAAGCCTTGCTGAATACAGACGGCTAATAGCTCTTTGGAGAATAACAAATAAATTATACACAATTTCTTTTTTCCACAAGCAAATAAAACAATACATTCCACGAAGAAATTCAGATATATGCAAGAAACTACCTTAGTGTAGGTATATTGAAAAGAAAGAGGAATCGTTTAAGCTAAGGGACTGGGTTTGAAATAGGGTTTTTAACGTGCATCTTAATTTTCATTTTTATTTCAAGTGGACTTTGATTGCACTGCATTGTCAAAGTCACTTTGATATGAAAATAAAGATTAAAATCTTCTACAGGTTGAACCTCTTTCTCCAGCACCTTTGGGACCTGACTGGTGCCAAACCAGAGAATTTGCCAGACCACAGGAGGTCAATATTATCTAGCAGCATTATCAACACTTCCACTGCTTACTGGCCTCTTAAGAGGACATTTTGGGGTAAACTGCAGCCAAATAACAGCACAGAACACAGAGCCAGGACTGGTGGCAGTAAACAGACTTTATGGGAAGGCAGGAAACTTGGCCAAACCCATGATAAGTGGACATCCTGCCAATTAAAATCATGCCAGACCACGGATGTTGCCAGACTAGAGAGTGCCAGATAAGAGAGGTTCAACCTGTACCTTTCTCTCTTCCCTTCTTGGTCTTGACCTCAACTTCTCTGTGTTTTGGCCCTCTATAGGTGCTATGGGGCAAACCAGCTGGGCTCTATCTGAAAGTTTCTGGAAACATGATTTTTCAGTTGAGAGCTTGTTAGCTGTTTAAGTGAAGACATGGCTCTAGATGCAATAAATGGAAGCTGCTCATTAGTGAACTAGCTGAGTCATGCCAGCTTTTAAAGGAAGATTTTCCTGAATTGTAAACAACCACCTTTCAATCACTACAATTAAGTCTTAAAAAAACAAAAACCAGCTCTCATTAAGGTCCAGTTTCTGCCACCAGTATTCATGCTGAATAGCACTTGACTCTGCAAGCAGTCTCATTGATTTCAAGAGCCTGTTTTGTCAAGAAAGTGTAGCAAAATCTGGCTTTAATTTATAAAAGCAAATAAATTAGGGCTCAATTCTGCCACTGTTACACATGCTAAACAGCACTGTACTTGTCAGAAGGCCATTTGTAAAATGAGGTACTATTGGAATCACTGAGGGTGGCAGTAACTTGGTCCTAAATAAAGATGTGATACAACTGCGCAGGAAAACGATACTAATTTTCTCTTCCTATAGCACGTTTACAAATGTATAACAGAGAAAGCATGCACTGAGGTCAATCATCACTTTATTCTCATCCCAATGTACTCAGTACCTACAAAATGTCAACAATTTTTTTTTTTTTTTGGTTGGCTGAATAAAAGATGAGATAAAGGAAGAGGAGCAAAAACATTTTGAATGCTGGCACCACAAAATCATCAACAACCCTCTGGAGTTTTTAATTTGCATGTTCCTCCTCAGACGATTCTCTCCCCTACTTCTACCCAAATAAACATGATTAGCTGAAATTACCGCACCAAATTATACCTAATCATTCTATTCATTTTCAATTTTAGCAGCTCAGATGTCCAAAATAAATTATGATGATCATTCTATCTTCACACTGCATATGCTAATACCCCATTTGAATTCACAGGTGTGAAAACTCCCACTCAACCGTCTACCAAGAAAAGACCGACGATGAAATAAGAACTTGTGTTCCTTTCTTTGAAGGTTTGTAATAACCCCATTCTAACATGTTACAGAGAAAAGTAAAACGCTTGCTATGGATGCTTGAAAGGACTTTGGTATCTACAAGGGATACGAATGGTTAACCGGTAAAACCCTTTACCATGCTTACCGGTTTCGGTTAACCAGTGGGCTGGAGCAGCTCCCTGCCCTGCGGGACCCACTGAAGGCAGAGGGCATGGCCCAACATGCCAGGGGCAGGGTCACTCCAGCCTGGCCAAAGCAGACCCCTCCTGCAGTGGTTGCCCACCGCCCGCCCTCTAATTATTTTAAACATAACATTTAAACAGTTAACGGATTGACCAGGATTTTACATCCCTAGTATCTGGTAAATTCACAAAGGCTGTCATCTTGCCTGCCCTTCCAGAGTGCTGCAAACACAACATACAAATAGCACAGACAAGTGGACAGGGCTACTATTGTAGACCTCTGGCATTCTACAATATTATAGATTGTAGCTGAAATATGTACATAAGAACACAGATTCAGCTCAAAACCCACTGACAGATTCAAGAATTAAGATGGCTTACGGCAGGGATCTCAAATTCAATTTACCTTAGGGCCAGCACCAGTCCTCAGATCCTCCTAGCGAGTCAGTGGGAAACCCCTCAGGCAGGGGTCCAGGGGAGGAAAGGGGCAAGGATCTCTGTGCGCTCTTCCACCCACACATCCCCTGGCCCTGGCTGCCACCCCAAGGCAATGTAAACCCTTCCCTTTCCCCTTCCTCACTAGCATACCTGCCACCACCAGGAGCACAGCAGGGCTAGAGCAGCTTCCAGCGGCTAGCGCTGCACCACTGCTGGCTCATTCCTGTGACTCAAGGGAGGCATGTGCAGAGCGTCCCATCCATAGGATGGTCCAGGGTGACTGCCCAGCCCCTGTGGTGGCTGTCCCCAACCATCCTATGGTTGAGACAGTCCCCAATACTCAGCTTAGCCTGCAGGAGCCTGAGCAGGCTGGGGCTGAGGAGGTGTTGGGTCCCCCAGCACACATTGAAATGGTAGCCAACGGAAAGCAGTTCGACACAGCAGCCTGCTCTGCCATCAATCTTCCAGGCCATGTCCCTCCGGGGAAGGAGCTTGAAGCAAGGGGTGCAATGGGTGGGGAGAAGGGACAGGAAGAGGCAGGGCAGGGGCAGAGCTGGGGCTGGGTTTGGGGGAAAAGGTGCAGATACACAACCCTAGACCACAGAGATTCATGCTGGCAGCTGCTCGTGGGCCAAATTGTGGAACTGTATGGACCGTAGATGGCCCGCAGGCTATGTGTTTGAGACCCCAGGCTTAGAGTATGTCTACACAGCAGTTAGACACCTACAGCTGGCCTGTGAGTAGATGCTCAAGTTTAAGGTGCAGCCCTGGTTCATAGGTTCTAACGTCCAGGCTGCCATCTGAGCCCAAACATCTACAGTGTAATCAAACAGCTCCTTAGCCTGAACCCCATGAGTGCAAGTCATGTGGCACAGGCCAGGCACAGGTTTTTAACTGCAGTATGGACATACCCTTAGAGAAAATCTTTAGCTGGTATAAACAGCCATTGCACCAATGGAACATCTTTGACTTACACCAGCAAGTGGTTTTGCTTCTTTTCATGCTTCTACACATGAAAGTCAGACACATGAACTGAGTAAAGAAACTATCTCCACTGAGACAGAATTTCAGAGAAAAATCATTAGAATGCCAGTTTCTAAGCCTATTTTAAGTACTTAGCTCCATCTGAAATGTTAGCAGAAATAAATATTTGAATAACATAATAAATATTTGAACCCTTCAAATACAGATTTTAGAGTCAGGGTATAAGAAGAATTCTCTACTCAGAGGAGACTCTGCATCATGGCAGACCATTGATATGTTTAATTCTTTAACTATGTATGTAAAAAAAACCCTCTGGGTCTTTATATAAACAGACAAAACTTTAATGTCTGAAACTCCTGCTCATCCAAAATTCAAATTAAAAAAACTTCTGTAGAAACCAAAATTCATGTTTACGAACTAATTATTCAAGATCTCCAACATCTGCTCCTTAGACTCCAAAATAAAAGGCTGAGACAGAGATTCTCAGCTACAGCCAAATGTACATAGTGCAAGTTAGGGAACTTAAGAGTGGAAGTAGCTATGAGGAGGCTTTAATGGTCGCTCAAACTCTCTCTGATCCTGTTGACACTCTGTATAAGACTGGTCCCTATGCATAGAGTTAGAGCATCTTAGATCTGCTTTGATCTATGATGGCTGTTAATGTCCCCAAGGTTGAGGATCAGGAGAGTGGGGGGGAGGAATCTTCTGATGGAGTACAGCAGGTCTAGGAACTCTTACATCATCATTCTTTCCTCTAATGTGCTGGCAGCAAGGAGGAGGGTGATGCCTGTGTTCCACTATCAAAAGACCCCTTTTTGCTGGCTGTAACAAAATGCCATAACCTGGTGATCCTCTGGTGCTAGCTTTAGGATCACATCATCTGGCACTGCAGTGCAAAGAGCCTGCACTGCATTAAAAAACTCTAGCCTTGTGTATTTTTTTTGTTTGTTTTGACACAGCACACAGTGACAGACTGCGAAAACTCTGACATCACATACACACCTCTGCACAAACTGGATGAATTCCTATTGTGTTGTCCAACTGCGCTTTTGTCAGTCCACATTTGATGGCTGCGGAAAATCCTTGGGTAACTTCTCCAGCATTTGGACCAAGCACATGGAAACCGATAACTCGCTCCTAAATAAAGAAAATCAGGTCAAGCATTATACATTGATTCTCTTCAGAGAGTCTCCAAGATGTTCATACTGCTAAAGATATTGCATTTAACTTTTACTCAGTTAAGTTTTCCCCTGACTTCAATGGGTTATTTAGGTGAGTGAAGAGAAACCTATGTGTATATTAAGCATATTGCAATATGAGGGCCAGTGTTAGGTGGTCTTTTACTGTGTGCTTGTTCTGAATCATCTCAATAAAAAATAAATTTTTCAAATTCCCAGTTCAGCAGTTATTTAAATAGCATTAAGTGTAACAGCACAAGAAATGCTTATAAATAATTCTATTTAGTATTCTCGTTGGATTGGTGGGCAAATGATTCACGACAAGTAATGCATATTCTGTGCAAAAGATCTTAAATGAAAAATTTGGTTTACGGGTGCGATGTCAGGTAACTAACCTGAGCCCCGCCAGCCAAGCCAAAAGCCTGAAGCCCTGCTGCCCAGGGCTGAAACTGAAGTCTGAGCCTTCCCCCCTCAGCTTCGTGGAGTGCGGGGAGTTGCCTTGCTAACTACCCAGTGACAGGATGTACTGGCCCTACACTAGAATGGGAGAGGCTAAAGCAATGCTCTTAGCAGCAGAAGCCACACACTCCGATCCTGCAGGGCATGCTGCAATTGCTGCTGCTTTATACTGCAGCCAGTATAAAGTCTGTGCTGGCTGCTGAGGAGGAATGATGCACCTTGCCAGCTCCATCTGAGGAGCAGCTAGGATCCCAGACTGCAGGAGCAGGAGATTCTGAGGGCCAGGTACTTGCAGATGCTCCAGGGAATTTGTAGTCACCACTCGAGGAGCCCACTTCATCAGATGGGTCTTTCCACACAAAAACTTATGCTCAAGTAAACCTATTAGTCTTTAAGGTATCACAGGACTCCATGTTGTTTTGACCAGGATTGATATTGACTCTGGACTATATCAAAGTTAAGTTAAAGGGTAAAACCTGTATCTATTTTCAATTTTCTTTTTTTGTGATGTGTTAAAAAGAGTTTCTGGTACAAATTAAAATATTTAACACACTGAATTTTCATCCTGGATAACTTCCAACCCTACAGATATTCAAACTCCTTTACAGTTATCAGAACAATAAAATGTATACAAATTAAGGCCCTGATTCAAAGTCCCCTTAAGTTAGTGGCCGTCTTTCCATGTACTTCAATGGAACTGGATCAGGCCCTGTAGCCCTACTTATACCACAGGATCCGCATAGATGTAAAGGTGATCTTTCCCCCCCACTCCCTCCCCCAAAAAGAAAGGAGTCTAAATATTATAGTGATGGGCATTTCAGAAATGAGATAGGTATTTAGACACTATAAAGCAACCCCTGGCTCGGGTCCGGGGGCTGGATGCAGCCCCTGGCTTACCTGGATCCGGCCCACAAGGCTCAGGGCCCCTCCCTGCATTGGGGAGCATGCAGTAGCATTCCAGCCTACCCAAAGCCCCACCACAGAGCTGGAGCACACAAAATGTACTAGGCTGGGCCCCCTTAGGCTTTGGTGTGTGTAAGGGGAATGTGGGGAGTGTTGTTCTTCTCATCTGGGAGCCACGTCAGTGAAGGGTTTTTTTTCCCCCTTCATTTATGCAGCCCCCGACTGATTTTTCTGTGGGACAGTGGCCTCCAACTCAAAAAAGATTCCCCATTCCTGCTATAAAGTATGTGATCCTTAGAATTACCATAGGTAGATTAGACAACATAGATAAAAGTAGCTAGGTAAAATAGATTTGATAGGCATTGCTAATATCGGTTGCTAGCTGCCAATATCAACTAACAAAGATACTGTCATAGTAGAAAAAGTTCAAGGCGAGGGAGAATCTTGTTAATAATTAAAGTCCAACTCAGCTCTTACTAAACTTGCCCACTTACAGCTGGGAATATCGATTCTTCTCAATGCTTTATAATCCACTTAATGATTCAACAGATGTGCTGGTGTCTGTAATAGCGAAGGTAGTTTTCTCCTTACTACACACACCAGGTTAATCTTAGCATTATCATTTAAAATAAGATGTGTGAAGGCAAGACAGATCAATTTTGTTCTACTCATCCCTAGGGTTCAAAACAAACCCATGGTTTTGTAAGGAGATGAAATTGGATGGGTTCTGTCTGACTTTGATTTAAGGGAGCTGCAGCTCCTCAAGGGAGACCGGAAGATTTTTTTTTTAAAAGCATAAGAGCTATGTGGCATTACTAATAGTTTATTTACCTACTTTTGAAATAAAAGACCATTTCTAGACTCTAGTGATAGCTACCAATATTTTTTATCCTTATGGAAAACTGCTACGTACAAATGTCAGTCATGTTTGTTAAAGGGGCTTTTTTTCCTATAAAACAAAGTATCTGAGACAAATTAGAAATGTTTAATACAAAAGACAGAGTAGTAACCAACAGAAGGGGTTTTTTTAAACAAATGAGGAAAAGAACTACTTATACTTTTCTGTGTGACCCCTAAAATGACCAGCTGGTTCTGGTTTACCCCAGAGGGAAAAAAATGCACTTACATTATCTTGAATATTGCAGATTATCTTTGCATAGCATTTGTTGTTGTCTCTAGATGGGACAGTCCACTCCAGTGGCCAGAAATAACTATGGTAAACCTAGAAATACAATACAAAGACAACAAACATATTTTATAAGTTTACCCTGCTAGAGTAGGTTTTTCAAAAATGTGCAGCATTGGACTAACTCTGTTCCCACTGAAGTCAATGGGAAGCTTTACTGCTGACTTCAGGCGAAGCAGAGTTAGGCTGATAGGGGGCATTTTTGAAATTCTTATTCTTATAGTTCTTGAAAATGAATACAAACTGCGATGCAATGCAAGTATAAAGCATTTACTAATATGATTATTTTAATTAACCATGCACATAACTTAGAATGCTTAAGACATTAAGAGGCACGATTATTTTTAACAAAAGTAAGGGGAGGGCACAGTAGGTATAAGGGAAAGGAATATTCACAGTCTGTGCTTGGGGACTGCACCTTCCCAGTCATCTGGGCTGCACATCAGCCTGAAGTGGGAGGCAGAATGGGCCATGATCCCGTCCCTCCTCTACAACGGACTGAACTGCTGTCTGAACTATAAAAAGGGATCAGGTTCCCCTGTCCCCCTGAAGCTCTGGAGGTAGCTGCGCTTCGTAAGGCATAATCCCTCCAGGAGTTCTCTGTGGAGCAGTGGAGTTCTACCATCAGTTAACTATAAATGAATCCTTAGATAAGAAGGGTTTTAAATCAACTGCATCTCACTGAGAAAAACTAAACACATGCCCCTCAACAAATCAGGAGAGAGCTAGTTTAAAGTTTTTCACATAAAGGTTCTAAGGCACTTCATATCCTCTATACCAGTGATCCCCAACCTTTTTGGGTGGCAGGCGCCGCGCACCTGGGCCAGGGCCCACACATGCGCCGCGCACCTGGGCCAGGGCCCACGCATGCGCCGCGCACCTGGGCCAGGGCCCACGCATGCGCCGCGCACCTGGGCCAGGGCCCACGCATGCGCCGCGCACCTGGGCCAGGGCCCACGCATGCGCCATGCTCCCGGGGGTGGCACTAGGTGGGCGCCGCATTGGGGACCACTGCTAGAGTCTATATATAGAAAGATGTCATCCAATACTGAAATTTAGCCATGGCACGGGTGAAAGGCTGCTCAAGACCACTGCTAAAAATATTCAGAAAACAAAGAAAAGGAGAACACCAGTGCAACTGAAGTGCTAAGGAAACTGTAATTATCCAAATTAGAATTCAGCCAGGTTACAAATGATATTGAAATTCTTTTTGCTTCTTTGCAGCAAATTTTCAAGAGTCTTCTAAAATTGCAAGTGCATTTTTCAGAGTTAAGGGTCAAAGATTACACATTCTCTTTTGGGACTTACACAAATTAAGCGCTGTGAACATAAACTGAAGACAGTGTGTAAATTAGAAGTTCAACCATCATTCAATGGCCAGAAACAAAAACTCTTTAAAAATAAGGTGAGACTTGTGTGTGTCAAATCATATCATTCTTTTCCCATACAGCTCTCAGGGTATAAAATCATGTTAGCTTTCCTCTAGTAAAAATCTGCTAATTTATAAATCAAGCCTTACATAATCATAACCTGCTCCCAAAGTGACAGCAATCTGAAGACACCATTCACTGACAGATTCCTGCAAAGATCTTTTTTCTACCTTGGGATTTGTAGAATAGTTTATTGCTTTAGGGTCCAATCCTACAAATTCTTCCACATGTTCAATTTTACTTCAATGAGCAATCTCAGCAAGACTACTTCCCAGTAAAATAAAATATGTGGGTTTTGTACAGTCAGGGCCATAGGGCTTATCTATACAAACAGGGGTGCCAACAGCCTCCACAGGCCCCTGGGCAAGGTGGGGAGGGATGGTTCTGAACTCCCAAAAGGGCCTCTGGAGGAAGGGTGGAGCTGGGGGCAGCCAATGTTCCGTACTGCCTAGAGCACAGTGCACAAGCCCGCAACCCTCAGAGCCGCCCAGAGCAATGCTCCGGGTAGTGATTTAAAGGGTTAGGGACTCCAGCCCCAACTGCTGCAGTAGCAAGCGGCATCCAGGAGCCCTAGGTCCCTTTCAATCACCAAGCCCTGGGGCAGTTGCCTCCCTCGCCCTCCCCGCCAGCAAGGCTGCATACAAACATCTAGCTTGCAGCAAGCTGAGATGTAAATCCACCTCTGACCAGCCTGCTACACTAAGTTTCCATGAGGTGCCTGCTGTCATTTCAAAGGGGGCTGAATCAAAGTGCACTCAGGAACTAGTAGTGCATAGCAGCGGGGTCTACACTGGCAGTGGGTGGCAGGCTAGTGCGAGGCAGACTTACACCCCAGCTTGCCATGAACTAGGTGCACTAAGTTTGCATAGATAAATCCAAATAGTCTATCAGGGATAATAACCATGGCAGAGGAGCATATGGCCAAATTTAGTGATTACAATATTTTAGCTTTGGCTCTAAAAACCATTTGCTGCTTTTCAACACTGCCCCACTAACTGATCCCCTAATTATGTCTATAGATTACATTTTTACAAGTGTTTCATGCACAAGCCCTATTTGCCAACAAGAAACACATCTGCAGCTAGGTTTACCAGAAGTGCTGATAAATGTTTTCTCCAGGTTTTAGGGTCTAACCAAAGAGAGAAAAATATTCTTAGTATGCTGTTGCCCTTAAGCATAGGTCTACAGAGCAAAGAAAAATTTGTACCTGGCCTGTGGCAGCTGACTGGGGCTCACAGAGCTGTCTTATAGCTGTGTAAACTTCTGGGCTCAGGATGGAGGCCCAGCTGTGGGACCCTACCACCTTGCAGGGTCCTAAAGACTGAGTCTGGAAGTCTACACAGCTATGAATCAGCCCTACAGCCTAAGCCCTGAGAGCCTGAGTTGGCTGGAATGGGCCAACTGTAGGTGTCTGCTTGGTGTGCAGACATACCCTCTATTGGAAAGAGGGAAGGACACTGAAATTTAATTTAGAAAACTTTCTTTTTGTTAAGAAAACAGAACTGAGCAGTTTACCTCAATATTTTCCTCCCCAAACTTCTCCAACGCTGTCTCTTCTGAGAAGCCACAGGCTCCATATTCCAGTGGAGTGAACACTGTGGTTGGAACGTTCACATAATCACACTGTGTGGATTTAATGTATTTTTTTTATGTCAGCATGTTCAGCATCATCAATATTCCAGCTATAAATCAGCACATTGTTAATATTTCAGATAGATTTGGAACACAGAAAGAAGACATGGAAAATATGTAACTCTGAAGGTATCACTTTGAAAGCAACAGGGCCTAAGAGGGTGGCTCTAGAGACATGGACTAAAAAGATTAGTATAATCATTTAAACTACATTGAAGTTAACATGCATGGATAGGACAGGAAGAGGAAATTCAGTGTCCCACTTTAAAATGTGGATTTCCATGTCAAGCTGACGATAAATAGTAGGATTGCAAACACCACTAAAATAAAATTTCCAACACTAAACATATAATGCACAGCAGCATCCAAACATTAGGCTATTTTTCACCTGTCTTGGTCTCAGATGATGAAGGAAAATCATTACTATAATTCTTGCTGGGGTATCACTAGAACTGCGGAGGGCACTATGTTCCTGATCCAGCACCACTAAAGCCAATAGGAGTTTTGCCATTGACTTCCATGGAGAAGAAGCAGGGTGTTTTTGTAGAATTCCAAGTACAGTAAATAACGTCACTTCCCCCAGAGACAAGTATTCTCAGAATATTTCTGGGATTATAAAGTTACAGGAATGCAACTTTTACATTATACTGCCAAGTACAATAAGGAAATAGGCAGAACTGTAATAAAATAAGATTCCATTTCTTTTGTTGTACTGCAGAATTTTGGTCCAAATGTACCGCCGATTTAGGGCTCCTCCCTCTGCCCCTTTTCACTGGCAAATTCCTGACTCTTACTTTCAGATAGGAAATGGTCATTTTTGCAAATGATTAGGGGTTCTTCTTAATGAATTTGCTTCCTGGTAGGGGAAATCACTAAAAAGATTTTGTTGACTATTTTTCTCTCCCTCTCCCCATGCCATACATACTTTTTTGTACCCCATCAAATCACCCTTTTTAAGGTCTTGGGAAATGAGTAGTACAAGCAAGGGCACTGTCTAAACTAACAACTAGTTTTCTGGAATTATTGGCAGCATAAGAATGTTAATTTATAAAATAGAGCAATTTGGCAGAAAGCATAAACTAAGAAAAATTCCCTGTATTGCAATCCAAAATTTGGCACTCGTCATGGATTTATTAAAGTTTTTGCCTGGTGATGTAATGGCACTATGCTCATTGGTTCAGAGTTTTGTTATTTGCAATATTAACCAACCTAAAATAAACAATCAAGTACCAAGACTGGCCAATTATTCAACCTGATATGAACACAGAAGTCTTCACAAGACAAAATCCTACCACACAGATTCAAGGATTATGGGGGTCACAATCTGTCTGGTCACTCAATCATGCATTTAAAATAGCCATTCTTCTACAAAGGAATTTCACTAATTAATTACAGAGAAAGTCTGCAGAACTGGAATTCATCTACACATTCAACACCATTGCCTTGGGCTTGAACAAAGATATTAACTGGTTGGCACAAAGCCAATTTCTCCTATCTTTAACATCTGCATATCCACATCAAAAGCTATGAATGGAACACATCCAGCCCACTTAATTAGCTGCATTAACACAGATCCTACAACTGACAGGTATGTCTTCTGCTGGTTTATATATATTTCCACTCCAATTCATCTGATGAAGTGGGTTTTACCCACAAAAGCTCATGATTCTATATATTTTGGTTAGTCTCTAAGGCTATGTCTACACAGCAATATTATTTCAAAATAACTTAGTCCGCATCTACACAGCTGGCAGTTATTTTGAAATAATATCAAACTGGAGGACTTTTTACTCTGACTCCTGTAACCCGCATTGTATGAGGAATAAGGGAAGTTGGGGGAAGAGTGCTCTACTTTGATATAAGTGCTATGTAGACAGCACCAAAACTCAAAATAAGCTATTTAGAAATAAGTTACTCAATTGATGTAACTCAATTAGCGTAGCTTGTTTCGAGTTAAGCCCTGCTGCTGTGTAGACACAGGTGCCACAGGACTACTCGGGGGTCATACGAGTACCTTGATAGATGGAAAACACTGTGGGGCATGTTTTCCCTTTTCATATAAAATTATACGGCCTGACTGAGCACTGTGTTACTGCTATATGATGCCAGAGTAACTCCACAGGTTTCAATAGAGTTACACTGATGCAAAATGGAAATACACAGTGGCAATCCAGGTCTAATGAGTGAAAGCATGTTGAGCCATGAACAAATTAGACCTTTTTTCTATACATATTTTAAAATGCTGAAGAACTTCGAGTTCTGTATTATGACAAAACACAAAACTGGGATCTTATAAATATTAGCTCAAATAGCTCTGAGAACTAAAAGCATCACCTAGGCTCATGAAATGCTTTTATAGTCTATTTAGGGACAATAAGCAGACTTATTAAATTTTCCATGAAAGAGTCATTTTAATGAAACTTTGGCTAATGCTGACTTTCACAAGATAGCACTAAAATTTAGTCAAAATGAACTCAGTTCATTTCCTTATTACATTCAGAAAAAAATACCACTTGGTCTGATTTTTATCTTGTCTGTTATTGCATTCTTAAGGTATTAATTTTGTCTTGCACGAAAGGCAGAACACATCTTCAGGAATATCTTTGTAAAGGAGGGGAATTGAACAAAGGTAATGATTAAAAAACATGCTGAGATTATATAGTCCAATATACAGGTTAGAACAACTATATACAGGTTAGAACAATAAACAGGTTAGAACAATAAACAATGATAGTGCCTCATGCTAACTGCTTGCTTACCTTTAAGGTTGCTCCTGCATAAAGCCTTCGAGCCAACAGTTTTCCTGCTTGGATTGCCACTGGTGTGAGCTCCAGCTTGCCCTCCAACACATCTCCAATGGCATAAATATAAGGCACGTTTGTTTGTTCCCCATCACTGACAGGAATTTTTCCTGATCTACAAATTAGATTAACAAGAGATGAGGCAATATAAGAGACTGGAGGAGTGAAATATTATTAACCTGTAATAGTAAAGACCAAGCCTGTGTTACAGTTTTGAGCCAGAATTTACACTAGTACAAACCAGGTATCTCCAACCAAAGCTACAACAATGTACACACCCGATAAGGACCTGAGCTCTTGAAGCAATAGTCAGGCTTCTGAACTACAAAAAGTTATAAGGTGGGACTCAGATCTTCTTAACTCCCACCTCTAATAGCTGTGTTGGGTACAGAGATTCTCCAGGACCTGAAACAGGAGATTCTCCCACGCAAGCTGTGGAGCAGAAGCAGAGTTTCTCTATTACTAATACTCCAAATTATTTGTAGAAGTTGCTATAGTGGCCCTATGGCCCAGTCTTTCCACTTTACTTGCCAGATATACAGTTTAAGCTTCTAGACATCCCATTTAAGGGCAACTAACGGAAAAAAAAGCAGTACATGTTATATTTATTGAGTTATTAAAATATTAATAATTCACAGCTTGTTAAAAAGTAAATTGTGCAGCAGACATTGCAAGGAGGGGAAAAAGTAGATATCTAGGAATTTTGCACAGATGTTCATCTCATGGTAACAATCCACATTACTGACTGAAAAAATTATAGTGGGATCCGTAGACTCCTATAGTAAGGTCACATCACACGTCCCATTATAAAAATTCTAACTTTTTATTTAAGATCTCTACTATCCTCCATGACTTACACTGGGATTTTATAATGTGGTGGGGGGGAAGGCCCTGGTGTCAGGGAATTGTCTTTTCTGTTTCTGTGAAAACAAGTGGAGACACTATAGGTGTAGAAAAACTCCCAACTGCAGCGTATCTCCTCAGCCACCTGGACCACTGTGAGCACATCAAAGCTGTCTTCTGCTCTATACGCTGGCTGCTCATAGGATACTGCGTCAAGTTCTAAGCCAGGTGTGGGGAACCTTTTTAGGTTGGGGACCACTGCGTCCACAGAAAAAAAAAAAATCAGTCAAGGGCCATACACATGTGAGAAGCCCCTGACTGAGAAGGAAAAATATATTCCACACATTCCCCTCGCACACCAGAGCCTGGGGGGCCCAGGCTAAAAGATTGTGTGTACTCCAGCCCTGTGGGTGGGTGGCAGGCAGGCAGGGGGGCTGAAGCACCAGTACGGACTCCCCAATATGGGGGAATCCCTGAGCCTCGAGGGCTGGATCTAGGCAAGACAGGGGCCACTCCGGCCCCCGGGCCTGAGGTTCCCCATCCCTGTTCTAAGCTGTGGTCCTTCTCTTCAAGGCGCTCTAGGGCCTGATCCCAGATTATCTAAAGTTTCAGAATGAACACTATGGCCAACAATTCCACTCCTCCGACACAATATGCTCCCTAAAGCGAAGAAGGCTCTTGTCTGTGCAACAGAGAGATTATCTGAGAGAGGCCGATCCCAGTGGAATGAACTCCCCCAGGAACTAAGGTCCATCATACACCTTACCACCTTCCACTTGAAGTGCAAAGTGCATTTCTTCTATCTTGCTTTCTCACTTAAGCATATAGTAGCATGTTCATTAGAAAAGAGACAACAAAACCCAATAAACAACCCCCTATTAAAATACTACAGCGTAGACACAGTTCCCTGTTGTTCCCCTCCACCCCCCTGGGAGAAGATTCGGGAAAGAATGAACTACGTGATGTTAGTCAGGCTACTTAATGCCCTGCTGGACAGCAGTGAGATACGATGATGATAAGGGCAGTATAAGAACCTAAAT
This sequence comes from Apalone spinifera, assembly GCA_030068395.1. Classification (NCBI taxonomy): domain Eukaryota; kingdom Metazoa; phylum Chordata; order Testudines; family Trionychidae; genus Apalone; species Apalone spinifera. Next base: position 89,319,296 of record CM057845.1, read on the forward strand.
AAAACAGACTAAGTCTGTATTACTGCCAAGTTTGTCATTTTGATGTATTTAATAAAAGGTCCATATAAATGACATTGAAAGAAAAAGGAAAGAAAAAATTAAATCTTTTATGACTTATCTAACTAACTTTGTGATAGTAAATCACATCAACACAACAACAAGAGCTTCAAAGAGGTTTGTCCTTACCTTTCATTGATCTTCACTCCAACTTTGTCTAAGCCAATTGTTCTTGTACATGCATCCCTTCCTACTGCTAACAACACCTGAAAAAAAATCAGTGCATATATTTCTGATTTCCTAAGAGCATGGAAGGGCATTTACATACTTATGTTATTATACATTATTATTTATATTATGGTAGCAGTCAGAGGCCCAATCAGAAACCCACTGTGCAAAGCATTGCACAAGCACCAAGTTAGAGCCAGTCCCTACCTCTTCCGTGAACTAATTGTGGCAGCTAATATTTTTAGCATTAAGCCCAGTTAAACATCTTCCCTCAAGAAAACACCCCCGAATGCAAATCAGATCCAGTCTTCCATCTGCGATACAGAAGTATTACAACAATTTTTTTAATCAAGGTGTGAGTCTGCAATAATTCTTTAATGAAAGGTTTCCTTAATTAGGAAACTCAAAAGGCCATGACAAATAAGAAGACTGCAAAACTCACGTCTTTTTGTTTTGGAGCTGGGACCCCGAACAGCTAAATCTAGTATCACTTACCTATCTGTCCCCTAAACGAGGTGACTGTCAAAGAGGACTTCTCCCCACACAAACATTTGTTTAGAACATTGGTCAGAACATCTATCCCACCACATGGCCACCTCTTTGAGCATAGCAGACTCTGTAAAAAAGAACCCTCAGGTTCTGCAGTTGTGGCTAAGGAGTTGCTTCAGCACTGCCTCACCCTGGCAGGGTGACTGAGCACATCAGATCTGTAGTACTACTAATTCCCACTGCTGCACAGATGGTTCAGCTAAATTTAGCTCTCCTGCAAAGTCACTGATTACATTCTTAATTGAACTGAGACACCAGCCCACTGATCCTAAACGGGATGACAGCACTAGGAAGGAAGGTGAAGGAGATGGTCAGATGACGGGTAAAGGTGGTAGGAAATCAGCAACTTTCTTCATGAATAAATGGCTCTGGTTTTGAGACCTGGGGCCTCCCACTAGCGGAAGTCAGAAAAAAGGGTAGTGAGTAATGAATGTTACACAATACAATTATTAAAACATTCGTATTGTGGTAGGATCCCAAGGCCCCCGTTTGATACACTGAAATACAGTGGCTCTGTACATACACTGTGGTAGACAAGTCTGTGCCCCCAAGCACTTCCAACCAATGGCCCTGATCTCGCAAGGCTTAACTTTATGCACTATTAATAGTCTCATTGACTTTGTGTACATAAGTCTTTTCAGGATCAGGGCCTAAGAAAATGAGGGGCATGCAAAAGATGAGGGGAAAAGGGCAACAATCAAATACACACACACACACGTATTATTTTAGCTTTGGCATTATATAAAAAGTACATACCATCGCCCTAACTGCCCTTCAGCCTCGCCATTAGACCAGAGTACCCAAACTGTGAGGCGTGTGGAGGAATTTTCTGGAGCATATAGTTGGGGCCCAGGTCAGCCCCAAAAAGGGGTTGAACCACCTACCTTCACGCATGGGCTCCAGCCCCGGCTGCTGGCCCTGTGTCTCACTGTTCGCCCCACGTCCAGGATCCCAGCTGCCAGTCCTGCACCCAAGGCTCTGCTCTCAGCCCCCCAACCCCCACCCCAGCTGTGGCCCCAGCCTCAGACCCTTTACTTTTGTCCATATCCTCCCCTCCTACAGTTGTGACCCTGCTCCCAGCCCTGGGGAGGGCCAAGGACAGGAGAAAGGGGAGAGGACATGAGGTAAAATTATTGGAGACTACTGCAATAAGCGTTGGCTGATTTCAAGTAGCTGTTTCACCAGTTGGTATTGAGAAGGGACCACCTTTATTTGTGTCTGTTTTTTATAGAGTCCATCTGCTGTATGCTAAATCTGCAGTAGCATACTGCAGCTATGACAGGAGCCATTATGTCTCCTCTTTTGCCAACAGTTTACTGTGGGTAACTCCTTACGGCAAAATCTTGCCAATCGCTCCACACATGCAGGGCCCTGTACTTCCTAAAATCTAATGAGTAAAGTTTTCAAACCACTTAAGTGGCTCAGTAGCCTAAGTTCCCTTGAAAGTCAGTGGGACTTGTACTCTTATGTCATGTAAGAGCTTTTGGAAATGTTGCTGATTATCTGATGGAGATATACAAGAAACATCTTGACATTAAATAACAAAAGCCACTTCACTATCTGGAAGATCTCTCTAGCAGCACAAAATGTTAACATTCACTGAAAGTTTTTTTTCATGGGTTTCTTTATAGATGTGAAGACACCATTATGAATTACTTACAGTGTTGTATTCCCCTTCAATTATTTCCTTGCCATCTGTGGACTGGGCTATGACTTTCAATTTCCCAGGAGTTCCCGCCTCAATTTGTTCGACCTACAATATTAAAAAAATGAAGCTTTCCATTCAAAACGGAGAAATGCAGAAGTAAAATAGTAAGACTGCAGCTGTTTTCAGCCTAGCATAACAGAACAAGACAGAAATATTGTATATAGTTGCAGCTATAACTGCACTGAGAACAATCCTATGGATATGTCAAAAGCAAAATATATCACATCTTTTCCATTGACTTTCCTTCCTTTGATAAATACACAGGAGTGCTCTCACCAAATGGGAACTAACGTTTATCAAACAAAAGTAAAGAAAAGACTTTGAATCTACTTAGACTGCAAATTCATGCAATCAGTTCCCTGTAGCATGACCCCTCCTTTTCCCTCTGAGCCATGTGAATGAGACTGTGTTTTGGCCTCTTAAGGTACAATCTCGTTCTGTGCTTTCCACACTGTTTGTTGTCTGGGGCGGTGTCACCAGAGTATAAAACACAATCTAGCCCTTTACAAATAAGTTAAATAGAGTATGAAGTTTTCCGGAACAGTTTTAGTGCATAACTACCTAGCAAGCCAGAACAATAAACCGTAACAACTGCTCTAGTGATTACTTTATATTCCAATACTGAGATATAGAAAATGCAATCTTTTCCTAACAGTTCTTAAAATCCTTGTGCCACTGGACCCATTTTACAGGTTGCTGTACATTGAATCAGCAGAGTGTTATTTAGGGTGATGCATCTGCCGTCTCACAACATTCAACACGAAACTTGGTACTAAATGGAACTTCAAACAGCACCCAAAACAAAAAAGAAAAAAACAAGTAAGATGGCTTCTGAAAGTGTGCCCAGCCATCTGAGACTTAACATTAAGGAATATTCCTGGATGAATACAGGGCTGAATCACTAATGTTAAGGGCAAGATAGCAAAGAGAGAGTATGAAGCAGGCAAAAATATATTCTGCATGTAATATAACCCTGCCGTGTGCTGGGTACTTGTAAATTGCTGAGCCTCCTCAGCTCCTGCGTAGTTCAATGGTAGTGGAGAGTACTCAGCACTTTGTGAGAAACCATGTAGAATGAGATCTAATAAAAACTGTTGTACTAAATATAGAGCAATTAGAAGCTAGATATTCATCTCTCTCTCATATGTATAGAATGCTACAATCTATGTCTGTATAAAAACATAAATTTCCTTGCAATTTCCACCCTGACCTTTCAAGATACATCTCTTCCCTTTTATGAAAACAGGGTGAGTTCACACAAAAGAAACTGGAAAGCCCCCCTCTCCCTCCCTTTTTAAGCCTACCCCCTGGTGCACTAAGAGCAAAAAAAATGAAATGCGTTATTTAATTTTTACTCCTTGAACACCTAAAATGTTATAATGTATTTGCTTGATACCTAATGCAAGCTGTTTTGTCATTTCTTTCTCGTTTTATAACAACTAAATCCTAATCAATAAGAAAAATGCTTTAAAGCTGGACTTTGATAGTAACTTTACATAAAGAACAAAAAAGCTGTGTACGTAGGGTTCTTTTTTATGGCCCTAATTCATCTAAGAATATGCTTAACTTTAACAGGCTTGCCCGTATGCATAAAATCAAAGTTAAGTATGTGCTTAAGTACTGTGCCAAATTAGGGCTTTTTTGTTGCCTTATTATCTTATACTGTAAAGATACAATGGTAGGCCCCAGTCTTGAACTGGGATCTGATGGTGTAGATCCCAATGTCCATGCATAGTCCCATTAAAGCCTCAGGTATAGGAGTCCATGTTTGGGGGTCCCTACCCTGCAAACAACTAAGGATGTCAATGTGTAGACGACTACACGATTAACAGATAAGCCCGGGCTTATGGGTTAATCTTGTTGACTACATACATTCCCTCCCTCAGCACACTATCTCTGTATCAGAGGCAGCAGTGCAGGGCAGCAGAGGAGCCGGTCTCATGCCTGTCACCTTGTGCTGCTGCCTCTAATAGAGAGGCATAAGAACAGCCATACTGGGTCAGACCAACGGTCCATCTAGCCCTAGTCTGCCAACAGTGGCCAATGCCAGATGCCCCAGAGGGAGGGAACACAACAGGTAATCCTCACATGATCCCTCCCATCACCCAGCAGCACAGTGTGGCAGGGGGCTCCCCAAGAGTGGGGCCAGGAGCACACTGGCTACCAGCCCTGCCTCTAGAGACTATCAAATAGTCGTGTAACCACTAAAATTTCATGCAGCTACATGACTATTCAACTACACACTAACATCCCTAACAAACACTACATGTGAGCAAGGATACGCACATGTGTAATTATTTGCACAGTTGAGGATTAAGACCTCAAGGTGACTGGTATTTGATTTTTGTTGTGCAAAAACTTATGCATATGCTTAACTTTGAGCATGCGAACAATGCCACTAACTTCACTGGAACTATACATGTACTCAAAGTTAAGTTTGTGCATTAAATGTTTTCAGGATCAGGACCTTAGTTTCCAATAACATTTTTGACATGGGAGCCTAAAGAATTTAGTTCTTATAAAGAATTTTAATACCTCACACAATTTAAAGAATAAAATTAGATTGTCGTTTTCAATTAGACAGTTTATAGAATGAGTCAGTTAACAAGGCAATAAAAATTAACTGTTTTAGTAAATCCAATAATATGGTTTCAACTTTTTGTCACTAAGATAGGCAACTCATGTTTCCTAAAACACTCTGAAGATTGCTTTCACTGACATTTATGTACAATTTTCAAATGTTCCAATGAAAAGCTTACCTTGGTTGGCACAAACTGTTTAATAAACTTGATTCCATGTTCTTCCATGTGTTCCCCAATTTTGTTTGCCATTTCCTGATCAAACCCTCTTAAAAGGATGGATCGAACCATTATAGTTACGTCCAAACCAAGACCTGCAAGAAATCCAGCACATTCAAGGGCAACATAGGAAGCTCCAACCACCAAGGTCTTTCCTGGGCAGTAAGGCAGAGAGAAGAGATCATCACTGAAAAAAATAAAAGACATTAAATTAGACTATTTAATACAGCTCTTTACAATTGACAACTATTTTTCTACAGGTTGCACCTCTATAAACTGGAACTCTCTGGTCCAGCAACATGGTCCGGAAGGACCATGAATGTTCCAGGATCAGAGAGTCCCAGCGTGATGCGGGGGAGGAAGGGCACGACATGCAGCCCAGCTCAGCCACGGGGGGAAGGGGAGGGCAGGAGCCAGGAAGCCAAGAGCTTGGCTTAGCTGGGCTGCAAGGGGTGGGGAGCCAGGAAGCCTGTCGGGAGGGGGCAGCAACAGAGGGACCAGGAATGACCAGCAAAATCCCTTGTCCAGGACCAGTTAGGTCCCAAGGGTACTGGACCAAGGAGGTCCAACCTGCATAGCAGAAATAGGAAATCTTTAAAACTAGGAATACGCTATATACACAATTGGAATCTAAGGTCACTACATGACAGAGAAGTTTTAATAAGGAGCATCAAAAATGAGTGTGGACTACTCTACCTCGCCTCTCAATTTGTCCAAATTACCAAAAAAATTATGGATTATTTAAAAATAGGGAAGCAGCCAAAAGGGGATTTTGTCTGGGAAAAGTCCGAGAGGAGCTCAGATAAGTGTGGCGTTTGGGGAGTTGTATTATGAGCTGTTGGGGTCGGTATCCAAGAGTCAGTCAGTCTGATTATTTCTTTAGACATGTGTTTGGCAGTTTGAAAAGAGCAGCAGTTTGAAAAGCATGAATTGAAAGTGCTTTGTTCCAGGTGGGCCTTCAGGGGCTGATTGGATTGGAGGCAAGGCTTTGAGACGGGCCTAGCCAGCAGCCTTATAAAAAAAGCAGCCAGAGTGAACAGAGTGAGCAGTGAACAGGGCAGCAGCCAATATGGGAGTTTGCCCAGGAGTTCACCTTGGGGGGGCCTCTGAGTGTTTTTTCTTGCTTTTTGTTCTCTTCTTTTTTCCTCTCTCTCTCCTCCCCTTCAAGGGGCAATAAAAACAACATTTGAGAAGTCTCTCAGAAGGAAGAAAGAATGGATAGTGAAAGATCAGCTGTTGTGACCTGCACAGCATGTGCCATGTTTGTCTTCCTCCTGGAAGATAGAAGGGATTTCATCTGTATTAAGCGCAAGTTGGTCTCCATATTGGAAGAGAAGGTTAAAGGACTAGAAGCCCAAATATCAACTGTACATTTGATACACAGAGAAGATGAAGACTTTCTGGATAAAAGGCAGTATTTGATATTGCAGGCACAGCAGGCTGAAGAACCAGTGAGGGCAGTACAGAATAGGGAAGAAAACTGGTCACCCATAACCTCCAGGAGAAGAAAGGCAACTGAAGTATCCCCAAACCCAACAGCGGTAAGTAACCACTTTCAGGATCTCTACACAGGCACTATGGTGCAGAATGCTTTGGCAGAGACTCTGAGAAAAGGGATCAAAAGACGACCCCCATCGACCAGAAGGCATGGGATACATAGTCCTAAGGATGAGGGTTCCACGACCACCACTCCCAAGAGAAGACGACAAGCGGTGGCATTTGGGGACTCCCTCCTAAGGAGGATGGGGTCATCCATCTGCCGTCCAGTCCAGGAATCTTGAGAAGCATGCTGCTTGCCTGAAACGAGAATTCAGAATGTGACTAAGAGTCTTCCGAGACTGATCAAACCTTTGGATCGCTACCCCTTCCTACTTCTCCATGTAGGAACTAATGATACTGCCAAGAATGACCTTGAGCAGCTCACTGCAGATTATGTAGCGCTGGGAAGAAGGATCAAGGAGTTTGAAGTGCAAGTGGTGTTCTTGTCCATCCTCCCTGTTGAAGGAAAAGGCAGGTAGGGATAGTAGAATCTTGGAAGTAAATTTGTGGTTGGCTTTGGTTTGCTTGACCATGGGATGCTGTTCTGGGCAAAAGGATTGCTAGGAAGAGATGGGATCCACCTAACAAAGAGAGGGAAAAGCATCTTCACAGACAGGCTTGCAAATATACTGACAAGGGCTTTAAACTAAATTGGGGGACGGTGATATAAGCCCTGAGGTAAGTGGGGAAGTGGGATACCGGAAAGAAACAGAATGAGGAAGGTGCAACATAGGCGGACCCCTGATTTCTACAGAAAAGGTAGGACAAGCAACTAGTTATCTATGGAGTCTGTACGCGAATGCAAGAAACCTGGGAAACAAGCAGGAAGAATCAACTCCTGGCACAGTCAAAGAACTATGATTTGATTGGAATATTGGAGACATGGTGGGATGACTCACATGACTAGAGCAATGTCATGGAAAGGTATAAAATGTTCAGGAAGGACAGGTGGGAAGAAAGGGTGGAGGAGTTGCACTGTATGTAAGAAAGCAGTATGATTGCTCAGAACTCCAATATATAGAGGGAGAAAAGCCCATTAAGAGCCTTTGAGTGCTTAGAGACAGGAGCAACAGAGACGATGTTTTGGTTGGTGTCTGCTATAGACCATTAGATCAGGTGGATGAGGCCGTGGTTCTCATGGGGGACTTTAATCACACTGTAATCTGCTGGGAGACCAATACAGCAGTACACAGAAAATCCAGGAAGTTTTAGGAGAATGTTGGGGATAACTTCCTGGTACAAGTGCTGAAGGAACCGACCAGGGACCATGCACAGCTTGACCTGCTGCTCACAAATGGGAAGGAACTAGTAGGAGAAGTAGATATGGGTGGCAACCTGGGAAGCAGTGATCATGAGATGATCGAGTTCCTGACGAAAGGAAGAAAGGAGAGCAGCAAGATACATACCCTGGACTTCAGAAAAGCAGACTTTGACTCCCTCAGAGAACTAATGGGCAAGATCCCCTAGGATGCTAACACGAGGAGGAAAGGAGTCTGAGAGCTGGCAGTATTTTAAAGAAGTCTTACTGAAAACACAGGAACAAACCATCCCGACGTGCAGTAAGAAAAGCAAATATGGTAAGCAACCATCTTGGCTTCGCAGTGAAATCCTTGGTGAGCTTAAAGGCAAAAAGGAAGCTTACAAGAAGTGGAAACTTGGACAGATGACTAGGGAGGAGTATAAATATATTGCTCGAGAATGCAGGAGTATAATCAGGAAGGCCAAAGCGAAACTGGAATTGCAGCTAGCAAGGGATGTGAAGGGTAACAAGAAATGTCTCTACAGGCATATTAGCAATAAGAGGGTGAGCAGGAAAAGTGTGGGACCCTTACTGGATGAGGGAGGTAACCTAGTAACAGATGATGTGGGAAAAGCTGAAGTACTTGATGCTTTTTTTGCCTCTTTCTTCACAGACAAGGTCAACTCCCAGACTGTTGCACTAGGCAACACAGTATGGGAAGGAGGTGGGCAGCCCTCGGTGGAGAAAGAACAGGTTAAGAACATACACAAATTCAAGGGTCCGGATTTAATGTATCCAAGGGTATTGAGGGAGTTGGCAAATGTCACTGCAGAGCCTTTGACCATTATCTTTGAAAACTCATGGAGATTGGGAGAGGTCCCCTAAGATTGGAAAAAGGCAAATGTAGCACTCATCTTTAAAAAAGGGAAGAAGGACAATCTAGGAAACTACAGACCTGTCAGCCTCACTTCAGTCCCCAGAAAAATCATGGAGGGGATCCTCAAGGAATCCATTTTGAAGCACTTGGAAGAGGGGAAGTGATCAGGAATAGTCAACATGGAGTCACCAAGGGCAAGTCATGCCGGACCAACCTGATTGCCTTCTATGACAAGGTAACTGGCTCCATGGAGATGGGGAAGTTGGTGGATGTGAGCACAGCTTTTGATACAGTCTCCCACAATATACTTGCCAGCAAGTTAAGGAAATGTGGATTGGATAAATGAACTGTAAGGTGGATAGAAAGCTGGCTAGATTGTCGGGCTGAATGGGTAGTAATCAACAGCTCAGTGTCTGGATGGCGGTTGGTTTCAAGCAGGGCACCCCAAGGATCGGTTTTGTTCAACATCTTTATTAATGGCTTGCATGAGGGGATGGATGGCACCCTCAGGAAGTTTGCGGATGACACTAAGCTCGGGGGGGAGGGGGGGAGGTAGATATGTTGGAGGGCAGGGACAGGGTCCAGAGTGACCTAGACAAATTAGAGGATTGGGTCAAAAGAAATCTGATGAGGTTCAACAAAGACAAGTGCAGAGTCCTGAACTTGGAACAGAAGAATCCCAAGCACTGTTACAAGCTGGGGACCAACTGGCTAAGCAGCAATTCAGCAGAAAAAGATCTGGGGATTATAGTGGATGAGAACCTGGATATGAGTCAGTGTGCCCTTGTAGCCAAGAAGGCTAATGGCATATTAGGTTGCATCTGGAATAGCATTTCCAGAAGATCTAGAGAAGTGATTATTCCTCTTTATTTGCCACTGGTGAGGCCCCATCTGGAGTACTTTGTCCAGTTCTGCGACTCCCCTCCTCCGCCCCCCCTCACCCCCCGAGAAAGGATGTGAATTCTTTGGAGAGGGTCCAGTGAAGGGCCACCAAAATGATTAGGGGGCTGGAGCACATGACTTACGAGGAGAGGCTGAGAGATTTGGGCTTGTTTAGTCTGTAGAAGAGAAGAGTGAGGGGAGATTTGATAGCAGCCTTCAACTTCCTGAAGGGAGGTTCCAAAGAGGATGGAGAAAGGCTGTTCTCAGTAGTGACAGAATGAGGGGCAATAGTCTCAAGTTGCAGTGGGGAACTCTAGGTTGGATATTAGGAAAAACTATTTCACTAGGAGGGTGGTGAAGCACTGGAATGGGTTACCTAGGGAGACGGTGGAAACTCTTTCCCTAGAAGGTTTTAAGTCCCAGCTTGACAAAGTTCTGGCTGGGATGATTTAGTTGGGGTTGGT
>CM057845.1:89329677-89351544 GCA_030068395.1 Apalone spinifera
GGATGATTTAGTTGGGGTTGGTCTTGCTTTGGGCAGGGGGCTGGACTCAATGACTTCCTGAGGTCTCTTCCAGCTCTAGCATTCTATAATTCTATTATAAAGTATGAGCAACTGCACAGATCTTAGCGCCTGCTTTTCTTATATTTGAATCTCATTACAGATAGAATGCAGGGGCTGAGCAGGACTCGCCCTGAAAAAGCTACTGTGGAAAAAAACAGAATGTGATCAGGTAATTAAAATCTGTATCATAATGCATGCACAAAAGGGGACTGAAGGGAGTTTGACAGGCAAACTTCTCTGGCATTTCCTAACTTCTGAGTGCTTGCTTGACTATGTAATTTGAATATTCTTTTAATAGTTTTTTGTGTGTAATATTGAATACTGGAAGATTTACCTGGCATTGCCTGGATTCTTAACTCAAATAATTTTTGTTTTTCTTCATTTAAATTATCGTGGGGCTGGGAATGAGGGGGTTCAGTATGCAGGCTGCCCTGGGGATAGGACTATCCCAACCCCCTCTCATCACAGCAGGTTGGGGCCAGGTGAAAAGCACCTCTCCATGGCTGCTGCAGCCCCAATGGATGCAGCCAGGTGAGGGGTGTATGTTTGCCTTCTGGGGCAGGTGAAGGTTCGTCTGCCCCCTGCACTTCCCAGGAAGAATGAGGAATGCAGCAAATTGTGCACTTTCCCCTTGCTCCCTGATGCAGGGGAACAGCCAGTAACATCTCTAAACAAAGCCCCCTAAAGGGTGCCTGGAGATGGGAGGCCGGGGGTTGAGGCAGTCCCAGATGTGGGGAAAGGTGCAGCCCCAGCCAGACCCTTTCACTTGCCTGGTCATTCTGTCTCTTTTCTTTATGGTTTTATGAGAAGCAATCCCATTCGAGGCACATCCAATTTTCCTGGCACAACCAAACCCTGACCTTACTTTAAGTGATAATAAGAGGAAGCTGTAGACCAAATTTGGTGGTCCTACCTCTTACCATTTAGAAGGAGTTCTTGAACAAACAGGCAGACACACAGACAGTTGGTCACAGAGACAGACAGACTCTCACAAATATATAGTAGATAAAGGCTATGTCCAGTATCACTACTTCCTGTTAGTAAAGAAGTGTGAAACTTGGGTGATTCCACACAAGAGTTTTTTCAAATCTCTTTGGTTTGCAGCCCATAATTTTTGCCCTCGGTTCCATGCTCCAACGAACCTAAAAGCTTAACTCATTTGAAACCACTGCCTTTCACCTGGGTATGAGTTTACACCATGCAAAGCCACAAGTTTTGAAAGGTTTTCAGAGTCATATCGGTTCACCTTTACTCAAAGGATTCATGACATTTCTTGAATTTCTGTGGGAACCTGGGCTGAGTTTCAAGGTTGTAACACAACAAGAAAATAGGCAAATTTCATGTGGTTTCACATTTATTGTATCAACAGTACTTCATCTCACTGCATGCAGACTGCAGACTTGCAGAAGTGGAAATGCTTTCAAACTCAGGATTTCCTTAACACTTGTGCAGAGGCTTCCTCAAAGTGTACAAAAGTCTTCAACTTTGAGCATGTAAATAGCACCACTAACTTCACTGGAACTATTCACATACAACCCACTACACTTGTACTGACCTAGGCGCAGGTAAACAGGGAAGAAAATGAGTATGATGGGATGGAGATGGGCCCGATGAATTAATACCAATTCTGGCTCCCAACTACTGCTGCTGTCACCTAGTAATATTAAACCAACATGTCTCATAGCTAAGTGCTCAGAACCTAAGTCTGGTGTTCTTGCTGGCCCATTACTCTGCCATGACCATTCTCCTCCATTTGTCTTACATTACAGGACCATGAGTAATGAAGCACCATGCTCAGCAGCCCTACTCTCTTCTAACCTGCAGAACTGGTATCATAGGACACCATTTCAAAATAGGCAAAGTGGATTATTCTGCATTCCTGCCCATTTTTACCTGCTAATGCAATATTCTTTGTCTCCAGGGATACCCAGGTAGCATGGCCGTTCACCAGTAGCAATTAGAAATTTCTCAGCTGTGTACAATTTCTCTTTTCCTTTGTTATTTGTTGCCTATATGCAAAGCAACGAGATATAATTAGTATTTCACACTTTTACCAACAAGAAAATTGCTGTGCCAGAAAAGCATCTTTTCCCAAAAAATTGTAAAAAAGGGATAGAGGACACATTGCTATTCGGTACCTTGACTGTGTGTGGTCCAACAAATTCTCCATAAGCATTCTCGTATGTGACCTTCTTCTCTCTCAAAGATACTCGATAGCCCCAGTTGAGAGAGCCAATATAATTCTGAACAGCTTCTGTCATAGTCTCCCAGCTGTGTTTGACTGTTGGAGAAACAAAAAGATGTCCAGCATTTAACCTGTTTATCCCTCATTTTCCCCAGTCTTCCTTACATTTCCAGTCAGAATCCCACATAACCATAGTCATAGCTGGTCCCATTCACCACTGTGTTACTCCTGTTTCACCCTGCTATACCCCCAGAATGCTGGAATAAGGCAAAATTGGGTCTGACCTACAGTGCTTACCATATGGCTACAACAACAGCCGAAGGTATTATTTTGTCGTCAGTGGACTCCAACCAAGCCATTCAGGATTGTGTCATTTCCTATTTTTTTAACCCTTCAAGCTTTTAGCTTTATCTCAGTGTCAATATTATTCTGCTGACACCTGTAGTGAACAGGTGTCTGTTAAAACCTAAATAGGTTACGTCTTTTTGAGAATTGTTTCTGCATATGCACACTTACGGGGAGCATGCCTGAATCACATCCAGACCCACCTGCATGGACACGTAGGTTCATTGTATTAAGCACTGGAAGTAATCAACGAACTACAAAAATGCATGCTACGCTACTGAGGATCCAATGCTGAGCACTTCTGTTCTGATCCTGCAATGCACGTAAGCCAATATGTCCTCCCACTGAAGTCAATGGTACCACTAGCATTCTTAAAGCTAACACAAGCTAAAGTGCTTTGCAGCAGAGGTGCTGGAGTACTCAGCACCTTGCAGGATAGAACTCTGGATGAAAATTAAAAGATACGTTTTAAAAAATATCCATACCTTTCTCCTCAAACTGCCATCCAAACTTGCGTGAATCTTGCAAGGCTTGTCCTAGCAAAGCTGCCTGGTGCATCAGTTTTTTGGGTATACAACCCACATTTACGCACGTCCCTCCAAGACCTAAGAGAGAAACAGAATATGTTTTAGGTATGAATATTCTTTGCCCTAAAATAGAATCCAAACCTTTTTACTAAGAAATGACTGTTTATAACAACATGATTGTAGCCAGCAGAAATTTACCCCATCTAGTTCCCAGAGGAGTAGGAGTAACGTAGTCCAGCACCATCACTTTCTTGCCATACTTGACAGCCTCCTGGAAAACAAATTAAACACAAATATCTAAATATTTGCATCCATACTACACAACAGTATCATACACTGATGAAAATCAATGTCATTTTGAATTATGTAAAACCACTTGAGCTGCAAGGGCATGGCCAAGCGGTCCCTAATCTTCAGAATTAATCTGAATGCTCAAAAATGAGGAAAAAAAGGCATACAGATTTCTACAAGTCATGCAGTTTCACTTTGGAGGTTAAGGACACTGCTAAAGAACTGATGCTCTCTACTGCAGCCAATCACATTTTTTAAATAATGTCTCAACAACATTCCATGTCTTTTAAAATCCTTCTAACATGATTTATCTGGTTTTCCCTTTAAATGTGTGTTCCTACTGCACTGATCTGACGTGTTCCATAAAAGCTCCAGGAACCAAATTCTGCCCTCAGTTACACACCTGCACATCAATGTGGCACTATACATGAATGCCACATTGATGTGCAGAATTTAGCCCACAATCTGTAAATGTCAAGAGTGGCATTTGTTTTTCAAATTAGTAAACCTGATATCTTGAATGACAACAATTAGCTCATGTATTATTAATTATACTACATTACATGACAGGCTTGCAGCTAAGCAAAACTCTCACTGATTTCACTGTGGCCATTAAAAATAAAAATTATTGATTCAAAAATGAAAAAACCTATGTACACACAGAGAAAAAATCCCAGGTAAAAATAAAAATATATATAATAAATTTCAGGATAGTTTTAAAATGCTCTCAGCAGCTTAATCCAAATGCTAAGAAAACCTCTCGAGTCTTCTCCCAGAGTTTTTAAACAATATCTCTTAGAGGGTGGGCAAGGAAGTCAAGTTTTATTTCACAGTCACTGTGTTACATTTTCATACTTTTCATCTTCAGAACAACTTCTTCTGTAAATGAGGAGACCACTGGGACTAGCTCACAGAGAACAACAGAAGAACAAGAATTAATTTGATGCATCTACAGTATCAGAAATATTTAGACCTCAATTGTCTGTGGCTCGTAAATGTGCAATTTGCCACTCATACCTTGGAAGCAGCCAGACCTCCAGACCCCCCTCCAATGACAATTAGATCATAATCGTAGGAATCCTGCATATGATCATGTTGATTCATTTCAAGTAGTTTTTGAATCTTTCCTTCGTTATGTGCCTGCAAAAAGAAAATGAAAAGATACTGTTTTTTTTAAAAATAGATTTAACAATAGCTCTTAAATCTGAATCAATGACAAAATGAATAGTTCCAGTGAGAAGAAGTTGCTGGGAGAGAGAAAATAAATTTTTTTTGGTAGTTTCAAACTTTCTTATGTGGAAAAGTCTGTTGAAATAACACATTTTATTAAATGCTTTGGTTCTGATGAAAATTATGTAAAACAAAAAGTTTTGATGAAAAATTTCCTTCTAGTTCTATTTGCAACAATAGCTGCTACAAAGCTCTCAGAGACATGTGACCATTTAACATACTGGGATGTTTATTTGGTATGGAAAGTCATTGGGAGCTATACCCATGTACCACAGTTGAGAATCTGGTCCTTCCTCACTAAAGGTCTTATCCTGTTCTACTGAGGTTAATGGAAGTCTGCCTGTAATATCAAGCGTCGGGCCTTGTGGCAAAATCCTGTCTTTTTTATTTAGTAGAAAGTCCCATTGAAGTAAGGCCCCAGAGATTTAACACAATGACTGATTTTTTGGACAGAACAATATGAAGTTTAATGGAATTAATGGAATGTGCTTTGTAGACTGTAAATGTCCAAATGAATAACTATTAGAGCAGAATAACAATGCTAATCTGCAAAGAAAGTGGAGACAAATTCATCCCTGGTGCAACTCCACTGACTTAGTTTGACTTTGTTGCATTTGGTCCCACGATTCCGGAATGAAAGCTAAAAATGTTATGTTAAACCTCAGGGAAAGGCATGCACAAAAAATGTTAAGTATAGTTTTCTTTTCTTTTTACTAGTTAATGTAATTGGTAGAGTGGTAATTGAAATTTGTTTGAAAACTTTAGGGGATGTTTTTAGGGAGTGCAGCATTACTGAATTTTCCTGCTCAGATGGGCTGTAGAAAAAAAATTATAGGAAAGGGCTGCACAGGGAGGTGGGGGATTAATTTTTTTTTTAAACTCATCAAATTATAGACCTGTTGCATTCACTCTGTTAGCATATTGTATTGTATGAACAGGGTCTAGAGCTGATTTAACTATTGTGCATTAAATTGTTCAGACCACACGAACACAAAAGCAGCAGGTTCGTATTTTTGTGCCTAAACAGGGAGTTAAGCTGTTGGAGTATGGATTACAAAGATACAAGAAACACTGGGAGCAGTGTTTGCAAAAATCCAAAAATATCCATTTCAGAACATTTGCATCTGGTCATTCTGGAATGTGGAGCACCACAGAAAAGGTAACATAGCCAAGCTGGGGCTGAATTACCTTCTCCAGATGATGAATTTTGCAAGATCAGATGGGGCATGACAAGCATCCTCCTACCCCCATGTTATAGTTCTACACAGACCTCAGACTGAGCAGAGAAGCCTCTGCAGGATCCAGGGGAGGGGGAAAGTGACAAATCCCTCTTTGGCACAAAGGGATTGAGAGGCAATCATGCATATATCAGAGCTGGGTGTTGAGAAAGGAGGAGATGTGGCGCACATTCTATCAGCATCCTCTGTTGTTCTGTTTCTTTCAGACAGCAAGGAAAGAAAATAATTGAAAGACAGAAAAAGAATATGGGAAAATTTGATTGTAACCCCCCCCCCTCCAAATTGGCAGGGGGTTCAAGGAACAAGAACAGCACTAGAAATTACTCACTTTAATAAACTAACTACATTTCAAGACCCCTTCAAGCATCTATCTATCTATCTACCTATCTATCTATCTAATTACATGCCCAGCACATTTTTGTTGATTTAGCTGTTTGAACTACATTGTGAGGTTATCTCCATGGATCTCAGTGTGGAAGTACAAGAAGAGAGCAAATGCATCAGATAAAGAAACCTATTAGGAAAACAGTAAATTCACAGAACAAAATCAGGAAGTAATGAATGAACAGATCAAGCAATTCTCTACCCATCTCTCTGCCCCCACTTCTCCAAAAATACTTCACAGTAAGCAAATATGACGCTATCATTTATATCACAAATCTCACACACGAGAAAATTATCACAAATCATCCTTATGTTCTGAAGTCTCACTGAAATCACAATACATTTCTTGCTTTTTGGTGTTTCATTCCATGAGCATACTGTATTGTCCAAAGAGTCAATATTCTACCATATACAAAGTACTGTGACTCTCACACTGAACGGACATCGCATGTAGTGTATTAGGGAACCGGAGCTAAGGTTCAGAGTAGCTACTACTCTGATTTTAGGCTAGATATTTCAGCCTCCTAGCCACAGCACAAGTCAACCTCACTGAAAAGCCACATCTCATTATTTTGAACATGTCTGTGCTTTGAAGGGTCTCCCAGGATGCCAGTGTTTCTCAAAGTGGGCTTCAGGCTCGCTTTGCAAAAGCCTCTAGCAGGCCCATGCTCCTTTGTTTACTAAGAGGGTCCATAGTCATGGAGCCTCGTGGCTCCCATTAACTCCAGTTCACCATCAACTCCAGTTTGCCAGGCTCTGTGGCTGTGGACCCTTTAGGTAAACAAAGCAGTGTGATCCCGCTAGTGGCTTTCCCAAAGCACACCCGCGGCCCACTCTGAGGAACACTGCAGGATGCCTGTAACAGCATGCTATGCTAGCAAAGTGCTCTTTGGGTGGACACGGCTTATATTTACTAGTGAAGCTTAATCCAGCCAACAGGCTGAAAAATACTATATCATGACAGTCATACCATCTGCATGGAGGGCTTTTGCCAGCATAGTTCTGTAAGTCAGACATCATATCTCATCTACACCCCTGACCAATATAGCTATGCAGGCAAAAGTCAGTAGTATAGACTTGGCCATTGAAAGCTAAATCAGAAGCATCAGATATCTACTATATATTTTAGAGAGTTTGTATGTGTGTCTGTCCATCTGTCTGTGAGTCCGTTTGTTCAAAAACTCCTCCGAAATGGTAAGAGTTAGGAGCACCAAATTTGGTCTGCAGCTTCCTATTATCATACTTTAAAGCAAGGTCAGGGTTTAGTAGTGCCAAGATAATGGGATGTGCCTGGAATGGGATTGTTTCTCATCAAACAGAAAGGGAGGGATTTGACAGCAAGGACAGTTACATTCATGCATGACCACATAGGGGCAGCAAGTGCCTTAGCCCTGGGAAGCAGCTAGCTGCTGGCCAGCCACAGGATATCCACTAGCCCAGCCTGCTCTGGGGAGCAGCTGCCAGCCACTGCATGGCCCTGCTGCCATGGGACACTCCTGGGCCACCATTGCGCGTGGCCCCACTGCCTCAGGCTGACCCAGGGTGGCCTGGGCGGCTCCCCTCCTCAGGACCCAGGCAATGCCAAGTAAGTCTTCCAGTTTCTTCATAATTATGGGCTGCTTTTTAAAAATGAAAACAAAACCCTGAAGGCATCAGAAGCTGAACACATGTATACACACAAACACACACAAAAAACCCCACGGAAAAAGAATACTGCTTCTAAAAATTTAGATTTGGTTCCCCTTTTGGAACATGGCCTTTGCCCTATGATTGGGTTCAAGTTCTATTTCTTTTAGTACAGCTTAAGAAGGAAGCACTTATTGAACTGTGTGAAATACTGTTTTATGTAGTTCACGTTTATAAAAGTTTAAAGAGAAAGCGTGCTGTTCTTTTCCACCTCTTTTCCTCAAAAAAGGCATCCTTTTCTTTGTCTGATGGCAACAGCCCTATCTGAGGATAGACAGCTCTCACACACCTATCAAACTTAATTAGTGAGAAAAGCCTCCCTTATGAAGCACACATAAAACGACATTATAACATACATATAGCATATCTGGAGATGATCCTTTTAAATCATGCTTTAAATTTTTTTAAGAGAATGTATCACATAGGTTATGAAACTATTCTGAGTCTTTACTACATCAGTAGTTCTCAACTTTTTCCATATCAAGATTCTTCCCCTCTTCTCTCCCTTCATCCCCTCCCCACATCACAACTCTCTCCTGATCTAGCCAATATATGCTTCCCGTTTAGTAATATGGAAAAAGAAAGGTGACTGTAACTCAAGGCTGACCCTCCCCCCCAAAACACACAGTTAAAAGGAAGTCTGTATCTACACTGATTCTTATCTTCAAACCTAAAAAGTTATAAAGATCAGTTCATGTTGTTTCTTTCCCTACCTTTACAGTTTTGTCATAATCTCCTATTTGCTTCTGTTGCACAAATACAATTGGCACTGAAGTTTCCATGGTTAGTTCATACAATGCGTCTTGCAGCTTCTGCCCATCCTCTGAAATAAAGTACAAAAGAATACAGAGTCTAAAAGTCTTCCTTTATGAAGGCGACACTGTGAAGTGAAATCACAGAGGGGTGTGGCTTTCTGTTACTCAAGGATGATCACTCATTTCCCCACACATTGGATTACATTTCAATGCAAGCCTATTTCCTAAGGCAATGATGAATCACATGCAAAGTTAGGATGACTTGCTATATTTTATATTATACGCCAGTCTTCTGAAGAAGTGGGTTTTGCCCATGAAAGCTCATGATATCATCTACATGTTTTGTTAGTCTTTAAAATGCTACTAGACTATTTGTTGTGTTTTAAGTTTTTTCTGTTACAGACTAACTCGGCCACCCCACCGAAGCTTTTGCTATATTTTAGTCTGCTGAAATCCAATAAATTGATCAGCTAGGAGTCCTGCCAGTTCACTGGCATATTTAGGGAAAAATAACAAAATCAGATTTTCTGTGATTATGTTTTTAAACACAACACTTTTAAAGTAAATTACTACCAATATTCTCCCCCTCTCCTCTGTCCAGAAAAAGAAAAACTCATTCTCCATTAGTTTTTCATGCTACCGGTTGGACTTCCCAGGTCCGGCACCCTCGGGGCCTGACTGGTCCTGGCTGAGGGATTTTGTGGGAGGGAGGGAGGGAGATCATTTCTAACCCCCCTGCTGCTGGCCCCACCCCCTGCCCTGCCGCCCCAGCAAGCTTCCTAGCTCCTGTCCCCGCCCCCAACCCAGCTGAGCTACGCATCAGACTTCCTGGCCCCCACTTCCCCTCTCCCTGGCAGCTTCCTGGGCTCCCAGGCCCCCGGGCAACCCAGCAGGGCCACACATTGGGCTTCCGCCCCCACATCGCACTGGGCTCCCACAGCCCATCCCCGCTGCATCAGGCCAGGCTCCCGACCCTCCCAGCCCCCTCAGTGCACCAGGATTCTCTGATCCTGGAACATCTGTGGTCCAGTACCAGAGTCTCCCTGGTTCACAGAGATGCACCCTGTACGATCTTACAAAAACATATTCAAAGCTGGGGAGGGTTCTCTTTTGGTTAGTTTCTTCAAGACTCTTCCTTCAATTGCATCGGTTGATATGACTCGGATTATCATTTTTCAAGTTCCCAAATAGAGGGCCTCATCAAAGGGAACAGGATTAGAGAAAGGGCTAAAATGCAGGGGGGGGGGGGGAAGAACAGGATTAGAGGAGGGGCTAAAATGCGGGGGGGGGGAGGGAGATTGCTGGAGAAGTATTTAGGGAGTGGGGGTTGTACTGGCAGGGAGTATTTGAAGGTTCTGGAGGAGGTTGCTAGGCAGTGCTGGAAGGGCATACCTGCAGCTTAACACTCAAGGTGGGAATCAGTGTGCACTCCCCATCACAGTGGCAAGCCAGTTGGTGCAGGCCCAGGGTGCGGCTGTCCCCATGCCCAGGGCAGGGAGCCTTGGCCTGGGCCTGTCACCTCTAAGGCCGCGAAGCAGGTGACACGGCTAACAGGCACTTGGCAACTCTTCTTACCTGGCAGGCCGGGGTGAGCTCGGTGGGATTCCACAGCTGCACATGCAGTGTCTAACGGAGTGTGGAGACAGCTCTTTCTGAACTGCAGTGCTTACTCCGCTAGTCCCCAGACATTTCTTATTTGAAAAAAATCTGCCCACATGGAGAGCAGACTACAGGTTGGACCTCCCTTATCCAGCACCCTCAGGACCTGACCCATCCCAGATGAGGGAATTTGCCAGATATGGGGAGGTCCCCTGCCCCGGCTGCCCAGGATGCTCTCCCTCCCTGCAGCTGGCTCTCTCCAGCCCCACTGCCACTGGGCTCCAGCCTGCAGGGCTTGGACTTGGGCTCCGGCCCACTGGGGCTCCCTTGGGACAGAGCTCTCCAGCTGCTGTGGCCCCGCTTCTCCCTCTCTGTATAACAAATTAGCAGAAACAAACTAACATTCTCCAATCCAGGCAATCCTGATGATTTATGATCTGACTCAGCACAAACTGCAGAGGAGAGGCAAGGTCATAAAAACAAAAGAATGTCCACACTGGGTCAGACCAGAAGTTCATCCAGCCCAGTATCCTGTCTTCCGACTGGCCAATGCCAGATGCTCCAGAGGGAGTGAACAGAACAAGCAATCAAGTGATCCCTCTCCTGTCACCCATTTCCAGCCCCTGACACACAGAGGACATCATTCCTACCCATTCTGGCTAAGTAGTATTGATAGACCTAACCTCCATGAATTTATCTAGTTCTTTTATTACACACAACAGGTTCTATGACCAGCTCTGCTCCTGAATCTCCATGTAACTTTGGTCAAGTCACATAGGGCTTGATTTTCAGTAAGGTGGTCAGCGTGCACTTGTTTATTTAGCTGTGCTCATACGTCACCTGCTTACTACAGGATGCACCGTGCAGATTCTGGCTCATATATGCACATGACTAGGCACCCACCTGTCTGAATATGTGCATTTATATCTTGTAGTGAGCACACAAAGGAGAAATGCAACTGTGCACCCAAATGCAGACAGATCAACTTACTGAAAATTAGGCCTTAACTTCACTATTCCCATTTCCTACTCCATAACATAGGAATAATACTCTGATTTCCTAGAAGGTGCTTAACCCCCACCATCCCACAGGCCCTATCCCCCACTGAAACCCTTCTCCCAATGTCCCACCCATCCTCTACCCACCCCGAACCCCACCTCTTCGTGCCCTGTTCTATCCCCTCCACCCAGTGTGCCCTGCCCTCGCGCTGCCCCTTCTGTTCCCAGCACTTCCTGCACACCACTGAACAGTGAATTCACGGTAGGTGGGAGGAGCTGGGAGAAGCTGATGGGGGAGGGGGGGGCGCAATGGTGGGTGCGGAGCACACACTATTTTTTCCCTGTAGACACACTGTCCCTGGAGCACCCTTGGAATTGGTGCCTATGAAAATTGTGAAAAATCATTAGTTAAGGGCTGTCAAGTGCTCTGAAAATACACAGTGTTATGCACGTGCTAGGCACTGTTATTATCTAAAAGACTTAACATTCTAGTTCGGGGAAACACTGCGTAGGAACCAGTTCTAACCAGGAAGTCAGCCACTTTAAGGGGCAGCCTTGTTTGAGCCAGAACCCCTCTGCAAACAGGTGTTTGGGTCTGGTAGGGGCAATTATCAGAAGCATGTGCCTGGTAAGTCCTTGATTCCTGCCAAGGTTGAAAGCACTGCACTGAGAGTGAGCACTCCAAGCAGCAGCTTGACTCTTGCGGCAGGGGGACTCCCAGGAAGACAGTGCAGGGATGGCCAAACTGGCTTACAAGCCACATGCACCTCTATTATGGTTAAAAGGTAGGGGTCGCAGAACATCCCATCCCCCCTTCTCCACATACCAGACTGGGGGCAGAGGAAGGAGTGTGGGACCTCTGCATTAGCGCAGGGTGGTGGGGTAAATGCTTTTGCCCAGCATTGGGCGGAGTCCTGTGATTTCAGTCCCATGGGGCACACCTGCTAGGGGTTCAGCAAAAGCACGACTGAAAGCTTGAGCCCCGCAGGTGCCTCCAGCAGGGCATTTGCCTAACCCCTGGCAGGCATGCCCAAGCTCTTGAATGTCTAAAGATTGTCACAGACGTGGCTCAGAGTCAGTAAGTTTGGCCACTCCTGGTCTATAGGAAGACTGGGGAAAAGCTGTCAGGCAGGGGCGCTGGAACAATTTGTAGAGTGTGGGGGCTAAGCCATTGAACCAAACTATAAACCCTGCACATAATGGAAACCACTTCAAGCCAGGAGGTGCAGCAGAAACCACATCTATGTTGCCAGGCGCAGAGAGGCTCTGACGAGAAAGCCCCTGGGTTGAAGGAAGGGCGGCTGCTGGACTTTGAACTGTTTGATGTGGGGATTTGCTATAGATTGTCAGTGCAATTAATAAATGGTGGCCTTAGGAAAGGGCCTCAACAGACTCGGAGTGTGGTGTTTAATACTTCCTGAGCTGAAGGGACAGGATAGCAGCCTGCACTAACTATGTTAAGAGGTGGGTAACTGGCTAATCACGTAATCGATGCAATCTGTATTGACTACATGATTAGTCAATAAGGGAAGGCGCTCAGTTCTGACTCACGCTGGGCCTGGGACCTACCCCTGCTCTGCAATGTAGTAAGAGCCGCCCCGCTATTGCTACATTTAAAATGCGGAGCCACAGCAGGGGTAGCTCCCAGACCCGGCGTGAGCCAGGACTGAACTGGGATTGCTCAGTCCCAGCTTGTACCAGGTCCAGCAGCCCCTACCCATGGAGAGACCCAGCAGAGAGCTGGGACCCCTCGCAGACAGTGGCTGCTGCCAAAGCAGCCTGTGTTCGCAGCCAGGCTAGGCCTTCTGTGGGCAGAAGCTGCTTCCCGGCAGCCTCCCCCTTCTAGGCAGCAGCGCAGGGGGTGGGTAGGTGGCCGCATAACCACGGTGCTGGGGGGAACCGTCTTTTAAGCTGGCTTCCCCCAGCACTGGCTTCTGCTTCCCCCCACCTTGCTGCCTCAGGGAGGGAGGGGAATCGAGTAGTCAACTCAACTACAAAGTAAGCCTAGGCTTATTGGGAAGTCAACTACTCAATTTCTCACTTACATCTCTAGTACATACTGAGGAATGCTGGGACACAGGTTTTGAATACCTGCCAGGATTTTTATTGAAATAAAACATTCCCCATGCCGGGGGAGGGAGGGGAGAGGAGAGCCACACACTTACAAAAAGCCAGAGTTCTGTGGACACAAAACAAATGAACCACATGTTGTAGTCCTATAACAAGTTTAAACAACTTTAGGAATGTTCATGTAAAACTATACTCTTAAATTAGATACAAATGTGATGGTTGGACAAGGCACATAGTATACAAACAGCTCTAGTTACCTCAAGTATCTACCAGAAAAACTTAGTCAAATATTCACAGCTTCTTGGACACTCCCTTGTAGCACTGGGCAAACTTCCAGAGATGAATGACAAAGCAAAAAAAACGCTTTTCATATCCTGTTTGTTCGTTCTGGCACACACTCAGTATTAATGGCAATTACAATAATGCAGAGAGTTGGTGAATCAGTATTTTCCCTCAGATAAACTGGCATATTCCTCAGGGTGACATTCCTCAGAGCAACATTCCGAAGCAGGTCTTGGATCTCACATCTAGCACAGTCGGATCCTTCTGTGAGAGAGGGCATTTAGGTCGCTCCCATAGCTGGTGTAAATCAGCAGAGCTCTAATGAAGTTATGACTTCAGTGGAGCTATGCTAATTTACACCACGTGAATATATGATCCACTGTAATATTAAAGAAAATATTTAACATCCTCACCCTGTAACTGAATATACATTGATGTTAATCATACTATGTGATGGACTGTGTCTTAAAGGCACAGCCCTGTACTGACGTGATGATTCTTGCCAGAAACTTAAGGAAGCATGAATTGGATAAATGGATTGTAAAGTGGATAGAAAGCTAGCTAGACTATCGGGCCCAACGGGTAGTGATCAACAGCTTGATGTCTGGTTGGCGGTCGGTTTCAAGTGGAGTGCCCCAAGGATCAGTTCTAGGGCCAGATTTGTTCAACATCTTTTTTAATGACCTACATGAGGAGACGGATTTCACCCTCAGCAAGTCTGCAGACAACACTAAGCTAGTGGGAGAGGTAAATACTTGGGAGGGCAGGGACAGGGTCCAGAGTGACCTAGACACATTGGAGGATTGGACCAAAAGAAATCTGATGAGATTCAACAAGGACAAGTGCAGAGTCCTGCACTTGGGATGGAAGAATCCCAAGCACTGTTACAGGCTGGGAACCAACTGGCTAAGAAGCAATTTGGCAGAAAAGAACCTGGGGATAACAGTGGATGAGAATCTGGATATGAGTCAACCGAAAGCTATTAGGCCTTAGGGTGCATTAGGAGGAGCATTTCCAGCAGATCTAGAAAAGTGATTATTCCCCTTTATTCGGCACTGGTGAGGCCTCATCTGGAGTATTGCATCCAGTTCTGGGCCCCACATTACAGAAAGGATCAGTGAAGGGCAACCAAAATGATTAGTGGGTTGGAACACATGACCTACGAGGAGAGGCTGAGGGATCTGGGCGTATTTAGTCTGCAGAAGGGAAGAGTGAGGGGGGATTTGATAGCAGCCTTCAACTTCCTGAAGGGAGGTTCCAAAGAGGCAGGAGAAAGCCTATTCTCAGTAGTGACAGATGGCAGAACAAGGAGCAATGGTCTCAAGTTACAGTGGGGGAGGTCTAGGTTGGATATTAGGAAAAACTATTTCACTAGGAGGGTGGTGAAGCACTGGAAAGGATTATCTAGGGAGGTGGTGGAATCTCCATCCCTAGAGGTTTTTAAGTCCCATCTTGACAAAGCCCTGGCTGGGATGATTTAGTTGGGACTGGTCCTGCTTTGGCAGGGGGCTAGACTCGACTTCCCGAAGTCTCTTCCAGCCCTACGATTCTATGATGAGGACAGAGCACAACTCAAGCAATTTGTGGCATTCTGAAAGTGTGAGGAGAGAGGGAAGGGAAGTAGGAAGTGCAGGGCTCCAGTGTACTAGGCTGCGAGAGGAGCATGGGGGGCCGGGAAGCAGACTGGGGGGGTCTGCAAGCCACAGATGGAACCGCAGAGGGCCGCAGTAGCCTGAGATGAAAGAGGGCCATTAATGCAGCCCACTCGCTGTTCTTAGTTGCCCTTAACTGATCTAGCCCCTCAGCAATATGAGCAAGTTGGTCAGTTAAAGATAATCTCAATGGGGGTAATGAACACACAAAGCACTTCACACATCTCTCAATGACAACAGTGTAATCCCGGAATAACCCACTGATGTGAGAGGAGTGGCATTACTGTGATACCGTAAGTGAGATCACAATCAAGCCCTGTAGGTGTGAATGAAGGTGTAAATTACATCAGCGTAGCCTCACCTTTCAATTTAGCAACTTGTCTTTCATGTGTTTGGGAAGCACTGTACACGTAAAAGCATTTTCATTACAATCTCACCTTCTCTCAGCTAAATCATTAAAAGAAAATGACAGCTAAATCATTTAAAGAAAAACAGTATATAATGTAAATCCCAGCAATAATCAGTGTTCCCTATAAGTTGTGTGCTTGTGTAGCCACTCAGGGGAGATTCAAATGCCACTCACCTGATTAGCAGAGTACCCAGAGCTAGTTTTTTTGGTGGTGCACAAGCCTCAGTCCACACATGGATGGAAAAGATTAGAGAGAAAATTGACCACGAATATAGTGGAATTAAACACACAATGGCAATTAATTCCATTTGGTACTGTGGTTTTAACTAGGGATGATAAATTGTGTTTAATCAGCTAATTGAGTAGTTGATGGGGGTACCTGAGCGCAAGCCAGGAATCAGCTGTCCCAGCTTTCGCCTTGGTTCCATACGCTGCACCTCTGCTTTTTAAATGTATTAAAAGCCACAAGGGTAATGCTTATCAGGTAATCAACTAGTCGCTTCCATCCCTAGTTTTAACATGTCAGGCAGTGGTTAATCTCTATAGTTGTTCTGATGAGGCAAGTGGGGAAATGCTTTGCCTGATTTACAAGAATATCTATGCTCTCCATGAGGAAGAGACTCCAAAAAAAAGTTTGTCTTTAGACTATGAGGAAGAAGGGCAATCTCATTATTTGCAGATACAGCCAACGAGGAAGTACTCACAGGAAATGTTAGGAAAGACTGTGGTGCTTACAGACTGTCAGTGTATTTATTTGCATACAAAAAACTCAACTGCAAAATGGCCTTACCTGTCTGGTCTAGTTCAAGTGAGCAATAGGAAACACTCATGGATTTGAATAGCTCCTTCACCTGTATAAACCAGAGTGCATAAATATTGGCATTAATACAAAGCACTAAATACCAATATTTTACTTTTTCCCTTTATTATGCCATCCTTTTATCTGCTATCTACATCTAGCCCATAAGAATCCCCCACTGAGAGGCAATGATGAATGGCTAGAGAAGAACCTCAGAGGTCATAGGTTCTCTTCCTGGTTGAGCCATACACTGCCTCACTGTGTCCTTGCACAAGTCACTTAACTAGTCTCTGGGACAAACTGGACCTTACTCCCAATGGTGAGCAATTACTCTTACACAAGAAATCCCACTGAGTTCACTTAGGGGTCATAGGCCAGTGGTGTAAGTGAGAGCAGTTCCAAGGCTGCTCTAACTCACCCAGAAGTGTAAATTGGCCCACCGATCAAACACCTGGCACTGGCTACCCAATGCCCTTCCTCCATTGAAGTAACCTCCCAAGCAGAACATAGATGCAGGGTCAAATCTGGCCTTTTTTGTTATAAATTTAATTTTGATGAGCCCTCTAAAATCCATTAAAATGGAGTCACATTTGCCTCATGGTAAGTCAGAAGTGAGGTAGATTGTTCTGCCATATCTGAAGTTAGTCAGGCAAGGCATTATTAATTCTGACACCTTAAAAATAGAGGCAAACACCAAAGTTCCAAAGATCTTACTTTTTTCTCCATTTTTGCCTCTGTCCTTATCAATATCCTGAGAATATCAGACTCTGACACTATCTTATCTGTCCATTATAAATTTCATTTTACTATTGACCACAAGGACTAGACTGACAATCTTACTTATGCTGTGGTTGTTCTGCTCTGTGGCTATTAAAGTCTTAGGGCACATCTACACAGCAGCGTTATTTCGAAATAACTAAGTGAGTGTCTACACAGCAATGCCGTTATTTTGAAATAATTTCAAAATAACAGGTGACTTATTCCGAAATCCCAGGATGTTGCCCAGGGATTAAACGAAGCCGGGGAAGGCCCATCAGGTGAGCTCCATGACTGTCCCTACACACACCCAGCTCGGCCTTCTTGACCTGGACATTGTGCAGCAGCCTGTGCACGTGGGTGCACATGGAGCACCAGTCCGGAGCACACAGCCCCAGTAGGCTGCCAGAGAGGACCTTTGTGCTCCTGCTCACAGGGTTCCTGCACAGGCCTGCCTTAGTCCCAACCCCGTGATGGAACACCCTTCCACCACAAGCCACCACTAAGGAGGCATGGGGCCTGGACACACACACACTGCAGTGATGCACGCAGCACATGGTCAGGCCCACACTCTTGGGGCAGCATCCGCACCTGGGGAAACATAACAAGGCAGAGGACACTGAGCCCCTGCTAGGAGAACCTGCTGGGTGGGGAAAGAAGTGGAAGGGATTCCAACAGCATCCTCCCTTGGCAAGCGGCATCTGCTGCTCTCACATACCTCCCCCAACACCCTCCCCACTTCCTCCAGCAGGCAGGGATATGTCTTCTCCCAGCGGGACACCACCACTGCCAGTCCCGACCTGTGCATAGCACAGAGGAAAGCTGAGCTGCCCTGTTGCTCGCCTCCTGCCTGCAGGCTCCTGGCTTGGCCAGCACCTTCCTATGCCTGCTTGTCCCCAGGACGTGGGGGAGCAAGGCTCCCTCTGGGGACATCTGTGCCCCTGCAGGAAGGGGCCTGCTGTCTAGGCCACTAGATATTTTAAAAACTGATTTACTAACTTGAAATAAAACTTCTGTTACTCCTTGAGAAAAATATAAATTCTTTTTAAAATTACACCCATTAGAGTAAAACTGTAAAATTAATATGTAGAGGCATATGCCAGTAGTTACAATAATAAATGAAAAATGTCTTTACGTAGATGTGAATTGCCTTCTGGGGAATTTCTCAACCTGAATCAAAGTTAAACAAGTTAACTTGTTTACAAGTTATCCATAATGGCAAGAAAAAGCAGTCACCTTTTAACAGAAAGATAATCCTTAGTTAATCAAACCCAATGAATAGGCACAAAAGACAGGAACTATTTCTTCACAGTTCTGTTTCTCCAAAGAACAAACCAGATAAGTTAGTAACTTTTCAAAAAATCTCTAAAAAGTGAAGCAAGGGTATTACAGAAGCAATGTAACTCAAGAGGAGGCATTGACAAAGGGATGCTAGATTCCATACCAGAATGAATAAGAAATCTCATCTGGATTACATATCTGAGGGCCTGACCCAAACCCTTGAGGTAAGTAGGAAAACTCCAATATTGGATCAGGTCCTGAATGAATGGACTGGGATGAAAAACCAAAATTTAGCCCTTGCAGCTTAATTTACAAATGGAAAACATCTGGAAATAGAGCATTCTCCACCCATGTGGAGTCATGCTGAAGTCAATGGGATTTGCAACTCAGTTACTTTATTAAAATGGAAAGAAATGGGACTTGTTAAACTATGACAAATCCTGTCTATCTCTGCTTGAAAATTAACACATTACCTTAGCAGAGAGACTGCATGCTGCATTACTGAAGATCATAACTGTGTTTTGATCTATATAGGCTTGTATTTTAGCCCGCAGGTCTGTATCTTTATTTTTGCAGGAAGCTGTAATGGCTTGTCCATTGTTTGCATGCTGAGCTACATGGTGATAATCTTCTGTTGCTATAAGAAAATTAAAATAAAAGAGGAGCAATCAAAAACCAAATTGCAAAATGGTTTATTATACAGATGACATGCTGAAAAGAGGTTCAGGTGAAATTAAAATATTAATAATGTATTTCAAAAGGCTTTTTAAAAATATTTCCCTATTTTTAGACACCTTGTTCAATCACTCTCTCTGTCCCCTCTCCTACCAGCAGGCAAAGTCTAAAAGCCTTGATATACCTCCTTTTTGGGGGGCATAAGGATCTTGCAGAAAAAGGGGTTTTTGTGCAAAAAGAAAACGTCCACTCTGCTTGTTTTTGCGCAAAAACGGATCGGCAGAAAGTATGCAAATGAGATCACAACTCATGCAAATAGCCTAAAGGTACAGCTATACTTAGTGCTGGGGGTTGATTCCCAGCTTGTGTAGGCATTCTTGTGCTAGCTCGCCACAAGCTAGTGTGTTAAAAACAGGAGCGTAGCTGCGCTAGCACAGGCAGTGGCAAGCAGCAGCACAGGCTAGCTGCCCTGAGTACCAACCCTCCTGAACCCAGTGGACACATACTTGGAATAGCTAACCTGTCCTGCCACTCATAGCTGCACATACTACCACAGCTACATTACTGATTTTAGTCCATTGCCTCAAAGACAGTTAGTGTGAGTTTGTGTACATTTGCTGGGAATCACACCCCTAGCTTACTGTAAATACAGCCTAAGCATGTGTGGCAAAACTCCCAATGACTCTAATGAGACCGGGTTGTCAATACATGTCATTTTATGAAAACTCCTGACCATTCACATTTTTTGCCCTGGAAACAATAGCTGAGGCAAGCTTTCAGGTCCATGAAGGTAGACCCTATAACCTTGCAGACCCTGATTACTAGGGTCCACCTATTCAGATCTCACTGCAGAACTGGAGCCTTCGGCATCATCAGCTGAGCACCAGCGTTCCAAGAGAGACTCATGCCTTTATCGTATTTTTTCCCACATGATTGTGGCACGTTTTCTGTGAAGCATATGGGGATTGAATCATGAGACTCTAATTAATGTTAATGGAGATGTTGTGCATGAGGGTAAACAGATTATGTGCTAATTTTAAATCTTTCCACAGCATTCATAATATAAATTACACAATCTTAGTATAGAGCTAGATTGTAACAATTAATCCAATAGCTCCTAAACTTTAATAATACCCCTCTCAATGACTGAATTTACTACTAATTATTTACTAATACTAATTTGCTTCAGCACACGAATACTTCCATCTCCCATTTTATTTTAAAATTAAATTTAACTGGTTAAAATAAACAAATATAAAACTACTGTAGTTTTGTACTACACTATAACTTCTATATTCTGGGGGCCCCTATTTGGGAACACCCATTGTAGGGACCCTGACAGGCGGAAGCGGCTCTGTGCGCTACCCCTCTCCTTCCTCATCAGCTGGGAGAATGGCAGCACAGGTAGGCACTCTGCCAGAGGCTTTTCAATATCACTCCCATACTGGGGAGAAGGAGGGGGGCGGGAGTTCCTCAGAGCATCTAGAGACATGGAGCACCAGGTAAAGCACCCTACGCCCATTTCCCTCCCTTCTTCCCTCCCTAGCCTGGCAAAATCTTTATTCCAGTAAACCTTGTTTCCCAGGACTGTCAGATTAAAGAGGTCCCATAAAATGCTTTATATTATACATTTAGTTGTAACTTATGAGAACCATCTTATAACAATAGTTCTTAGCACACTGGCTCTGATCCCTCAATTTCAAGGAGCATTTAGAAGCCTAAATACTTGTGTGCATTTAGTCTATGACCTTTGGGCCATAGTCTATTTTTGGAATATTATACAAATATTATCTAATGATATTATGTGTCCTGTCTCTCCATTAACCCCACTAATATTTATTTTTCCTTCTCACAAAATACTTTAGAACCCAATCCTACAAACTAAATGGATTATAACTGCATATATGAGTAAAGGCTTGCAGGATCAGATCCTAAAATTGTGAACACCTTTTAGTTATTTATAAAGCATCACACACATTTATAATGTAATAAATACAAATATTAGTTAAATATATAGTTCGCATTTAATAAAATTCAATGCATTATATAATCTAACATTTCATGATCTTTTGGATATACCCATACAAATTATTGTTTTTATATAACTAATTTACTTTGGAACAATGGAAGATCATTTTAACAGGACTAATAAGATGAAGCATACTGTAACTAGCATCAACTAAGTGATTGGTCTCTATAAAGTCTGTACTGGCATTTGTTTGAGATGACCTACATGTCTGGATGTCCTGCTTTGCTGCTCATAATTACTGTGGTCAGCACAGATCTGGGGCAACCACAACTAGTTTTTCTGGCACGCATATAATGGATTAAGACTACCTAACTAATAAGCTTTCAAAATGAAATTGTAAATGAGGAATCATCATCATCATCAAGTGGATATGTTTCCAATGGGATCCCACAGGAATTCGTTCTTGGCCCTGTGACATTTTTATCATTGATGTACAAGAAAACATAAAATGATCACTTAAAGTCTGCAGAAGACACAACACTTGGGAAAGTGGTAAACAACAAAGAAAACAGGTCACTAACTGAGAGCAATCTGGATTGCTTGGCAAACTGGGTACAAGGAAACAGTATGGCTGTGTCTATACTGGCGCGATCTTGCGCCAGAGCTATGCAAATGA
>CM057845.1:89373549-89383771 GCA_030068395.1 Apalone spinifera
GCCGGGGCCGCGGCCCCTTTGCCTTAGAGCAGCGCGGCGTGGGACTGCGGGGTGGGGGCCGCCCGTGGGGCTTCAGGGGGAGGGGGCGACCTTTCCGGCCCATCCCCGGGCTCCTCCGCCTCCCCCCTGTTGGTGTCCGAGCCCTTGGTGCAGCCACAGCAGCTCCCCCCTCGGCTGCCTTCCTGGGCTCGTGGCTGGGAGGCTGGTGCAGCATCTCCATGAGCCTGGGGTCAGCGCTAGGACAACCCGGCTCCTCGCTGGCGCTAACTTGGCAGCTCTCTCCCCGGCCCAGATCCCTTGAACACTTTCAAGGGAGCTTTAGGGTGAGGCCCTAACTCCCCCCAGGATGTGGTGAGAGTCAGTAACCGGACAGGAGCTTCGGATTCCCCAGTAGGGAGGCAGTGGCTTCTATTTTAGAGAGGAAATAATCGGTTTTAGTCTCGCTCTATTTTTATACACATGCACCATTTCATAGACAAAAAGCTGGTACAGTATCTTGAGTCTTCTGGCAAACCTTCCCCTTAGGATCAGAAAGTAAGTGGTGAGAAGAGCGGACTTTCCCTTCCTAGAGATGTACCTTCCAGCAGTAGTTGTCATTTCAGTGCTAATTGAGACTTCTGAACAAACTGATAAAAATAAACTTTTGTAATGTTCGGAAACTTGATGTAAATCAGTAGACAAGAAAGGGTGTCTTGTGAAGCCAGTTGGATTTTAAACTTTAGGCGATTTTGGCTGTGGATGCATTTGGTGCCTTACAAAACTTGCAATATTTTCATGATATTTAATTCATAAAGCTTATTTAAATGTAAAGATTTCCCTTTTGTGTTTATCACGTAGGCACACTCTGTTCAATTGCATTAGAAGATAGTGAAATGTATTAGGCTGATAAATCTGAGAGCAATGCAAAAGTAACCAATAACAGAAGTTGACTAAACCTAGATTTGATTTTTTTTTTTAATTGACAGTGGGTGAGGGAATATCTTTTATTGGACTAACTTCTGTTTGTGAGAAAAAGCAAAGTTCTGTATAGACTGCCTTGAGAATAAGTTGGAGGAAAAAAACCATAAAGGTCCAATAAAACATCAAAAACTAGTACTGTATATGACTTGTCAAGCTTGTAAATTTTGCAGACCACTCCAAAAGTGTAAAACTGCACCAATTTTTTTTACCTATGAAAGCTCATGATATTGTATATTTTTGTTAGTTTCTAAAGTGCCACAGGACTACTTTTAAAAAAAAGTTTCTATTAATGCCCTCTTTTGCGGCCGAGTTGCACTTAAATGCAAGCCCTTGCTTTTGTAAATATTCAGTTTGAGTGTCAGGGTTGTCTAGATTCAATGGGGGTATTCTGTTATATGATGATCTGATAAACTAAGCTGCCCTTCATCCTCGAATGTCTTATTTTATTCAGAATGAGCTTTTCAAAGTTAATTGGGATGCAGAATGTAGCATGGTGTGGGTTTTTTTTTGGGGGGGGGGGTTGTTTTGTTTTGTTTTGTTTTGTTGTGTTTTTTAAGATAGTTTGCTTACGATAGTTTGCTTACTTACACCTTTTCTGACAAAAGAATCAGTAGCAAAATGGAAAGAGCAGCTCAGGGTATTACCCATGGAATAGTTATCCATGCAAGAACTATATTCATGTGCAGCTTGTTAGAATGAATTTCATGTACATTTCATCACAGTGCCAGCAAAACTCTTCTATATCACATATTATCCCTTCTGTATGGAAAATTTGTAATGATCAGGAAAACCCAGGATGAACTGATCCTAAATCATTAGTTCCCAACCTGGTATATCGGCCGGCCACTCGATGATTTGGAGAGAGCTGAATGCTTATTGTAGTGCTGATGACTGGCATTTTGAGCTGCTAACTGTACTAAAAAAAATAAAAATAAATATCCCAGTGTTACCCTTCAATATCAATGGCAGTCATTGCCATATAAATTACATCTGTTTGCCAGTGAGAAAGGAGACTGTGATTGTGGATAGGGGAAGTTGTTCTACATGGCCAACTGGCAACAGGACTCCAAGGAGATGTGGGCTATGAAACAGAAATAGTTTGAATCTTTTTTTCTTTATTAAAGACAATGTAACTGTTTTAATCTGGATTTTAAAAGGGAGAATTACTAATCTAATTTTAATTTAATCTTAAAATTAATTGGTTAGTATGAGTTCTGAAACTTTTTATGATTTAAGCCATGAGCTGGTTGCATTATTTAGACTGTTCATTTTTAATTACCTGTTGTAACTATAATATTTAAAAGTCTATCTGCTTAGGATTAGTGCTAGGTAAAAATAGAAAGTTATTTACTAATTAGAGTTCATTAAAATGTATTAGCCACATTGTTAGAATTAAACTGAATATCATATTTGGTATTTGCTGAAAATTATCTTGAATTAGTCTTTGCTTGAGGTGAATAAACTTTTTAATAAGTGTAATAAATATTTTTAAATCTAAAGAGGACAAATAGCCTCTGCCCTGGCTTAAAATTATAACTAACTTATGTGGGAAGAGCCAAAAAACAGAGATCATAATATAAAATGAAGGATGTTTTAAGTAAAGGTACTAGGACAGTTCTTAAAATAAAATCTTTTCAAGTCATTCATTTAATAAAGTGTGTCTCCATTCTTGTGCTGATGGAATGAATAGGACGGAGACCTGCTGCTGCTGTTGCCTCCTCTTGAGCACTGCGTCTTTGTCTCTGCAAAGGCAGTAGAAATGTATAATCTTTTAAAATAGCCTGTATACGCTCTGATTCTTTACAGTTCACTTCTCTTCTCCCCTCATTCTCCCTCTCCTGCCTTCCCTACCAAAAAAAATCCAAAAAACAAAACGCCCAAGAGAAATCATTGAAGTTGTGCATGATTCTCTGTTGTGAACACCCTTTCCCCCCCTCTCCCCCCACCATCACTCTCCTGCTAGCTCTCTCTCAGAGGTGCAAATGTGGCTCACAGTGGTAAATAGGTTGAAAGCCATTGAGAATAGGGATGTTAGCTATCGATTAATTTAATAATCACGTAACCGCCCCAAATCTGAGCAGTTACGTGATTATTCAATAGTCCCCGGGGATGGGGGTGGCAGCCAGTGTGCTTGAGCCCCCTGCCACCTATGCTGCTGCCTCTGATACAGCAAAAGCTGCTTGGGGTGGGGAGCTGAGCTCCCTGAAAACAGAGGCTGCTCTGCCATCCCACGAAGCAGCCTCTGTCCACAGTGACACAGTGAGCAAGGACCCACCATGGACAGAGGCTGCGCTGGCATCCTGCTCCTCCTCTCCCCCCCCCCCCCCCCCCCCCCATACACAGGCAGCAGTGCAGGAGGGGAGAGGCAGCTCCACAAAGCCAGTGCACAGGGGGAGCCAGCTTTTAAACCAGCTACCCCAAGCACTGGGTCCTGCATGTTCCCCTCCCTCTCTCGAGGGGTAGCAGGCAGCTCTGCAGAGCAGGCGTGCATGCACAGGCATCCCTTGCGTATCAGCTCCCGCTTGCCCCCACCTGGACTGCTGCCTCTGAGAGAGAGCTAGCAGTGTGGGGGGAGAGGGCGGCAGGTGGATTCACAGGATCTGGGGCTTGTGGGGAGCCAACTACACTGGCTTCTGCCTCCTCCCACCTTTACTGCCTCTGATATAGTGCATATAGTTGGCAGAATTAACCAATAAGTGTAGGCTTATCATTTAAACAATTATACGCTAACAATCCCTCTTATGCCTAGATGTTGACTAGCAACAGTGAAATGGTCCACTCTTGGTTAGGGATGTGAATGGTTAACTGGTTAGCATCATTCTTAACAGCTGAAGCTTACCATTTAAGCATAAGCGGTGGGAGCAGTCCCCTGTCAGCAGTGGGAGGCACAGGCAGGGGTTGCTCTAGCCAAGGGCAGGGAGGAGGCAGCTGTTTCAATCCAGCAATGGGGGAATGCTCCAACTAGGCTGAAGCAACACTCTCCTCCATCCCCCCTCACCTTTGATTGGTTAACCAGTTAAATGGGATTTTACATCCCTAGTCTTTTTGATGTCCTTCTACTGCTGTTGGAGAAGGCATTGAGCATCCCAGCATCCTAAACTTGAAATAAGAGATGCAATTTGCGCATCTTACTTAAAAATAGCTTATTTTGAAATTTGGTGCGTCTATACAGTACCAAATTTTGAAATAATGTGCCTTTTCGAGACTTCCTTTAGCCCTTGTGGAATGAGTGTTATCAGATGGTGAAATAGCACGCCTGTTATTTTGAAAAATATTTTGAAGTATCAGGCAGCTTGTTAAGATGCAGGGTAGCTACATCCTGAAATAGCTGTGCAGTGTAGACAAACCCCAAAAGACTAGAGATGCTTCAGATGCAGGAAGAATACAGGGCCTCCATTCACAGGTTGCAAACATATAAAGACTTCAAACATTTTTAATAAACGTAATTCTGTAGAAATGATGGAATCATTTTTCCATCCCATACATGCTCATTGTGGTGGTGTTTGCAACAGGCAGTTTCCTTTTGCAAATTGATGGAGTAGATTATTCAAGCTCGTGCCTAGTGGTTATATTACTAAGACTTTACGGTCTTCAAAATTAAATGAATAAAGATAAAGGGGAAACCTCAGGGCTACGTCTACATTGGCAAGATTTTGTGCAAATACTTTTAACGCAAGTTTTTGCATTAAAGTATTTGCGCAAGAGAGCATCTACACTGGCATGTGCTTTTGCACAAGAAATGTGCTTTTGCGCAAAAGCATCCGTGCCAGTGTAGACGCTCTCTTGCGCAAGAAATTCATGTTGCCTGTCTACACTGGCCTCTTGCGCAAGAACAGTTGCGCAAGAGGGCTTATTCCTGAGCGGGAGCATCATAGTTCTTGTGCAAGAAGCCCTGATTTCACACATTAGAATATCAGTGTTCTTGCGCAAGAACTCCCCGCCAGTGTAAACAGGCAGCAAGTTTGCTTTTGCGCAAATCATGCCAGTGTAGACACAGCCCAGGATTTGAGTTAAATTAATGCAGCAACTGAAGAGGGTAAAGAAAGCTCAAGAAACTCATTCTAGTCCATTCTCTGCCTGTGCAGGATTATTGCCTATATTGGTGGGGCTTTTTTTCTAGTTTAGTTTTAAATGTGTCATGCAAGGCTTGCTACTTAACTTTCCGTGGGAGATCATTCCAGTTTTACAAATCATACTTTTGGGGAGTTCCCCTGTTCTTAAGGCAACATTTTAATTTCCTGTTTTTCTTAGTTATGCACTATGTATTGTACTGTACCAAATAAAGAAGAAATTTAGCATTCACATGTCTCAAACTTATAGGCTTATGTCCTTTTGTAGTTGTCACTAAGCCAAGCCACAAATATTCCTTACTCTTTCCTTCTAAGTAAATCCTATATCCCATTTAAACTTTTATGATACTGAGGTGTTCTGAACTGAGCAGCCTCTGTCCTCAGGGAGCTGGGACAGCCCCCACAGACAGGGGCTGCTGCCGGACCAGCTGTTCTGTAGCAGTTTCCCCTGCATTCTTTCCTCCCTCCTCCCACATGGCAGCACCCTCTGTCTGCAGGGAGCTTGGACCTCCCATGAACAGAGGCTGCTTCCACCCATGCTGCTGCATCTGATAGAGGGGCAGCAGTGCAGTGTGCAAGGGGTCTCTCCAGGAGTGGGGCCAGGAGCTCACTGGCTATTGGCCCTGCCTCCAGGGACTATCAAATAGCTGTGTAACAACAAAGATTTCCCTACTATAATCCTAGAGTCTCATTTAGTACAGTTTTAATGCCTGCCTGCCAACTTCCCTCCTGTTCTTGAATTGTCTTCTCCAGGTGTGTTAATCTCCATTTTTCTCCCAACAAGTTCCCTGTGTTTCCTGCCAATGCTAACTCCTGAAGATCTCTTTGCAAAGACCACTGAAGACAAATATTTCAATATATCCCTGACTATTTACATGCAAATTACTGTGCTGTTCACTTCCAAATCACTGACAAGATCAAATAAGAATGGAGCTAACCTGAGCACACTCCCTGTTCATGACTCAATTTGATACATTGCCCTGTGGTATCTTTATTAATGCTCACTGCACTTGCTTGTGTTGCTGTCCAAGCCAATCTATATTTTTTGAAGTCACTTTGAAATAGGCTGTAGAAATGTAGAATATAATTGTATTTTGATTGCAGAGGTATGCAACCTATTGTACTAATTCAGTGTGTGTGAAGCTCCAGGTATGATGCCATTTGGTGACCATGTAAATAGAGAAATAGGCTCCTTTTTAATTAAAAAAAAGGGGGGGGTATCATATAATCCCACCTTGGTGAAAACACAGAAGAACTTCCCTTGTGTAAGATTTGAGTCCTTGAAACCAGGAAAGAGTTTTCAGAGATGACAGTCCCATTTTTCAAAGAATTTAAAAGCATAACTAATCTTCAAAAAGGCATATAGGCTCCTAACTTGCATAGGCACACTTGAAATTTAAAATCAAGATCTAGTTCTCCCTCTGGAGCCTGGTTGATATTCTGAAAATTAGTACCCATTGCAGCAATGGCACAGTTGCATTGCTGTTACCAGAATTGTCATTCTTCTCCCTCACATTCTGTCAATGAGCCAGATTACTATTGTATGCTGGGTGGGATGGGAGAGTGGAGCATTTCTCTGGTATATTGAACTTGGTCCATTTGTAGACTATTTTCAGTTTAAAACTGGATGCTTCTGAATTATTTTGTGGTCAATTAACATAGCTGTATACTACAATGTGTTATTGTTGCATCTATCAGGTGATGCTATACAGAATATGGGTCTTGTATTAAGCTGACTTTGAGTGTGTTAAGTATCACTTGTAGTGATATTAACCCTGATGACACATTATTGTAAATTTAAATATTCAATTCAGACTCGTTTAAAATTAAAACTTTATTATTATGACTAGGGATGTGAAAGTGTTACCTTATGCATGGCTAATGTATATGATTATAAACAGGCTCCCAATACACAGGTGATAAAATCCAGGAATCATGGGAGAGATGTGAGTGCACACGGAGTGTATTCAGGAGTGTTTTGTTTCTTTTCAGAAGTGACTATGACTAATAAATTCCTTTGCTAAGCCTGTATCCCTTGCTTGCCTGCCACATTGTCTTCGAAAGGGTAAACACAGTATGATGGAACTCCAAGGAAGCCTATATAAGCACCTGAAGCTCAGGAGGGCTAGGGTGTGTATAGGGTGACCAGATGTCATCCTGATATTTGGGGCTTTCTTATATAGGCACAGGGGCGGCCCGTGGCTATAGGCAGACTAGGGCGCTGCTGCCCGGGGCACCCGATGATGACATCATGGGGGCGCCCGGGACGCCCGACGATGATGTTAGTCCATTGACAGCCCTGCAGGCGGGGGTGCCGATCGCGCATTCCACCTGGGGCACCAGCTGCCACAGCCGGCCTCAGGCCACTCCTGTATAGGCATCTATTTAACCTTACCGCACCCCTTGTCCTAACTTTTCACACTTGCTATCTGGTCACCCAGGATGTGAGGTGACTGGATTGTGGGGGCCAAGTGCCCAAGAGAAGTGTCAGCCACAGGATATTCACCTTGGTGTGTCTGAAGATCAAGGAGTGAGAACAGTGACCAATCACTGTCCAGATGTAAGGGTCTTAGAAAT
This sequence comes from Apalone spinifera, assembly GCA_030068395.1. Classification (NCBI taxonomy): domain Eukaryota; kingdom Metazoa; phylum Chordata; order Testudines; family Trionychidae; genus Apalone; species Apalone spinifera. Next base: position 89,381,157 of record CM057845.1, read on the forward strand.
TTGGTATCCAGTAATTAGGTCCACTCAGAACACTTTTGTCTGCCAAGAGTGGGAGACTAAGCCTGGGTGTGACAGACACAATCTTCATGTGGTTAAACCGGCAACATTATTAATTTCTTAGTTCCTACCAAAGTAGTTACAAGGTTGCTTCATCAGTTCACCTTGGATTCATCCACAGTAGGTATACTAGCACACATGTTACAGTAACAGACAGCACTGGTGATGTTGGAAGGTCTCTAGCACTTTTATCCTGATAAACTCACTTAGTTGCTATCACTAGATCATCTGCAATATTGCTCATGGTTGCAGTAAGATGAGCACTAAGTCTGCTACAGATTAGACCCTGGAAGAAGAAGAATCTTTCTGTGGTCATAAAGATCCATGAGATGGATTTGTTTTTAGGATGAGGTTTGAGACTGGTTTTCATTCTCTTTTTAAGAAAAAATCTGGATGTGAGTAGTTGGGATTTTGCTAGCCAATGACTGTAAGATTAAACAAGAAACAACCTCACGCACAAAAAAACCTTAAACAAGGTTAATTTAACTCTTATAGGTAGGAAATATTTATGTTAATTCCCAGATACAGAAAGGGTGATACAGGAATGTTCAGCATGTAAGTATGATAAAATGCATGTCAGTCATCACGCTTCCTCTAAAAAGCTTGTGTGGAACTCAGATATTCATAAATAACATAGTGACAGAAGACTTGCTGCTTCCTTTCTGTGAAAGCAATGGGAAAGTGTGGCCACCTGTGTACTCTACAAAAGTGGATTACTTGACATAATGCCAAACTAAATGTTTGAATTTCATCCATTTTATTAACGCTGATTAAAATTGCCATATATTGTTTGCCGTGTAAGTCCTGTTACAGATATAATCATATTGTCATGGCTTTCAAACTTTCAAAATGTTTCTTTTTTAAAAAAAGCTTCTGAGGGAAACTTTAAATTAAAAGACTTTCTCCTTATTTGGATTTTCTTTTCAGTTTTGGCATGTTGTCATGGAGTGGATGGTATGATGGTTTTATTTCCAAAACTGAAAAATCATTGAATATTCAAATGTAAAACAGTTCTGCAGAAAAATCAGACAGCAAACAAAAGAAAAGATACTTCTGAATTTGCAGAAATGTTAATTATTTTTTTTGGTAAGCTCATGACAGAAATGGAGATGAAACTATTTCACCTACATACAACACAGACCTGGTGGTCTGTGTGTCTGCTTCAGAATGAAGCCAGAGGATCATTGAGACCAAAAAGCATAGGTGGTGCACACAGAACATCCAGAAAATTATAGTCAGATGGCAGTTTTCAGTGTGAAAGGGCCAAATCTGGACATGCTTTCATAGGGACAGCAAAAGGCACCTCTGTGGATCCAGGGCTAACTCCCAGCCAAATTTTAAGTTCTTGCTCCGTATTAGTGAGCGTTTCAAACAGAGTTTCTCAACAGTTGGTTGCAGTCCAAAATTGGGTTGTCAATATATGTCAAAGAATGGCAAGGGGCTTGGGTCCTACTGTGGGAAGCAGAGGGTGGAATGTATTGGGGTAGATTGTTGCAGATTTTGTCCCACTCTGACCTGGCAGGGCTACATCCTGCAACTTTGGCTCTTCTGGGTCAGCTGAGCATACTGGAATATATGATTTTTGTTGTTGTTTTTTGTTATAGATGGACGGTGACAGTTCTACAACAGATGCTTCTCAGTTAGGAATTGCTGGAGATTACATGAGTGGCAGTCATTTTGTAATACAGCCTCATGATGGTAAGAAGCCTGTCAGTTAAAAGTGGAAGTTTGTCTTAGTATAAGTAAGTTAAAGTATGTCCTGTCACTTCTTGCCTAGCTTTTCCATTAATTCTCCATCATTCATGAAGCAAAGTATTGGTATTTATCTACATTCATAATAACTCCCTGCATACAGTGCCATTTTGATCAATTTGAAAACAGGTTTGCAACATTTGTTGTTGGCATCAGAACCCCTTTGAAAGCACTCTCCTGCAAAAAAGTAGTAATCCATGCTAACAAGCACTATTAGAAATCAACCTGGAAAATTCACCTCTGCCAGCAGTAGGGGGCAGCGTGCCTCCAAACTGTGCTCATTTGCTCCCCTAACAGCATGCAAAGTATGTTGAGAACCCAGCTACTCGCAACACTCAACTAGCTGGGAGAGAACTTTCCCCAGAAACAGGTTGGATATTAGGAAAAACTTCCTAACTGTCAGAGTGGGTAAGCACTGGAATAAATTGCCTAGGGAGGTTGTGGCATCTTCATCATTGGAGATATTTAAGAGCAAGTTGGACAAACACCTGTCTGGGATGATCTGTGGTGTTTGGTCCTGCCGTGAGGGAAGGGAACTGGACACGATGACCTCTCGAGGTCCCTTCCAGTTCTAGTATTCTGTGATTCTATGTTGACCTGTAATGGGGTGGTGTGTGTTAAATATCAAAGGATGTTGCTTATGTCTTTCCTGGAAAAGGAATGGCTCTTCAAAAAAACAATTTATAACATTGCTCAACAAACAGATTAAATCTTAGTGTTTGTGAAGCTGGCATTGGGAAGAACAACACTGGATGGCTGCGTCTACATTGGCGCTGTTTTGTGCCAAAGCTATGCAAATGAGGCTT
>CM057845.1:89383871-89402336 GCA_030068395.1 Apalone spinifera
GCCTCATTTGCATAGCTTTGGCGCAAAACAGCGCCAATGTAGACGCAGCCGATGTGTCTATATGTAATACATATGAAAAGGAATACATACCAATGAGGTGTGACAGAAAACAAGGCACCACAATGTTATGGGAGCTTGTGTTAATTTTTAACAACTCTGAACCTTCCAGGGCTGTAATCAAGTGTGGTACTCACTTGGAATTGGGAATCTCCCATTTCAATCCTTGTTGTAAAATCTTAAACCTCACTGAATATTGCCAGTAATTCATTTCAGACTTGTATCTTCTTTTTTTTGCTGTTGCCAGTGGGGTTTCAAAATTTCACACTTAAGGGAGGATAATACTTCAGTGGTAAGCTTTTTTTTTTAATTTTAATGGCAGCTATTTGAAGTTGATCGGAGGACTGGAATGTTAGTACTCCTGGATTAGTAACTAAATATGTGTAAGATGATGAAAGGTGCTTGACCAATGCACCCAGTACTAACTTTTCTTTATTTTGCTAGACACTGAGGACAGTATGAATGATCATGAAGACACAAATGGCTCAAAAGAAAGTTTTAGAGAACAAGATATATATCTTCCAATTGCAAATGTGGCAAGGATAATGAAAAATGCCATACCCCAGACAGGAAAGGTAATATTCATGGCTAAAGCCAAGAAGGCTGTTCTGCTAATGAGAATATATTCACATTTTTATTCATTCTTGATAGGCAAACTTTAGTTCCAGTGCAACGTTCCTATCTTCACTTGTGGAAACTGCCAGTTTGCTTTTTGAGATTAATTATTTTTTTTATTTTTTTTTTATTTTTTTTGGCCAGGTTTCCCACAAATAATTTTGAACTATATTTTAGTTGCAGACAAGAAGCAGATTAGAGTATTAAATCTTCTTTTTTGCATAAAATGTAAACTACTTATTTATTCATTCATGTTCTGGATATTTGGTAGGTTTTTTTTCTAGATACACAGATTATACATAATTGCTGCATAAAAGCATACTTATTTTATAAAAAATAGAGGCTAATATTTGAGCTGGCTTGCTTGGGCCTTATCTAAACAGTGGTTGCAACAATTTAACTAAAAACTCTTTCTAGATCTGTTTTAAACAGGTGCAAGCCTCTGTGTGGCCAGACTTTAAGAGGTTAATGAGATTGTTAAATTGATATGACAAATGTAAATTACTGATATAGCTGGATCCAAAGTATGTTTTGTGTTTTATCTAGTGTCTACAATGTTTTACGTAGACATAAGAACTTTTTCAAAACTGCTACTAGAATTTACTCATGAAAATTGTCCTAATAAGTTAGGCATGATAGCAATCAGATACTTACAACTGTTAAACTTGTAGGAAAGATTTCTTCACTTTTTAAAATTTTTTGATTGGAGTACAGGGATATTGGAATGAGTGAACCCATGTGATGAAATAAGAGCTTCCTTTTCAATCATACGAGGGGGAAAAAAAAATCTAGTATTTAATTTTTAACTTGCATATTGTCAAAAGCAAGGTACCAAAACGCCATAGATAGGCAGTTGAAATAGCTTTAATTTCTGGCCTTACTGGAAGTACAAGGTATGAGAAGTCTTATAAGAGCTTATTCTCATGAGACCTTTACTCCAGTTTTACTGACTTGAGATTTGATTTAGGGATGTTAGATAGCATATAATTGAATAGTCGTGTAGCCACATTGAATTTTAGTGATTACATGACTATTCGATAGTCCCTAGGAGTGGGGCCAGCAGCCAGTGCACTTGAACTCCACTCCTGGGGAGCCCCCTGACACCCTGTGTTAATGCCCCTCTATCAGAGGCAGCAGCATGGGATGGCAGGCAGGAGCCAGTCTGCAAGGAGAGTCAGTTTAAAAACCAGCTTCCTGTGCAAACTGTCTTCCACCTGCCGCCCCACACTGCTGCCTCTGATAGAGAGGCAGCTGTAGGGGGTGGTAGCAGCTTCTGTCTGGGGGGGGGGGGAGATTTGAGTTCCCCATGGACAGAGGGTGACCTGCAGTGGCAGCCCAGGCTTATCGATTAATTGTGTAGTTATCTACACGTTGACATCCCTAATTTGATTAAGTGTGGGAACCCTTTAAGCTACTTATTTTAACCAGTCATTGTCTTCTGTGTTCTACTTAATTTTACATAGGGCTCAGAGTATTGCTTGCAGCTCTTGTCTTGCTGCAGAAACTTACCTTTTTATCTGTACAGTTTACAAAAATAATCAAACAACTTAGCAAGATTTTAAAATATAACCTGGAATAAATGAAGCATGGAAGTCATAGGTGCTTTCAAAAGCCCTCAGTGTTGCACTGTAGGATTGTTACATTCATTAATCTTTTCTTTTAAATCAACTTACATAAGTGCTCAACACCCATAATTGAGGTTAGGTTTTCAAAAGAATTTGGCACATTGCGTGCTAATCTATCTTGAAAATCTAGCCATAGATATCATAATGTAAGCTGCTGGTCCTAAGTGTCTGGATAATTGAAAATTATGTCAGAGACACTATGGGGTTGTGAATAAAGATGCTATTAGTTTTGAGATACAAAAATTCCTTCTTCATATTCCATAACAGGTATAGATCCATCGCATATGAACAAGCATCAAATATGGATAATTCTTTAGTGTATTTCTGCTTAATTACTTTCCTAAATACTCAGCTGTAACAACCCTCTGCCATTCTAAGTCCCCTAATTTATTTTTAACCGAATAAAAACTTTAATTCAATTCATCTAATGTATGCTGTTTAGTCATTTGATTGCTTGTTTTAGAAAACTTAGAATATTTTAAACCACTACAGAGGCTTGCTGCTAGGCAAATCAATCAAGCATTAGTTATGACTCTGATTAGGATAAAATATCCCTGGCTGCAGAAATTCACTCTTGGAAGACCTGAGATATAGAATCCATGGCAGACTGAACAAATTAAAAAATAGATATTCATGAAGATGCATTGTCCCACGACCTCAAAGTGCTGTCCAGTCAGATTCATCATGATTCCAATTTTGTACCTTTCTTAGTTAGGAATGTTAAATTTAGATTAATTGGCTAATTGAATAGTCAGTGCAATTTGCATCAAATATTCGAGGGCACCTTTGCCTTTGAAGTGTAGCAACAGTGGGAGAGTTCCAGATGACCCTGGGCTCCATGCGGTGCTGCTGCTTTGAAATGCTCCATGCAGCCTGGGGTTAGCTGGATACCTGAGCTGCGCGTGGCTTTTCAAAGTGGCAGACCCTGGGTTCCACGTGGCGCTTCTGTTTTGAAGCACCCCTTCTCTTCCTCCTCCCCCCCCCCACTGCCCCTTTCTGATAGACAGCAAGTGGGGGGAAGTGACTAGTCAACAGTGTTGACCAGTCTTTCATATCCCTATTCGTAGTTCACACTTCCAGATGGTTATCGTCCTATGATATTCATTTATACTTACAGATTATGAATTCAGATGTGTCTGTGAATACAATGGCTTGCTTCCTAAAAGAAATGGAAGCATGCAACCTAAAGCAGTGTCTAAACTGTGTGCATATATAACAGCTTGTTCAGAATGTAGCTATGAAATATTAAAGTAACTGTAGAGGTCTTCAGTGCTATCCGACCTAGTTAAATAATATATTGTCTTACTGTATTTAAAATGCTATTTTATCAGCATTTTACCTGGAACAGAGGTGACATCCAGTGGCTATTTTGCATATGCACACCAATTTTGTTCACACATGCATATTGCTGTGGTTAATTTATTATGGGGCCATCCTGTCATCTTCTAGTTTATCATCTGGTACTAAGAGTAGGGGTACTAAGTTTTTAGTGTTGTATTGCAGGACTCTCCAAACTAGTGGGCCTAAGGGCTTTTGACCTACAGGCCTTGTCCTGAGAGGGGCTCAGCACCTCTAACTTCCAGTGAAGTGAAAGGGAATTGTAGCTGACCAGCACTTTTCAGGATTAGAGCTCTGAACTGAGCTTTGGGAACAGGCTTAGTAAATGCAGCTTTAGTTTGCAGTTGATTAAAATGGTGATATATAATCAAACTTCAGGTGATTTTAGTAATGGTTTTTCTTACCAGATTGCTAAAGATGCAAAGGAGTGTGTGCAAGAGTGTGTAAGTGAATTCATCAGCTTTATAACATCTGAAGCAAGCGAGAGGTGTCATCAAGAGAAACGAAAGACTATCAATGGAGAGGATATTCTCTTTGCCATGTCTACCTTGGGATTTGATAGTTATGTTGAACCTTTGAAGTTGTATCTCCAAAAATTCAGAGAGGTTGGTAGCCTATCTTTCTACACAGGTTAGACAAACTTATTGTATTCAGTGCTGGCTCTTAGTATCATTTCCATATACAGCTGAAAATGGTTCATTTATCCCCAGAATCTAGTTCTCAATGACTGATATAACATTGATATCTATGTCAGAATGGAACAAGGCATGGGATAAAAATAACATAATTAAGAAAAATGGCAGATTTGCTGTTCCAAAGTAGCTAAATTGTCCAACTGATATTTTTTTTTGGGGGGGGGGGGTAAGAATCTAATATTCTGGTAAAAATCAGTTTTTTGTGCTTTTGTTAAGAACTCAGCCAGATCCTCAGCTGCATTTAGGTGAAGGTACAGTTATACTCACCAGCTGAAGAGCTAGCACACTACATTTTTGTCATTGCATTTCTAATCTGCAGAGGGGAAAGGTATATTTTAACACATTATTCTGATGACCTGTAGCTGACATGTTTTCATGCTTGTTAGAGCTTCTTTTGCTTTGGTTGTCAAGGTCTTTCCAATCCCGTTTAGGCATTAAGATTTACATTTCTTATTACAGAAGATACTTCAAGATTGAGCATATCCTTTCAGAATTTAGCATGAACTTTTTTCCTTCCTTCCAGCAACCTAAGCTTCATGGAAAAATAGAGCTGGCTTCTGGGGGTGTTTTTCCCCACCTTTGGAGGGGCGGGGCTAAAGGGATTAATGTATATTCTGTTCCTTCATCTGTCATCCCTTTGCGGCAATTAATGACAAAGGATGGATGGGGAGTTTTTTCTATAAGGTTTTAGCATGTGACATTGACCCAAGAACTCTGTTTTGTTCAAACAAGTTATAGGAACTTTTAGCTAGTAAACTGCTTCTCCCGCTCCTCAACATTCCCATCTCTTCTCACACACCTTTTGTTGTATACAGAAACACCCCTCCCCCGTACTCTTCCTCTTTCCCATGTTCATGTAGCAGCAGTATCTGAATGCTGGGTTAGCTTGTATCAGAGATGGCAAATTATAGCTTGTATGTTCCAGTAGCTCTTCAGAAAAATGTTTTAAGCCCTTTTGGCTTAAATGCATCTCCTCTTTACATTGACCTAGATTACACTATGAACTGTGCCAATAGGCTAATGGCGCTAGCATGTAAAATCTGGTTTTGCCTTTCATCTATAAATCATATTCCCAGTCTTGTCTTCAGAGTACTATTATTTTTTTTGTAGTTGTTTTTTTGACGGGGGGGGGGGGGGGGGGGGGGAGGAGTGTTACATTAAACATATGGACAGTTTGTCATTGTTAGTACTTGCCTTGATGTTTTCACAAAAAGCATGACTGATTACAAAAGTGAACAGTACGTTGTGTGCTTTAACTAATTGTTCTCACTTCCAGTTCTAGCTATACTCCATCTATAGGGAAGAAATCCAATCTCCTGGTTTTAAATGTGACCTTCCTATTTCATAGCTATGAGAAAGGGCACTAAAGTTATGGGCATACACATTAGTGGAACAAGCCAATACTGAATCTTGTCTCTTTCCCGCGTCGTATCCCAAGAATTGTACTAAGTGTATGTGTCCATGTATAAAGTGCAACAAATAAGCTTATGTAACCAGCATACATTTGCCACATTTTTAGTACTGGAAATCTGCAGTCTGCTATGGATTCTAGGTACAAAATGCAGACCTAATTGTTCCTTGTCAATTACCACAGAACTCTTACCTTTGCAGGATTTGAAGGATCCGCTATAAAAGTCCAGTCTTCATATTTGCACAAATATATTGTGTGAGGGGTATAGCTAATGTTGAAGTCAGCTGTTTGAAAGCTCACATACTGTGTGTATTAACATTTTTAACATCTGAGGAATGCAATGATAAAGTTTCTTAGGGTACGTCTACACTGTACAGCTCTTCCAGGATACCAGAGGTATCTCAAAATAGCTACCCTGCATCTACACAGGCTGCTCATTATGTCGAAAAATATTTTGAAATAACTGCCATCTCAGTAAACCTCGTTGCATAAGGGATGGCTTGAAATAGCTCTTTATTTTGAAATTTGGTGCTGTGTGGACGTGCCAAATTAAAAAAAAAAAAAAAAAAAAGCTATTTTGAGTGTAGGGTGCAGTATAGATGAACCCTTAGTGTCATAATTCTCATTATTGCATATCGGTTCTTTTAGCAGTTGCAAAAATTCCAGTTTTAGGAAACTAGGCCCATGAACAATCGAAGGTAACTATTCTAATGCAAACACTTTCTAAATTTCATTCAAGGCAATGAAAGGAGAGAAAGGGATTGGAGGAACTGTTACAGCTGCAGATGGTCTTAGTGAGGAGCTCACAGAAGAAGCATTTAGTAAGTAAATCTTTAATTTGCTAATTCAAATTTCATTATTTATAGATCCTCTAAGATTGGAGACTGGAGGAAATGGTAATCATCAGAATATTCTTCTTAGTAACTGAATTTGGGTCAGACTAGCTGGGTGGGATTTAGAATCCATCAGAATTTTCATTTGGAAAGTGTTGGGAATAACCTGCACTTGAATATGCTCCTTGGAGTTAATGGGAGCCTTGTGCACCTAGGCTTAGAATTTATCCATCAGTTGTTTAACATTAAACTTTACAAGTTGGTAATCATATCCAATGGCATTAGGGTTAAATCTTAATCTGAAGTGTTTTAAGACTGTGAGAACATGAACTAGTGTTGTAATTTTTCATTAAATTTTAAAGAACTTAGCAATTTGTTCAAAGACTGTAGCTAATGTTGCAAGTTTTCTTATTTCCCTAGTAGCTAACCATCCAAGTCCATATGCAGGAAGTAATTTTAATAGAGGCATTTACTAGGTATTTTTAAACTGGTATGACTCTTAAAAATGGAGAGAGAACTCCTACAAAAATGCCTGGGAGGGAAGAAAGCAAATCATATTTTGCGGCTTGGAGCCTTAGAGTCTACCAAAATGAAAATGAGCTGCCTCTCTGTCTCCTGTGCTTTTAAAACACTTTCTCTGGTGATAAATAGACTGCACAGACTCTGTGGACATGGTGAAAAAGGGCATCTGTGGTTAAAGAAAGAAGAATCATGTGAAACTATTGTTTTTCTTTATGGTCCATTTTAGTTTTACTTCCCTAGATCATGCAGTAGAGCCTGAAGGTTCTTGGGGGGGGGGCGCCCTAATTTTTTTTTTTAAATTTGGAACTGTGGTATTTATAACTATAGAGTCTTCTGTTCTTGCTTTAAATATGCATGGGTGCTGATCGTATAGAAACTGTAGAGGAATTGAGTAAGAGCTCTCTCCACTTTCAAGAGATATAATGGTTAAAAAATACCTGGTAAATTACAAATAAAGTAATACTTGAGTTATAGACTTGAGGACTGGTAGTGACCTGCTCAAGCAGTGAGATGCACTTTGCACCTCCATGCAATCTCATTTGGCTCTACAGAATATGAAAAAAAACCTATAGAGACTCTTATGGCCAGAAATGTGGTTTCCAGCGAGCCTTGTGATCCTGAGAACTTCAATGAGGATGATGCAGTAGAATTTTATATTTTGTTTTAATAAAATGCAGAAACCCCACATTTTAATGAAACATCAGAGTTGACAGTTTAAAGTCAGAGGTCAGAAAGTACAAAGGGTAGCTTTCCAACAGCAGCAATAATTCGGTCACGTTCCTCCTGTATATTTTTGTCATACATTTGAAGACAAATAGCAATGTATAGATCTATACATTTAGCAATGAAGACACTAAGGCTATGTCTACAGAGTTTTTTTTCAGAAAACCGGCTGTTTTTCCAAAAAAAACCCCAAACTTCACTTACGCCCACGCTGCAATTGCATTCTTTTGGGGAAAAAAAAATCTAAAGAACAGAGGGGTTTTCCCAACACTGGCAAACTTCTTTCTACGAGGAAGAAGCCTTTTTCCGAAAGAGCTCTTTCGGATAAAGGCATGTGTGGACAGGAAAGGGGGACTTTTTTTTCAAAAGAAGAGGAAAAAGCACAGGTACCCTGGTGGCCACAGTAATCACAGCTTAAATGCGAGATAGCATCCATTCAGCGTGGACGCTATCTTTCGAAAAAGCAAATGACTTTTTTTGATGCGCTTTGGCAGTGTGAGAGCTCTTTCAGAAGAAGTTTCTTTGGAAGATCTTTCTCTCTAGATGTAGCCTAATACAAACTGTTGTGCATGCAATGACTTAATGTTACTATAGATATTTCAACTCTTGCGGATCCCAGTCTAACCTTTAAGATTTTTAATGCAAAGAGTGTTGCTTGAAGTAGCCGGGGACTGGACTCAATGCTATCTTAGGTCTTACGTAATTTCCCAAGGACTCATGTAAAGAAAAATGGGTGGAGGAGAGAAAGCTAACTCAAATGTGTGAATGAGCCATTTATGCAGACACCGATGCGTTTCTCACAGGAAACGTTCCTATGTTGTAGGAAATGTGCTGCTAAAGGGAACCATTAGTGTGTGTGCTGTAGTACTAGTTTAATACTTTTCAAAAACTGGTATAAAGACAGCAAAAGATAAGAGGATACCCCCATATATTGTGCGAGTCTACTGTCTAATTCCCCTCTTTGGTCTTTGGGATATGCTCCCTAATCTGCAAGCAGAAGATTGAAGAAATACCTTGGCCACTGCTTACCAATCAATCATATTTCAAATTTTCCAGGCTCTGGAGTAGGAATGTGAACGACTAGTCAACACACTAGTCGACTAGTCTCTCCTCCCCCTTGCTTCCTCTATCAGAAAGAGGCAGCAAGGGGAGAGGAGAGGATGCTTCAAAGCAGCAGCACTGCGTGGAGCCCCGGGTCTGTTGCTTTGAAATGCCGCATGCAGTCCTGAGTCTCCCCTGCTGACCCTGGGCTCCATGTGGCACTGCCATTTTGAAATGGAGTCTGATGCAACGGGGAGCACAAGGCCAGCGGGGGACTGCCTGAGTCCCCCGCTGGCCCTATGCTCCCCGCAGTGCTTTTGCCTTTGAAGTGTAGCAACAGCCCTGGAGCTATTGCTATACTTCAAAGGCAGAGGCACCCTAATCAACTAAGAGAATAGTTAATGCTAATTGCATCGACTATGCGATTAGCCAGTTAATCTAAATTAACATCCCTACTTTGGAGGCTTCAGTATATTCTGTGATGCAAAGCTTGAGGTTGGGAAATTTACTTCACACGTGATTTATTGCCAGTATTAAAAAGGGCAGTATTGTATGAGAATATTAGGATTTGGCAGGGAGCAGGAGACCCCTGGCTAAGAGCCCTCAGAGGCAGGACTAAGGCTATGTCTACACTGCAGGCTTCTTGCGCAAAAAGTTCTTGAGCAAGAATGTGTCCACACTGTCATGTACTTTTGCACAAGAGCATCCATGGCAGTGTGGATGCTCTCTTGCGTCAGAAAGCTCTGATGGCCATTTTAGCCATAGGGATTTCTTGCGCAAGAAACCCCTGTTGCCTGTCCACACATGCCTTTTGTGCAAGAGCTCTTGCACAAAAAGACTTATTCCTCGTAGAAAGAGGAATAACTTTTGCACAAAAAGCCGTTTTTATGATTTACTGTCCTTTTTCTTGCACAAGAACGTGCTTATAGTGTGGATGGTATTCAAGTTTTTGCGCAAAAATGGCAATTTTTGCGCAAAAACTCTGCAGTTTAGACTTAGCTTACGAGACAAAACGACTGACTCATATACATGACTTGCAAAGCACAGTTTTTATAAATGTGCAGGATTTTCTTGCCTGAAGACTTTAACTTTAGACTTAACGTCTTTTGCATGTAACTTTTGATATAGGCACAACTTAGTTCAATGAAAGCCAATTTTTGTACCAAATCTAGCAAAGACTAAATTTAATTTCTGAAATGCAAACTGTTCAACTCTCAAAAGTTTGGTTAAACTTTTTTCACATAGGAAATTGATTTTAGGGTTGTTTTGAGGTTTTTCTATTTTTTTTGGGGGGGAGGGGGCACGTAGAAATGGCTGGACATTCCAACAAGCCCTTCACTTATTTTCTCCAAATGCAGAATAGCGAAGTTATAACTGAATGTTTAGCCTTTTGCTTCCAAATTACTTCTGTAATAATTCTACCATTGGCTCCACAGTTATGATGTTTACCTAAGAGGTTCTCCATTTATTCTCTTGACTTCCACACCATATTTAGTCCATTTACTAGTCAATTTTTTTTATTCACTTTACTGCTTTCCTGTAGGTCATTGTTTAAGTCCAAACTCTTTGTCCAGTCCAGAGCACTGCACAGTTCCATCCACGCTTACATTACAGCTCTAATTGCGTCCATTACCCTTATCGCTGCCCTGTTTTCTCCACTAACAAGTCCAATCCTTATCAGGGCAGGGACACTCTCCCGTTGACTTGTAAAAAGTGGGCTATGTGCTCAGCGCTCTAATAATTTTTTATTTTTATTTTAGAATTTAGGTGCCTCAGATCTGAACATAAAGCTGTTTGGGGGTTTTTTGTTTTGGCCTTCATACGTCATCACCAGTAAAAGTTTTGCAAGCTGAATTCAGATCATTTGATGCAGAATAAAATCTGTTTCAGCTTTGCATTACTAATGGGAGCTAACTTGTTTTTGTTCTGTTGCGAATGATAATATACACTTTAAACACAGTTCTATGTATGTTTTGTCTAACTTTCCTTAACTAAAATGTGTTTTTGTTTTTTTTAAGCTAACCAGTTGCCAGCAGGTTTAATAACTACAGATGGCCAGCAGCAAAATGTTATGGTTTATACAACATCTTATCAACAGGTACAGTATCCTCTCATCCATTCTTCCTTTTGTTGCTAAATTTCAAAGCCCTATTTCAACATCCCCAGTCTGAAAGAGATGAGTGACATATGTTTAGATTTTTGTCATGTCTTTCTGACATTATGACCATGCAAGATTACTAATACAATTTGAGGACAGAAACATGAAACTAAGCTTATGTTCTTTTCCTTCCTTTCTAGATCTCTGGTGTTCAGCAAATTCAGTTCTCATGATTTGAAGGAGGCTTTGGATTTGGGAATAAGAGACAAGAGAGCTGTACAACTTGAGAAGAGACATTAGTTTAAAAAGACAAGAGAGTTGTCTCTCTGTACATTAAATAGCTGTAATGTAGCTACCTGAGGCTTGACTAATGGAGGTGTGAATTCTGACTGAAATCTTTTTTCATGAATTTTAAAAAAATTGGATTTTAAGGGTATTGTTTTGTACAAGTTTGTTGCTCTGTATAACTCCTGTATGCATTGTATATTGCAATTTATTACTGTCAGAGATTTGTAGACAGTTTCTTATTTTCATATTGAATCATGTTACTTTTGTAATTCAATTAAACAGCTGAGTTTATTCATGTTTACCCTTTGAATAAAATAAGGGTACAGTTCATTTTGAATGCAAGTTGCCTTTATTATAAAATTTGAGTTATTTGTTATGTAAATTATCTTGCATGTCTTAACTAGATTTTTAATGTTGATATATTTATTGCAAATTTGAAAGGGATTTTTTTCATAAAACTCTAGCAGCTCAAAATAATTGTTTTTTTTAATGTAACTTTAGAACTTAATGTTAATCCAGAAGCAAACAATTGTTAAATCTGTTAAATTTAGAGATCTGGTGACCATCATCAGGGTTTACTATAATTAAAAGGCTGTTTATGCCTGATTACAATAGTTTTTATTTGAGAGAGCCTAATAAATAAATATGCTTGTAGTAGCTACTTTTTTCAATTAACTTAACTTTGTACAAACTCCTCAAGAATAACTTGTTAAATTTAAAGTAGTCTTGGAGCTATTTAAATGATATACCCTTTCTTTTATGCATGGTGTTTGAAAAGCCAAATCCTAAAAATTGTTTCCTCAACTGTTATAGGGGGATTTTATAGTCCTGTGATACATGATATCCAACTTTTTTAACTGAAATGTTATAATTTTTCCTATGAGATGGTGGGAACTCTCAAATGTTTCAGAAACAGTGTGTATGCAAGTATGCATGTGTGAGTGACTGAAATGTGAAATAAGTGATAAAAAATCTTAAGTGAAAGACTCAAATGTCTAGTTTGCTGTCTCCTTCCTAATTTTTGCAATAAACTGTACCTAGATAATGTAATTTTGTATATTTAGTGAACTATTCTTAGTAATGTTGCTGGTTGGCTTTTCAAATAATGAATTGGGTGGATAATCCTATAGATACTTCAGTGTCACTATGTCAGTGTAAGGGTGGTAGTCTACTAGAATCCCTGTCATTCATACTGAGTTTGGAGACCTTTAATATTAACTTTCAGTTCACTGAAATGCATTCCTCACTCAAATAATCCTCATTCTGCCAACCATGTCTTTTTAAATTTTAATTTTAAAAACAACCCTTTGAGGTGGTGCCATAATCTTCCTGGAGCTATTTTGTGAAAGGTTTTAACCTTAAGGGCCTAGCTAAACTGGGTTAAAACAAAACTAAATGAATGAAAGCTCAGAACTGTGCTCAGAAGTTTTGATGTATCTTTCTTTGGTAACAAAGTCAACTTTAAATGTAGGTTAACAGTATGCCAAGGCAAGGGCATGGGCATGGACATGGTCCACTGTGTTCTGTGGCAAGATGAACATGTTTTCTGTAGCAGTGTTCTTAGGTGCTGTGGCAGCCAAGTGTCACTTTTTCAGGCACAATAGCTAAACTTAATAAAACTTATTCCTGATATTTAATAAACTCAAGCAGTATATTGCTTTACGTTCAATTGATTTTAAAGGAGTCCCATATTTCCAGGTCATGATGTGCAGAATTTGGTACTGAAAAAGGGTAATTAAAATGAGGGTCAAACCAGAGGTTTTGGCACTTGGGGAGTGCACAGAAGGGATCATGCTCTTATTGGAAAATCTCATTAGTTGAATACTGTTGATTAAATTTCAACACTTACATATGTAATCTGTAATTTATCTTAGGTTTCAGAGTGAAGGCTCTGATATGAATGGAGCAGTTCAAACGTTATATTCTTTCTAAAGTAGTAAGACGACAACATTGCAGTATTGTTCACAGACTAGCTATTTTCAGGATTGCCTCTTCCCACATCAGAGATGGAGTTTATTTTTAATGAAAGCTTAGATTCTAGAGTGCAGCCCTGGCAAGGGATGAACACAATGGTGTTGAAATTTATAGTGCAACATGGATAGATGTGTGTGTTCTCCCTCTTCTCCAACTCCATTCCATTTAAAAAAAAAAAGCCCCAAAATGACTAATTTGGACATGTCATCTGTTTTATCCCAGGTGAAGTTCTGTAATAAAGTTTTGTGTGAATGCTGTTTTCTGGAGTAATTTAACTGTTTTCTTTCTAGAGAGATTTAACTTGTCTATGCTAGCATCAAAATGCGAAACAAGGTAACTTTAAAATAGCACTGGTATGAAAGATCACTTGCTGCACTATACACAACACTTATAAGACAGTGAAAGCATGCAATGGCACTCTCATATTAACCCATCCAGTAATGGAATTCTTGGTTAAAACTTCTTGTTAGCCCTTTCCACGTTTTAAAATGGAAAGAGAATTTATACTGGGGCTACAGTTGTCAATAAGGGTGCTTATGTCTCCCCACCACCCAATTGAGGGCTCTGGTGTATTGGACCTACTAACACCAATGTTCATTAATGGTAACTGTATGAACACGTCAGCCAGCCTTGTAGCTACTCAGCACTTTCAAACATCACCCCAATTAGGTGCCAAACATTAAGCACTCATGTTTTGATAGTTTTAGCTTATGCCTTTGCTCCCGGTGTTTCTGGTCTCTCTGATATATTGAATTGCATGACATAGCCCAAGTGTGGAGTGGGCTGCTGGCACATATGTAAACAAACAGACTGCTTCTGTGCCTGCTATCTGTATATAGTATGTCTCCACTTAAGCTTCTTTATAGTGTACAGGTCTCCCTGCTTCTTCCTTAGTTGTGGGTCCTTTCAGGGATGAGTGCTTTGATAGATTCAGAATTTAGGTGAATAATTAATACTGCTCTGTAGAGCATTAACATTTTAGGCAAATTACTAGCATGGGAGGGGGGAAATGCAGTGACCTGCCAACTACATAGCTGCCATTTCATTTGCCTATCATCTGAGAACAAAGTGGCTTTTTCTTTTCCAAGCTACCACCACAATTTTTGCATGATCATTCTCATTTTGCTCCCCTTTCTCCAGTATAGTATATAATGCACCATACCTAAGCAGCTTCAGGGATAGCTGAGTTAGTCTGTACAGGAAAAAACCACAACAAATAGTCTGGTAGCACTTTATAGACTAACAAACCATGTAGATGGTATCATGAGCTTTCGTGGGCACAGCCCACTTCTTCAGATGACTAGAGTCATCTGAAGAAGTGGGCTATGCCCATGATACCATCTACATGGTTTGTTAGTCTATAAAGTGCTACCAGACCATTTGTTGTTTTTTTTCATACCTAAGCAGTGCATCCTATACAAGTGGCTTGCAGAGGGATACTTTAATAAAGGTTTATTCATGACAACATTTTTATTACATTCCCTGCTTTTAAAATATTGTCTCATGCTATTATTAATGCTGATCATGCTGTGGTTTACAAACCAGAATAAATAAACTACAGCTAGCCACCATGAAACATCAGGATCTTAGTGAAATCAGCCACTCAAGAACATATTCCTTAATGCTGTTGCCTTTGAGTGTAGATTGAGGTTCTGTTTTGTTGGATTAGATTACACTTTGACTTGATTTTGACACTGAATTAATTATAGGACTGTGAAGTTAAACAGATCCATAAAAATGAATGCCACTTTGCATTTCTCTAATGTCTTCCAAGCACAATGCATGTGCTATACATTAAATAAATCATGCAACACACCTATTTTATAGATAGGGAAAACAAATTAAATTACTTCCAAAAATTATATAGTGAATCAGTGGCAGAATGACAAATGGGGTTCCTATGTTTTAAAAACTAGATCATACTTCCTCTCCTGTTAAAAGATGTAAATGAGGCACCTGCTATTTCAACAGAAAACCTTTATAGGCACCTACCAATGTATGAATATGAAAAATAGCAAAATCAATATTATTAAATATGCCCATTCCAAATCCCATCTAATGCTTAATGAACTAGAACAAACTACGCTATTGCAAGAGGGTTTGATTTTTTTATAATCATTTCAAAGCTGGATCTAGCACCGAAGTTTTTAATCTTTTTCTTTCTGCTATAAAAACTCCACAGCCTGCCTGTGTCTCAGTTAGTAAGTCACTGGTTTTTCTGCATGTAAAAGCCAGGGCTGGTGTTCAAGGGTAGCAAGCAAAGTGACTGGCTACGGTCCCTTACCACCAGGTCCCTCAAAACTATATTACTTTGGTTTCAGATGTGGGTGCCAGGGTTTATGTTCCAGGCTCTGCTTGGTGGCCCCTGAGAAACCTTCTCAGCACCCTCAAGGGCCTTGGATCCCTGGTTGAAAACCACTGCACTGACTACACCCTCTCTAGGGCTTGTATAGCATCACCAGAAGCACTGTATTTAAGGCAGTTTGAAATAGCACATGACTACACCCAAAAGTGACTTGGAGACAGGGCAGAGGATGTCAACACGTAAAAAGGAATTGGTGACTATGTGCCTTGGAAGGGAACAAGCCCTAAGGTTTGCATTTTTTCAAATAAAAAGTTTGAAATAGTTTTTTATGCTATTAGCTTGTACATATGACTAGGGTTGCCAAATGATTTCTGAAAAAATACCAAAAAAGCCCAAACACCAGCATGGCCCCTTTAAGAAACGCATGGTAAGGCTTTTTGGCCCTAATGGGCTGCAGGTGGCCACCCACTATCTTGCCTCCCTGCGTCGGGCCGGACAGCTCCCCTGCAGAACCCGGTAAGTACTAGTGTTGCCAAGCTGCCTCTGTATTGAGCCGGACAGCCTAGGATTTTTGCCTCCTGGTGGGGAAATTTTAGGTGCCTGGTATTTTCTAAATTTTTTATTACCAGACAGGAGGCGAAAATACCAAATGGTCCAGTTCAACACCAGACACCTGGCAACCCTACAATGTGACAAGCCAATATTTTCTCATTTTGGTAATATATAAAAATAACCTTCAAAATGGCTCATTGTAACTCACCTAGCTCAAAGGTTCTAATATTCTCCCTTTTTCTTTGAATACACATATTTGAGCCTTAAGGGGTTTTTAGCCACACTGACTTATTAGTGAACATACAATTTTAAAAACAGAAGCTTGAGATAGAAAAACAAAAAACCCAACAGAACATTGCATGCAAACCCAGATGGGCCTGTCTAGTTTTTGTTCAACAGGCCAGTTTTAAAATTAATTCCTGTACAAAAGCCACGATGGTGGTGTGAGGAAAAGGATATTCTTATGGCTCCAGAAACCTCTGTTCAAAAGAAGTTCCTCAATTCACCATCCCATCATTTTGGGTTCTCCCATCTTTTTGTTTTATCTCAGCACTCCTGGAAGGTTTCCTATAAATAGGCATTCCAGCACATTAAAGATACATCTAAAGCGGGGGTCAGGGAACCGCTGACCCAGGGAAAAATCAGTCAGGGGCCACGCACAAGTGAGAAGCAAAAAAAGCCAAAAAACCCTCACTGATGTGGCCCCAACTGAGAAACAGAAAGACACTCCCCACATTACCTTCACACACCAGAACCTAGTAGGGCCCAGGCAAGTAGATTGTGTGCTTCAGCCCTACAGGGAAGTAGGACAGGGTGGAGCACCCAGGTGGGGTCCCCAATGCTGGGAGGGGGAGCCCTGAGCCACATCCAGCTCCTGACCCTTAGGTTCTGCACCCCTGATCAAAAGCATATGGAGAGTACATATGCCAGCTGCACCCCATTTATCTCATTCTATCCAAAATGCCAAGGCCTGATGGTACAAAGTTGTTCCAGGCAAGATGATGTTAAAATACTCCATTAGTTGACATACTGGGAAGCTACTGACAGAAGTCCATAGGGGTACTGGGGAATGGATACAAACCACACCAACATTTTCATTTTATGGCAACCTTTGGTAGGAACATGCTTCAAGGCTGGTTACAATTTCTTGATTGATATGGAGAGAATTTCCATTGCTGCATATTATTATACTAAAATTAAACCTGCTTATCCTTTCCTCCTACTTCTGTGCTTTACTAGCAACAACTTCCCATTTATAATGCCAGAGAAATGTCCGACTACGGACTACTTCCCATTTATGACTAAGAAATATCTTACCTGCTAATTTTCTGTTAGCAGTTTTTCTCCTAATTCAGGTCCTCCAGAAGACTGATAAATGACCAGAATACAAACTGAAGTTTTTCTTTCAAGGGAGACTCAGACATATAATTAAAATTAATATAGTATATCAAGCTGTTGTCTCGATACTAGTAATTTGGTTGCTAGACCTTTGGAAGAACTCGTGTAGTGACCAGAGTTGAAAGATAAAGCTTAGTCCTAGTGCTGCTTCTAGCACAGCTACTGGACCACCCTCAAATTTCATAAATGGAAAGGGGGTGCAATTAACCATTAATGCATAGCTTCTCTCATTCCGGAAGCACATTCTGCATACTAGGGATGTGAAGGGTTAACCAGTAAGCAGGGATGGAGCAGCTCCCTGCCTGCCAGGGGCAGGAGCAGCCACAAACAAGGGCTGCTCTGGCAAGGATGTCGGAATAGCCCCTAACTGTAGGGAGCCCTGGCCCTCTGCAGGCACAGGCTGCTGTAGCCCAGCTGGTACAGTTCCTGCCAGTAGTGGGGGGGAGGGAAGAGAGGCAGGAGCGTAGGCAAGGGATGCTCTGGCCTGGCTGGAACAGCCCCTGCCTACAGCTGGGGAGAAGGGGATTTTAAACAGGATTTTACATCTGGATACAATTACTGTGGTCTATTAAAATCCCAGCAAGACAAAATGGATACTCAGACTGAAGAGTTTATTGCAAATTTTAGGCTGCAAGGAAGCTGTGCTCACCCATCAGAAAATATTAGAGGTCATAGGCTAAATTCAGTATTACCCATTAGGTTGTTTGTTTGAAACTGACCACGTGGCTGTTAGTTTCAAGGCTTTTTAATGGACAGATGGTCTGAAACAACAATGGGATGTTCATAGTACATTGATCAATGTAAGCAGAATATGGAGGCAGGGAGTGGATTATGGATTAAAAGTATAAGATTTTTAAGAGAATATAAACAAACTCATACTGGGTATTGACCAGGAGAAAGTAAGTTGGTGATAACCTAACCATGGTGGGTTTGGAGAACACCTAGGCTGTGTCTAGACTGGCCAGTTTTTGCAGAAAATCAGCCGCTTTT
>CM057845.1:89412092-89443016 GCA_030068395.1 Apalone spinifera
ACATAGCCAGATAGTCCTTCAGTGAGAGTGCCAATGCCCGAGATGATGGGGCGTGTTTTTTTAGTTTTTAAAAACCACTCGGCTATCTCTATTCTTTCACAGGGTAATATTAAACAATGTTAATGAGCATTCATGAGTCACAATTTACAAAGAAGTGACATGAATGATAGGGATGTCAGAATTTAACCATTTACGTCGGGGTGGGGAACTTTTTTTGGGTCAGGGGCTACTGGCCCATAGAAAAAAAATCAGTCTGGGGCTGCAAAACACTCCCCAAAAAACCACCACCCTCTCTGATATGGCCCCTGACTGAGAAGGAGAAAGCACTCCTCACATCGCAAACCAGAACTCGGGGGGCAGGAACCAAGCTACTATATTTTGGGTACTCCAACCCCAACGGAGAACAGCGGGGGACGGGGGGGCGGAAGAGAGAACCAGCATGGGTTTCCCAATGCTGGGGGGGAGGAGAGTACCAAATATTGGGGGCTGGATCCAGGAAAACAGAGAACCACATTCAGCCCTGGACCTTAGGTTCCCCACCCGATTTAACAGATAAGCTGATGGTTATCTATTAATGGTACTGGTTAAACTCAGCCAGTTCCCGGGGAAGTGGCAAGGCAGCAAAGCCTCCTCCCCTGGAGTTGGGCCAGCAGGGGCTGGCAGCCCCTCTCCTGGGGAGGCTTTGCAGCAAAGCCCACAGCATGTATAACCACTAAGATTTTTAGAAACTACAAAGTTACCCTATTAAATGCTTTTTAACATCCTTACTCCATGAATGTATTTATTCAAAGCTGTATTTAAACAAATACTATATTAAAAATGTAAAGCTAAATCACACCACTTCTTAAGAAATCCATTTGCAGGTTTCTAAGTTTTTATGCTTTCAGCGATCACACACACAATACACTAATAATTTCAAGCCAGTAAAAATGTAAGAGCTATTTCCTATATAATATAGGAACGCTGGGATAAAACTACAAATTATTACTTTTGATTCCCATAATTATGCATTTTGTTTGGCTGGCTAAAGATTAGCCTCATAAACAGAACGTAAGTTAACAAGATATCTGCCAGCATCCTGAATTAATTTTTTTTCCCTTTTGAGTCCAGCGCTCTGATTAGCACTAGTTCCTTGCACAGTGTATCAAAACCAAGAAATTCCCAAACGTTTAGCCTCAACCTATTAGCACATAGGCAACACATCCAAAAATAAAGAATGCACAAATAAAACTTACCTTGTTAGAGATGCTTGCTTTTTCTTCTGGCAACAAATAGTACTGGTTCACCAGAGCACTGTTGCTTTTAAAAATTCCCACATCGTACCATTGTCGGTCTCTTTTTACTGTTGCCATCTGGTTTGGTGAAGTAGTTTTCTAGTGTTTGAGAAATATGTTATTCAGACCACCCATACTTTAATATCATAAAAAGTATTATTTAAAGAATGCATTGATTACTTTATTATGCATGCCAGTTCTACACACAGAGTGATAAGAAATGGGTCCTACAATTGAAATGTAGTTAAATTTCTTCCCATCTTTTCTGAGTTATTTCATTTACAGTCTCTCAAACCAAACTGTTTACAATATAGCTCTTATTTTTTAATAGACTGGATACAATGTATAATTTGCATCTGCCTTTATTCACTGCAACCTACTGGAATACATCCTGTTTTTCTTTCAAACAAAATAAAAAACTATCCTGGAGGGCTCTGTGGCCAAGAACAGATATAATTATTGTTTTGATTATGCAAGATCACATACTTACAGATAAGTGTACAGTCGAGTTATTTGTCTGAGGAGCGCTGACCTTAGTTGAAGACATTATAAAAGTAGTTTCAGCAACTAAAACAAGAATTATATTAAAAACATTACTTCACATAAAACAACTGACATGTAAAGACAAATTCCATAGCTTTTAAAATTTGTAAATGGATTTCAGTGAGAAGCATCTATTGCAAAAGTCTGTTCAGTATTACAGACATAGTTTGGTTAATTTTACATGAAGTGTTCTTTACAACTTGAATTTTAATAGCTTTTTAAAACTAACTGTTGGTTTTAATTTTACAAAACAACTCTAAGAGTGTCTGGTGTTGCATGCTGCTGCAGGTATAATGGTATAATTGACAGGAGACTAAAACAATTATAAGGCAGTGCAATTATTAAGAATCTAAGTCTGGAGTTGTATGCATTCTGTTTACATCAATATTGAATTGTACACAAAATCGGGCAGATAGTGTCACCCAGTATGAACTAAACATTAAACTTCGGCAATGAATACTTTTAAATGTATTACTCATGCAAATTAAGATTTTGTCATAGTTATTTTAGTAAAAAGTCACAGATAGGTCACCAGCAATAAAAATTGACAGAAGCCTGTAACCCAGGGCTATTCAACTTTGGAAGCCCTGGGGACCACAAGGATACTCACAGCACATGCTGAGGGCCACAACTTAAGCGTGAAAGCGGCGAGGAGTCCTGTGGCACCTTATAGACTAACCGAAGTGTTGGAGCATAAGCTTTCGTGGGCAAAGACCCACTTCGTCAGATGCATGTCTGATGCAGGTCTTTGCCGACGAAAGCTTATGCTCCAACACTTCGGTTAGTCTATAAGGTGCCACAGGACTCCTCGCCGCTTTTGCAGATTCAGACTAACATGGCTACCCCTCTGAAACTTAAGTGTGGTTTCATATACATGCAAATATTTGCAAGTAGCTTTTCACACTGTCGGGCATGAATACAAAAATTAAGGCAAGACTACATAACACGCAGGCCCCATTTAAGTCAGTTCTACTGATATTAATAAAATGCAATGTTTATCCGATTTCCACCCATATCATAGTACTGTTAATGAGCAATGACAATCCAGGAATTTAACTACTAAAACGCGTATCAACAAAAGACCATTATCAAACAGTTGCCACGGCTCTCAAGTGATGGCAAATACTGCATATTCACTTCCATCAAGACATTTTGCATCAACATTGTTTACATACTGAGTTTACATCAACTGCGCATTTCAAAGTTTTCAATCACAGATTATGAGGTGGTCAGCCTAAAATAACCAATTTAATTGATTTAATCAGTAATACGAGGCCTCCAATTTGGAAAGAAATTAAGATGATCCGAGATCACTAGCATTTGAATATATTGCCCTTTTAGCAAGAAAAGCATTGGAGAGTGCAAATGTGCCACAGGCACCAAAGTTGTTGGTGGTTAGTATTATCTGAACAGTGGATTTCTGTCAACTAGTAATGAACATCGGTAACACTTTTCACCTTCACAAATTAAAATTGTTTACAAATCTGTGTTAGGAATATCCTCATTTTAAAGTGAGATCAGAGAAGAGATCATTCAAGCTTGCTCAAGATCATCAATGCCTGAACCATTATTTCAATCCCAGCCACTATTCAAAGATGACAAATTTTCACCACACTAGAAGCTGGATGGCGGCCTTAGATAAATATGGCTCAAAATACAGTATGTGAAACACATTTCAAACCTTCAGATTTTGAACTGACTGTTGTTAGTGAAGTTTCATCTTTAACAACTGCCCCATTTGTACTTGATGACTCAGTTTTAACAGCCTGCTGGGTTACCATAGTTTGTGAACAGGAGACAATACTGGATACAGAAGCATCAGGATTTACAGTTCGTATGTCCAAGTCATGTAATTCAGCTACATTTGCTGAAGTCTGAGGACCTGCAACATGGAAAATAGTAACTTGATTTCAATATTGATGTCAATTGACAAATATCAACTTAATCCAATTGTTTTAATCTGCTATAGGAATTGATGCTAGCCAGATTCAGACTAGAATGAGTCTGCTTAGATTTATGTCATACACAAATTTGGTGTAAAATTTATATTAATTTCTCCTCCATAACAGTTGACATATGTACACAAAACACAAAAATACCTAACTACAGACAAGTATGGGAGATGCTTCTTAGTTCTTGGATTGATAAAATAGGCCCATCTGATTAAATTATATTATTCAGCTAAGCATTAAATCCAAATGGTAGTGATTTTAACATTGATTTGAAAACAATTCCAAGTAGCAAAAATATTTGCAACCTTGAAATCGTACATTTTTGCTAGTCCATGTAATACAAGTGACTAGGAATATTATAAACTGTAGAAGTTTGTTTCTAGGTTGATATTTTGTATACCAAGTTTTAACCTGTAGCAATCATTTCCTCCCCTCCCATATACACTCTCAGAATTCAGACGCTGAAAGCAGCAGAAATGAGGACACCACCTTAAATACATAGATGTAAGCATCCAGTATGATAAGCAGGTTAGACAACCTGACAACTATAAAAAAAGATGTTACTGCTCTAATTCTGGTGCTGCTTATTTCTGTACGCCAAGCCTTTATTTGAAAAAACAGACCTTTATTTTGTAAAGAACTGTTTATAGTCCATAGTTGTCATCATAATGACAGACCTGAACATTTTGTTCCTCTTACAGCACAATAAACTAGGGACAAATTACAGTTTCACCTAGCCAGAATGGGTAGAAATGGTGTCCCTAGCCTCTGTTTGTCAGGGGATGAAAATGAATGACAGGAGAGGGATCACTTGATGATTACCTGTTCTGTGCTAGGACATCTGGCATTGGCCACTGTTGGAAGACAGGATACTGAACTATATGGACCTTTGGTCTGACTCCGTATGGCCGTTCTTATGTTCCCAATTTATAAATATGAACAGTAATAAATACTATGAGAAAGGCTTAACTTTAAAAAAACAAATAGGATATCAGTAACACACAAATATTCTTACTTTAATATATCTGCAAGTTTTTAACTCCAACTTTTCTTTACTCTCTACTGAATAAACTCTTACCTACAGTGCATCCTGGCAAAAGTGAGGGGGCATTTGATTCTTTGAATTCTCTAGAATCTAGATAATTTTTCTTTGTAGCCTCTTTTGTAACCATATTTTCAGGTTCAGTAATATCTTCTTCAGCTTCCAGTTTTAATAATGGATTAGATGAAACTTGTACCTAATCAAAAAGAAAGCAATTGCTTATGATGATTGTTAAAGTTTACAATTTGAACTGCAAATATTGCAAGGAAATGTTTGTTCATAAAAACCTTTCCACCAGAATTTCAAGTAAAGATGGAAGTAATTAAACTTGTAAAACACACTTTTCACAAAGTCCCTATTAGGGATGTGAATGGGTAACTGATTGTTACCTGGTAAGTATTACCTTTGATGGGCTGGGAGTCAGCAGCCTTGCACAGGGCCGAAGTGGCAGCCCAGGGTCAAAGGTGCAGACTCTCAGCCTAAGAGCTAGCAGCCCAGTGTGGGCTGGAAGCAGCAGCCAGGCTGGAGCAGCCCCTTGCCTGTGGTGGGGGGCAGAGAGGACGAGGGGGGTCCACTCCAGCCTGTCCCCATTTAACGAGTTAACTAGTTAAACGTTAAGTTTAACTGGTTAACTAATTAAACGGGATTTTAGATCCCTAGTCCATATTTGACTTGATAATGTCTTTTACATCTAAAGCTTTATTTTGAAGACAGCTGGCATTCTTAAATTGAAGTGCAAATTAAGTTATGTATCTTTAGTTTATTTGAAAACAATCACATAAAAGTATACTTATATAGACTCAACTATTTTCCAGAAAAGATTAAGCTTTTTGTTTTTAGAAACCTCTCTGTACCCATTTTGCTGGGGCTTTGAGGATGAAGGAAATTTTCTTCTTGTTTTCTGGCTCCCAGTTATCATAACAGTACTCAGTACATCTGTAGCTTCCCTCTTGTATGATGAGGAATGGCTTTTCAAGCTACTCCATTCAATCAGGAAATGAAGTAGTCTCATTAGAGCAAAAGTAATTAAGCAGTTAAATTTTTAGTTTGAAAGTATTTCAGGCCTTTTAAAATTGGCAAATTAGGGTGGGAAGTGAGACCATCAATAAAACATTATCTTGATTTGACAATTTTCAGTTTAGACTTACATTATTAGGAACCACATGATTTGTTTGGCTGTGAAGATCCAGCTTGATTCCTGAAGGAAGGATGATAGTCATTGATTATAGACTATGCTGTTGAGTAGAACCACCTTACAGGTAAACAAAAACAAACACCCATTGATTCTATGAAGCATTAAAATGTTTTACATGGAGTCTATTTTCTCCCAGTGAGCGAGTACCAGAGCAATATGAAAAGGCTTTTGTGTAAATGAGAATCAGGCCCTTTGTCTTATTGTTAAAATCTGTTTCTGGTTATAGTAGCACTAAAATCAGAAATTAAACTGCAAAAGCAAACAAAATCTATGGAAATCTTTTTCCCACTACGATCTCCTTCAAGTCACATTCAAATAGGATGTTTTAAAAAAAAAAAAACCACACTACTTACCTATGAACTCTCTTTCTCTACTACTTCATATACTGGTCTAAATTGCAGCCAGGTATCATATAGCAATGTACAAAATCCATTCTAAGCACTAGGCTTTCCTGTCTTCTATAAAGAGTTTCACTCTGTAAGGAACATCCAGGCTCAGGCACTTCTTGCTTACATCAAGGAACCACTCCACTATTCAGCCAACTTAAAATCAGGAAGCACAAGGGAAGCTTAAAACCAGATTTTCAACTCTTGACTTTTGTGCGTGCACTCCCTCCCTAGTCATAGATTTTATTTTTTTTATATCTATATCTATATAGATATAGAATAATATATATATATATTTATATATATAAAATACCTACGGGAACCTTTGTAGAAATGTAGTTTCATCTAAGGGAAATATTGAAGTATTACCTTGTGAACTTGGCAATGCAGTCTCAGGAACCATGGTAACTGGTATTCCACTAGTCACTATAGGCACTGCAGAGTCAGCATTTAACTGAAGAAGATATCCTTCAACTGTAGGAACGTCATCCCATTTTACTTGAAAAGAATTAGTTGTAGCTTTGATCAACTGTACTTGTGATGGGGCTGGTGGTTTCTCTAAAAGACACCAATTAAATACAAATGGAATATTTAAAGTTGCACTTTTATTGTAGTTCAAACGTTATTTCTGTAATAATAATACATAAACAGCTCTCATTTCTCCAAGTATTTATGGTAATAGGTCACATAACAAAAGTATTTTTCAACAGGTTATAAAATAAAGCAATAAAATACTAAATTGTTTCTCCCAATTGTCTCACAAGGCACATTTTTTAAAAGTCTGATACCTTTGCTTAATTACCTATTTGACAGCAGAAAAAAACAATGAGGTTTTGAGTTGCATATGCAGAGAGCCCTGTGTGGATACAAAATTGGTATCTGCATCTTCAAAAATGACCCATGGATATCCACATCCATATCTGCAAATACCCACATAGATCTGCAAAACTGCCTGGTTCTAGATCCAAAATGTATATCCGCATCCACAGCGGCAAAAATAAGCTGTGGATATTCACACCCACATCAGTGGATGCGAATATGCATCGATATAAAGCGGATATTTGTGGATTTGCAGGGCTCTAGATATGCAGAGGCATCACTTCAAGATCATGGAGAACAGAGTAGAACCTACACAGCTTTATGGAGAATGCACCCAAGAAGATGGATACAAGTATTTCTCTGTCCAATTGCATTCAGTTGTAATTTTACAAAAAATGACTAAGCAGTAGAAGATTATCTATAAGAAAATATGAAATTATATGGTCATTAAGAAAATAAAAGTGGAACACAATGTTTTACTAGTACCTGAAGTGTAGAAATGCCAAATATAGCAATTGTTTAGTATGGTGGAAGAGGTTAGAGCAACAATAAAGTGAAATAAAGAAAACGTAAAAATGCACATGGGGGGAGGGGAGAACCTTAACAAATGTTTATATAAGATCCCAGCTAGCATCTTGACTCAAGAATTGTAAAGGTTTTTTTTTTTTTTTTACTGAATTTAGCCTCAGAACATCTCTTTGATGGCCTACAGAATAGGTCACTGTTTTTAGCAGAAAGCCATAAGAATAATCTTTAAAT
Source organism: Apalone spinifera (assembly GCA_030068395.1). Lineage (NCBI taxonomy): Eukaryota > Metazoa > Chordata > Testudines > Trionychidae > Apalone > Apalone spinifera. Next base: position 89,420,063 of record CM057845.1, read on the forward strand.
ACATCAACCCTGAAGCAATATTTTATTTTAAAAATATCTGAGATTTAAAAATTCACTGAATCTGCTATAGACTAAAACTTCTATGCAGGTATGTTGTCACGTTTCTATACTGCAGTTAGGATATACAACACATTAAAGTATTTTTATTTTGTTACTCACCTGTGTCTAAATACCAAAGATCCTTACAGCAAACTTGATTATTCCAAGCTTTTCTGTAACCATCTCTACCACTCCAGATATACAGACGAGTGCCAACTGCCACAGCACAGTGTCCCGCTCTTGGCCCTGGTAACAAGCTCTTTTTATCTTCCTGGCAATCTGAGATTAGACCTATCCATTCCATGGTATCTAGGAAATGAAATTTGCAATAATCAGTATCATTCAAATATGTGTTTTCAAAACAAGAAACAGATATTATTCCGCCTAACTAGTCAAAGGGAAAGTGATCATCTTGAGAATACACATATGTTTACATTTATTCATTTGAATCATGGTTTCCAATATTCTCTGTAGTAGAAAGGGAGCCTGAAACATGAACGCTTGTACCAGCAGCTTGGTATCAGGCAGGATCTGCTCTCAGAATCAGGAAAGAATAGGGATGTTAAATTTAGATTAATTAACTAATTGAATAGTCGATTTGAACCATAGTGGAAATCCAAATTGGAAGCCCCAAAGGGAGTGCGGAGCCCTGGTCCCATGCTCCCTGTGGAGCTTCTCCTTTTGAAATGTACAAGAGCCCCAGCAGGGCTCCTGTACATTTCAAAAGCAGAATTGCAGCAGAAGTGGTGTGAGCAGAGACTGTTTCTGTCCACGCTTGCGCTGTTTCCCGCTGTGCCTCTACCTCCCCTGCCCCAAGGAGACAGTGTGACTCCCAGCACCAGCTCCTGCTCCCCCCCTTGCTGCCTCTCTTTGACAGAGGCAACAAATGGAGGGAGCAACTAGTCGCATCACTAGTTGACTATCTGATGAGCTTTTGCTTATCGGATAGTCAACTAGTCTCTTACATCCCTAGGCAAGAACAGAGCTGATATTGCAGAAATACACACTCTTAAGAAGTGCTAAGTACAGATTAATGACACAAACACATCCCAGTATCAAATGTCACCAGAACACCCCAATATCAAGGGTGATACAAAAACATTCCCCAAGGATAACAGAAACACACTGACCTCTCCTAAAAGACACTGTCAGAATAACAGTATGTAACCTCTTTACAGCCTGATATAAACAAGTATCTCAGAGGGAGTATCTTTGGCCAGCCTAGGGGTCAGTGGAAAGTGCTGCAATTGCTTGAGCTGCATTCGTTGTCATCAGCATGCATGTCTTAGGGTATGTCTCTATACTACCACGTTTTGTCAACAAAACTTATGTCGATACCCAAAAGTCAACAAATATCGCCAGAGGGTGTCCACACTTGCTCCCTCTGTCGACAGATCATGTCCATATTGGGGGCACCATCATCAGCAGTGTGAGCAATGCAGCGTTGTGGGAATATGGAGCTGATCACATGTTGGGATTCCCCCCCTCCACCTTTCAAGTTCTCCAACAGACAATTCAGCTGCTGGGAGCGGCCTTATTAGTAGCTCTGTGAGCTTTCTGTGCTGAGGAACGTCAGAGCAGCACAGCAGTCTCCCCCCTCACATCATGATCCCCTCCCTGCCGCTATGTTCCTAGTACAGGGCAGAACAGGAGCAGTCTAATGATTTTCCCTTTGCCTGTTCCCCAAATGGAACAGCACACTCAGCTGTCAGATACTTGCTGGAGCTTTGAAAGGGGAGGGGCACATGCCTGCAGGGCAGCAGGGATCTAAACACTGAGCAGAGCTAACTAAGCAGGAATCGTGGGATACTGGTGGAAGCCAGTTCTGGCAACAAAACAAGCAGCCGTGTCTACAATGGCTCTTTGTCGACAATAAAGGGAGGGGGAAAGAAAAGTCTCTCATGGTGTGGAAGTCTTTTGTAGTCGAAACTGGACATTTTCCCCAAAGGAAGTCACATTTCAGTGTGTAAACTCACTATTTTATCTCAACAACCTTAGTATCCTCAGAGTCTGCCATGTGCTAATACTATGCCTCATTGACTGGCCCTTAATGGATATTGTGATAATTGGGTGGTTCATTCGAGGTCCGCTGTGCCAACTGTCTGTGCAGATCTAGCACAGTGCACAGGGAGAACGAACGATCTCTCTCTTTCTCTCTCAGACCAGATATCCTCTACACTGCAGGCAAGCCACTTGAGCTCACTCCAACTGATTTGCATCATGTATGGTCAAATTTATTTTTTTTGAGGGGGGGGGGGGGAAGGAGGGGCCGGCCAGGAAACAAATTTATAAAAGTCATTTTCCTGATCTTTGGTTGTATCATATAGAAATGTAGGGTAAAATTGTATGAATGCTAAAGTGATTTGGTGTGCATCAATAAAAGGATTCTTGTCTTATACAGCAGGTATGTAACAGAGTCTGTATTCTATCACGGAGATCCCTGAGCATTGTTTTATATTTATAATACTGCTGAATGTCTGCAACATGACAACCATTATCCAGAAAGTATTTGTCCTGTATTAAATGTCCATCCAGATCAATGGGGAGACTTGAGAATAAATACATTCTTGGTAGGATGTGCAACTTTGGTCTAGTTTTAAAGTTACCTAAGAATTTTTTAAGAGTTTACTCGTAGGTTTAAATCTGTCAAAAGAAACATTTAATTGATAATTATCAAAAACAGCAGAAACACTAACCCAAATTTAGATAAGAAAATGAACTGGTGCACTTCCATTCACCATCAGGAGTAGAAATCTCATCCTCCACTGTCTGTGGAACCCATCCACCAAAAACATACATTCTAAAAATGACGGGAGAGAGAAGGGGGGAAAAAAGACATAGCTAATTAACAACTTCCCTAATCCTGTTGCGTTTTTCTCACCATATACTCTATGGCAAAACAGACTATTTACAGGATTTTAATGTCTCAACCACAGATTACAAGAGCTTGTTTGTGCCCCTCATCTCTCTCTAATTGGTGCCATCACTGGTCTACAGCTGTAAAAAGTGTGGAGCAAAATAACTATGAGAAATATTCCACATTGCTGGACATTTAAGAAATATGCCAGAAGTGTGTTAATTTTGTGTCTCAATAAAGGCATCTGAAACTGCTGGATATTTAGAAATTAAACATTTACACAGAATTTCTACAGCCCTTTCATGTATTGTTCACAACAGACCATTTTAAAAGACTGTCAGATATCAGAATTAGAAATGCTTTATAAGAAATACAATCTGGTAACATTTTTTAGGAATAATAAAAATCAAAAGTTGTGATCTTGTCTCAGAGGGCATTCTTCTTTTCTCCCCACCTTATACATATAACCTGTAAGATGATATAAATTGGAAGCAAATATATTTACTTTGTCCTCAGGGGTATGTTTACTACTGGTTGTGAACCATTGCTCTAGATGATTCTACCACCTGCTAGCATAACTCGGTCTGTCAGATAGCTTTAACAGTGTTCCCTCTAAGCCAGGATTTCCCCAAACTATGGGTCGGGACCCAAATATGGGTCGCCACTACATTTCAAAAGGGTCACCAAGTGTCTCCCCAGGTGGCTCTGCTCCCCCGCCTCCCCCCGTTTTTGAATTACCTTGGGTCACCAAGTCTTCCTGAATTGTCAAAACGGGTCCCCATCTGGAAAAGGTTGAGAACCCCTGCGTAAGGTATGCAGCCGCACAGCTTCACAGGTGATTTATCAGCCCGCCCAGTCAGTCAGCTCTGGCTCAGAGCAGTGAGACTAACTGGGTGGACTGATTAATCACCTGTGAAGCTGTGCTGCTGCAGAGCTTAGAGGGAACATTGCCTGAGATCTTCCAGGGTATACAACTCCTCATCTAGATATTTGCCTAGTTTTACAACAGGCAACATAAAAAGCACTAGAGAAATCAGTACAAACTAAATTTTCATATAATGATTTGTTTACACTGTAACATAAGTACATTATTTATATCCCAATTGATTTATTTTATAATTTTATAGTAAAAATGACAATGTAAGCATTTTCAGCAATAGCATGCAGTAACACTTTCATATTTTTATGTCTGATTTGGCAAGCAAGTTTAAGTGAAGTGAAACTTGAGGTACCAAGACAAATCAGTCTTCTGAAAGGAGTACAGCAGCCTGAAAAAGTTGAAAACCACAGATCTAGAGAGTAAAAGAATGTACAACAATTTTCCAGGTTTTAGTGTTATTTTGTATAGTTATACAAAGGGACCAGGGATAGAATTAGTTACATGTATGACTCATCTGATAACACGATTCAGCATACAGGTAATGATTAGGTATATTAACAAACCTTTATTTTTGTAAACATATAAGCTGGCTCCCCGCAAGCACTGGCTCCCATCCATCTCCCTGACCAGCGCAGGGGGTGGGTGGCTCCGTGGGAGCCTTTCTTCTCCACCCACTCCCGCTGCTGGCTTAAAAGCTGGCTCCTGACTCCTTCCCCAGGGGGAGGCAGCAGGGGAGGGGAGGTGCATGTAACTGTGCGGATTAACCAATGCGCCGAGGCTTATCAGATAACCATGTACATGAGTACACGTTAACACCCCAGTAACGATCAAGCAAAATCTATTCAAGCTAAAAGTTATTTACTCTACTAAGTATGACTTTAAAGCAGGGAGCCCAAGGCCACAGGGTGCTCTAGCCCGGCAGGAGCAGCCCCATGCCTGTCGCCCAACACAGCAAGCCCTGCCTAGCCCGGCACCATGGTGGTGCTAATACAGTGGGCTAGTTAACCAGTTAAACATATAGTTTAACCAGTTAACATTTTAACTAGGATTTTGCATCCTTAGTTTTAGGTAAAAATCTGTGATGTTTATACAGAAGACTATGTGCCTACTACTGAAAGAATTTTAAAACTACCACCTACCAGGCAAAGGGAGCTGGGAAATAACCAACCCAGCAGCTTGTCTCCACTAGAATTAGAAGGATGCTTTGGGCATATTTGGGCCATATATTCCGGATGCCAATATGCAGACTCCCACATGATGCTGTCAAGTGGAAGCCAATTGGTGTGAGGAAACAAGAGTGGCCAAAAGAAACCTTAAGAAAACCTGTTAGCTGGGAGGCCACAAGAGTCAATCAACATCACAAGCAGATGGAAGCAGCTGCTAATAATGCAGAGGGATGGAAGAAACTAGTTTCTGCCCAGTGAGTCAGCATTGGCTTGAGAAAGATGCTAAAATTCACTAACTGCCTTAATTTACATGATGGCATATTGCTATCTCCATAGGTTCTACAAGGGCACAACAACATCCAGAAGAGCATTCCAAAAAGCCAAAGTTGTTTATGTTGTACAGTGGCAGGTAAGGGTAATCCAATACAGAAACACTATATCATCATCATTCTCCTACTTGGTGTACCTTTCTATAGCTGAGCTTTTAACAACAGACATACTTGTTTCCTATTACATTGGCTGTATGGAGACTGCGAGGAAGTGGCACTGTCCCCTTAGTTTCTGCTCTGGACCACGTCATTGTTTCTATAAAAACAAACAAACAAACAAAAAAAGCATTTCAGTAGAGTAAAAAATATATTCTGTATAGATATTTGTGCACCTCACATCCTAGTTTCAGGAAATACTGTGCATGTACCTACTATTAATTAGATTTTAACAAAGTAAAAAGGTAGCCCCTTTCAAGCTAACATCTATATTAAGATTTAAACAGTTTTTTAATAACTTCACATTATGTTAACGGTCTTTTCAGATTTTTATTACAGGTTAACAAATATTAACTGTTTATCAATTTGACACTGGGATTATAATCCACACTTCATTAAGGCTACTCAATTTTTAATAATTTTTCTAAAAATATTTAAGGTATCCTAGTAAAACCAGTGATCTAAGGGTGCAAGCGACTGTTACCGCATGTTAGTAGTAAAAATCTGTCTCAAATCTGACACATCTTGTCCTGCTGAATAAAATGGTATTAGGGCTACACATTGGCTCACACTAAGTCACTTGTTAACTGCAATTATATTCCATACATCACTAATTATCAGAGGGTTTCACTTTTCCTCAATACCAGATAAGCATGTAAGCCGATTTACACATTGATTAAACTCACCTATGTCAAGCTCCCAGAGGTCATTAAGTCTACAGCCACACATCCCTCCAAAAACATACATCTTTGGATTTCCTACATCTTTTCTGCAATACACAATGGCTGTGTGGGATTCTCGAGGAGAAGGCAAGATTCCTTTGGTCATTGGAATGCTCCAGCCTACGACTCCAGAACCATGTTGCAGCTCCAGTTCATAGAAATCATTTAAATATCTAGTGTAATATTGGGAAGATATTGAACAATGTAACTGAAGGATTATAAAAAGGGAACATAGGTGAACTTTAGACTGTCAGCACTATACATTGTTTTTTCAAAAGGTTATTATAGCAAAGGGCTACAATTTTATTTTTTACAGTACCCAGCAAACATTGAACAGTAGGAGTTGTACAAACAGAATAAAAACAAACTCCACTAAACAGCGCTCTTTTCAAACAAGCAAAAAGGAGGAGGTTTCAATTTACAAAAAGGAAAGCTAAACATAGGGTCAGTATTCACTCTAAAAAGTAGGTTTTAAAAATACTGAGAGGATATTTAAATATAAAGGAGGGGCAAAATATGGGTAGATTTCAGGCACAACCTGTACATTGAAGAAAGTCTGCTTTTATACCAACTTTGATTTATGGCGTTCCACAGAAAAGACACATTCAAAAGTGACACTAAGATTTTGAGCATGATTCACTACATCTGAACAAGGGTACTTCTACACTGCAACGCTATTTCGGGATACTGGAGTATCCCAGAATAGCTATCCCATGACTTCACAGCAAGCCTGTTTTTTCGGGTTCACTATTCCGACGTCCCTGTAAACTTCATTCTATGAGGAGCAAGGGACATTTTAGAATAGTGCTTTATGATGAATTAAGCTATTTTAAAATAGCTTCAAAATAAGATACGCAATTTGCATAGCTCAAATTGCATATCTTCTTTTGAGTTACGGTGCAGTGTAGACACACCCCAAATGTCCACAGCAACTGAAGAGCAAATTGCTAAGCTAAATGATACTCTATGATATGGTGCATCAGCAGAATATGAGCAGAATACCTTTGGGTTGGTCATTGAGAGGGAATTCACCATTTATTGTTGAATCGATGGAAATCCACTTATTGCAAGTTACTTTGAGAACTGTCTGAATTCTGATACTTGTTTCAGCCAAATCTTGTTTAATAAAGGGAAGAAGAAAATTCTGGAATTTCATTGCAGCTAGACAACTGAAAGTGGACTTAACTGCAGATCTCTGGGGGGGCGGGGGGGAGGAGGAAGGAAAGTATTTTCAGTTTTGATGTCTTATTTGTGTCGATTTAAAAATTAACTGTTTTTTGAAGAGTTTGTACACGCAGCACATTCCATGATTCTCTGCAACATTCTAGTGAACAAAATCTTCCAACCCAAATCCACCGAAGAAGGACGACTCATGGGAACATCAGTTAAAGTGCATGCCAAAGCACTGTATAAAGAGATCTCAGGGTACATCTACATTGTAATAAAACACCTGTGGCTGACCCATATCAGCAGACTCATGAATCTCAGGCTAAGGGGTTGTTTAACTGCAGTGGAGACATTCAGACTTGGGCTGGAGCTCAGCCTCTGGAACCCTCCCTCCCTGCAGGGTGACAGAGCCCAAGTTCCACTCCAAGCCCACAATTAAACAGCCTTAGTCTGGGCCCCAGTCTGTTGATGTGGTCTAGCTGCAAATGTTTAATTGCAGTATAGACATACTCAATAAAGGTCATCTCACGTTCTCTCTAATAAGAGACTGAAGGAAAGAGATTTCTCTTCTGAAATTTAGTAACTAATCCTAGAGTTCAGCAAAAGACAGTATATTTAGCTTCCACTGCAAATACGTCAGAGCTTCTAGCCAGTTCTCCTTGCAACAAATGTAATGAGAAGATTATAGCAAAGTCCCTTTAGCATACGCAAGCTAACTACAGTAAAACTCCAACTGTCCGGCATCTAGTGGTCCAGCACTCCTGATAGTTCGGCACCAACTGGTACCCGGAAAGTGCTTTAGCCAGCCGGACAATTGGAGCTCCTATGAGCCACATGTGTGCTCATGGGCCAGGAAAAGGAAGAGGAGGTGAGGGGAAGGGGATGATACCCGTGACGGGTCTGCCGGACCGCACTGCGTCTGGCCGGAGGGTGCGGTGGGCGGGAAACGGCACAGCAAGGGGCGAACCCTCCCCCGTTTTGCAGGGAGGCGGGGGAAGCCCCCCTTAGCTGCCTGCTACAGGCCAGCTGGGATTGCAAGCGGCAGCAGCGGAGTTGGGGAAGCAGCGGGGTAGAGCAGCTGGGGTGCTGCTGGGTTGGTCCTGCAGCGCCGCTCAGGTGAGGGGCAGTGCTGCGGGACCAACCCAGCAGCACCCCACCTGCTCTGCTCAGCCACTTTCCCAAGTCCACCGCTGCCGCCTGCAGCCCCAGCTGGCCTGTCGCCGGCGGCTATGCGGGGCTTCCCCCGCCTCCCTGCAAAACGATAGAGGGTTTGCCTCTCACTGTACTGTTCCCCGCCGACCCTCCTTCCCCCCGCCAGTCGCAGTGCGGGTCCCGGCAGACCTGTCACAGCCCCCCTGCTGGAGTACCTCCTGATACTCTGGCATATTCGATAATCCGGTATCCCCTGGGTCCCAAAGATGCCGGATTATCGGAAGTCTACTGTAACATGTATTTCTAGTAACTCCATCACTGTATCATCTGGGACATGAAAAGATTTTCTTCTTCATTTAACAGTTTCAAAGTTTTTGATTTGTGTTTTGTTACATTTATTATTTAGATATTTTGATCAAACCCAGTCAGCATACCTGGGAATGTTATTGTTTGAATCTTCACTTTCATTTGCCAGGCCACCAAACAAATAACACTTGTTACCATATAAAGAAAAGCTGTGACCAAGTCTAGGACAAGGTGGCAAACCAATAGGAGGAGCCTGAGGTTTTACTTTTTTCCATAGCCATCGACTTGCCTTAAAGGGAGAGAAAAAAAAGACATCTTCAAGATATCAAATCTACTTATATACTATCGATAAATATAATTTGAAAGTCAAGATGATACCATCATTGGCTATTCTTTGCATATTTTCTGCATAATCTTTAACTATTAATTTATTGACTATTTCCTGGTACCGTCCTAATGCAAACAGGAATAAAGTTAAACAACAATTGATAATAAACTGATAAAGTCAAGTATAATGAGATTAAATTATTTGATTCGTATGACCTGTTTTCAAGATTTAGTTATATTTTCTCCTCAACAGAACAACACACAGTGCTCATCCAGGCCAGCTTTCTAAGAGCCCTAGCCGGTCAGATCATTTCTAATTTAATGTATTATTTCACTTAAATAAAAGCAGAATTTTTATCAAAATGGATACATGCAACAATCTTTAAAACTGAAAGGTCCTCATTGTGCCTTACCTGTAATTCATACAAATCATTACTGTATCTTCCATATTCAACCATTCCTCCAAACACTAGTATTCTGGTGCCGTCACAGACAAATCCATGGGCTGCACAGCCTGGAGGAATATCTCCTCTAACAGCAGGAAGAAACCACTGATTTGTAGCTATATTATAAAAATATATATATATTTTTAACACCCACAGAAAGAATTGATGCTCATTTAACAACTTCACCATCAATAGAGGGACACACAAGAGACAATTTTCTTCTTTATTAATTCTAGGTGGCTCTCAATGGGAACAGTTAACAGTAATAAAGGGGTTATAAAATAAAAAGGGAGTCAACTGATAGAAACACCACATTAATCACTGCTTTGTGAAACAGATGTTACTCAACAAACTCTGGCAAGTCAAGTGTAAAACTATAATTAGTCAAGCCATAAAAGAATTTGCACAGCAAATAGAAGGAGACAAAAACTAACAGTAAAAAATGTTAAGCACATCAGAAGCAGAAAGTCTGCCAGTCAGAAGGCCACTTAATGATCAAGGTGCTAAAGAAGCAAAGAAGGAAAACAAGGCCACGGCAGAGAAGTTAATTCTGTGCATCAGTCTTCACTGCAGAGAATGTGAGGGAGATTCCCACACCCGAGTCATTCTTTTCAGCTGACAAATCTGCAGAACTGTCCCAAATTGAGGTGGTTTTGGAACAATTTGATAAATTAAACAGTAAAGTCACCAGGACCAAATGGAACTCACATTTCTGATGGAACTCAAATTGCAAAACTACAGTACTAAGCATGTAACCTATCAGTTCAATCAGACTCTGTACTAGATAACTGGAGGATATCTAATGTAACATGACTTAAAAAAAAAAGGCTCTAGAGTTCATCCTGGCAGTTACAGGCCAATAAACGTTCATTCTATATCAGGCAAACTGGTTGAAACCATAGCAAAGAACAAAATTAAATCAGATACACAAATGACCACAATGTGGGGAGGAATAATCAACATCACTTTCGTAAAAGGAAATTGCATCTCACCAATCTATTGGAATTCTGCAAAACCAATGATGAGTCTTGTGGCACCTTAAAGGCTAAACAGATTTATTTGGGCTACGGATGTTAAATTGCATTTAATCATCTAATCAAGTAGTCGATGGACTAACCCCATTGTAGCTCTGCCTTTTAAATGTATTAAGAGCTGCCAGAAGGAGGCACAGCTGGGGGAACCCACTGTGAGCTGGGAATCAGCTGTCCCGAATCATGATGGGTACCTCCCGCTGCACCTCTGCTTTTGAAATGTATTAAGAACCCAGCAGGTTCTTAATACATTTCAAAAGCAGAGGCACAGCCGGGGAGAACCCAGCGTGAGTTGGGAATCAGCTGTCCCAGCTCATGCCTGGTTCCCCCCGGCTGCTCTTAATACATTTAAAAAGCAGAGGCACAGCTGAGGGGACCTGGTGCGAGCTGAGACAGTCAATTCCTAGTCTGCACTGGGTCCCCCCAGCTGCATCTCTGCCTCCACTGCCCTACGCAGATATGGTGCCGGGAGTAACCAGCTTTTAAGACAACTCCCCCCAGCACCAGCTCCTGCTTTCCCCCCCTTGCTGCCTCTCTCAGGAACAGGAAGGGAAGGGGAGTGACTAGTCAAGTGAGTAACTGACTATCCAATAAGCATATGAAGAGGCAGCAGTGCACAGGAGTGGGGGGAAACAGGCACCTCTGCAACAGCCAGTGCTTGTGGGAAACCGGCTCCCGCCCTTCTTGTTGCCTCTGTATCACAGGAAGCAAGGGAGTGGGGGTGAGAAGAATGCATGTAATCAACAGATTAATTGATAAACCTAGGCATATCAGTTAATCATGTAGTCACATTGACATCCCTAATTTCTAGATCACACTCTCTATGCCTATATTGACACTAGAGACCCTTTTGAAAAATTTTCCATTATTGTTAACACCAGTTCAGATTAATTGAATTTAGCAACATTCAGAGCTTTAGTGCAGTTGCCATTTCTAACACTAGTTTCAGCATTATGTCATCTAACGCTAGTATGACCAAGTCTAACTGGATTGCTGAAGAGACTGAACTAACGTTAACAACTGGAGGGAATAACGGTAGCGAAGGCATGGCCCAAGTAACTTGTATAAGTCTCAAGCTAATCGGACTCACTGACTTCCACATTGACCTTTATTTCACTGTGACAGTATAAAGTTTTCCTTTTCTTTGAGTCAAAGGCACATACCCTTTAACTACAATACTATTTTTAAAAGACACTGTCAATTTGAAATCTAGTCAGTGTTAAAAAGTTTCAGTTCTACATTTACCCCTGCCAGTAATATATGTGTATTTGAATTTTCTTATTGTAAATATTTTTCTTGTTTTTTTGCTGTCAGTTTCTCCCCCTCCCCACATACACACACTCACAATAGGGGAAACTAAGAAACTAATTTAACAAGAAATACTCAGAGTAAAATGTAAATAAATTCCCAAATCTCTTGTGTTATTTATAATATAGTAGATTAGCTAAAAAAAAACCCTAATTTCATTTAGGGCAGTCCCTACCAGGGCTGGTGCCCTACTCAGCCGAACACCGGCACCCCACCCTGCAGACGGATGCCAACTTTCCTGGACCAGATGCCATTTGCTGTGATAGCATCCAGTCTAGAACAGTTGACAACTCTGGGGCACGGCAGGGCGGGAGGTGCACCTACAGCCGCAGGACAGGAGGCATGGGTGGCAGGAGAGTAGGCCAGAGCAGAGAACAGCAGTGTAGCAGGCTGGAGAGAAGCAGCACTTTGAAGGGGAAATTCTTGCTTCTCTCCTGCGGCCAGCTGTGCAGGCTCCCTCTGTTCCTCGAGAATCCTCAACCTGTACTTGCACTTGCTTAGCGAACAAGGGCTGGGTGCAGCCCGTGGGGAGGGAGGCCACCGGAACGGTACTAAGCCCATGGGAAGAGGGAGAGCAGCTGGAGGATAGGATCTCTGCAGCTGCTTAACATCCTATTCCTATGCATACATAAGAGGAAGTACTACTAAATTTGGAGTACCACATAGCTGCATATGCCTAAGGATGGCTCTGATTGCATCTGTTTAAGGCTGTGTCTAAACTACATCCCTTTTTCGATAAAAGGATGTAGATTAGGCACATCGATATTGCAAATGAAGCCGGGATTTAAATATTCTCATTTTTTGAGGAGTACAGGATCTTTTGAAATGAGGCATTTCTGTTAAAAATGCCCTGTCTAAACTGCTGGGATTTTTTTTTCGAAAAAGCCCCATTTCAGAAAAAAGTAGCAGCCACCATTATGCAAATGAAGCATGGGATATTTAAATCCCGGCTTCATTTTCAATATCGATGTGCCTAATCTACATCCCTCCATCGAAAAAGGGATGTAGTTTAGACACAGCCTTTGCGATGTTAAGTGAAGTTGCATCTGCTAGCTGGTATGGCAAAATTCTGCTTGGAAGAAAATCTAACATTTCTCTTGTGAATGAGTTATCTTCAAAATCTTTTCACAGTCTGAGACTTCAACTAAATGCAGTCACAAAAATTAAATAACCATTTCTTTGCTATTTGTATATATTTCTAGAATACTTGTATCTGGAGAGGTAAAATGATGGTATAGCTCTCATTTTCTCAACATGTATGTCCATTTAATCCTTATCTCAAACACCAGAAGTAAAAACTGATTAGTACAGCCTACCTATTCCCCAATTTATGTTGCGCACTGAAATTCTATGACACTTTCCCGGTCGATGCGATCCTATGCAATAAGTATTTCAGCATCTCATCTCTCATGAATAAAATTAATCTTCAGGATTTGCTGCTTGGAAACACTCCCCGCCACCTATGCAGGCACATTCAATTTTCTAAACCAGATCTATTTTTTTCTTCACATTCAATGCCTTGAGCTCCACCAAAAGGAAGAAGTGGGATTTGGAAAATGAGGGAAGCAGCAGCATAAATTGATCTTCATTTGCTCAACTGACCCGTCTCAGTCAATTCCATCCAACCCTCCCCTGGCTAAAGAGGAGGCTATGACAGTTTCACAAGTAAGATGAGTGACAGGGGCTGGAAGAAATGGGCACTTTATAAAAACGATTTGAAAAATCCCCCTTTTCCTTTGGAAGGGGGAGTAAATCCAGCTTCGCCACCCAAATGCTGGCAGCACCCCAGCAGGGCCCAAGCCCAGGGACGAGGTTTCTCTCGGCAGCTTGCAGCACAGACAACGGCAGCTGACGCTTCAGACACGCAGGGCTGGGAGAGTTACAATCCCAGAGGCATCAGAGGCGCGGCGATAGAAAACGTCCCTCCCGCCCCTCAGCCCCAGCCTCCTCCGGCCCACACGCGCTGCCCCACAGGCACCCGCCCCGACGCCTCCCTGAGCGCTCCCCTCGGTCGCCGCGCGCCCAGCCCGGCTCCGCGCCCGCCCGCAGCGGGCCGCGCCCCGTACCCGTGTTGTAGACGTGCAGCTCGTCCGCGATGCCCTCGTTGCCGCCCCCGAAGATGATCAGCAGCTCGCGGATGGCCACTGCGCGGTGCCCGTGGCGCGAGCGGGGCACCGGCCCAGTGGAGGAAGGGACCCGCCTCCAGCTCAGGCCAGCGGCGGCGGCCGCCATCTTGCCGCTACTCCCACAATGCACCGCGCCGAGGGAGCGAGGGCGGGGCAGAACGAAGCTAGGCTTGCGCGCGCCGCGCCGTCAAGGCCGCTTTACCGGACGGCGGCGTCAGACGTTACGCCAGGGGAGCGCGCGAAATTTGAATCCTACTGGAATTTCTTTCCGCCTCCGCGTGGCCGTGGGACGGAGTCTCAGGAGATGGAGCTACAGACGCCCTCGTCAAGGCAGAAGGGCCCGGGTTCCGGCTATGGCTCTAGCACCGACCGAGCAGAGGTCCCCGCGGCTCGAAAGTGGTGAGAAAGCTCGAGCCCGAGTTCGCCGAAAGCAGCCCTTGCCGCAGCAGCCTGGCCTCGGCAGCAGCCGTCTCGCAAAGCGAGGAGGGGCTGGCGGAGCGGCCGAGCCCCGCGGGAGAGTCGGGACTGCCAAGGAAGGGCACACGCAGCTGTGGTAGGTGAGAGAAGGGGGCGGCTCTGGGGGAAGAGGGCACTTTTGCCCGCGTTCTGGGGGTGGGTATCCCGCTCACGTGGGGGGGGGGGTGCGTAGGAAATGGGACCAGGTCCCCCCTCGAGGACCATCACAGGATAAGTGGCTGGGAGCTGAATACCTGCTTCTAGGAACAGCTGCTCCTTTAAATGTCTAAGGCCTGGTCTACCCTAGAGGTGTAGGTCGAAATTAGCTGTATAAGGTTGGTTTCCTAAACAATGTGTCCACACTGCCACGCCCGTTCCCGCATCTTTAAGGGAAGCCCATGAAAAGCAGGAGTCCCGACATGAGGAGTAATACAAATTTTGACCTTGCATGGTTGAATTTACAGTAGTGCAAACCCAGTGTTGAGAGAGTCAATGTTCTTGTCCTCCAGGAGGCATCCCTCAGTGCCCTGCTATGGCCATTCTGGTCAGACCTTGCACCTCTGCTACTCTCCAGGTGAACAGGAAAAGTCCTGGGAAAGTCTGAATTTCATTTTTCAGGTGACCAGCATTGCGAGCACACCTCAGAGAAGGCAGCTCATGTGGCCATGAGTTCAAATTCAATGAGCTCCAGTTCCCAAAGGTGCAAGAGTGCCAGCATGGAGTGTGAAAGTTATCTTGGACCTTAAGGTGTAGGGAGAGGAATCCATTCTTTCTGAATCAGCAAATGAAATGCCAGTATCTATACAAAGATAGCAAAGTGCATGGTGGAGAAAGGATGTTCCAGGGATACCCAGCAGTGCTGTGTTAAAGGAGCTGAAGCAGTCCTATCAAAAAAAAGGAGGCAAATGGACAGTCTGGTACATCAACTCCAAACATGTTGCTTCTACCACCAGTTGCATGTGATCTTACAGGGGGTTCTGATCAGCTTCCCAAATGAGACCATGGAATCCACCCAAGACACTCAGGCAGCATGGTGGTGGAGGAGAACAGCAAGAGCCAAGAACTTTTCATCTGAGAACTTTGAAAACAATCCCCTCCTGCCAGGACATCTCCCAGTCAGGCAATGATCCCAGGGAAGGTACTTCTGGTGAGTTCACTCTTTTTTTACTTGCTACAAGCAGATTAAGGCATTGGGTGTGATGTGTGGCATACTCTCTGCCTACCCAGCATGGGTGGGGTGGGGAGGGGGAGTTCAGTATGTTAATGTGTCTGGAGATGGAGCCGGAATTCTCCTTGCAATATTTCTCCATGAAATTGTCAGATAGGAAGTCTTTGATCCTTCTCACAAGGTTTCTGGGGAGGCCAGCCTTATTTCATTCTCCATGGCAGGACACCTTCCCACATAAAGCCAACATTAAGTGTTATGGTGTAGGGATGTCAGCAAATAGATGTTTACATGATTAACTGACAAGCCTAGACTTATGGGTTAATCCTAATGACTGCACAAAACACATACGCACACACCCTGCCTCCTCTCTATCCCTAAGCCGTACACCTGGGGCTTTCACTGCAATCCTTTGTGATTCAGTGTTGCCAGGCCACTAACTCCTGGCTTGGAATGGAAAAGTGTCCTACCGTGGAGGATGGAACAAGGCTGTCCTCCCTAGAAATCTTGTGAGAAGGATCAAAGAATTCCAATGTGAGAGGTTCATGGAGATACACAGGGAGGATTCCTGTTTCATCTCCAGACATGTTAACAAGCTCTTCTGGGATCTCTGTGCTATGTAGACACAGAGCATGACGCATATCACACCCAATTGCCTTAACCTGCTTGTAGTGTTTAAAAAGACCAGAATTGCCCTCACAAGGAAATGTCCTGGGAGGACAGAACTGGCTCCAATGTTATAAAAAGTTCTTGGTTCTTACTGATGGTCAGCTGGCCATTTTCCTCCTCCCTTTCCACCATCACACTGTCCTCCACACTGCTGTCAGGGGGTGTCTTGTCTGTACTCCATAGTCAGGCTTGGGAAGCTGGACAGGTGCTCCCTCAGAATCACATGCAGCTAATTGTAGAAATGGCATGTTTGCAGTGATGCTCCAGAAGACCATCAGTTTGCCTCCTTTGCTTTGTGGTAGGACTGTCTCAGCTCCTTTATTTTAACACTGCATTACTGGGCGTCCCCTTTGGCTAGCAGGCAGTTTGCAATCTTTGAGTAAATGATGGCCTTTCTTTTGCTCGTTCGGAGCTCAGAGTGTGATTCCTCTCCCCACACTTCTCTTGGGTTTGATGAGGTCCAAGATCTCCTGCACTCTTCACATTGGTGCTCTTTTTGCGCCCATGGGGACTGGAGCTCATGGAACTTGAATTTATGGGCCCGTGGTCTGCTCTGAGGTATGCTCTCAATGCTAGTCACACAGGAAATAAAATTCAAACTTTCCTGGAGCTTTACCTATTCACCTGGAGATCATTAGAGATGCAAGTTCCTGTCAGAGTGGGGCACTCTGGGATGCCTCCCAGAGACCAATAATCTCAACTTTCGTCATTGCTGTGTCTACACTACTGTAAATTTGACCAGGCAAAGTCAGGAATTACTCCTTGTGAAAAGCAGGAGTACCTCACATCAACTTCAGCAGCCCTAAGTTTGACGGACCAGGCTTGGTAGCATGAATGTTTAGAAAATTGACCTTATGTGGCTAAAAGAGGTCTAAATTCCTACTGTAGACCAGGCCTCCGACAAAATCAGACAGCAATGTTTAAAGTAGATGTTATAATTTTTAATTCCTAAAGTGATTTGAGAGCCTTCATTGGAAAATAATGTAGAAAGGCACGGACAGCATTGATAAGCATTATATTCAGTGTAGTTAGGCTGAGAGCTAATTTTTCTTGTTTCAGCTCTGTACTCCAAGGTCTGGCATGGTTTAAAATATATACTGCTGTTCGTTCTTGGGCCTATTGGTGGTATCGTGGTAATGGTGCTGTTGAAAGGTAAGGACTTTAGAATAAGAGGAGAACATCTCCTTGGACGATTCCATATTTGACTTGTTTCTCGGATTGTGGTTGTAAAATTAATACTAATGCCCATATACGCAGAAAGCGTTTTGCATCCCTGACCAAAAGTCCTCATGGTACTTGCATAATACTTCAAAGTTATCAGATACATGTTCAGATTTTAAATGGGTATCTCATGTTAAATTTCAGTATTTGTTTTTCTCAAGCTTCCTAACCTTATGCTGCTTTCACTCCTTACTCAATTCACTAAAACATGTTGATTTTTAAGACAGTTAAATCCCCACTGTAGCAGCTCCCTCTTGATGTATATGTATTGTGCTCATTCTCAAGAGTTCAAATTTGGCAATTTTTTTGTCTATTCCTTTGTAAACAGTGGCAGAATTCAAATGGGTTTCAATTCGTGATCTAATATACTTAAAGCATTCTAGTTCCATTTGAATTATTTTTTCTGAAATTCGCCTCATCAGTTTAATTTGGATTCAGTTGTCTTGTGCCCTCAAACTATTATAGCATTTTATGTGCAGCTAACCAGAAAGAATTGAAAACTAGAATGCTACAAGGGGTGGTAATCGGTATACAATACTGCAGTGTTTCCCAATTTTATTTGGCCACGGGACACTTTTAAACTTGAAAGACTTTTGTGGAACCCTAATAACAGTGGAACCCCTAATAACAGACTTTTGTGGAACCCCTAATAACAGTCTGAAAAAGTAGTCCACAAATAAGTAAGGATAATAATAAACAAATGCTAAACAAGGTCATGAGATCAATACAAATGAAAATTGTTTTCAAGAAAATTCATAAATGCTTTAATATTCATTATTATTTTTAAAATAATAAAATGTTATTGTAATGGAATTTTCTTGCGGAACCCTTATTTTCACTTTGGAACACCATTTGGGAAACACTGCAATACTGAATCAATGCCTAGAAAACAATGAAAGTCTAAGAAACCAATCAAGTAAGGTCTCAGCCTTAGAAAACCATGTGCTATGCATTTTAGGGTAGTGCCCATTATTAGCAAATGCAGAAGTGGTACAATAAAGATGGGAAAAGATTAAAAATATAAAGTAAGGGGATAAAACAGAAATGTATAAATCAGTCAAAAGTGGTAAATAGACATAACATATTATTTTAGCCATTCAGTAGCTTTGGGTCAGCAGAATGGAGTCCTGACAGACCAGCAGAAGATGAGCAGCCATTCACTAGGTATATGGTGTCTTCAGGTGCATCTCATCTGCACAGAGGGCTGTTCCTGCACACCATCCCTCATCTGAACTGGTTGAACTTGCTCCAAAGATAAAATGGCAACTCTCAACCAGGAAGTCTCTGATCTGGATGAGTGACATGGAAGGGATTTCTTACAAAGGGAGCAACTTGTTCCCATCCTGTTCACCACAGAATGATAGTACAGTAAACTTCCGATAATACGGCACCTTTAAGACCCAAAGGGTGCCGGATTATCGGATATGCTGGAGTATCGGAAGGGGGGGGGGGGGCTATGTGGAGTCTGGGGTGAGGGGGATGGGAGGGGCGGTGCTGCAGGACCAACCCGGCAGCATCCCAGCTGCTCTGCCCCAGGTGTTCTCAAGTCAGCCGCTGCTGAAACTGGCCAACGGCTCACTTGGGGAAGCCCTGGGGCAGAGCAGCTCCAATTGTCCAGCTTCCGGGTTCCAGGTGGTGCCGGACTAGCAGGAGTGCCGGACCACTGGATGCCGGACAACTGGAGTTTTACTGTATCTGATGTGGAAATGGTTGATAAGGCAGTACTGATTGGTCTGCTGATGGTAAGATCTGGTGAAGTGCTTCGCATATATCCTTGAAAAGTGGTAATTATGGGTGTGAAATAGATACTATGCTACAGTGTGATGCCTGAGATAGGTGACTTATTTGAAAGGTCTGACAGCCACCCTTTGTTGATTTGACTTATAGCCCTTATTGTTCTCATTGTGTGATTCAATTGCACATCAGCTACCATTAACTCTAGTACTCCATCTCAATAAGAAGGGCAAGGATAATCCAGGGAAGAGCATAGGGCTGGGCCCATCAAAGGGTTGCTCTAGACTCCTGCCTGCTCTAGCCTCCTGCCTCCTATTCCAGCCCCCACTGGTTAACCATTAACATCTCTAACATGTATACTCTATATGTGTCTGTCACACACCTTGATGCTTTTAAAAGGCTGCTCCTGTGCAGCCATCTATATGCTATCTGGAGGAGAGAGTGGTGCACTCCAACTGGATAGTGTTGGTTCATCATCCTGTGGAAACCTAACATGGAAGTGTATGCAGCTGCTACCATGGGTCTCTTATTGTGGACTAAGAGAGTAAACGTGTTTAATCCTTGATGGCTCACCTGAATGCTAGTTTCATACTTTAGTAGCAAGACATTCCCTAGGAAATATTCCATCCTCTGACTGCACTATCTCAACCAAACTTCATAATCATCATTGCTGTGTACATATAGTATTAAAATGTTTTTCACCAAACACCTCCCTACCCCCATTTAGATTAATTTTTATGCAGAAATTGGATTATCTTAACATCATTTCACTTAAAGTAGCATTTTTCAAGAACATAATGAGATTTGTTCTGCTTTGTTTTTTAAATTAAAATTTCAGATCTTACTTTCTTGGGGAAAACACTAAGAATAAGAACTCTATACATAAGACACATTACCAGAGGAATAACCCAAAAAACCAGAAAAAAATATTTTTTTCCAATGTCATCATAAAACCAAAGACAACGTCTCCACCCTTTTCTTTGCATGTCACTTTTAAACACTTTTTCTTCCTGTCTTTCTTTTCTCCTTCTCCCCAAGCTCCCTCTTCTACTGCAAATGTTTGGGTTTGGAAGAAAACCAAAAGCTGCTTTGCTGCTTCCGTTTGTGAGGAGACACCTCAAGACTTAGCTGCAGTTCCAGGTTGCCAAATGCAGCACTTTGTTCTTTCTGCATTCTGTGTGTGTAGCACGAAGGGGATGACTAACACTTCAACTGCTTGCAGACAGCATCACTGCTACTAACTTTAAAAGAGAGGAACACTATGCCACTGACTTATTGTCTTCTGGCCTTAGAGAAAATGACTTGCCCTTCTGTCTAAATTTCCCTATCTACAAAATGGAGATAATATTTGCCCACCTACTTAGATCTGTGAGAATTAATTAAATTTGTACAGTTCTTTGAACCTATAAAACACAATTTAAAAATATGCCAAGTATTCTGAAAAATCAGGCACTCTTATTCTGGAATAAGAACAGTCACCCACAGAGCTAATCAGTAATAATTATGTAGAATAACTCCCAATGAAGACAAACTCTTATTTGGAATTTTGAAGATATCACACACTAATGGTTAACTCCTATAGAGGGAGTTCTGAACTTCTCCCACCAGTGAAATTTTGCTGTCACTGTAAGAAGTATGTGGCAACTGTTTAACACACAGCAACATTGCCAAAAGTAGTCTATCTTTGTAGGGTTTTCATTAGGGATGTACGCAAGTAGTTGAGTGTCTGATAAGCAAAAGCTTATCAGATAGTCTACACACTAGTCGACTATTCACTCTTCCCTCCCTCCTCCTGTCCCGCCCCCCCGGCCCTCCCCACTGCCTCTATCAGCAAGGCAGCAAGCGGGGGAGGAGGGAACGGTGCTATGGAGAGCCGGCTTAAAAGCCGGTTCCTTCCAGCTCTGTGGGAGCGGGCAAGGGCTCAGCAGTGGCATTCCACCTTGAAATGTACAGGAGCACCGCATGGAGCCTGGGCTCAGCGGGGGACGCCACTGGCCCTGGGTTCCACACAGCATTTTAATCTTTGAAGTGCACAAGAGCCCCTGCTGGGGCTCTTGTACATTTCAAAGGCAGAACGCTGCATAGCACTTCCACCGTTGAAATGTAGCAACGGTCAGGTGGGCTCTTGCTATATTTCGAAGTGGAAGTGCCCTTATCAACTATTTGAAATAGTCAATGGAATTTCCATCGACTATTGATTAGTTGATTGATTTAATTTTAACATTCCTAGTTTTCATAGCATACCTCATCACTGAAATAGCAGAGCCCTTTGTAATGAACATTATGTCCTTTTGAAATTGCAAGACAAAGGTAGGTTGTTTGTACTCTGTAGATATTTCAGTTTATTATATCTTGGACAATGGGTGCTCTAAAACCTCAACTAGAATTTCAGAAATATTCAGACTGAGATTTAGTGATGGTCAGATTTTCTACTAGATCTCAACAGCTTGTAATATGATGGCTAAGGAGAAAATAACTAATCTTAGAATGTGACAGTGCTGTTTCCCTTATGTCTTCCAGGACCACCTTCAGCGGTCTGGCAGTGTGCAGAAGATTGAATAGGTTTTAATGGGAAATGTTGTTATTTTTCCACTAACACAATGAGCTGGAATGTGTAAGTAAGGAGTACTGCATCTCACATGGCTCAACACTTCCTGTGATAGAAGAGGAACAACAACTGGTGAGAACATGAAACTATTTTACCTGTTTTAACAAATCCCATTACTGATTTTTAGATGTACCTAATGATCCACCTGAAAGGTAGAAAAGGAGTGAAGATAAACAGAATGTTCAGTCTTCAAGTCTGTTCTGGAGGTTTCCTCTATTCTCTTGATTATTTACACAGCAATATAAATGTCTACAAGGGAGTTATAAACAAGACAATGTCGCACCCAAAGTCTAATGGTAAAATATTACATTGTCATTCTCTATGTGATCATCCTCTAGAAAAAGAATGGTAGGGAATGTTCCAGAAAGTCAAAAGAGAACATCAGTGTGGTGGTAGGTGAGAGAGAGGATTAATAGGCAATTGGAATGTATCCTGGATCTTCAGTCTCCTAGCAAAATAAAGGAACAAAATATTCAAAGGAGAAAATATGCTAAGCATCTGAGGTCCTAGTCTCCCTCTATAGCAGTCATTCTCAAACATTTTTGCCCGTGAAAAAGTATCTGGCTCAAAGCAAAAATACCTGGCTTAATGTAAACCTTTCTGTGGACCAACAGTTGCTAATAGAAACTCACCATTAGTTACTTAATTACCCCCGAGACTTTTTGCTAGTGCTGTAGCAAAGGAGAATGGTTTAAATTAAATCATTAAACATATTAAGCATTTTAACTTTCTCACGTTAGTTTATTAAACTTCACTTTAAATAAAGTAAAATACTAACTAATGTCCAAGAAAAAGGGTTTCAATGTTTTCTTTGTTTATGGCAGATGTGGGGACCCTTTTTTGGGTCGGGGCCACTGACCCACAGAAAAAGCAGTTGGGGACTGCACAAGTGAGAAGCAAAACAACTCCTCCAAAAAACCCCAACCCTCACTGATGTGGCTCCCAACTGAGACACCTCACTACTCTGACACTCCAGCCCCACTGAGTGCGGGGAAGGGACAGGGAAGACCGAAGTTCAGGGTTTCCCATAGAATAGATATACCTAGACTTTAGTAAGGCATTTGATACGGTCTCACATGATATTCTTAT
>CM057845.1:89449546-89485659 GCA_030068395.1 Apalone spinifera
GGAAAAAAAAGGGGCTGGGGCGTTACTGAGCAAAAAAAAAAAAAAGTTGCTTGCCCCTTTAAGGGCAGCCATTTTGAACTCTGTTTTTCCTCACAGCACACCAGTGTGCCACGGAAGACAGTTGGAGAAACACTGCTCTACTAGATCTCTGGTACTGTCTGAGCTCAGTGCCTTCGGGGATGAGGTTCGAAGGAGTGTTTCTTCTTTGGGTGATGTCCTCGTGAGTGCTCCACATATGTTGATGGGCATCCCCGGAGCCGCAGATTGGAGCTTTTTCTAAGCAGTTGCTAGTCGGGCCGCACATGTGCAGCAGGTGTCTCATGCTGCCGGCAGTTTGACAGTTGAGCGCAGCCCAACCTCCTCCCCTCAGTTCCTCTTCAACTGCCTCAGAGCACAGATGGAATACTCTGCCTCTTGAGGCACTTAATCTCTCCACAGAAACAGTTTCACTTTCCACACTCTCACTATCCAATTAATAAGAGGTTACTTTATTAGATACTTTGTTTCACTCAAATAAAAAAAAGAAAGGAGGAAAGAGAATAGGCTATTCTCCCGGCGCTGCCCGCTTCGGCAGCAGCAGTTCCACTCTCAATTAACAACAACAAAAATCCAAATACCACAAGGAAAGATAAAAGGAAAGAGTAAGATTTCTGCCCTGAAGGGAAGAGGCTGCAGACACTTTGCTATCAAGCTCACCCACTGGGCATTCAGTACAAGCAAGAGTTCCCCCCCCCCCCCACTCCATTTTAATCACCGTTAACGGCTCATCATGCTGGGCTCTCAGGGCTTTAAGAAATGTCTGTTCTTCTTTGGTGGTGTCCCTGTGGGTGCTCCACTTGAGGTGTCGGGCTTGTCCCGGTGCTGCAGGTCGGCGATTCATCAGCTGTGGTCCAGCCAGACCGCGCATGCGTGGGGCGCGTGCTGCTCGCACTGCCTTACAGCCTGTGCTGAGTCCGGCTTCCCTCCAGTTCCTTCTTACTGTTCAACGGTCTCAAGTGGAGCAACTCCCTCTCTCTATCTGTTAAGGAAGATTGTGTAAATAATTATTTAGTCAGCAATAGTTAATAGTTATTGAGTTAGTTAGTGTTTGTTCTATAGTACTTAAAAAGAGAAAGAAAGAAATAACAATTATTCTTGTCAGTTTCGTAATGCCAGCTTCCTCTAGCTTTAAGAAGTGCTCGCAGTGTCAGGATGCCATGCTGGTGTCTGACGGTCACTCACTATGTGTGAAATGTTTGGGCGAGGGGCATGTACCCCACAAATGCCCACAAATTAACCAGCTGGGCAAGACGGGACCATGCCTGAAATTAACCAGCCGGGCAAGACAGGACCATGAGATGCAGCTGAAGCTGCTCTTATATAGCAAAGCACTTCAGCCACAAGAGCATCAGGTACAGGGACAGTCAGCACAAAAACCTTCATTGGAGGCAAAAATTCTGACTGCCTCCGCAAGAAGCAGGAGTCAAAAATCAGCCAGACTCCAGCAGCAAGGCGAGCGGCATGAGAAGAGCCGCGGTATTTCCGAGCCCAGCTCTACCCCTCGCAGGGGGGGCAGATCGGGTGATGGCTATGCCTCCAAGACCAGAATCCGCACCGGTTCCGGTTCACAGGCACTCTCGCTCACCTGCTGCTGCAGGTGCCCCTGCCCTAACAGAGCTGTCTTCAACCCCGGCGTTAGAGGCACCAATCATGCTGCCACTGGCCGCGCCAATTACTATGGCACCGACACTGACCGTGCCGGCTCCGGCTGTCTCCGTGTCGGCAACGGCAGCACCAGCCACTGCAGCACCGGCAATCATGGGGGCACCAACCGGCTCGGTGCCAGCTACCACGGCACCGTCCCGCTCAGCACCAGCTACTGCGGCACCGAGCACAGCACCGGCTGTGTTGGTGCCGGCTCAATACAGCTTCTCCCTGATGCTATCGCCGGCACCGCACTTTTTATCAACAGGTTCTTTGTTGGCGTCGGTTGCACCAGCTGAAATTGACAAGTGCCGAGGCGCTGCTGTGTCAGCCTCCAGAGTTGCTCCATGCCGGCACTCTGATTACTCACCGGCACCACAATATCACAGCTCTCCCTCAAGGTCACAATCAATGATGCATGTAAGATCCGACCATTCAAAGGGCTCAAGGTTTCATTCCTCACCAAGCCCTGATCAAGTCCCTACCAACTCACACTCTAGGTCACCCTCCTCGCTCCTCTCTGAGCCACATGGACATCAAGCTCCTACTAATACTGGCTCCAGCAGACACACTCGACAATACTCCCCATCACCCCATCGTTATCGCAGACGTTCTCGATCACCTTCATACACCAGATGCAGGACTTGATCACCTAGATCGCCTACTCGTTTGTCTTCATCTCGTTATCGTCACGACTACAGACAACAATACTCACCTGCATATTCATCTTCTCGTAGCTGCCATAAGGACTACCATGATGAGAGACGATATTCTTATGGATGCTCTTCGTCCCCGTCCCCATGACGCTACTGACGTCGCTCTCGTGACAGCTGCAGGGTTAACACGCCACTGGCTGTTTCTACTCGACCCTCTTCACCATGTGCTAATACGCCTCTCCATCAGACACAATCACAACCAGTGCAGGTACTGACTCCACAACAGCCATAAACGCAGGAACAATCCCCAGTGGACCAGTCTGCTGCTTCGTCCTCTCCAGATGATGCGGTGTTCCCTGACGATTCCTCTCCAGTAGATGATGCTCACCAATTTCAGGAGCTTTTTAAAAGAGTGGCGGAATCACAGGACCTGCACGCAGCAGAGGTTCAACAGAAGCAACATAAGCTATTAAAGAACCTTCACAAATCCCAAATATGAAAATGGCATTACCCTTTGATGACACAATCCTAGAAATTGCCGATGATATATGGCAAACACCAGTGTCCGCTCAACCCACTAACAAGAGGGCAGACAAGAAATATTTCATTCCCCCGAAGGGGATGAAATTTTTGTTTATGCACCCCCAACCGAACTCATTAGTGGTAGATGCAGCCCAGCAAAAATCCAAGATGCCACAACATAGGAATGCTGCTGCTGATAAAGATTCTAAACGTTTACATCTGTTCGGATGGAAAATTTATGCTTCCACCATACTTATATTGAGAATGGCAAATTATATTGCTCATCTATCTAATCATAGTTTTGATAATTACTCAAAGATGGTAGCAGTTTTAGACAACTTGTCCGACGAGAAATGGCAGCTTGTTAAATCAGCGATCCAGGAGGGCTATACGGCCTCAACAATGGCCCTGCAAATTTCCCTGGATATTGCTCATGCGGCAGCACAGGCCACGGCAACGTCAGTAGTTATGAGACGCTCTTCATGGCTACAAATGGCCTCCATACGTAAAGATTTACAATCTAAGGTAGAAGACCTGCCTTTTGACAGGCAGAGTCTATTTGCAGAGAAAACGGACCTAGTTCTGCATTCGGGCAAGGATTCTAGAACCACCTTGAAAACGTTAGGGATGTATACACCTCCACATCGTCGCAAACGATATACACCCTATTTCAGACAGAGACCTTTCTCATATGGGGCATCCCAGGTTCAGACAACAGGACCACCCACAACAACAACAACAACAGCGCCCAAGACCATGTCAACAAAACCGCAGACTGGACGAAACCCTAATTCCCAAAACAACAGACAGCAAGTTTGATGATGCGATCGAGGGACTGAGAACCATTCTGTTAACATACAACCCTGGAACACAGAAGTTATTCCATCATCGATTGAGACCATACCAGCACAGATGGTTCACCATCACCACAGACCGCTGGGTCCAGGAGATAGTAATAGCAGGATACTCCATCCCTTTTCTTTCCCATCCTCCCACCACCCCTCCAACCCCGTCCCTTTTCAGGGACCCATCTCACGAGAATCTCCTAATGCAGGAGGTTCTTCATCTCATAGAGATTGGTGCGGTGGAGGCAGTACCCGATCAGTTTTGGGGCAAGGGATTCTATTCCCGCTATTTTCTCACGGAGAAGAAATCGGGAGGATGGAGACCGATCCTGGACCTTCGCAATCTCAATCGCTACCTCAGGAAGCAGAAATTCAAGATGGTAACACTAATTTCTATATTTCCAGCCCTAAACAAAGACGATTGGTTCACGTCCCTTGATCTGCAGGATGCATATTTCCATGTGATAATACACCCAGCTAATAGATGGTTTCTGAGGTTCGTCGTAGACACACAGCACTTTCAGTACAAAGTCCTTCCATTCCGACTCTCCTCCACGCCCAGAGTTTTCTCAAAGACCCTTGCGGTGGTGGCAGCGCATCTTCATCATTGAAGCATTATGATCTTCCCATACCTGGACGATTGCCTAAACAAGGCTTATTTGTCTGAGAGTGCACTGTCGGCCACTCAGGTCACACAAGACTTGTTCATGGATCTGGGCCTTTTACTGAATGTTCCGAAGTCCTCGCTAATAGTTAACAGTGGGGAGGGGGAGTTTTGGAAGGGATATAAAATCTCAAGCTTTAGTGTTTAAGCCAATGTCTGATATTAAAGGTTAAGAGGAAGTCTTCATGGGAGAAGGGGTGTACATTATCCCACACCTGCCTGTTATGGGATTGCTTGCTATTTTCTATTAAGAATATTCTCGGTAGCCACTTGGGTTCTGCAGCTAGAGAGGTTAAGCTGGATCTCGAGAGGAAAATAGCTCTTCTGAGGCAGTCATTCATCTCCTAGGCATAATTTCAAAGTGGAACCAATCCCTCTGAGCAAGTCAATACTCACCACTCACAGAAGAACAGTAGGTCTCTTTTAAGTCCCCTGCATATTAGGCTGACATCTCTCAGGATTATTTAGCCAACCAATTATGGACATACACTGAGGACAAAATTGCTGTGGACTTTAATAGGATCAGGATGTAGCTTTAATTTAACATTGAGCTTGTTGTTGCGGTTGGAACCTCTGACCAAAGATCTCAGAGATACACATACACCCTTCTATCGATTCTACCCTTAACTGCAAGGTAAGACTAGCTGATCTTTGGTGTTACCAATTGACTGTTTCCTTCAGAGGGAGGAGGTGCTACCAGTTGGCTGCTATGAACAAAGCCTCAGCAGGCTCTGCAGTAACCTGTATCTCCTCTGCTTAGAGATAGTTCATCACACTTTCAGTGATAGAGGGTAACCTCTCCATCCTGAGACTCTTTGAAGAAGCTAGTGAGCATGAACTGGAAGTACAGGCTGACTGAGGTTGCACACAGACAGGAAATGGTGTTAACAGGTCACATCTGCTGCTTGCAGCCAGGCTATCTCTGAGAAATCAGAGAGATCCTGGGACTAATCAACTGTCATAGGTACAGAGGGTTGGGTAGTGCACAGCAATTGGATAGCAGGTCTCCAAGCACATGCAGAGCTGTGGTGTATAATGCTGGGGGCATTGTTTATTCTGACCAAGTTTGGTGCCCCATGATGGAGATGGAGCAGTATGGTACTAAAGATTCTGTCATTTAGGAACTTTGTAGAATCTCAGCCATGAGTGCTTGTGGTGAATGATCTCTCAAGGCACTTTCTCAGGGGAAGAGGATGCCAACTCCGATGCCCATCTAGAATTATTAATATTACTAGGAAGCTGCGCCCCCTGCTCACTACGCTTGCCAACCCACCTCCTCAGAGCACTGGGGTGGGAGGAGGGCCAGGCAGCTCCCGCCCCTCCCCACGAAGTACCAGGGAAAGAGAAGGCTGTGCAGCTCCACCCTCCTCTGGCATGAGCACTGGAGAGGGGGGAGGCTGTGTAGCTCCCGCTCACTCCCCCAGAGCACTGGGGATGGTGCAGGGAGGAGGCCACAAGGCTCTCCCCCGCCGAGCACCCAAGAGGGGGAGGCCATGCTGAGCACCAGGGAGGGAGAAGTCTGCGGGGCAAGTCTGCGGGGCTCTTCCCTCTTTCCCCCGAACACTGGGGAGAGAGGAAGGGGAAGGCCACAGGGCTCTGGCTTCCCTAGGCTGCTGGGGAGAGCCTGCTCCTAACTCTTTCTGGCCCCTCCAGCATGCTCCTGCCTCCCCCCAGCTCTTTCTGGTCTCCTGCAGTCCCTGGCCCACCCCCGCTCTTTTTGGCTCGCCCAGCTCTTTCTGCCCCCTCAGCCTCTGGCCCCTGCCCTGGCTCTTTCTGCTCCCCTGGCCTTTTCTCACCCCTTCTGCACCCCCAAGCCCACCCCAGCTCTTTCTTGCCACCTCCCAGCTACCACTCCCCCCTTCACATGGGCCTGGAGGGGCTGCAGCTAGTAGGTGGGGAGAGGCCATTTCTGGGTTGGGGGTGTATTCTGGGCTTGGAGTTGGGGGCATAGCGACGCAACATGTCATATAAGGTCACTCTGTCGTCCCACAGGACAAACTCGTTTAAATATATAGAGAGATTAGCAGCTCATCTCTCCTCTCCCCAGTGGGTGACCTGTTCTCAGCATCTGTCAGGGAATAAGGAAAGGGATGTTATCTTTCCATAACGTCTCTTTGTTTGTCCCAGAGGCCTGGAAGAATTCGCACCCTCAACCCCATTCTGTTGCTGCCCAGTCTTCTAATTCCTGCCTGAGGTCCAGTACCAACTGCCCTGGTTGGAGGGAATGGGATTCCCATTGGAACTAATTCAATTGTTCCTCTTTTCATTTGATAACATAATGAATCTCTCCCACAGTCTGCAGGGCTTGGTGAGCTGCTGTTGCAGGTGTAGCTCCCCAAGCCCAATCTAACCTACCAAGACCAGTGTCCCAGCTTTCTATCTGGATCTCCACAGTGACAGAGGATTGCACTTCTGTTAGTGTCTGAACATGTAGAGTGCATCTGTCTATATGTGTGTGTGTCTGAGAGTCTGCTTGTTCAACAACTTCTCCTAAACGGTAAGAGCTGGGACCACCAAATTTGGAATGCAGCTTTCTCTTCTCCTAACTTAAAGCAAGGTTGGGGTTTGGTTGTGCCAGGAGAACTGGAAGCCCTGGGAAAAGGACAGTTTTTCATAATATGCAAAGGAAGGGGCCGCTCCTCTGAGAGATGTGATGCGATACAGTGGCCACTGGGGGCAGCAAGCTCGCAAGGGAGAGCTATATGCAGAGTGTCCACTGGAGGCAGCTGTACCACCAAGGGAGTGGCCAGCAGGGCTGGTGCTCTGCCATCTTGCCTGACAGCACACCAGTATGTAGTCCCCTGCCCCAAACCCTTTCCCTCCCCTCACGGCCCTTGGCTGCAGTGCCAGAGGGAGGGAGAGAAGAGGCCCCTGATGGCTGGAGTGGGGAGGGGGAAGAGAACAGGCCTTGGGGCAGGGACGGGGCAGGGAGAGAACATGCCCCTTCCCCCTTCTTTCCCCCCCCACATATCCCCAAGGCCCTGTCCTAGGTGACCTGAGCAATGCCGGGTAAGTCTGATAGTATTTAATAACCATTCGCCCTGCAATGCTAATGAGATGCTTAGCTCTAGTCTCCTATCTTTGGCTCTGGACCTGGCAAGCAGCTCTGCGCAAGTGGAACTCTCTACCCACAAAGAGCTGCCTGTGGGATCAGGGTGTGAAATCACACACGGACAATATAGTTCAGACAGTTATAATATATATAGGCTGGAGCTTTAAATATTTTCTTGTCTGGTGGCCTTATTTTAATCTGTATTCTAAATTTGGTGGAATTTTGGTTTGGTCTAACCCTAGTTGCTATTGAAAAATCAAGCTGTTTCGAATAGTCATAACTGGATAGTACAAAATTCTATCTTCACTGGTTAGAATTGTATGTATGGTATGATGCTACGGCTGCAGAATAGCAGTACAGTATCATACTTCTTTCAGTACTTCCTCCTGAAAGCCCCATGGCTTTATTGTAAAGAAAATATTTTAATGGGGAAAGGGCATTAGACTGGTACAAGAAGGGGTAGGAAATTCCAACCACAAGAGGTGACCTGGAAATAGGCACAGAAAAAAGAACAGGAAAAGGTGCAAAGAGGGTTTCAGGAGAAAAGGTATTTCAGCATGTTAGTAACAACGTTGATATTCCAAATTACCTTATTGTTCAAACCTATTCCATGACTTCCTCAAGACTTGGGAGGGATAGAGTTCAAAATCACAACCCCATTCACAGCTGAATTTTGTAAACATTCCCTAGTTTTATAAAGGGATAAAGCAACTACAAGGATGTGAACGCTTTTAAAAATGTTATCATGTTAAAAATCCACATTAAATGTTTACATTTTGACCTTGACTGCAATGGAAATTATGATAAAACAGAAAAATGTGTAATCCAAAAATAAAAATAAATTGTTTATGGTATAGTCATCCAGTGGCAAAATATCAGTAGCAAAGATTCTAGCAAAATTCCAACGGTAAAAGCCTTTTGCCATTGATTTCTTTGGAGGGTAGAGGGAAGTAGGGTTCATTACAGATGTTCAAGCTTAGCTGTTATTGAGATTATAACTGGTTTATCTTTCTTTTTAAATGTAACTTACTAATAAGGATGCTAAAAAAAGCCAGACGAAAAACCTTTAATCTACTGCAATTGTTAAAGATGCACCACGCTATCCTTAATTGGGAGTATTTTCTAAGAATTAATGTCAGAACATAAGAATGGCCATACTGGGTCAGACCAAAGGTCCATCTAGCCCAGTATCCTATCTTCCAACAGTGACCAATGCCCCAGAAGGAATGAACAGAACAGGTAATCATCAAATGATCCCTCTCCTGTCATCCATTTCCAGGCTCTGACAAACAGAGGCTAGGGACACCATTCCTACCAATCCCGGTTAATAGACATTGATGGACCTAACCTCCAAGAATGTATCTAGTTCTTTTTTGAACCCTGTTAAAGTCCTGGTCTTCACAACATCCTCTGGCAAGGAGTTCCACAGGTTGACTGTGTGCTGAATGAAGAAAAACTTCCTTTTGTTTGTTTTAAACCTGCTACCTATTAATTTCATTTGGTGACCCCTAGTTCTTACGTTATGGGGACAAGTAAATAATTTTTCTTTATTCACTTTTTCCACTCAAGTCATGATTTTATAGACCTCTATCATATCTCCCCCTTAGTCTCCTCTTTTCTAAACTGAAAAATCCCAGTCTTTTAAATCTTTTTATATGGTACCCGTTCTAAACCCTTTATTGTTTTTGTTGCCCTTACTTATTGGTGTTATGCAAGTGTTCACTATAGTAATATATTACTGTTAACACATTGGCTGTGTGTACTTTCTTCTTCCTTGATTCTTACTTACTTATAGTTATATCTTCATGATTACCAAAAATGCCAAATAAAAAAATGTAACTCAAGATCATGCAATTGCTGAAGTCTCTTCTGGAGATATTTGCTTTCCCCCCATCTGGACTTTTGTTTCCTATGGGATTTATTTGCAATCTGCCAGATGAGGATCTGAAGGGAGTTTTCCAGATCTCGGGCTGCATCGTTCAGCACATCTGGAAGTGGTTTATGGGGCTCTCTCAGTCCAGGCAGTGCAACGTCTGGATTCTGAACAGCTTCGCAGAGGCAGAAAAAGGAAAGAAAAACCAGCACCACTCCAAAAGACACTAGAAGGATTTGAAAAAGGATCCCCAGTTTAAAAGCATTACTGTAGCCCTTTAAGGCTCTTGTACCTAGGATTTCCAAAGGGAGTCATGGGCAAGGCAGTTTTGGCATGAGTGCTTGCAGTTTTGGGTCAGCTAGGAACCGAGTGTTGCTGCCTTGCCATTCTTCTGGAGAAAGAAGCTGCGAGTGCTGTGCTGCGTTTGAAAGGTAAAGACTTAATTAAGCAGGAAATATTTAAACAGTAATGTCACTGTTTCATACTTGGCTTTCCCTGCTGCCACCCCTCATTTTGTTATATGATCTGGCAATTGTGTCTAGAGACGTCAGATTCCAGTAATCCACGTTTAGGAAAACTAGGGCAAATGTTTGCAGAGTAACAAGTCATTTCTTTCTTCAAAAGCTACAAAATGCAGACCATCGGAATTAAGAATCTTTTCAAATATTGAACTAAAAGTTTTTATTATATGTGAATCTTTCTAGGTTGGGATTTTGAAGTTTGAAATCTTGGTGCAATTTGGGCTGTTTTAATTATTTCTGGAGTTAGCGGGGGATTATGACAGGCCAGCTGCACATAGCAGTGACTACAAGTTACATTTACAGTTTGGGGCAAATTCTAATTGCAAGAGAGAAATCCTGGTCCAAAACTGCCATTGATTTCAGTGAGACCAGGATTTCACCCCAGCAGTGAGAATTTTGTCCACTTACCAAAATTACTGATTCAAATTTCCAGACTAGAAAGGAAACAATATTTGTGTGCTGTGCACAGGAGAGGAGATTTCTAAAGGCAAAGCTCTTCCCTTGGCTGATCTGTAAATCTGTGCCTTTGGAGAGAGCAGAATATTGGACTCAAGATAAACAATGCAGAGTCCTAAAATAACTTTTACTTTCCATGATCTGTCTTTTTCAAACCAGTTGCGATATTTATATGCATATAGTGTGTTCTGTTTAGAATGGAACCTGTCAATCAAAATTGGAGACTGACTCAAACTCTTTCCAAAAATTCAGAATTAACCACTAAAGAACTGTATTTTGTGACTCAGCTTTCAAGAATTCATACCACTCTAGCCTCTTCTCTGTCCTCTTTGCAGCAAAAGGAACTATATTTAAAAATAACCAACAGAATATCTGTATCTCCAAGGAAAGAGAGAAATTGCACAAGCTTCGATTATTTTCTTTTTGCTTTGGGGATGTGTTGTTGTTCTTGTTTATTTTCGTTTTTGACATCTTATCTCATGTCTTCAATGTTTCCTGAAGTTTCAATGTGCTTTCATCAGTTTACAGGCCTCAAAATGCAATAAGAAATTCCCCTAAACATATTGCCCCAAAATATGACTGACCCCTCCATAAGTGCAGTAGAGGGGCAAGAAGACTTACTGTGCGTGGGAGTACTAGGAATGTGGGTTGGCTAGTACCAAAGGCATCTCTTATTACTAACTAGATGTGGGGCAATATAAAGGCCTTGGCTGTGCTTTCTGTACACAATACTCTGTGTTGTCATGAGAGCCTTGTGGGAGTATCAAACTAATAACCTTTTTGTTTCCAAATGTGTACCTTGTGTTGTATTTTATTTTTAAAAAGAACCTTTTACAAGGGTTTATTTAAAAGCCTATGTCCAGGGAAGAAAAAAATAAGCAATATTATTTTTTTAAATGATGCAACAGAACAGCTATAAGACCATCATTAAAACCAGTGTGAGTTGTAACAGACCCAAATTTGAACCCATAAATTGAAAAATAAATAATAATCTGCTTTTTACTATTAAGGTTTTCGAACTTCGTACTCTCTAAAGTGCAAAGAAAAAAATAATTTGCCTTCTAAAATAATAAAAAAGTGGTTTTCTCCCCATAAATGTCCATTGAGGGAATTTAATACATTCCTCAGAGGCATCTGATACTGGCCACATTCAGGGCTCCACTAGAATGACAGTTTTAAGGAAACTTCTAGTTGCTCCAGTGTTGTAGATGATATGTGTGTCCTCACCTACGCTCTCTTTTGTTGCCACAGCCTATTGATTTATGCTGTTCCCTGGTTGCTGCAACTGGGAAAGTTACACTGATGTGAAAGCAGTGGTGGAAGAGTTCCCTAAAATAGTCAGTATGGACACAGCCCAGGAGATAGGATTCTAGGCTAGGTAGCTCCTTTGTCTGATTTAGTATGTCAATATCTATGTTGCTGTGTGTTTGATTGTAACATGTTATAGAAATGGCATTGTGGTGTTAATATTTGTTGTTCAGCTGTAGGAGGAGTCAAGGATAATTTCAACAGATTTAAAATACCGACAGATGCATTTTGTGGATATATTGTGTTTTTGCATGTGTTTTATTTTCTGTTTTACATTAAGAAAAATTTGTTATAAAATGTTCTAAGTATTGCCAATTTAAGTGACTGTACTTAGTTTATCTAAACATTGCTTGTTTCACTTTGAAACTGGGTCGTGTATTTAAAACATTTTTTGCTTTTTAATTTCTGGATTATATAAAATCAAATTGTTGTCCAAAACAATGTAAATGTAATACCTTTTCATAAAAAAGCTTTGTAAAGTTGGGATCCAATCTTGCTTTCTTTCAAGTCAAAGGCAAAACTTAATGATGCAAAAATTGGACCCATAAAATACTAAAGAAATATTGATCACTGTTTTTCTAACTTCTCTCTTTCTCTCTCTTTTTTAACTACAGATTGCATTTCTTAGCCAAAGCAACATATGGCTCTGTTAAGGAAAAGTAAGGAAGATTCAGAATACTTCAATATCAATGTGATTAACATAGTTTTTTTTAAACAGCTAGATAACAATCATGTAAAAATTTTACAGGAAATTGTATAGGAGGGTTGCATGCTAATTTATCACTCCAATTCTGCAAAGCACTTAATTTCCTAATTTCACATTTATAACGAGTAACCCCTTCCCTGCTCAGCAAAGCACCTAAGCATGCTGTTTAACCCCACTGAAGTCAATGGGAATATTCGTGTGTTTTTCTGTATTAAAGGTTACAATGACGGCATCCGGTCCTGACACATACTTAGCACTTGCTAATTCCAGTGAAATTAATAGGGCAGATTCAGAAATGAAATATAATGGGGTGTAAATTAGAAGTCAGTAAAAGTGAGTGAGTCTAAACTGATGTAATTTACGTACTGAGTGTCCGGTAATAGATTTAAGAGGAAGTAAATTAAAATGTGTGCAAGGGAGGCTGGTTTAACACACATGTTTCTTACATTTTCCCTGTATGTTTTCCTGTTACATGCCTCTTCCAATCTTTGGTATGGAAATCATACAAATGAAGACTTTCTTCTATCTGTTCACCAACATGTAACTTGCATCATCTAGCACATCACTTCTGAATTTGAATCAATGGAGAAAATTCTGAGATGCGCCATTCTGTGTTGTCTTGACTGACATTGAGAACGGAGAGGCTGCAGGTGGCTTCTCATCAGGTTCACAGCTAGGTCTGTTGGAGTTATAGAAGCTCTTGCTTGGAAACGGTTCCACCTCTTCCTAGACCTGTCTGCGATCCTGATCATAGAGGAGCCATCGAAGCTATTGCAGTGTTGAGGCAAAATAGAACCAGTTTGCAGGAAAGAAACAGAGCCATTCAGGGCCCGGGGCTCACTTTGAGTCTTCCAAGATAGTCAGTGACTGGTTGGCAGTTTGAAGGGGCTGTGCTAGCTCCCAAATCCCAGTTTTCTGGAAGCATGGAGAGTGTTGGTGTGGATGAGTCCTTCACTTTCTTGGTGAACAGTTTTCTTGTAATGCTATCAGTTGGTTCCATAGGCCAGTTACTTCCCTTGTTGTCAGTCAGCTGGGGGGTGTCTGCCTCCCATTATGCCCTCACTTGATCCACGCAATCCCATGGAAATCAGTGGGTCAGCTCGTCAGCTGGTGTAAACAACCATTGCTCTGTTATTCTTGATCCATGCCAATTTATACCAGCTATAGATTTGGCTCAAAAGATTTTTACAGGTGAAACTCAGGGCACGGTTCTGGGTTTTTTCTGTATTTTGATCATTCTGAGCACACTTATGATGCTACATAACTAATAAAATAGAATTGAAGATGACATTTGGCAAGTTCATTGATGATGCTTATTTGCCTTTAACCTATCCAGTAACATCCTACTCACTCAGGGGTGATTGTTAAATTGTGTTAAGTATTCAGTCCAAGACAGACTCTGGGAGAAGCTGAGAAATCAAAATATACAGTAAGGCATTTGCTTGTTGCATGCTGTGATTTTGCCAAGTAAAGTACTTGAATCAAAATATTTATATCTCTGCAAATATTTTTGAACAAGCACAGTTTCTGTGGCATGCCAAGTTTGTTTGTGATGTTTTTAGAGTTATCCTCAAATAGATGATGAATGGTTAAATTATTTCATTGAAATAATCTAAAATCCTTTACTGTTTGAAAGTCCAGGCAAAGGAGTTTGGGTAAAGGAAAAGGATGGATAAGGTTAATTCTGAAATCCACAGGATAGCCAGAAAAAAAGTTCCAAAATCAGTGTATAGGCGTTTTATATGGCTCTCACACATTTTAAAATCAGTACATCAATTTATACAAATAAAGAAAAATTGTACATTCTTTGTTACCCTCTAGATATGTGTATGTCTTACAATCAACCTCATAATCATGTTCTCTTCCTCATCCTTCCACTTTCTTCCCCTTCCCTATATTGTCAGTTCCGCCTTAGCTTAGGACCTGGTTCTGCAAAGAGTTGTTATTGACTATATTGCTTACTAGCACATATACCTGAGGGTGTATTATCTTTTCCAAGCAATATCCATTGGGGATGATGGACAGCACTCTGTCCCCTGTCTGCTCCCCTGTACCACCTAGTCCCACCCATGTTTGAGCCATAGAGTGTATATTGTGAGGAGCAAAAAACCTGAGAGGTCAGTATCACAAAGGTGGCTGGACCTCTGTGTGAGAGGAGGGATGCTTGTATGTGTATTAAATATATAATCAGTGTTCCCTGTAAGTTATGTGCTTGTGCAGCTGGTCAGGAGAGATTCAAGCGCTACCCAGCTGATTAGCAAAGCGCCCACAGCTAGGTTTGTGCTTCTACTGGTGGTGCAAGTTCACACATGCCTCGGTGCAGATAACATTTATTCTGCATATGGATGGAAAAGATTAGAGAAAACATTGTATACAATACCCCCACTTTGGTGATGGAAACATTTTGCAGCACCACTATAGAAAGGCTATGTCTACACTGCAGATATTTGTCGGCAGAGAGTATGCTAATGAAGAGCTCATTAGCATTTGTCATGCTCTCATTTGCATGACAACCTCTTCTGCAGAAAGGATTGGAAGAGGATATGCAAATGAGAGCGCGAGAAATGCTAATGAGCGCTTCATTTGCATTTCCTCTTCCGGAAAAAGATTGCAGTCTAGATGTAGCGAAAGTGTGCATGAGACCATTCCTACCAAGCCTGTACCTTGCTTTCTGTAACTATGGTGAAAATGGATTTGTCTCAGCTATAACAGCAGTTAAAATCGTTTTCAACGATAATTAAGGAGAAAATGGGGATCAAATCTATGGTTGCTGCCAACCATTTTCAGCAACAGGTAATTTTCCTAGGGTAAGTAGCCCTTGAATAATATGCTTAATGATTTGGCAGTTAGCTTGTTTTGGAAGTACTTGCAATCAGAAGAGCCTTGAATACCAAAACATCTGGAAAGAACAGACTGCAGATTGTTGATAATACTCCAGATGGGCCACAGTGCAAATTTTTAAGCAAATCTTACAAGCAGTTTTTGTTTTTAATTCAGTCAAACAGCAAGTGAGATGAAATTTTCAACACAAATACAGGAATATAGTAAATGGCAGCTATATAGCTGGTAAAATAAAAATACGGGTATTTAAGTAATTAGTATTAGTTTTTATACTAACTTTCAACCTGTTGTCCTCTTTTATTTCAGTTAATCAGATCTTATTATTCCTACTTGTTTTGACTATCTGTGTCATTCTGTATAATAAAGTTCACAAGGTGCCAGCTACATTAAATAATGAAACAGGTAAGTAGCTCATTAGTTTATTTTATTTAGGTTTAATGGTAACTGAGCACAGGTTTCTGTTTCTATTGTAGGATAAACAGAATCACTTGTGTCTTTTTGACATAATCTAGAGCAAAGACCTTTCAATTTCTTGATCAGCTGATTTGAATAACACCAGGTCAGTAGTGACTAAGATTCTCCATGGTGATTCAGGGACTGATCCTACCCTCCTTCAGGCAGCCGTAAGAGTTACTTGAAGTTTCTTACAGGTACTTGTCCTCTTGCAATCTGGGTGCCTACCAGCTCTTTAAATAGTTCCCTGCTGGCTTTTGCCACAGCTCAGCCAGTTCTTGCCGGAGCTGTGCACCAGGGCGCTCCGCTTACTTTCACCTCTGCCTTCAAGTCAATGAGAGTTTTTATGTTCTTGTCGATGGGAATTGGATCACAATCTCATTGCAGAGACTAAAAGAGAAATCTATTGGTAACAACAGTGATGATGTTTTTTAATGATGGGGAATCTGCCTGCAGGACCCAACCGAGACCACCAATTCATTTCCAGCAGGTCTTCAAACCAATCTGAGCCAGCTGACCAGTAACTAAAGACTTGTCTGCATTAGAAAGATTTTCTGCTTTAACTGTTCTGGATACAATTATACGGGCATAAAAGTGTAGGGACTAAACTGAAGTTGTGTAAATCCCCTTTAGAGAGTATCACTACTTTCACATTAGGGATTTTACCAGTATAATTCTGTTGATTTTTAAAAATCACACTCCCAAATGCCATGGTTATACAAGTAACATGTTTTAAATGCAGACCAGACCTTAGGAGTGAAATGGTTCGTAGCATAGGCCAGATCTAAACTACAGACTTCTGCTGGCATATGTCAGAGTGTGAAGAGGTGTGATTCTTGAGCACCTCAAGAATCTGCACAGACAAAAGCCCCTAGTGTGGACACATCTACATTGGCAATCCCGTGTTTTTAGCTGTATAGCTTGTTTAACTGGCGGGATGTGTATAGTGTACAGAGCGCAGCTGCATCTACACAGGGAGTGCTTTGACAGTGTGACGTCTACCGGTATTCCTGTTTCAGTACATTGCTCCTAGTATAGAGTTAGCCCTGGTATCTGTGTGTGCCAGTCTCAGTGCTGTTAATAGCGTTGTCCCACTCTTCTCTGTCAGGGCCGCCCCACAACATTTTGGCACCTGAGGCGGGGAGCTCAAATGACGTCCTCATGCCCCCTCGCTTGGGCCAAAACTTTGAAAGGTCTAAATTCTGCTTTCTTCCTGTTCTACTCCTCTCATGGTACTGCTCTGCTATCTACATATGCACCAGCAGCAGATACAATTTTCTACACTCTGGGTCTTAGTAGCACCCCCCCCCCCCCACACACACACAGTCTGGCACCTGAGGCAGTTGCCTCAGTTCGCCTCATGGTAAGGCCAGCCCTGTTCTCTGTTTAGCAGCTTCCTGAGCCTTGTAACGCTTTTGCTCTGTTAAATTCTAGTTTATACAACTCATATAAAAGACTTGGTCTGTCATAAAATGGTGCTGAATTCTGTACAGCAATTTGTGCTTTTGCTATATGCAGTTGATTTGGAGAGCCCTGAGGAAATGGAAGAAGAAATTCCAGTGGTGCTTTGTGCTGCTGCGGGTAGAATGGGCGCAGCTATAGCAGCAATCAGCAGCATCTACAGCAACACCGACGCTAATGTTTTGTTCTACATTGTTGGCCTTAAGAACACGATTCCACATATCAGGTAACAGTATTTTATCAAAAATCATAAATTTTCCTGCTTAGCTAGGGCCAGATTGTCACTGGGCTTTGCACTGGTGCATTGGGGAGGACTCAGGGAGTTGTTCCTTCCCCTTGTTCAAAGGTCGTCACAGTCAGAGATCCTGTGGTTCCCTGGGTTCAGGGGCTGCTGCCTGCTAGCCTAGTTGGGGGCATCAGCCAACTCAAAAAGGGACAAGTTGAACTTCTGTGACCTGGGACTCTCTGGTCTGGCAACATCGATGGTCTAATAGAATCACCAATGTTGCAGGACTAGAGAGCCCCAGTGGCAGAGGTTGCCAGCAACTGGGAGCAGAGCCAGCCAGCGGGGCCACCAGAGCCCACAGCTGGCGGAGCAGGGAAGCCAACCAGGCTACAGAGCCCACAGCCGGTGGGGCCATGAGGCTGGCAAGGCTGCCAGAGCTCCCAGAGCTCATGAGGCAGCAAAGCTGATGGGACCATGAGAGCTTGCAGGGTCTTGGAGCCCAAAGGGCTGCTGCAGCCAGGGGGCTGGGAACTGTGGTTACAGGTGGCTGGGGAGAGGAGCCCAGCAGGGAAGCTGGCGCCCCCTCTCCCAAACCTCTCCTGGTCTAGCAAACTCCCTTGTCTTTCTGGCGAACTCCCTTATCCGGGACCTGTCAGATCCTGAGGGTGCTGGACCAGGGAGATCCAACCTGTAGTATAAGCCAGGTGATGGCTACTGCCTGGAACCAACCAGCGGCAGAAAGGACTCCATGCTGCAAGATGGGACAGCGTGTGTTTCCGCTGCACAATCCCTCTTGACGCTCCCTCTGGAAAAGTGTGGCTTTGCACTGCTCCTTATTCAGGTGCCTTAAACTTCAGAGGAGAAGAACAGATAGAGTAGGGCTAAAAAAAGAAAGGAGAAAAAGGAGAGGCAAAGGTTGTAAACATGGCACTATCATGCAAAATTGTAGGTAGTGTTTAAAGTGGGGTGAGTTGAACCCAGGTGCATACTAAGGAATAAATCCATCAATGAAGGGGGCCATAACAATCTCATTCAGGACACTCTCTCTCTCTCTCTCGACTATATATAGACTTATAACTATAGTATCTCAACAGTCTTTAATGTGTTTATTGTCCCAACATATCTGTGAGGTAGAGCAGCACCGTTAACACTATTTTACAAATAAGGAACTGAGGTCCAGAGCCTCAGAAGTGTTTAGGCTTCTAACTACCTTTGAAAGATATGAAAGGTAAGAGGCTAAGTGCCTTGGAAGAACTGAGCCAGGGAAAGTAAGTTATTTGCACTTGATGATACAGGAGGTCTGTGGTGGAATAGAGACTCAAACTCAGGT
Organism: Apalone spinifera; assembly: GCA_030068395.1. NCBI lineage: Eukaryota > Metazoa > Chordata > Testudines > Trionychidae > Apalone > Apalone spinifera. The sequence continues at coordinate 89,468,144 of CM057845.1, forward strand.
CTGGTAAGATCCCTGAAAGATGCAAATACCTGTCAAGTTGAGGTTCAAGATTGAATCTGAAATAGAGCTGGTCAAAAAATGGAGTAAAATGTGAAAAAAAAATTACAAAAAAGTTCAATTAAAGTATTTGTAATTGAAAGTGTTTTGTGTTTGTTTTTAAACCACTAGTCTTAAATATAGCCTGGGCATGTGCCACTAAGCACTTTGACATTTGATAGTGAAGGTTCCTGTGGTTTTCTGTAACACATTTTTATAATTTCTCATTCATTTCAGAAAATGGATTGAAAATTCCAAACTGAAAGAAATAAAGTATAAAATTGTGGAGTTCAATCCTATGGTACTAAAAGGAAAAATAAGACCAGATGCATCACGACCTGAATTACTCCAGCCTGTGAGTAAGCAAATACCGCCTATCACCAAAACAAGAGCTGTCACCATCTCAAAATTTCAATGAAGATTGAAAGTCTTCAACGTGCTTTGTGTTCTGCTCCTTCTTGCAGAACCACTGGGGTATTAGAGGTGTTACACTGGTTGGTAATAACATTCAATTTTTTTTTTACTAGACTAGCATTCCTCCTGTGGCAAGTGCTTCTACTCCACCTTGTCACTCTTCTGCTCTGTCTCTTGGGATAGAGCCCCCTTTATATGTTATTGGGGATCCTAGCAAGTAGATCACCTGACATGATTAAACCCTGGTCTGACCTGGTTAAGTCTTGCCCAGGCCATATACTTGGGCTGACCAGTGGGGAGATCAAGCTTAACTAGCACCTTAGAGATCTGTAACAATTACACATTTGTTGAAATGTAATCAAAATAACCAGTGTTGCTGCCTTGCCCTCCAAAACCCTAACTCCTAAGAGATTACAATTTTTTTCTTAAACATCACTCAGAAAGGAACCAACAATGAAATGTCAAGACACTCATAGGGAGGCTATCACTGCAGCATAGTCCCTGCTATTTTGCCCATCTTTCTGCATGGGATGTTATCTGTTTGGGACTTACTATTATAACTTTAAGAAATTAAATGCAGCTGCAACTGTGAACTGACTGTGATCTGGGCTAGTCTCTCAGTATAATTCAGAGACTGAAGTCTACTCTAAATTATACTGGCTGCTGCAACTGCTATTGACTGATGTGGAAGACTAGGCTTGCTAAAATACAAGGAAGCTGCAAATTTGTCCCCTTTCTAGGGTTGCTAACTCTTCAGGATTCTCCAGAAATTAAAGATTCATCTTTAGTTAAGGATTATGTCGTCTGAAGAAATCTTCAGGAATAAATCCAGCCAAAATTGGCAACCCCTACCCCTTTCCCTCTGCCATGTCCTCTGTTCCCACAGTAGGAACTGCATGTAGTGTGGGGCTATGTCTACACTATGGGGCTTTTTCCGATAGTTTTTTCGGGAGAGGCTTTTCCGAAATTTGGCCCATCTACACTGTGCCAAATTTAGGAAAAAACCCTTCTTTCAGAAGAGCCCATTTGCTCTTCTGCAAAAAAAAAAAAAAAAAAAAAAAAGCAGAAGAGCAGACTCATTCCCTGTAGGTGGCGGAGTTTTTCCGGGATACCTCTGGTATCGCAGAAAAAGCCCATAGTCTAGACATAGCCTAGGATTACTATGCCATGCTTATGCCGGTGAAAGATTTCCTTATGCTGGGATGATTTTCCTGCAGTTGGCTGTGCAGCTTTTAGGAACATTTTGTAGTGAGAGTGCTATGAAAAGCTGCTACAGAAGATCTGGGCTGTTGTGAATAAATACTGACCCCTGAGCCTATTTTAGTTTTAAAGTTAAAGTAACAGGCTAAATATCTGGATGTAAGCACCCACGCAGACTGAGTCTCAGAGTGGGAAAAGGTGATCTTCTGGGGCTTCTGTCATATGATCTTGTGTCACTGTGGGTCAGATGCATCTCTGTTGTATCACCACTGACTTCAGCTGAGTTATACCAAGGAAGAATATGGCCCCTCCATGCTTAATAATAACTCCAACATTTGACAGAGAATCTCTAGTTAATATTTACAAAGTTCATGTGTGAAAGTCTGCCCCCTTCTGAAGTCATTGGGAATAATTTACCATTGACTTCAGTGGGGCCGGGATGACATCATCTTAAAGAAAATAAGAAGGCAAGTTTAAAATTGTGGCAGCCAGTAACTGGTAGTTGGACAGTGTACAATCATGAAAGGACTAAGTCACATTTGAATCCTGCAAGACATTCAAGACTACTGCATTAACCCACTGGGCCACTTACAGTCTGTCATTCTGATTGGTTTTTTGTTGTTGTTTGTTTAACAGTTGAACTTTGTTCGATATTATCTCCCCCTGCTGATCCATAAACATGATAAAGTCATATATTTGGATGATGATGTGATTGTGCAAGGTAGGCTGTCCTTCACAAAATCTTGAAAAGTAGCAGAAGTTTGCAACAGGAAGTTCAGCTGCTTTAATGCTCGCCAGGAAATGTGAGATCTTTTTGAAATTGAGGACGTGGTTTGGGGGGGCTGCACTTGTGACAGTTCCACACTTACCAAAAGAAAACCAAAGGAACAATTTCTAATTGTGGATGTTTGTTCCTGGATCAGAGAGGTGTGGGTGACTTTCAGTATTTATTGGATCTGATCAGTTGCTGTGGGCTTGAGTGTACAAGGCAAACCCAAAACAAGTGGTTTCACTAGAACAGGCAGCAATACTCGTTAAACAGAAGGACTTGACATTTCCTATTTTGTTTGGTAAACGTGCAGAGGACTTGAATCCACACAAATGCTAGCACCCTTGCACCAAATAACTGCTTATTCTTGACATGAGAATTTACACAAATCAGGCTGTAAAAGACCCTGGACCCTGTACTGAACACCTTCAGCCCCTTTTTATATAAATAGGAGCTAAGGGCTCACAGCACCACACAGACTCAGGCTCATTGATAGCAGTATGATATGGTTAATAAGGACAGATCAGGAAACAGTTCAAAGGCGGGAAAATCCCTCCACCTCTATGTAGGGGGACTGTTGGCCCCTTACTAAAACTCAGTGGGGGGCTTAGTTGGCTACCCCCCAGTATCAAAAGAAAGGGGAAGAGTCTTTGAGAAATCAGGAACTTGAGACTGAGAGCCACCAGGAACAATGGAAAGAGGCCAGCAGTCTAGGTCAACCTGCTTGACAGAGTGGGCAGGCCAATAAGGGAGTGAGGAGTCTGGGGGAGAGTCCGGTCCTTCGTGCTCCTGTGTGACCTGGGTTTTGCCTGGATCAGACTGAGTGGGGCTGAGCTAAGGAGACATGTGCGTGCATGCGTGCATGCGTGTGTGTAAAAGTAACCGAGAGGGTTAACCAATGAGCTCAGGTGCATCTGTTAACCGTGTACTTGTATACAGGACATAAAGGGAAAGGGACACAGTCCCCCATCCAGAGGCAAAGTACACACATGCACATCTGTGCAACCAACCTACTGATTGAAACCAATGCCCATAGAGCTAAAATCTGCTTTCCTTACATCCAGGCAATCCCTTGAAGCTGATAGAGTTGTGCCGGTGAAACTGAGAACAGATAGTATCAGAGGGGTAGCCATGTTAGTCTGAATCTGCAAAAGCGGCGAGGAGTCCTGTGGCTCCTTATAGACTAACCGAAGTGTTATGCTCCAACACTTCGGTTAGTCTATAAGGTGCCACAGGACTCCTCATCGCTTCTGAGAACAGATATTGACCTAAAGAGTCTGAAAGACAGATCCATGGCAAGAAAACAAACCCATTCTTAAAATCACAATTTTGTATTATCAGGTGACATTCAGGAGCTGTACGACACAAAGTTAGCTCCAGGCCATGCTGCAGCTTTTTCAGATGATTGTGATTTGCCTTCTACTCATGAAATGGTGAGAAGCGTAGGAATGCAGGTAAGATGTTATTTTTAAATTCAACATGTTGATGGACTTTTACCTACAGATTTCACAGGATTTTCCACATCCCAAAATGACAGTTCTCTCGGGGTAAAGTGAAGGATTAGAATTTAGGTACTTAGTTTATGAAGAGGAATTGTTACCAGTAATTGTCTTAAGATGTGCTGATTCTTGCAATATGTTTTGCTCCTGATTCTTGTGCAGTATGCTTTGTATTTTACTAAATGCTTCTTGTTTTGGTAGGTCTCATTTGCCACGTATTTAGAAGAAAGTATTGGTAGGATATCAGACTTTCCAATAGCTGAGAGGTCTGCTCAAAAGATATTGTTTGAAAACCAAATTCTAGGTGTTACTGAGTATCTGCAGCTGCCATTAAAGTCCGGTAGTCTTATGTTAACCATATTGTTCTTCGCTAGATCACCTAGAGTAAGATGTAGACTAGAGGGACAAAAGGCATGGGCCAAAAGACAAAGACCTGTAGGATTCTCATGGAAATATGTCTAATACATAATGATTAGAATATCCTGTCCTTCAGGCTTGTGCCATTCTCTGCAGTCAAGATACGTCATAATCATCTAGAAACCCAGTACTCAAGAGTTTTTCTTTCAGTGCCTGTGTATTCTGCATGTGAGTGAGATAGATACAGCTGCATCTAAATATACCTAGATATAAATTAGATTTATAGTAGAAATATATGTATTATATAAAATTTTCCTTCTTTCTAGAACACATACATGGGCTATCTAGACTATCGAAAGCAAACAATTAGAGATCTTGGCATCAGCCCCAGCACCTGCTCCTTTAATCCAGGAGTAATTGTGGCTAATATGACAGAATGGAAGCACCAACGGATTACAAAGCAATTAGAAAAATGGATGCAAAGAAATGTAGAGTATGTACAGATCTTGAAGTCTTCACTTTATTCTGACTGAATATGCTGTTTAAAATTGTATTTTCTGTTCATTTTCCAAAGGTCCAATATTTAAGTGCTTCCCATCACAGATCATTATGCAAAATAAGCTATGTTGCATGATCTCCACTTGTTTTAATCAAACCATGCAGTCACTAACAACATAAAGTGATCACTTGGGATTCTGTAGTCTTGTGTTGACTCCACAAGCCAGGTCTAATCCTGAGAGGTGCTGAGCACAAGCAGTTTTCATTGTGGGTGATCAGCACCATTCAGGATCAGGCTGCTTATGGACAGGCTGATCTCTTCTTGCAATAAGATCAGCGTGGAAAGAAACTCTTGGCTCTTACTTGGGGCCTTACAAACTGTTAGTAAGCAGTACAGGAAAGGGGCCAAATTTTTATTTTATTAACCACTTCTCAAACACCAATGAAAAGTCCACTTCGTTGTTAGAAAGATGAGAAATTTTACAGAAATTAAAAAAAAAAAAATCAGAAAAAGACCCAACCCCCAGAAGCTGTAAAAGTGGCAATTCCAGTACGCGAGAGGGATGGGGATGGCACTTTACCACATTAACCAAGGTACAGTCAGTGACATGAGTCTATTCACAAAGTATTTGTGGTCTCAATTCATTATCAGCATACGTAGGTAACTTGAATATTACCTGATGTACTCTGCATTAGGTAACTCAGACTGCAGTAAAGCAGAGCTGAAACTAAAATGGATCATATGGTTGGTCATTTGTCAGATTTCTGCTACCCTGGGAAAGCAAATGAAAGTGGGGGAAGGAAGCACACAGAACTAGAGGAGGAAAAATAATATCCTGGGACCAAAAGCTCTATAACCACTCTGCATATGAACAGAAGAGGAATGTAAATAGAGGCCTTCCCCAGAGTCTCCTTTTACTTTCACTTATTCTGCATGTCTCATTTGGCCTAGCACTTGATTTTATCCCTTATTAATGCTTAGAAAAATACCCATGAACTCTACAGCAAATTGATGCAAAGATGCAACAAAGGCTATGTACATTTTAAAGTCCACACACATTCTTGTACCTGGAGAGTGAGCCCACAATAAAAACACATTCAGGTCTCATGTGGACCATTTTGCATCTGTAAATTCTGTGCCAGGCATTTAGACTGTAAGCACTTCCAAAAAGGGGCTGGCTTCATTTTGGCTCGGGTTCTGCCATGCTCAGATTGAGTAGCCCCTCACTTTGTATGCAGCTCCAGAGCACCCTAAACTCAAAATAAGATAGGCAAATTACGTATCTTATTTCAAAATTTGGTGTGGCTACACAGTGCCAAATTTTGAAATAACGTGCTATTTCCAGTATCCCAAAATAGCCCCGCTGTCTAGACATACCCTTTGAGAGGAATCCAAAGATATCAATTCTGCCACTATGAGGCATCCTATTGATTTTTCTGGGACTACTTATAGCGAAAGAGACTACTAAGCATGAGTAAGAGTGGTAGAGTTTGACCAGATTTCTTGTGCAGCACCCAAATATGGTCCATAATTAAAAGAAAAAAAACTGTAAAGTGTTGGCATGCCAGTAAAAAGGTGCATATTTAGGTAAACAATTAGCATTTCAGTCTATACAAAGAAGATTTTAATAGTAAACTAGCCAGGGCATTAGTATATATTGCTTTTTGCCTTCTGGTTGTGTAGTAAAGATCCTTTTCATTTCAGGATTTTGAGCTGCTCTTTTTTGCTTCTTTACAGAGAAAACCTCTACAGCAGCACCGTTGGGGGAGGCGTGGCCACCCCTCCAATGCTCATTGTATTCCATGGAAAATATTCTACTATTAAACCCTTGTGGCACGTACGACATCTTGGTAAGTATGTTTCATCTCAAAACAATCAGGGCTGGAACAAAATACAATAAGACTTAAGGAACCTATGGATGATTTTGCTCATCCTCTGTACACTACTTTATCCCACATCGCTGCTCTACACTTAGTTTAACCCTTCCTTATAGATTCAAAATTAGCTTTTATTAGGGGCAGAGAAGTAGTTTCAAGCTAAATCACCAATAGCAGCCCTTAGCCTGGGATTAGAGGTGGGATAGCTGTTTTACATAGAGATAGGCCAGTATGATTGGGCTATGTAGTACAATACAACTATATAAAGAAAGTATTCCACACTGGAAGATGAGACCTAACTGAAGAGGCAGCTGAAACTGACTTAGGCCTTGTCCGGATCTCTGGAGCATACTGAGTATGAAGACAGCCAGCAAACATAGGAAGCTTCATATTTGGGTCAGATGGGATCCACCCACAGTAAGGTACAAACCCAGTCTATTAAAAATAACCCTTAAAAGAAGGGTCTTTAGTTTAACTATCCAAAAGTGCACTAAAGATGAATGTTTGAGACTGGTAGTTCACCTAGGAATGAAAAAAGATAGAGGAGGGGAATCAGCAAAATATATAGCAGTTAAGATTACTTATTAATTTATGACAAATTCCTTCTTCCAGAAAGATGTAAGAGTGCATGGCTACTCCTCCCTGTCAGTCTCAGAGAGAGGCCAGGCCCTCTTGCTGTCTCATTCCAAAAAAGAGAGTCTGAAAAGGTGGGGAAATTAGCTGTCTCTGGGGCTCAAGCCCTCCAGCAGGGTGGAGGGCTTGAGCTCAGTCTGAGGGGCTCTGGTAAGGTGGGGAAATGAATAGTCCAGTGTCCTAGCTCTGGCTAACACACATCTCATGGCCTAATGGGGAGAGGCTGCCACCCCAAGGGTGGAGAGAGGCAGTGGGACCTAGACCCACCCAATTCTACCTAGTCCCAGACCAGGGCTCTAACACTGGTGGTGTGTCCCACCATTGGGTCAGCAGGGAATCCAGCCACAACATGCTGACCTGGATTCAGGAAACAACACAGCAGGACTAGCATCAGCTGTCCCTGGGTTACTTCTAACCTCCCTTTGAGGTGTACCTGAACAGTGTTCCCTATAAGCCAAGCCCCTTGGGCAGCCACCCAGGAGAGATTCAATTGCTGCCCATATGATTAGCAGAGCACCCTCAGCTGGCAGCATGTGGTTCTGCTGGTGGTGCACATCCACACATGTCTTGGTCATGTACAATTTATTTCACACATGGATGGAAAAGAAATTAGAACGCTGAGGACAACCCTGAGATCAGGTACAGTCACCCTGAGACACGTGGCCAGTGGCAATTCTAGCAGCTTCAAAGCATCTCACATGCCTTGCAGCTCTGGTGGGACTTCGGGACAGTGGCGGTCTTCTGTAGGCTCCTGTTCCAGCAGTGGGTTGGAAGCATCTGTCTTCCTCAGTGGCTCCAGCTCAGAGTCTCATTGCCCATCTTTTGTACTTCCGGTCGCACCTGTTTCCAGCAGCACAAGCCTGGCCTTCCTGTCTCTGTCCACTAGGGGGCAGGCCATGGTTCCTTCTAAGCAATTTTGGAGGGAAGCCATGCACCCTCAAAGGCAAATGTTATAGTGGCATGTACTTGCAGCAGTAACATTTTTCTATAATCTTCCACTTTCATCATAATCAAAGATTTATTTAGAATGGGGGTGGGGGAACGTAAGACCTGGGGGTCAGTTGTGGCCCCTGGCTTGCCTGGATCCAGACCCTGAGGCTCAGGGCTTCCCTCGAGTCCCTTCACCCACCCTCTATGCAGCTGAAGCACACAAAATCTACTAGCCTGGTCCTCCCCCAGGTTGTGGTGAGGGGAATGTGTGAAGTGTCTTTCTTCTTCTTGGTTGGAGGCCACATCAATGAAGGTTTGATTTATTATGTGTTTGTGTCTCACTTATGTGCAGCCCCCCCCACTGATTTTTCTTAGTCAGTGGCCCCCAACCCAAAAAGGGTTTTCCACCCCTGTTTTAGAACAATGTGGGATTAGGGCATCAAGAGTTGATCTGAGCAGTATGCGGCAGGTTACTGCCTTCTGTTTGTAAAGCAGCATGTAAAGAGCACATCATTTTGACTGACCAATACTGGAAACTAGACTGGTCAGAGGAGGCGTTCCCTTGCTCCCACCCCTGAGCAGATTGAATTTTGTCATGTGCACCACTGTGAAGGTGATGTGTGACATATCACGTTCATATTGGTGCACATAACAAAATTCATGGGGCAAAGGGGTCTATAGTATGGGGGAGGAGCTCAGCCCTGGGTCAGAGGGTTGGCGCACAGCAGTGTGGGGGCTCTGGCTGGGGCAGAGACTTTGTGTGCAAGGGCTCTGGGGATGAAGGGTTTAGGTGCAGGAGGGGGCTTCAGGCTGGGAGGTGGGGGCCAAAGGATTCAAAATTCCAGAAGGGGTTGTGGGTTGAGGCTGGGAATTGGGTGCAGCAGGGGATGAGGTCTGTGGGTTGGGAGTATGGGGTGGACTTTGAGGTGGCATTTTTTGGTGGAGGCGGCAGCGCTGGGTTTGGGGAAGGCTCAGGCTTCCCTGGATGGCTTGTGGTCAGCAGCACTAAAGGCAGGCTGCCTGGTTTCTGCCTATCCTGGGGCATCGCTCTGCACCCTGGAAGCTGCTCGCAGGTCCAACTATTGGAAGGAGGAAATCTCTATAGCATATGGAACCCCGTGGTCCCCCCCCCCCCCAGGAGTCAGGCCTGATGCTCTGGCTGCTTCCCCGCTGGCCCCTGTACAGAGGAAGAAGATCCCCCCCTTCTGGCTGGGGAAGAAGATCCCTCCCAACTAGGACCAGCCGGAAGAGGCACTTTCCCACCAGCCATAGCTGCTCTCGACTGGGGCCAGCAGCAAAATGTCCCTCCCCACCGGCTACAACAGCTTTGGGGCATGGAGAGAAGCATCTCTCACTGCTGTAGCCCTGAGCCCCTGCACAGGGCTTAATGGGAAGGTGCATGGCCACACAGCTTAATGGAACTTAGGTCAGAGATGATAGACTACAGTAATGAAGGTTTTGGGTTTTTTTTTAAATGAAAGACTTAAGAACTGGGGATAGTTAGGGTAAAGAAAATTTCATATTTTCTCTAAAGTATAAAACTAGAGTGGCACTAGGCAGATAGTTTTTCTATCTTGAATACAGCTGCAAGAGATTTAAAATAAGGCAACCTTTGCTGAGGGAGAAAACACAAACGGCTAGGATAGGCTGTGCAATTAGCTTCAGGGGACAGAGTCATTGTTCCATCTAATCTTTTCCATCCCTGGGCAGAATAAGTTTGTGCACCGAGGCATGTGTGAATGTGCACCCCAAGTAGAAACAAAAAAAACTTATCTGTAGGTGTTCTGCTAATTAGCTGGGTGGCATTTGAATCTCTCCTGAGTGGCTACACAGTTTACAAAGAACACCAGCACAGAGTCCGCATCCACATGGACAGAGGGCTGATGGTTCAGTTGTGTGCAATACAACCCTACTAAACTAGAAACGATACCTGAGGTTTCCAATGACTTCATCTATACTATGATATTAAAACAGGGTATTGCTGTCATCCAGAATGTTGTGTTAAACGCAGGTTAGACCTTGTAAGTCTGGCACCCACAGGACCCAAGCCATCCCAAACAAGGGAGTTTGCTGGACCAGCAGAGGTCAGGGCTCTCCCAGGGGACTGTCGGCCCCACTACCGGACTAGAGGGTCAACCTGTTAGTAAAAGGGCAAATATGAATTAAGTTTATCACCACTCTTTTTACGAAGTAGCCCATCATGTTAGATACCAGTAAAAAGCATACCAATTAGCATATTTTCTTTACGTTTGTTTTATTTCATTGCCTAGTATCTTCCAATACTGATCTTTATGAAAGCAAGAGATTTATTTATGTTTAAAACCCACACAGGGTGGAGTCCTGATGCCAGGTATTCAGAGCATTTTCTTCAAGAAGCTAAATTACTTCACTGGAATGGAAGGTATAAACCTTGGGAATACCCTAGTGTTCACAACGACCTTTGGGAAAACTGGTTTATCCCTGACCCATCAGGGAAGTTCAAAATGATTCGTCCCAATAGCTGATATTGAAAGATATCTAAGGTGTTTATGATTTTTAAAAAACAAAATCAGTTTCCAGCAAGATCAATGTTTATTCTATTTCTGTACCATAATTTGCAACAGTTTATCTTCTGTGTAATATGTGATAACTATTGAGTAAAATGGTTTGTGCAACTGATTTTATAAAACTAATCCTAACTATTTGTTAAGCTTCACCCTAAAATTAAAATGAGTTAATGTGCTGGTTTAGAGGGTAAAACATACAAACTTCATATTAGCTTGAGTTTCTAGTAACATTGTGAGATACTAGTTTACCTGATTAAAAACATTAAGATGTTTACAAAGATGAAAAAATCAGGACTAAACAGAATGGGTTTTAATGCAATATCTTATATTCTCTAAAGAAGATTCTAGTTGCTTGCCGAATCTAACCCAGTAGTATTTACAATGTTGAGTACAAGATTCGTTGTCTTTCTAGTCCCATTTTTTTTAAGTGACATTGAAATCAATTAAATATTTCAGTAGGTCTAATTTTCTTACTCAGTGCAGCCACTTAATACTTCTTTTCACAGTGAAACTATGCATCAAATGTTTACATGTTGAGGAGATCTGATTATGATGCAAAAGAGCAAAATATCACACTAACACAAAGATATTCCAATACAATTCCTAATTTTATTATGTAACGGTAGATTTTCAACATGGGTTTAAAACCTCCATGTTAGAGCACCAATTTGAGAGATTAATTATGGCAAATGTATGACAGTTTCATTGCACACACATTAACTCTACTTTATACCTACATAATTTAGTAGGCACCTCTGTTAAAAAGCAGAACTTTACCTTCAAATTAAAAAAAACCATCTTTACGGAAGTTACCTATTCAGCAATAGTAGTTACATGCTTCACATACTTTCGTTGAAAAATAAATTGAATTGTTATAAATCCCTGATGCAAGGCACTTTTGAGCACCTGCAGGAACATGTCCATGTAAACAGTGATACATGATACAGTACATTTTAAATAACATGAACAATTTCCATATATCTTTGACCATATAATGAACAGCTTTATACTGAGGCTAACAAACATGACCAGAATCACAATGCACATATTGTCTTGATTTTAAAAGTTTTCTAGGATTAAGACACACAACTGGGGAAGAGAACTCTAAACATCATGTCAGCCTCCCAACTGAGCTGGCAGTATGCTACCTGTGTGGGAGATTCAGAGTTGTTAGCAGACTACGGTTCTACATAACCAGGATCAACTTAATGCATGATAGCAACTGCCAAAGTGTGGATGAAGGATAAAATCCCTGGTAGTGTAATATTTGACCAGTCTGGATTAAGAGATACAGTTTGTGCCTATTTCAAGTATACAAAGCACCTACTCATAAGATCACCAAAACATTAAATGTTTTGATCAACTTATTGCTTTCACTTCAAAGCCGCATCTTCCCCTCGCTATTCAAAAGTGGGAAAGAGTGATATTTTATAGATAAGCATAAAAATGTATGTCATTCCCTGAATATTATATTGGCCACATGATTCAAGGTTTATCTAGAAACAAACTGTTTAAGTACTTTGAAGACCATATTTTCCAGGGTTGACTTGATATTCACATAGCAGCTTACCTGGCTTTAAATTCATATCATAATTATTTTTGGGAGGAGCAAAGAAGAGAAAACCCCCATAGCTCTTAGAGATAGGAAAGAATTGAGAACTATTTTGGAAAGGAACTGAACATCTTAATAATTATCCTTAGCCCTGTTTCAACCCCATGATAGTTTTCCCTTTCATGACGTGCAAATAGGGTGGCTGCTCTTGGATTTCACAGGGAAGCATGGCTTCCCCATTTTCTGGAAGAATGCTCTTTTGGCTAGCTAGCATTGAGGTGTTCTCTCTCCCCTCTAAGTGCTATTGCTGCCCTAAAAAGAGCTGCTCAACGTAAGCCAAGTGAGAAGTGAGACCAGCCATGGAGGAGAGGGAGGGCACTTTAGGTCCACAGAGCCCAAACAGCCTCTACCTCATTCCTTACAGGGCAAAGTTGATACTAGACAGCCTTATTTCAAGACAACTAAGCAGAAGTCTTCAAGCCCTGCACCCACTCCTCCCCCTTTAGGAGGTGGGGGAGATGAGCGCTCAAGTCTGTTAGAGCTCCATGTGGCCAAATGGTTCATGAGCTGAAGGAGGAAGGAGCTTGGAAAGCAAAGTGGGAAACTCACTTGTGGCAGAGAACAGAAGACAGGCCATGAAAACACACAATTCATGTAACTACATTTACTTTAAAAACTATTCCCAATGAGAGCAGGGCTATACTGTCAAGCAGTAGTGGTAATCTTGATCAGCAAGCTTCTTTCATGTTCCCATTCTTCCCTCTCTCCATATAAAAAAGTTATTAAATATTCCACCATATGAAGGAAACAGTAAAAAATTCCACAGACGACTGCACTCCAAATACAGAATTAAAGTAACCCTAAATAAAAATCAGTTTTCACATATGAGAAAGCAGTTTGTCATAAACTGCAAGAAATGGTGCAAGTTAAATATAAAACTTATATACAAAAAAGACACTACTTTTTTTTTTTTTAAAAGATTGGACAGTTCCTTAAAAATTACCTACTTCATAGGATTAAATCTACCACACAATTGGCTTGGACTATAATAAAATAACAGGTAAAATACTATTAAAATGCTTCAGTTAGAGAACTGAGGTACCATTCTTGTTAACTGCATTAAAACTGCAGCATTTATGCACAGCTGCCAAAGCAGCAGCTTTTACACACTGCTTTCTTCTTGCTCTTGTGTCCCACTGTTACTGAATTCTGGAATCTGGTCTGTAAAGGATTGCATCATCCATTGTCCATTTGGAACGTCACCAAAGGATGAACCCCCACTGTAGTCTAGATTGTTTGCTTCTAGAAAACAAAGAGAAGTATTAATAATTTAGTTGGCATTATAGCTTTTAGGATGGGTAAGAAAAGTTGATTGATTAAAAAAAGTTTTCCAAGCATTCCCTCTCTCCCATTTTTCAACTGTCTATGCATCACACCTAGCAGAGCTACATTTTCAGTTTTTACATTTACTTTTGATTACTCTAGTCCATGCTAACTTCCTAAATATACCTTATTTGAATTGTGATTAAGTCAGAGCAGAAATCAGTTGTTTCAGTAGCAGCAAACACTCAGAAAAGACATTTTAAAATCCTCAGTTTTGTTTGTATTCTGCACACCCAGTCTTCATAGCACCATACTAAATCCCACGACTGTGAACCAGCTATTATATGAGAATAAGAAATGAACTTGAAAGATCATGAACAGAAACCAATACAGGCAGCAATCTATATCAGGAGTGCAAAATTAAGACAGGAAATTTAAATATCTTTATTAGAAGTTGGCAATTTATTCGTTCTCTTATACATAACTCAAACCTGTTCTTCAATTGTGACCAATAGAGATGTAACCGGTTAACCGATTGCTGGGTGCATGAGGGGCTGCTCTAGCCCCCCTTTATCCCTGCGCCTGATTAAACTGGATTTTACATCCCTAGTGAACAATGGCACTTCCTTCGTTTTTTATTTAAAGTGAAAAACAGAATCTCTAATTATGGCTACACTGCTCTAGTCAAAGTTCTAACTCTCAATTCTATTCCTCCACTTGTGTTTTCTTGCTTAGGGCTGAAATTGTTTATTCTGTCAAAGCTCTGCAAAATAGCACCTTTGTCCTGGGTCAAGAAATGTTCAGGCTCCACAACATACATCAACTAATTTTCTTTGTTTCTCTCCCATGCCCAATCTCTCTTTACAATTAGAAATCCAAGAAAAATTTAAATTTTGATGTAAAATTAAGACCGTGTTCTCAAAAATTGGGGAATACCAAAAGTTAAGGTTTCTTATGCTACATTAAATGGGAATCACTACACATTGTGATTTAGGGTTTTTTTTGGTGTGTGTATTAATTAAAAAGAAGTAATTTATACTAGCCCTCAAATCAATTTACGCAATTATAGAAGAATCACAAACTATCCTAATTCAGAAAAATACATTCTCCTTCACCTGTAGCAAGATTAACTGGATAGCCTTTATTCTCTGTTTATAAACCACTTGTTGGGTCTTCCTATTTTTAGACTACAAGTCCAGAGGTAGTGTAATGAAAGGCACCATGTAAATTTATGGCAAAAATTATAATTATGATGCTCTAATAGGCTGGTTCCATTTGAGGATTTGTAAAATGATTACAGTTATTTTTTACACAACAGATATGTTGAAGATTCCCTAAAATCTGACTTGGCAAAATTGCTGAAGTTGCGGAAAGATATTTTATTTAAATGCATATGGGTGTCTAGGAAAAAAAATCTCCCCGCCTTCCTGTACAAAAACAGAAAAGTGGCTCCTAATGTCCAGATGAAGTGATATAGAAGAAATTATAAGCGTAACAGTTTAAATGCTGTGGTACTTCAAAACTTTGAACAAAAACTGTGGAAGCTGCCTGAAGTGGTAGAAATGCAGAAAAATAACCGGACTGTATTTTCACATTTAAAGGACTGGGAATTAAAAGCCACATGTCACTTTGTACCTGTTCCATTAGAAGCGAAATTACACTGTTCATGCTCATAAGTTGTTCTCTCACTATAAGCACCACCATATGCCGCTTCATAACCTGGATCATATTTTTCTTCTTTAACTGCCATCTTTTTAGCATCCTCTGGAGAAAAAGGCCTCAAATGTATTAATCTTCAGAATAGCAGCAAACCATGAACATTATATCATACAACAATGTATACATATATATTTTACTCTACCTTCCATGAGATAGTGTTAAGATTTTGAGAAGAATACATTACATGCTTAGTTCTACACAGTAGTGTAGGTGAGATGCAATGCAGTTTCACATTCCCTATAATTCTTTATTTTCTTCTACCCTGGTAACTGCTGGTTCTATATACTCTCTCTCTCATCAAACCTGATGATACGGCTATGTGATGGGGTGGCCCCACCCCACACTATAAATCAACCTGCGGGCAGGGCCCAACTGGCTGAGAGAGTCCGGCTGGCGGAGAGGGTCCCTCCCCCACGGCCTTGCCGGGCATGCTCCCTGGTGAGTTGCACTATAAAAGGCCCTGAACTGGCTCACTTGGGGCTGATAGCTGAAGGGGAAGGACCGGCAGAACCAGCTCCTGACTCAGAGGAGTCCACGCAGCCGGAACCAACGCTATAGCCGCTACAACCTCAACAGTAACTGCTGCAGCCCCAGCCGCCGCAACAACCCCGTCCCCGGAGGCCATGGAGAGATATGACCGCAGGAGAACTGCAGGGAGGTAGGAAGCAGCCCAGGACAGGGAGTAATAGTACCCCAAGTGCTTGGCAGGTTGAGGGGAGGAACCTCTTGCTGAGCAGGCAGTGGACCGAGCCACTGCCAATAGGGCCCTGGGCTGGGACCCAGTGGAGTGGGAGGGCCCGGGTCCCCCAAACTCTCCCTCCCCGCAGCGCCCTGGAATACAGGAAGGCCCGCAAACCTAAGGACTAGGCCACTGGGCCATATTTACCCCAAGAGGGATAACTTGTACAGACTGAGCCACTGGGCCACAATGAGGGAGATCCCGACCGATGGGCTGCACTCCTCAACAGGCTACCATATACATTTTAAGAAAAGATTACCAAAAAAGCACTATACCTTGTGCAAGCTGCAAGTCAAAAGTATATTGCACCTCCTGCACCTCCGTGTTTGGTATAATGCCTTTCAACTGATCCCTTAAATCTTTAAGCTTTATGTAATAATGAACTTTATCCTGTGCACGTGGGAACTGAGCACATCTTGCACTGGATGATGGCATAACATAGCAGAGCTTTAAGAGAGACAACAAAAAGCAAGCAATGCTAAATTAGGGGCCAGTAAAGTATACAGCATGTAAAATCCCAAGAATAAAACTTAGCACTTACCCACCTTTTATTTTTAAGCCTTTGCACAAACGTTAATTAATGCTCATAAGATAGGGTAATACTTACTCCATTGTTTTGGCTCACCTGCTAAGGATCTTACCTCAGACTGAGAGGTAAGATCATCAGCTAACAAAGTATGACAATTTAACCACCTGAGGATCTACCCTAGAAAAAAAACTAAGATTTAAAACTAATTCTGAAAAATTAAGTGACTCGCCCAATAAAGTAGTACAATACTTATTTACAAATATATTTGAGTTTGTGGTATTTATTGGAATATTACTGAATTACACACAACCAGCAAGTTACATGGGGTTACCTACTTTTAAAACAGATACAATATTAAAGTTCAAGGTGTCTGTAATGAGCCTGAGACAGCAATATGACCTCCCTCTGACCCAGAAGAGGAAGGGCCCTTTAAGACCCCTTGGAGGGCAGGTCCAGCCTCATCTTAGCCCCACCCACAGGAAGCTGGAGGGCAGGACTAGGAGTATAAGAGCTGGGAGCTCAGTCAGAACCCAGCAGCTGAACAGGCTAGATGCTTGGCCCCAGCTCCCACAGTGAAGGGTTCAGCCACGCCATGCCCAACGGGAGGACTGGGTTGGGCCGCCAGGACCCAGACACTTGGTCTGCACTGCTGAGACTACTGCCACGGCCTGAAAAGACGCTGAGACCTCTGGGACCCCTGCTGGGCCCCAATGATTGGGCTGGTCCACCTGGGCCCCTGCCTGAGCCAGAACCTAATACCACCCAGCCAGCACCTCTGTCCCCAGCTGATAGGGTTGCCAGGTGTCTGGTTTTCTACCGGACAATTGGGTATTTGCACAGTCTGTCTGGTAGAAAAATTCAGAAGATACCGGACATGTGCAATGTCTGGTATTT
>CM057845.1:89485759-89496071 GCA_030068395.1 Apalone spinifera
AGCTCTGTTTCCCACTCGCCCATGATCAAGTGTGTCTGTTTTTTTGGCGGGGTCTACCTGGCAACCCTACCAGCTGAGCCCGAGGAGCAGTGCCTGAGCCTGGTAGGCCCCCAGGGGGAACTGGGAAGCGGCCCGGGGACAGCCAACCCCGAAGCAGCTGAGGAGATGGAGGTTGGGTGGGCAGCACATTGCGGCTTGGATCCCCACTGACCCACAGACCTAGTTGGTGTGCTACGGCCCGGATCCCCATCGACCCAGTGGCTGCCGCGCAACCACTCTCAGGGCCGTAGGCTGGGATGCAGTAGAGCAGGTAGGCATGCGTCTCTCCTGCCACCCCTTCCCTTGGGTGGCAGGTTCCCCCTGTGGGGCAAAACCCCTGCACTTGTGAGCTCTCCGCCAGTGAGGAGACCCAACCCCTGCCCAGCTGGGACCCAGATGGAGCTTTAGACTATCACACTGTTTGTGTTGAACTTTTGCTTGCCTGCCTCACCCTGACCCAGGGCTGGGCTGTATAAACTGTTTGCCCAGGCTGGGCCCTTGACTTTTAGTCTGTGGCTCTGCCTGAACTGAAGGCCAGGCCTGGTAAGCCACCTCTCAGCCTACTGGGAGGCTTGGACCCTTAACTATTTATAGATTAAGACATAGCAACTGTCCTTTAACTAGACAGTAAAGGGGGTCAGCATGGCCTCCTGCTGATGTGGACCCCTTACAGTGTCCATAAAATACCCTTGGAAGAATAGTTTGTTGATCGAACCTATGTATATTCCATCCATGCTAGTACTTTATGGTCCACTCATTACTTACATTCCGCCACTAATACACACTTCCTCAAAGAATTTTATTGAAACATCAAAATTCAACAGAATGCAACGGCAGGTCACCTGTAGAAGGCTGAATTTAAAATACTGATAACCTTGCATGCCCTGATACAGCAATTTTGTTTCTAGCAGTATAGTACAGTGCCTAAGTGATCCTTTCCCCAATGCCTGGACTAGCATCCTGGTCATTCTCGAGTCCCTCCTTCTGAGAGAGAGACAGAGAGACACAGTAATATTTAGACTAGATTTTTGAATTTTTGAAGGTTATACTTGTCAAGTTATAATATTCTATTTGTAGGTGAATTAGCAATATTCATTCTGGCACAATTTTTTAAATTCAGACTATAGATACCCTTTCAGCATCCAACTATCCTGCTGACAATAATACTCCATTTCCAAAAGCAAACATCTATAACCCCTTACAGAAGCCTGGCTGACAAAAGGATTGTATTTGCCCAATCCCATTCTCTTCTGTTTAAATAAGATCTCTTCACTTCCCTGCACACATTTTGGGCAAAATTCACTACTGAGATTAGTGAAACCAATAAACTTGCATCCACTTGTGTTGAAATAACTGAACATTGCAAGAACTTACAGTTTCTGTGTCTGGGACTTTGTGGGGCTGCAATCCAAATTCCAATTTTTTAACCTTTACTCCAAAAACTTCTTTACTAAAAATTTCATAGATACCTAAAATGAAATGAAGATAGATTACATGGTGCACAAAAGGCTGCTGGAAAGAGAATGATTCAAAATTTAGATTCTCACATTTTCCATTAAAAGCTGCTATGCGAGGTTGATATTTCTGCAATTTCTGCATCAGAATTCGTCCCCCTTCTCGAAACTCTTTGCTAAATGAAAAGAAAAAAATTGCATTCAAGATTAAAACTTTGGCTGCTATTCATTGTTTATGTATGGTACTATCCTGCTTTCTCCTACCTGGAGAGGTCTTTGCTACCTGGTGTTGTTCTTTCCACCATATTTGTAAATCCAATACCATATTTTTGTGGTAAAGTGTGGTCATCCATATGGTTCAATTGTTCCTGACTCAGCCCAGACATAAAGAGACACTTCCCTGTGTAGAGACAAGATACTCATATACATTCTGAAATAAAAATGCCAAAATAGTCTAATAAATATTTTAAGGAGATATTGAATATTAAAATTATTTTAAAAAGTGACTGCCCATTATATAGTATTGGAATGCTAAAAAAATACTGCATGTTAAGCAAGCTACATTTATTTCAGGAGAACTTCCTTGTCTACATTTAAAGACTGCCAATAGGAGCATTGTTTCTGTATGCTTTAAGATTTAAAAAAAAAAAAAAAATCCGTATTGAAAAAATATAATGCCACCACTGGATTCTTTGTTTCCATAAACAGGGCTTTGTTCCTAAAAGTTAAATTTGGAGCTTTAATTTTCTGAAAAGTAAAAATGGAACAACTATAATCAATATTGATTTCCACATTATTCCATTCAATTCTTGTGAAGCCCAGGGGACCACAAAATTAACATTAGAAGCATTATCCTATGTATGCATCACAATTCACTGTGATGCTGGAGAGAACATATTTTCAGCAATGTGTCTTTTCCGGCAAGGTCTATATAAAGAAAGCCCCCTCAAAACAAAAACTACCCACCAGCAGAAGTCCCCACAAAAATCCCAAATGACACACCACTACAGACTAGCAGAAATTCAAAACAAACAGCATAAAAAGAAAGTAATACTGGTCAAGCAAATAAAGTTGAAGGGTTAGTTAGCTTTTCTCCCCCTACTTAAACACCCACAACCAACTACCACCATTTCAGAGTTGTTTTCCCTCCCATATATTTTTCGGTATGGCCATTGTTAGTCTAGTCTAATTTACTACTTTATCCTGTCATCACTTCTTTTTGTATGGAACATGGACTGTTTGAATTTTAATAAGTAGATTAAAATGTTATTGTACTGGAATCATGTTGTGTGCTGTACCTTGCCATGGAGCTCTTCACCATAAAGCAAGCACATTCACATTTTTCTACTTTAAAGTTTTTATCTTACAGATTTCAGTACTATTTCTGACTTTCACCAGATTCTGGATGTAACATGGAAAGTTTACAGTGAGACACATAAAACCTGTTATTTTAAACAAACCTTTTCCTACAACAAATTGGTTTTATAAGCATGCACTCAACATTTGGACGGATTCATGGTAAACTACACATTACGTAAAGAGCGCAGTTATGCTGGCAGGTTAGATGTCAACTTTCACCCAGGCTGCACACATTAGCTAAGATGTGACAACCTCATAGTTGGGGGCCAGACTAGGTCACCCATATGTTAGTTTTGCTCAAAACAGGTATTAGTCTTATAAGACTGTATTTAGTGTTTAGACTATGAAATGCTTGTATGTAGCTGCATGCATTAATCTCAGGCTATTAAAGCACTGCCCTGACTGCACGGTCACATGACAGTGTGGTGACTCCATGTTAAAATTCTTGTAGTAATCTAGGAATTCACATTTGTTACTGGCTTATGAAGTCTAATTATAGCACATACAGGTTGAACCTCCCAAATCCAGAACTCTTTGGTCTGGCATGGCCATTGATGTTGCTTGACCAAAGAGCACTGAAGGGAGCAGTGGGAGACCACATGGGGGCTCTGGGGAGCTCAGACTGGACCAACAGTGGCTCGGGAGCCCCCGACCTAGCTGGGGAACCCCCAACGTCAATGGAACCAGTCAGGTAGTCGACTAGTTGCTTACATCCCTATACTGAACCAGAGAATTTGTCGGACCTCAGGAAGTCAATATTGTCTAGCAGCATTACCAATACTTCCACTGCTTACTGGATTCAGAAATATTGGATAAGTTAGAGCTAAATAACAGCACTGAACACCAAAAGCCAGGACTGGTGGCTGCAAACAAACTTTATGGGACGGCAGGAAACTGTGCCACACCCGTGATAAACTGACACCCGGCTAACTAAAATCATGCCGGACCAGAGATGTTGCTGGACCAGAGTGTACCAGACTAGAGAGGTTCAACCTGTGTGTGTCATTTACAGATAATGCTGAGTGTTTAAAAAAAACTGAAAATACAAATAGCCTTGTTTAAAATGTAACTGACACATTTCCTCAAAGCCCAATAAAAAGGAAAAAAAAAACCAAGCCACTTACAAAAATGGTTTCCAGGTCCAGGGTAATGATGCCCTTTGTAGGCTGCCATTAAACCCGGGTTTATGCCAATCTACAGAGCAAAACATTAGTAAATTATAGCTTCAAAAACATAATTGATGATGAAGGGGAAAAGGAATGATCAAAACTGATCTAATTACTTGTAAATCTTACCTAGTAGTGTGTTTGTCAAACCTACTAGTCACAGCTCAATTAACAACAAGTTTTCAATTAAGATCTCAGTTTATAGATCTAATGTCTAGCACTATCAACATATATTTTACAGCAGCTGGTGTAGTACATTGGGAAAAAACAATAAGGAAAGAACATTGAATAATAGTATGAACAGTTTTTGCCTTCCTTGTATTTAAATTTAAGATTTTTCATAAACTAGAATGCTATTACTATCATCCTTAACAGAAAGAGTGAAGCTTACTGTACACAAACAACTTGGAGGTTACTTTATCCTGTGAACTCATCATGAAAATGTTTGATGAACAGTAAAGTTGGTCATAATTAAGAGTTACATTTTTAAGTCTGTAAGTGTGCGTAACTTACAATTACAATATCCAGATTGAAGGTCAAAATATCAGGAAGTGTCTTGGTCAAAAGTTCAGCTTCAGACACCCCATTAAAACGGTCCACTTTTCTTTTGACTTTGAATGTATCTGTGATCTTCTCTTGTTTGCCTTTTGATTTAGTTGATTTAGCTGCTTTAGCAGCTGATTTTTTGGGCTCTGTTGATTTGGTTTTTCTCTTCCTTCCCTTTGTAACTTCTGAAACACAAAGTAATAAATTCCTTTTGCAGTTTTAGAAAACTGAAGAATTGTTTTTACTACTATTGATGTCAAACATTAATACAAAATTTTAGTCAAATTACAACTTGCCTACTAAAACTGTTCTCATCCTCCAAATATTTATGCAAAATAATCCTTGTATGAAAACAGCTTTCATCTGAAACTCTGCATTAGCCTATGTCAGTAAGTGAAGTCAAGGACTTTAGATTCATACTAACAAACAGATTACTGGCATAGTTTGCATTGACAGTTATTGGACACTTAAAATTAGGGGTTTTGGTTGCTAGTGATGAAAATGTAGACTCATTGTTAAAGGGAATGCTCTTTGATGGGAATATCATTGTTGATAGGATCACCTAAATCAAAATGAGAGTTTTGGCTTAATGAACATCACACACAAAGATGGTTACTTTATATAAAATGTAGATGTTCAATAAAAGTCTACATGCAAGTTCCCTACCAGATTTCCAAATTAGCTATGCCTATTACTACTTTGGCCACCTTTTTAGTCACACAAGACAAGAATTCAGCTATAAATTATAACTGACTTGATAGTCATAGTCAATAATAGAAGTTTTTCATATTTCCTTTTGTGCTTAGCTGACCCTATCTTGTCTCTCTAACTTGGGTTGGCAATCTATGGCTCTTCACGGAGCCAAATATGGCTCTTCTGGAGCCCCAACTCAGCCCCCGCACCTTGCTCTCCCTGCAGCAGGGAGCCCGTGCTGGCGTTACAACTTTACAGCCTCCTGCAAGACTGGAGTGTCAGCACCGGTTTCCGGGGGGGAGAGAAAGCCCCAAGGCTCTGCACTTGATCTGGCGTGCAGGGAACAGATGGAGCAAAAAAAAAAAAAAAAAAGTCTCAGTGCATTGCTCTTTTCCTTCCCTCTGCGTGCAGGAAACAAGCCGCCAAAATGGCTCCATGCACACCGCCCTTTTTTGTCCCTCTGGGAAACACTTCCCTGAAGGCTTCCCTTGCAAATCCTTCCTGGAGGCTTCCAGGGAATGGGAGCAGCAGGCGTGTTACACGGTGCCTGCCAAGCAGTGTGCACACAAGTAAGTGCTGCCCGCCCCGCCCAATGCCTGGACCTCCACCCTCTCCTGGCCAGAAAGCCTGTGCGCCCTGGCCAAAATCCTCCCTACCCTCTGCCCTCAATTCCCCCTGCTTCCCTTGACAGAATACCTCCTGCCCCAAGCCCTCTGGCCTAAATTCTTTCTACCCCCTGGCGAGACACCTCCTGCCCTTCCTCCTTGGCCAGAATCCTCCCCCTCTGCCCCCCACCTCATTCTCCCCCCGGCCAGGCAACCAGCTTTCTGCCCCTTTACCAGACCTTGCCCCCTCCTATAAACCACCTCTTCCTGCCCAGATCCTGCACTCCCATCACTATCCCATTCACTGGTACCCCTGTACAGCATACTTAAATCCTCATTTTTGACCCCACCCCAGAGCCTTAGTGGGATCCACAAAATCCACTAACCCTGGAATCCCAGAAGAGTAAATCTGGCCTGAGACCTTGAACCTAAGTCCTTCCTGCTCCTCCCCCCACTATGGTGCTGGAGCACTAGGGAGGTGAGGTGTTTCAAGGGAGGGTGGGGAGGTCACATCAGTGAGGGTTGGGGAGGGTTTTTTTGTTTGGTTGGGTTTTTTTGCTTCTCACTTGTGTGGTTCCTGACAGATAGATCAGTGGCCCCCGACCCAAAAAAGTTTCCCCACTCCTGCCATAAATCAAAACAATGTTGAAACCTTGTGTTGGACATACTATTTTACTTTATCTAAAAATAAAGCCTGGCCAACAAGCCCTCAAATAGGCTGGGGCCCAGCCCCCATCTGGCCGCAGCAACATAACACTCCTGCCCCCTCCCCCCCACCGCTCCCCGCACACACCAATCCTGAGCCCATCATACACTTGAACCTCCTGCCCTGAGCCCCTCTCATCCCTGCACCCCATGCCCAGTCCCCTGTCATAACACTCCTGCAGCTCCACACACCCCAACCTTGTGCCTGAAGTCCATCATACTCCCAATCTCCTGCCTTGAGCGCCTTGTACACTGTAGCCCAGTCTCCTACACCCCACATCACCAGCCCCCTGCCATAAGATTGACAGAAGAGAGCCTGATTGCATGAATGAAGTTGAATTTGATGATGTAAACTTCAAAGAAATGTATGAAAGATGCAACAGCAGAAGTCCTATTACACAAAGTCTGTGAATACAAGGTTTCATTTATGCTATTAATCATGTCACTTATCAATAATATTAGGTTGTATATTTTCAGTCATACCACGGGCATTCTTATGCGGTTCTTTGTTGACCATTGTTCTGAATTTTGATGTAGTTTGGCTCTTTGGTTTGAAAAGGTTGCCAACCCCTGCACTGACTGTTCAAAACAGACACAAACCTGTACAAGTTCTTTCATGTTAAAAATACATGCAGAACACAAACTACATACACATATAATCAGACTAGCCACTGTGAATGCAAAGTCATTCATTTAAGAACAAGAAGTTGGAATGCTGTGTGGAGCCCAGAGCTAGCGGGGAGTCCCGCTGACTCCGGGCTCCACGTGGGCACTTCTGCTTTGAAATGCACAGACTCCCCGCTGGCTCTGGGCTCCACGCAGGTGCTAGCTTTGAAATGTTCAAGAGCCCTTGTGCTCGCTATACAATTTCAACTTGCCAAGGGTTACAGCAACTATTGTGAAAGTAAATATGTAGACGTGGCACGCTATTAAAAACTGGGATACCATCATCTCAGATTAAACATTCTTGCATTATTGTACAGACAGATTCATACCTATATTCAAAATATGGATAAAGGATTAATTCTGAGATAGTGGAAAAAAGCGTAGTAGCTATTGGTTTAGAACTAGCCTTCAAGAATGGTAGACATTACTGCCTTTTTAAAAGTGATTGAGTGACAAGCAGTAAGATTACACCAGCTCCCATTCTGGCATACTTAATACCAAACTAACAAGCAACAGGCAGGTTAAAGAAAAGAGATAATAGGGGCTACCTAGAAATGCATCTCAAGGTGCAATTTCTAGCCTTCTCATATTTGTAGGTGGTTTAATTGCTACTTTAAAAACTAACTTTAAAGATTCAGATTATTACAATGTTTTACAAAAACAGCATAGTTAAATATATAACCCTAAAAGATTTTCCGAAAAACAAAGTCCTACTATGCTAGTTTTACAAAATTGCAATGAACATTTACTAGCTGAAGCAAAAAGTCTAGCTTTTTTCCCCGTATGCCTTTTACAATTATGACTGAAAATCACAACATAAAATCAACTAATGGTAGTTTACTTGCTTATGAAAAATATCACTCATAGTGGAAGTTCAGCATTTGGCAAGGCTGAGCAATGTCAAAACTACAACCAGGGTTTGCTTTGTATTTTCCTATATGCATGCAGCACTATTTTTGTTGTTCTTTTAGAAATATGTCACAAAACCCAAGTTTCTGAACATTGGTTACAAAATTGCAAAAGAGAAAAAATACAAGCAGACAAGAGAAGCAAATTATTAAGACAAATCAGCTTAATTAAAAAAGATTTTAATAAAAAAAGGAATATTAATTTGGTGTCACTACCTTGAACAGGTTCTTGAGCAAAGTTTGGCTCTGGAATGCCCTCTACAGTCTGTTGTTCATTCATCATTTCCATGTTAGGAACGGCAGTCGTCATTTGATGGAATGGAAATGTATAAAATGCTTGAGCTTGCTGAAGAGGAGAATAATATCTTAAAAGGAAAAAAGTCAGTATTGTCAAATACACATCATTAACATTTCAAGATTTTCTTAAATTATTTTATGCTGGGTCCCTCTGCATACCAGCTCCCACCTGTGCCTCCACCCTGCTGCTGCCTCTCACACAGCACAAATAGCGTGGGGGTGGAGGGAACATGTTTACACTATCACTTTCCTAACAGAAATCAGAATATTCAGATTACAGTGACATTAAATATATGCCTTATTTTCCGTCCACTTTTCTATAACACGTTACATTTTATGTTCTTAAAAGTATACCAACATATACACAGAGGGTAGGTAACCTAGCTGAGTTAAAGCTATTATACACCTAACTTAAGCTTTGTCTACACTGCCAAATTAATTTGACTTGTTAGTATTTACTGTGGTGGTTCATGTCCACATTACACCACCTCAGTTAGTGGGGCACATCCTCACCAGTCCTCATCCTTCCACCAACTTAATGTGTGGGGTACTGACAACCAATGGGCAATGTAATGCAGTGTGCCCAAAGGCACTGCATTGCCCTAACTATATCAACTTAAGGGCTAAGCCTCTCACAGAAGTGGCATCATTAGGTTGATGTTGTGGGTGACTCACACAAGTATGAATAATGTTGTAATATAGACTAAGGATATTTAATTGCGGTTAATTGACTAGTCGAGTAGTCGATGGAATAGGCACTTCCACATTCCTCCTTTGAAATGTACAAGAGCCCCTGCTGGAGCTCTTGTACATTTCAAAGGAGGAATGCGGAATACTGCGGAAAGTCCTGCTGACTCCGGGCTTGAGCCAGGATCAGATGTGCGGCGCCTCCCTTTGAAGTATCCCTTCTCTCTAAGAAGGCAGCGGGGGGGGGGGGGGGGGGGGGGGGGGGGAAGGGATTGACTACTCAACTGACTATCCGAGAAGCATTTGCTTATTGGATAATTGACTAGTCTTTAACATCCTTAATATAGACACAAAGTTAGGTCAATATAAGGCAGCTTAACCTAGTGTAGACCATGCCTTAGAATTAATTGATAAATAATAATATAGGGTGATATACCTAACTCATAGAGCTGGAAGGGACCTTGAAAGATCATCAAGTCCACTCCCCTACCTTCACAGCAGGACCATCTTTGACAGATTTGCCCAGATCCCTAAATGGCTCTGTCCAGGATTGAACTTGCAACCCTGGGTTTAGCAAACCCATGCTCAAACCACTGAACTATCCCTCCTCTCCCGCCTCTCTTTTATTGGGCCAACTTCAGCCAGTAAGAGAGAGACAAGCTTTCAAATTTACACAGAGCTCTGTGACCTGAAGACAACCTCTCAGTGAGCTCCAAATTTTTCTTTTTCTCCTCTCTCTCTCTCTCTCTCTCTTCCCCCCCCCCAACAGAAATTGGGGGAGTAAAAGATATTATCTTACTACCTTCTCTCGTGGGACCACCATGGCTAGAACAACACTGCATACAATCAAGAATTACCGACCTGACTTTGCCAACTCTGAATTGCCTCAACTTCCATCAAATTACTTTACGTAGCACAGACAGAGTGCGTGAAGCACTCGGGGATTACCAGCTCTTATAGAGGCCCAGGTGCGTTTAGGCAATTAGCCACCGTGCACCCTATTTAGTACCTTTAAGCAGTGCTGAACCAAGCACGGGCCAGTGACAGCGCAGACGCTGCTGTAGCCAGTGTACAAGCAGGCAGGGGCTCCTAGCCCAGATGCGCTCCCCCGTATCTACACACAGACCCCCCAACATCGAGTCTCCGCTCAATAGACCCTCGATGTGTGGGCACAACCCCCCCCCCCC
>CM057845.1:89496171-89541175 GCA_030068395.1 Apalone spinifera
CCCCCCCCCCCTTCCCACTTTCAGGCTCTCTCTGGGCAGTACAAGGGGGGCGGCCGCCGGGCTGCACTCGCGCCTCAGTCCGCTCTAGGAACGCTCACAGCCAAGCACGCGAAAAAGCCTTGAAGGTTCTTGGGGCTACCGATCCGGTCTCTGCTCGTTCACATTCCTAGGAAGTGCGGCTCCCCCAGCAGCCGCCGCGAAGTCGGATTCAGATGAGAGTCTGGGCTTCGGTCACCTTTACGGCATCACTGATCATAAGAAAACACAACAGCGCCTATGTTGTGCTGAAGTTACTGGGGGGGAGTAAAGAGAGAATGCGATCCAGACAGTCCAGCTACCCTGCCCTTACTCCTGACTGCTCTGTGCACACCCGTGCCCGTGCATGTCCGAAAACTAAAATAACACAAGGCAAGAGAAGAAACTCAATAGCAACTTACAAGAGATTCCAAAGGCGTTAATAGAAAATGCCGCTGTATTATTATTCCACAGTAATGGTTCTTAACACTCAGCAGAGGCCCTCATATATTTTCAAATGGCTGCTGTGGCTCTGATCATGCAAAACACTTTCGTGCATGCCTTTCTGTATGCATAGGAGTAGGCCCATTGAAGCCAACAAGGCTACTTATGCTTAAAGTTAAGCACATGCAAAAGTGCCTTTCTAGATCATATCTCACCTATATAAAGTTAAGACGACATGTAAATATTTACAGGAATGGGTCCTATATTGTTACAAGGCAATCAGAGTTACCACAGGCTAAGTACTGCTATCACAAAATTTCAAAAGTCATGAATCAGGCCCCAAATATGAGACTGACATCAAATATGTATTTGCCCTCTTATCTTTGAACCTCTAATTGTCACATTTCCAAGCTTTCTTTCCACAATCATGAGGGCTTGAAACTTAAAAAAAAAACAAAAAACACTGAGATTCTCACATAACCACACAATGCCAAGAACTGGGGACAACAAATGAAAAACGTCAAACACCCTGAACCTTGGCAAGTCAGGAATTCCTATACTGTTCCCGGATAGTGAACATAACTATAGTTATTAGTGTTAGAGGAGTTACTATTGTGTTAGTACAGTATTATTGTATTGATAATGTAATCGCTCAGTCAATGCTAATCTTAGCGCAGGGTGGGTTGCTACAGTGGACTAAGCCTTATTAGGCCACTGTAGCATATTCAGAATAACGCAGAAAGTCTCTGAGGGATGTGTTAGACACTCAGGGATATGAATGAACACACACTTACTGAGCCAAACAAGGAAACAGTGAGGGAACCTCCCAAGTCACCGCCGCATCCTCTCTCCCCAGCCAGTTTGGAAGGGAACCTTGCAGCAGCAGCTCCCTAGGATCTCCCATTTGGGGGAAGCAGAGGCAATCTGGCAAAAGACGTAGCAGCTAGTATAGTCACGTGAGAGATGACAGCCATGCCCTGAATCACATGATTTGCTGAGAGGGGCTCCTCCTTTCCTGCAGAGGGATGGGCTGGCCTGGGTTGTGTCTCCGGGTCGTGGCATTTGGGGCTTCCTCCCCAGGTTCAGTGTCCTGGGCAGGGTACACACAGGTGGTCAAACTAACGTAGTAGAGTTTTGATGCATGCAAGTTGATGCATTTACCATGCCTCAGTCACCCGCAAATGATAATTGATACGTGTAACAAAGCTGAAGTGGCCCTTGGGGGGTAGACAAATAATTCTTCCGGCTGATGTCCACGGGGAGCGCTGTTACCTCTGTAGTATGTTGAAGTGATTTGAACACTTTAAATTTTCTTTACCTACTTTTAAACTTTTTAAAGTGAACTTTTATTATTGCAAATTTCTTCCCCACCCCCATCTCTTTTTCCTACCGAAGGTGGATGTGATTTAACTAAACGTAGAGGTTCTTGTTAACAGATACCAACAGAGTGGATTGTATTTCAGAATGGGCTGGTTGGCATACTAATGATTGCAACTTTTTTTTCTAATTTTTCTTTTCCTCAGACAACCGGAGTTCTCGAATTTCAAGTGCTGACCGCATTTCATCATGCCTGCTGGGGTATCTTGGTCTCGATACTTGAAAATGATCAGTGCAAGCACATTGGCTATGTTTGCAGGTGCAGAAATTGTGCATAGATATTACAGACCTGATCTTGTAAGTGATTTAAGGCTTTGATTTTTATTTCATTTATTATAACTGCTAAATAATAATATGTGTTTTGAAATTTCTTCGCTAGGAAGGCTGTTCAGTGTACAAAGGACATTGGGTCAAAAATACCAAAACACTTCTATTTCAGAAGGTTGATATGTTCTTGTTTGTCATTCCAATAATAAGGAAAAAGGGCACATGACTTTCTAGTAGTTTCACACCTTTGTCTCATCTCAGGATTTTTCTTCAGTTTTGAAGAGCAATGTGCATCAGAAGTTAAAAGAAATACCAGGTTATTGATAATGTGAAATAACTTTACTTTGGGGTTATACGATTATTTTCTGCTCTAGACTAGAAGAGCTAGAATCCTAAATTAGTAATACATTCAATGTGTTTTTTCCTCCTCCCCATTAAATCTGAGTCAGATTGGTTGGGAAGCAGATTGAGTAGTGACCAGCTGCACCGTATGCTGAGGAAGGACCAGAGAGTACATAATAAGCCTCTGTTTTTAAAAGAAATAGTCACAGAACCAGGGAAATGTTAACTTGTTTTATTAAGATCTAAAGTTCAGAAGTGATATTTTGGGCAAAATTAGATCTACATACAGTTTGGATGGAAAGCATGTGAAATTTTTGTGGATTCAATCCTACACCAGGTGAAATGCTGCAGTTTTGGTAGAGATTTGTAGTTTACTTTGTCTGGAAATTCAAGGAGTGAAAATACATATAAAGTCAGATCTTGGAAAAAGTATTGCAATGGTTTGATATTCATATAGCTTGCTTTTGGCTTTCATATTTTTCCAAGCTCTTAGCATTTACAACCTTTTATCTTACTTATGTCTCTTACATTGGGAAAACATTCCCTGTTCCCACAATATTCCTTTGTTTCTGAAAACAGAGTAGAAAATAGCATGGTTTTGCCTATTTATACACTCACATAATCTACTATTAGGTACAACTAATCAAGTTGTACCTCCCTTAACCAGGACTCTGTGGTCTGGCAATATCCACGGTTTGGCAGGACCACAGAGTCCAGGTATAAGGAGGTCAGGCCACAGGGCAGGAGTGGGGGAAGAAGGGGTGAGATCAAACTGTAACTTGAATGTACAGTAGTATTCTTTTTTGTCTCTAATTTTCTGGTTGTTCAGTTTTCTGTACCTCAGTCACAGATTTTGAGCATTGACACCACTTTGTTTTATTTATTTTATAGACTATACCTGAAATTCCACCTAAGCCTGGAGAACTGAAAACAGAACTCTTGGGTCTAAAACAAAGACAGAGCAAAGTTCATACCTCACAGCAATGACCACAGACTACTGAAATCATGAAGTGTAGAATTTTTAGAAGAGCCTAAATAACTTAGGGTCCTGAGTCTCATTTGCTTAATTTAGAGACTCAAGCTATTGAGAACTTTTGCACTTCTGAAAATTGTACCCAAAGTCCATATATGAAATGCTGTAATCGTTTAAATCTATCTTAATATTTATTTAAGAAATAAACAGTGTTTCTCATACAATTATCAGAAATCCAGTTAGTTGTTTATTAAAACTCTTATATTCTATTGAAAACAAAAATACGTTTTTTTTGAGGGAGAAAGATTTACCTTTGAACATTGGAATATCTCAGAATGGGCTGCTTTAAGAAATGTATCACAAAATGTAAAGATGAGAAGAGACTGAAAATAAAAGCACTAAGAGGATTTAATAAGTATAAAAGACAGAATGAAAAACTTACTTAAATGAAGGTGTCCTAAAATGTTTTACATTGTGCTATTGTGACTATCCAAGACCAAACATCATTTCTAGCAAACCTTACACTAATAAATCATATATATTTAATTATAACAAATATTCTCATGGGTGTAATTTCTTACCCCCTCTGACACGTCTGATGAAGCATGGAGCTCATGCCTGAAATCTGTGTGATCCTCTTCAAAATCTCTTACTGCTACTGTTTTCTATTTCTTTAGGAGGTAAATGAATCAGTAGGCATACCTTGTCCTAAAGTTGATAGTAATACTAAGCCCTGATGATTAAAGGATCACAATATATACTAGTTCTTCTTTCTGCCCAGTTATGTAAGCATGAAAGGAGGTAATTTTTTTTATTAACTTGCTGAAATCTACCAAACTAGGTTTGTCAACTGAATAAGTATTCCAGCCAATATAGAATGGAATTTAATAATAACCTTTTTCTGAGTCCAGTGAATGTTAGGTCATTAGTATTAATGCTGGGTTCTTTTCAGATGAACTTTTAACTTGATCAGTATTCACAAATCAGAATCAGTGTTCCCTGTATGCTGAGCATTGGGGCAGCCTCTCAGGAGAGATTCAGATGCTAACCAGCTGATTAGCAGAGCACCTACTATGCACACAGCAGCATGTGTTTCTACTGGTGGTGCACATCCACATATGCCCTGGTGCATGCAATTTATTTAATGTATTCTGCACATATATGGAAACAATTACAAGGAACATTGATCAGGACTCTTGCACATTCTTAGCTAATCAATATTTTATTAATCCAATCAGAACCAAATTAGTATACAACCAACAGTTGACCACTCAAGTGTAGCCAAATCAATGCTGTAATTGTGTACTATACATACACAATACAGTCTTGCATGCAATAATCAGACATTGGGCTCAGCAGTTAAGTCAAGGCATGATACAAATTACCAAGGTTTCTTACTATATTTATGATAATCAATTGTTAATTCTTGTACCTAACTAGGGCTGTCAATTAACGTGCGTTAACGCCAGCGATTAACGCAGAACACAATTAACGGGTTCATTTTTTTAACATGCGTTAATTGCAGGTGTTTCCATGGTGCTGCCCCTTTGAAACACCGCCAGGGCATTTCAAAGGGGCAGCGCAGTGGGAGCCTGGGATCAGCTGGAGTCCCCAGCTGACCCCGGGCTCTGTGCAGCGCTGCCCCTTTGAAACGCCACTGCTGTGTTTCAAAGGGGCAGCGCCAAGCAGAGCTCAGGGCTCAGTTGTGCGGCACTGCCCTTTTGAAACGCCGCCATGGCATTTCAAAGGGGCAATGCAACGTGGAGCCCAGGGGCAGTTGGGGACTTCAGCTGATCCCAGGCTCCTGCAGCACTGTCCCTTTGAAATGCCACCGCTGCGTTTCAAAGGGGCTGTGCTAGCAGAGCCCGGGATCAGCTGGAGTCTTATTATTTAATTGCGTGATTAATCGCGCTGTTAATCAAGATTAATTTTTTTAATTGTGAGAGTAATCGCAATTCATTTTTTTAAATCACTTGACAGCCCTATACCTAACTCATCACAATTTGGTTACTTTTTTTTTTTTGGAACAAATTATTAAAAGGAGATAATTTTACACTATTAAAAACAATTGCTTAAAAGTATTGTTTTCAGTACCTCTTAGGCTAATTTGCTTGTATTTATAAAGGAGTTACAGTCTAAATATGATTACTTGAAGTCTTGCTAGAATGTGTAAACTTAGCAAGATAGCCTACAATTACTATATTAAAGAAATACTAGTGGAAATATAATCTTTGAAAAATCTCACCATTTTTTCTTACCTTCTTATCCCTGGGATGGGGACAATCCTTTCCACATGAGAGGTCTAGGATTGTTGGTCACTCTAGGATTGGTCACTCTTAGGATTGTTGGGTTCAGTCAATTCTTCAGTTGCACATGGTGAACTGAGTTTTAATGCCTAATCTGTCTGATATCTGTCAGAGGGAGTAGAGTAGAATTCTTGGATATGTAAATGTGAACATCAAGTAGGAATACAAAGGGGATGTTTCCTCTAAAGAGCATTAGACTATTATGGGAATATTGTGTTTAGTTCTAGTGTCCACAAAAAAGTAAAAAAATTAGAAACGGTTCAGCAAAGAGCTCCAAGAATGATTTGTGGTCTGTAAAACATGCCTTATATTGAGAGGTTTAAGAATTTCAGTGTATTTTGTTCATTCAAAAAGTGGCTAAGAGGTAACCTGATCACAGTCCACAAGTACCTGTATAGGAAAGATATTTCTAACAGTAGGGAGCTTTTAATCTAGCAGAAAAAGACATGAGATCTAGTGGCTAGAAAATAGAGGTTACTTATCTTATAGTAGTTGGAGTTTTTTGAGATGTGTGGTCCTCGGAGAGATTCACTGTGCCTGAGATTGGATGCTTTTTTCAATAGAAGTGTCTGTTGGTCTACATCTGTGCTATCTGGTGGTTGCGCCTCCACTGAACTGAGATTATAAGGCAGAGGTGGGCAAAATATGTCCCTTGGGCAGAATCCAGCTCACCAAGCCACTGAATCTGGGCTGCAGTTCAAATAGTGGGTTATAAATGCCAAAAGTACCAACTTTATGTTCTTGGCCAGTGCAGTTTGTAGTACTGGTGGAAAGCTCTGATGATGCCTTGCAAGTACTTTATGCTGTTGTGGGATGGGTAAAGACCGAGGAGTTCTCCATCAGAGAAGAAAGGTATTGAAAGCTGCCAGATGCACACATAGCAAACTGACAGATGAGACTGATAATTTCAAGGGAATAACATAATCTGGAGTAAAACGGATCCCAGACTCTTCTACCACTGCTCTACACTAGGGGATGAGTTCGAATTAAGATATGAAACTTCAGCTACGTTAATTGTGTAGTTTAAGTAGAAGTATCTTACCTTGAATTTTGGTGCCATCCACATTGCAGGAAGTCAAAGGAAGCACATTCTCCCTTCAACTTCCCTTACTCCTCATAGAAGCAGAATTACCAGCATCGACCAGCACGCCCTTTCTGTTCGAATTAGCGTGTCTTCGCTAGACCCGCTAATTCAAACCCCGGAAGATCGACTGCAGCTGCTCCAATCCTCTCTGTAATGTAGACATGGCCCTAGAAAGGAGTTATGATGTTGACACCAGATGAAGAACAACTTCCTCTTGGTTACAAAGCTCTTTCTTGCAGAACATGGGTGGGGAACCTTCTTTGGATCAGGGGCTGCTAACCTACAGAGATATCAGCCAGAGGCTGCACAAAAGTAAGAAGCAGTGACCATCCCTTCCTCCCTAAAGGTACCCCAGGCAGGGAAGGGACTGTAGGAGGGAGGAAAAGCCCCCCCTTTTGCAAGGGATTTCCCTCCCACCCCCTTCCCTCCTGTCCCACACACTTCCTTAATGGTAAAAGAGCATGTGGCTCCAGCCTGCCAGATACTGTTCCCTGCTGCAGCCAGCCTATTCAGGGAAGGGGGGGGGGGGAGGAGGAGAAGCTGGCCCCACTGTGGCCTCCCCTTTCTCCTGAAAGGTGCCCCATGCAGGGAAGGGGTTTGGGGGCTTCCCTCCCACTCCGCCCCCACTCCTCTGGTCCTGCATGCCTCCTTACTGGCAAAAGGAGTTTTGCTGGCAGCCTCTGCAGCTGCCCAAGCCTGGGAAGCAGCTCCAGCCTTTTTTTCGCTGCTTCCTTTCAGAAATGCCGCAGGGCTCCAGCTAGGGTTGCGAGGTATCTGGTTGTGAACCGGACAGTCCAGTATCTGAGCTTTCTGTTCGGGAAACAAATTGAGAAACTATAAATGAGAAAATAGAAATGTCCGGTATTTTCTAAATAAGATGTAATGTAGATTGTGAGGTAATGTCAAGTGTGTCTGGTGTTTTTGTTGAAACCATCTGGCAACCCTAGGCTCCAACACATGGTGCTTCTCCCTCCCACCAGGTCTGTTGCACACAATTCTCCCACATGCAGAAGAGGCACTGGAAGTATCTGGTCATCCTGCAGGGTAGGTTGGGAGAAGTTTTTAAAGTGGCCCCTGGGATTCTCTGTAGCATTCCATGGCTGCTGGACTCGCCCGAGGGACAGATTAAATTGTTTGGCTGGCTGGAGGTTCCCCACCCCTGTTGTAGAGGGTATCCCGCTGTTGTTGGGAATAGGGATGTAAGCGAGTAGTCGAGTACTCAGCTACCCCATAACCTTAGGCTGTATCAGAGGCTGGCGGTGGGGGGACAGGAGCCGGTGCTCCTAAAGAAATCCTGATTTTATTTATAGTCATCTAGTGGTGAAGGTGAGGCTGCTTCCACTGCCTCATCTAGGAGGGCTGCATTCATGAGCAATGCCAATTTGGCTGCAGGAGAAGCATGTCAGATGACAGTTGATTTACACTGTGTCTGCTAGCTTCTCCAGAGAAATGGCAAGGGAGTTAGTGACTCTTTTACAGACGTCTTGGAATGATTTAAAGTCCTCTGATGTGGGAAAAGGTGGCATGATGGTGTTGTCAGGTTACGAAAATACGTGCAGGCGTGAAGAGAACTTCCAGTACGTTCCATTTCCTCCTCTGGGGGCTTGAAATGTAAGAGGGACAGAAGATGTGGGTGAACTGGTTGATCTAGGTGTCCTGATGGACGGATGAGCTCGTTGAGCTCTGTATAATGCCCATGGATCCCAATGTGGCTTAATTGGGTGGCAAGGCCATGGGTGGAGGCACCCCACTGAGGGGGCTGCCATATTGCAGGCTGCTGATACGAAGGGTCAGGTCCTGCAAAGGAATAGAGAGGACTTTGCATTCCTGCTGAAATTTCTTCCTCCTCATAGAAGAGGAGCGGAGCCTGCAAGTTGTAATAGTCGGGCTGATTTTTGGCTTCTTGGGATGCTGTCAGTGTCAAACAGGAGTGGATGAGACAAGCAGGTGAGCATAGCTGGTAAATTGCTGCAGTACTGGGATGGTTAGTATGGATGGAGGCAGCAGAGTAAGGCTGGGAGCAGCACGATGATGCCGTTGCCTTATGGCTATGTAAAGGGGCAGCAGGTGGCGCCATTATACTGCTCAGTGCCAGTCAGAATGGCTTTTTCAGTGCTGAAGGGGCAAGTTTTGGCTTAGTATGCGAGACTACCTTAGAGGCACATTGTATTTGGTCTTTTACTCCTCAGGTCATCCTGGTTCCAGACAACCCAGTGCCTCACGATCTGGTGCTCCAGGTGCCAATGGTTCTGGGGCATGTTTTGTAGTAGGAGACTGCTTTTTTCAGGGTGAATCCCTGGAGGACGGGGAGTGCGAGCCCTTTTTTGAGCCTGTAGAAGCAGCTGGTCTCCTGGGCTCAGTTTTGAGGCAGGTCCTGTCAGATGCAGCCATAAGAGAGGGCTGACAGCAGGAATCATGTGTTCAGGGTCTGCTGCAGGGCACAGTGACTTCCCCGTAAGCATGAGATTCAGCTGGAGCTTCCTTATTTTTCTAGTTCTGGAGGTGAGTTTCTTAGAGTGGGGGCACTTCCGAGGAACACGTGCTTTCCCTAAACACTGTGAATGTCTATCCGAGACTGGTATGGACAGACTAAACGTTCAAAGCCTCGGGAATTAGGGCTTGGCTAAGGGGCTATCCAATGACCACTGAAGTGGGTGAGGAGAAAAAAAAAGTGGTTTTGGGGGATGAGGAAAAGAAGAAAAAGGTGCCCTGGTGGTCAAAAAGTAATTAAAAAGGGTAAAGGTAGGCAAAAACAGGAGTTGAAAAAGTTTTGAGGGAGCTAATGCTGTTCCAACTGAAGCCAAGGCAGGGGAGAAGGAACTTAGGGGATGGTTGGCTGTGCATGTGGAATAGCCACCCTGGACAGTGCAAACTGTGTCCCCCACCTGTGTGGCCAACTGAGTTCACTAGTGCCACAAATCTCCACTCAGATATCTAGAATGGTGCACTCATAAGAACACTCCTTGAAGTGAACTGTTGTCAAATCTCCAATGTTGTGACTTGTGTCAGTGTAGATAGCAAAGTCCTCAAAAACATGCTAGTCTGGTAGATGGGAGTGGGAAAGACTCCTGGACTCTAGAGGTATGTCTAGACTGGCGTGTTTTTCCGGGATACCAGAGGTATCCCGGAAAAACTCCACCACGTCCAGGGAACAGGAGCGGTCTGAGGCAGTCTGTGGCAGCTGGCGCCCCAGGCGGAACGTGCAATCAGCGCCCCCGCTTGCAGGGCCGTCAATGGACTAACATCATCATCGGGTGCCCTGTTGAAGGCAGCGCCCTAGGCGGTGGCCGAGTCCACCTATAGTCATGGGCTGCCCCTGCCAGGGAACGCATTTGCTCTTCCGCTTTTTTTTGCAGAAGAGAAAATGTGCTCTTTCAGGGAGCCCTGTATACCTTGTTCTATGAGGAGTAAGGGCTCCTCTGAAAGAAGAAGCTTTTCTGCCATTTGGCCCCATCTAGATGGGGCCAAATGGCGGAAAAGCCTCTTTCGGAAAAGCTATCGGAAAAAGCTACGCTATGCCCGAAAATGATCGTCATAAGGGCTTTGCGCAAAAGGGTTTTTCTTGCGCAAGATGGGCCAGTGTAGACAGCCCCGTCTTGCGCAAGAGCCTGGTCCGCGAAAATGGCGGATTAGTTATGCAAATGAGGCTCAGCGATATTCTAACGCTAAGCCTCATTTGCATAGCTTTGGCGCAAAAGCGCGCCAATGTAGATGTAGCCATAAGGTTTTATCAAACCTTACACTTTTACATCTCTAGTGCTGGCTATAGTATGTCCAGGAAGGGGTTAAATCCTAAGGCTGTCTTGTGCACTAGGGTCCAGGGAACCTGACTGCAGGAGCTTCAGAGAACCCAGCCAGAGAGATGACTCAGTAGGGAAGGTGCCTAAGGGATAACTCTG
Source organism: Apalone spinifera (assembly GCA_030068395.1). Classification (NCBI taxonomy): domain Eukaryota; kingdom Metazoa; phylum Chordata; order Testudines; family Trionychidae; genus Apalone; species Apalone spinifera. The sequence goes on from CM057845.1 coordinate 89,506,879, forward strand.
CACTGCCTGGGAACAAGAATAGGTTTAAGAGGGTGCTAAGCCCCTAACTTGGGGACTACTGTGCTCTGACCCTGCAAATGCTGCAAACAATAGCTTCTTCCCCATCTCTCCAGAGCTCAGCTAGAGTGGAAGCTTTCCTGTGCCAGTGCTGTGCAGTGCTTTGGTACATTCAGGCCTTGACTTTTCCTGGACAGCATCCCAGGCCAGAAGGTCTTGAGCTTTCTGCAAGTGCCAGCCTAGTTAGTGGTAGGGAAGGAAGGAGCCTGCCAACCAGGCTGTCGGTGAGCTGAATGATCTGCAAGCAGCCAGTGCTGGCTGGAAATGGGACAGGCGGTCTTCTGCTGGCCAAGAGGAGGCATGGAGCAAGGACTCCACTAATAGGCCAGGATGGGGAGCAGCTGATACTGCACATTGCAGCTTTGCCTGACCATCAGCCTTGCACACCCACCCCACAGGCAACTAGTAACCAAGTATCCACTCACCAGTAGGACCACCAGTACTGACAGGAGAAGAGAAAATATAGGACAACTTGCCCATTTTTTTTTAAATTAGGGAATAAGTGCAGGAAGGTTTAATACGGGACTGTCCCTTTAAAAGCAGGACAGCTGGTCATCCTAGCTCTTATAACTGATGTGCATTTCAAAAGTGGCAAATTGCTCAGATTATAGTTTGTGCACCAGAGGCTTTTATGAACTTGGGCCCTAGGTAGGCTTCAGTAAGTACTATTGCTAAAAAAGTTAATTGGATTTCAAGACCTTGCCCTTTGCTCCTGTCTGAGCCCAAGACCACTATAGCTTTTAGGTGGAAGGTTTCTCAGCTGCACTGAAGCCAGTGGGCATCTTATAGCACCGAAAGCATGGTCTTTCAGATGCTCTAGACACACACACACACACAGCTGGCCTTTTTACTAGGCTGTCTTCAGGAGACTCGACTTGGCCAATAAACTAGAGAGTAATGGTCTACTTTCTGCCAATGCTTCCCTTCACATTGACTGTTCTTTCCTAAGCAATGCCCTTATTTGCCACCTCATGGTCAGGAACATCTTTTAGAGCAATATGGCTCTTTTGTCATTCCCAGGCTACACACAACTTCAAATTAAAATGAAAAATTCAAGGTTTAAAAAGTGTAATTGCTCATGTCATGATGATTTTTTGGGGTCTATTTCACCTTTAACTGTTCATTTTAACAATCAGCACTCCTCTCTGCTCATTGGGGATCATACATACTCTGATTGGTCATTAAGTCTTTCCATCATCACATGTCATGGTGAACTCAGAGTCCGAGCAGAAAAACAGTTAAGCAAAAGATGATCTGTTCCAGCATAAAACCACATGAATGTGACAAAACATGCATTTGCTACAAAAATACTGAGGGTGATACAAAGAGCCTGAGGAGCTGCAGCAAAAAAAAAAAAAAAAAAAAAAAAAAAAAAAAAAAAAAAAAAAAAAAAAAAAGAAGAACACTGCACAAAATAGTTTCTGGTATGGTCAAAGAGGTGGGAGCTTGGACTCAAGTTTTGTAGGCTCATACATCATTATTCAAAAGAGGAAGCCTTTTTATGATACATTATGCAAAGAGACGCATGCTAAGAATTGGTCATTAACTGTGACAAGTTTTGCAACCAGGACAATCTTACAGAAAATTAAAGATATGCCATTATTGGTAAAAACAGTTCGTGACAAAGCTATGAAAATGGCCCATCAAATTGACAAGTAAATGCAAAATTGGAGTACAGCTACTTTTTCATTTGCTTTGGATAAAACTACCAACACCAATCAGTTGTGTATTCTGGGACAATATATTTTTGGAAATGCTGGCTGGGCATGAAGAAACGATTGACACATTACCAATGAGGGGCAGGGCAGGAGGGAGAAGGGAGGAGATCAAACAAGGGGCAAAGACAGCCTGAAAATTGTGATGAACTTTGTAAAATGAGAAAGATAGTTGGATAATCTTTATGTCTGCATGCACAGATTGCTGATCATGCTAGGTGCACAAATACAGGGGTTTCCTTACTCTTGTCAGAACAGCTCACTTTTGAGCTTTCATTGCAGTATGCATCAGGAGGCACTTTGGAATCTTGTGGAACTGAACTCTGGCAGTGTAATAGGACTTGTCATTGAAAAACTAAATTGGACAGTCAATCCAGGCATCTGTCAGCAATTCTGGAAATGGAACTAGCAATTTCAAGGAGCCAGATACTGGGTGGAAAAATTCATCCAGCTGAATTCTCATTTACAATGCCTTGCTCGACAACATGCAGAATTGGCAAAACGGCGTAAGCGGGCTGTCATGAAGAAATTGGAGCATGATGATTCCACCTATATGGGGGAAGGCTTGCATTTAAATCACTTCAAGGATACTTTGCACTCAAGATTGACCAAATACAGCCTGAATGCAGGCATGAAGCTGAATTTGACCACTTATTATGTAAACTTCAAAAAAATGTGTGAGAAGATGCAGGAGCAGAAGTCCCATTCAATAAAGTCCTTGAGTACAGTGTTTCATTTATGATATCATGTCAGTAATATCAAATTGTATATTTTCAGTCATGCAAATGGGCATTCTTATACTGGCTCCTTGTTGATCACTTGTTCTGAATTTTGATGTAGTTTGGCTCTCTGGTTTGAAAAGGTTGCCAACCCGTTCTAGAATATTGCTATGCTCTTTCAAACACGTTGAATAGAATCACTGTTCACCTACCTATTAATTGGCAGCAGTAACACACCTACAACAGGTACTAGTAGGAACTTAAGTTGGTACCTTGCTTCCTACACAGCCAGGCTACCATAAAAAAATAGAAAAATGCTATTACTAACAGCCTGTACACTCCAATATTTAAGCACAGTAATGAGGTCAGACTCCCTGTCTTCTGAAGATTCAGAAGAGCTACTATGGAGTAGTATGAGCAACTCTTGGCCCAACAAGAATTTGAGAACTACAGTCCATGAGATCTCAACTTAATACATTTTGCAGAAAGGAAAATAACTCTTTAATTTAAATGTTTACTATGAGCACAGTTGCGGTCACTAGTATAAAAACTTCTGAAGTTACACGAAGATAAAACTTTACTGCCTTTATATGACCAGAAACATTCACCTTTTCACCAATACCCCAAGGCAACAGCAGGGGCTGGAGGAATGAAGACAAAGGTCTTGCCAATAATTTCCCACATGTCCTTAGGCAAGCCACCTCATCTTTCTGGTTCAACAACCCCCTGCACTCACAGGTATGTTTGAGATGAGCTTTGAAGATGAGCTCAAGACAAGTGTTTCATGTTTATGACTCACATTTATTTAAAATATTTGGACCCCATCTCTATTTAAAATATTTGAGGTGGCTTACAAAGTTTAACACGCAATATATAGAAAAAAATTAAAATAGAGATCCCAGAGGGACATAAAAACTGTTACTCTCCCTTCCCCCAATACAAGCATGAATAAGAAGGGTGGCTTTAGCCTGATGCAGAAACAATACTAATGTTGGCACCATGCAAATATCCTGGGGAAAGAATTCCACAGCCTGGCAGCAAAAGCTGAGATGGCCCTGTTCCCTCATTTATGGAAATAGATTATCAATGTGGAACACTGAGCAGAGACTTCCCCAGTTAACCTCAATCCCTGGGCAAGTTCACATGAGACGATGGTCCTTCCGATACAATCTGTCAAACTTGGGGTATGTTGTTTCTACAATCTCAGTTTGAAACAGTTTAATTTACTGTAGTTCATAGAACAAAGTAGTTAACTGACTATTTATTATGGCAATAGGATCTATTCCTCTTGATACAGCCAAGCAAGGAGCTGTATGGCTTCAGTGATGCTGTAAATGGTGGGAAGGAAGAGGGAATAATGAGAGAAGCAGCAGTTTTAAATCCACTCAAATGCTCTACTACAAATAGGAGATCAATGTACTTCCCTTTTCAAAATGAAACAAAGATGAAAGACAGGTGGATTTAGAAGCCTGCATTGCATTTTCAGCCTTGACAAGAAGATGCAGTAAATTCTGTATTTTAAGTGATATTTGTAGAGTTTCTCCTAGTCTTCCCACTGCCCAAACATATATTTACTTGTCTTGTGGCTCAGTCTGGTTTTGAGAGTAGAAAAGTTTTAGGTCAACCAATGTAATAGTCATAACCTCTTTACATCGCAGGATATTGCCCATAACTAGTGGGCATGAAACAAGTATTATTAGCCTGTCAGCCAGACAATACTGGCCCTTCAGAAGTTGACAATTGTGACCAATGTGATTTAATGCACAGAAATCAGCTCTGTTGTGAGCAGGTTCCTCCCCCATCTTAGTCACCTACTATGTATACCCAGCAAACATACTAGCTAAGTACGTAAACTTCTGTATATTTAGGTCTAGGCTAGGAAAGATGAGCATTCCAGTTGGGTTACACATGGTATTTTGGAACATTTTATTTTGTACACGTGACAAGATTTTACACCAAGAATAGTCAGTTAAATAGTACAAATTTACATTCATGAGGAATGTTTTAAAAAATTCAACTTAAAAAAATCCTCCTCAGCCCATAACCCCACAATACCACCCCCTTAATGTTTTACAGTGAAAAACTGAACAATCTAATTCACATTCCCTCCTCACCCCAGGCAGGATGCTAGTTGAGTGCTGTTTACAGTTCATCTTTTACATCTGTGGATTCCTGCAAAGATGAGAAAATTAAGTTTGTCTCAAGACCATTTAAAAAGATTCTTTGAGATTAACTCTTTGTATAGGTCTGTGTCTGCATACCAAAAGCCATGGCTTTTCATAAGCCAGTTTCTGCAACACATTTGCCACATCTCATTTTCATAGCACTTGTAATGCTTATGACTGAAGATATTTTTAGTCTTTAAAAAAAAAGTGTGTTTACACATTTAATTCCAAGAGGCAGGCAACTGATGGGAGATCTTAAGATCATCCTGACCCTACAGGTGCTCCAGTTGTGTTTACTTATCCAACTGGAGGGGGCAAATGACCTGTTATTTAAATTAAAACAATTTTTAAAGAAGCCTTTCAGATCCTCTACATCAATGCAGCAAAAGGGCACAAAATCCAACTTGTCCACTATAGGCCACTTTTGGAATGCAAATTATGATTTGGAATGCAATTATGTGGTTCATCTCTGCAAAATTCGTAACTTAGGAAGAAACAAGTTGACCAATGCTAAAAGTATGTTAGCTTTCTGGTTATTGACTGTTGAACTCTTAACAGGAGCTTTATAGGGATGACTAGCAAGTCAAAATACAATGGAGTTCCTGTCCACAACAGTATTGTTGCAGTACTTCAGAGTAGGCCTCAAGTATATTTAAGCAGCTATGAGTCTAGAAACAAGTTCTGTTCACCTAATTTTTATCTACTATCCTTTAATCCTCTCCTCTATTCCTGGGTATGTAACTCACTAAATGCAGCATTAGATTCCTGGGTATAATTAAGCAAAGCACCACTATGCAAATTCCAGCATTACAGATAAAAGCTACAGGAGCCAATTACTTCAGGCAGGTAACTGAACACCAAACAATCTCTACTTGGTATCATGAGAATAGATTAATTCCTAGGATCCAATAATTTATTCTTTGTTTCAGATATTCTTCCAGCTGGTCTTCAGAATAGGGATGAAGCTATAAAGAACTACAATTCTAGGAAATGAGAAGAGTGTCCCAAGGCATTACAGCTTGTGACACAACATTAAAGTAGTTGCAGATGTCTAAAAATCTACGGTTACTTTAAATTAGATCAGTGAGTGTTGAATTTGATTACTGAACCTTGAAATACAGTTAACTGGAAATACAAGCAGTTCCCACTTTATTGGAAAATATTAGCATTCTAATAACTGATGAATCCATGGTCAGAAATAAGTTCAGCTACTAGCTGAATAGTCCATCTCCAATCTGTTTTTCTATACTTAAGGTTTTAGTAGCTTCCTGTCTAGTAGAATTAGGACAAGCATACATGAAATGCCTTATGGAAGTAACTTTGCCTTAATCCCAATTTTGATCCAGTCTCTAACTACAAGATGGAGATTTCTCATCACTATTTCATTTGACAATACAAACAAGTAGCAGCTTCTTTGAAGTTGCACAAGCTTGATCTATGCTATGCTTCACTAAAACTATGATTTGCTGCATGAACACTGTTCATGTTAATGAGAACAGATTCCAGAGTTGTAGAAAAAATAAAAGATAGTGGATTAGAGATTGCAGAAATTAAGACTTATTCTGAGAGCTGACCTTTTCGGTTTCACTTTCGTCACCATCAGCTTCTACTTCTTCCTCATCTTGCTCTACTTCAGCTGTGTCTTCAGGTTCTTCAGGCTCCTCTTCCACCTTAGACATTAACATGAAATAACATTCTAGCCTCAATGAATCAGTTTGCTTATCTGTCTTAATGGTAGACAGGATATGCACAAGACTCAGTTTGAAGTTATTGTATAACTAGGTTTCAGTGAAAAAAGGCACAAGGTAACATTAATCACTTATTTGATGCATCTAGCTACTGGATGTTAAATAAAGTTGTACATAAAATGCAGTCAACGGAACTGTTTTGCAATTCACTAGAGGTAGTGTAGTCCTCTAGATAGGACTGAAGATTGTCTAGAGGCTCACCTTCCTGCCATTTACCTGCCTTTGCACCACTGATAGCAAGACTTGCCCATATACCTTGAAGTGGATTTCTTCAAATCTGGCCAATCTCCTACATTGTCTCCATATTGCAACAATTTTTGGGGGAGAAAGCCAGGGTTGGCCTACTCCTCACAAGATGGGAGTTGGCAAGCATAGCAAGCAGAGGGGCAAGCCTCCTAGTGTTCTATTAATGCCTGTTACTCCAAAATACTGTGGTAGATGCTCCCCAGGTGAGCTTTCCAATCAGAGAGCAGAAACCCTCCTAGCCCAAGTCTAAGAGCAGCTGTGCCACCACAACTTCTATGCTTTGAAGTTGTGACTCTACAGCTGCTCCTGAGTACAAGTCCTACTAGCTCAAGGCTCACACCAAAATATCTGGGCATAGCTACACTAGTTCCCATACACATACCCCTCTGAAGTTTTGTTTGAAGTGGAAGTTGTTTTTAAAAAGTGCATTGAAAACTAAGACGAACACCAAGCTGTAACCAGAAGTGATGGCAGCTCACCTTTGCTTCAGGGTCAATGTTTAAACTTAAACGAAGCATCCTTTCTATTCTCTCTCCATATTCCTTAGTGTCCGGCAACATATAGCCTGATCTTATGGTCGCTGTTTCAAATAGAACTACAGCAAGATCTGCAACTGTTTTATCCTCTTCATTTTCCTGAGTTGAAAATGACAGACTATTAACCATGGTTAATGTAGCTAAACAATTAACCTGTCGTTTTGTAACTTCTGTTTACCTTTATGCGCCTGAGCATGTCCTTGATCAGTGGATGTCTAGGGTTAATTTCAAATGTCTTCTTCTGACTAGCATAATAACTACAAGAAGAAAATTATGTTAGTAGCTAGCTTTTTAAAACTGGTAACACCATTTAGTTTGCTGTCTAATGTTTAAGGCTTTGTTTACTTCAGAACAGTCAGTAAAGTTCATATTCTGGATAACCAGTGTGGAAAGTCAGCTTTATATGCAACACTTAGCTCACCCTGCTGACCTACTCATATGTTTACTCTGAGATGTGCAGAGGCTTATCTAATCAATTCATTCTGTTGTGCTTCAGTAGTCTTAGTTTCTGAAGCAAGCAAGCACAAGAAGGGTCTACAAGTCAGTGAATGCTTTAATGGCCAATCACTGAAAGTTTTATGCTTTCCTTTCTAAATGGTTTTAATGTAGCATCTTTATAAAAACTTTCATTTGCTGATTAACCTATACTCATTACTGCTGTGACAGATGACATTTACACTGTTACCGCAACTGGACCGAACGTTGCTTGAAATTGTTTAACCAACACTTAAAAGGATACAAAGCAGATCTTAAAGCTTAGATCAGATTCTGAAAATGCAAAGTGGCTTGCTTTTACCCATGTTTTCAAACTATGGGTCATGACAACGGTTCTCGCCAAGCTGTGCGCCTGCACGGCAGCACATAAAAAGTTTTAGGTTTGCCCAACTCTCCTGCAGAGCTGTGCAGCAGCACTCAACCACTCACTTTCCTGCTGGACAGAAATGTGAGTGGTGGTGGCAGTGGCCTGGTGGGTTCTGGCAGGGCTGTGTGGTGGCAAGAGGCTGGCCTGCCCTGCCCTCATTTGCTCTGGCTGGTGCTGAGGCACAGTGAAGCTGTCCCTGCTTGGGCAGCCTCACAGGCCCCAGTTATAGCTATGGTGGTCAGCACGCTGCAAACCCAGCTCTGGGCTGGGGCAACCATGTGGTCCCCAAACCTATCTCCCTGGCTCTCTGCTGCAGCGCTAGCCAGCAGTCCTGGCACTCTTATCCCAGAAGCAGCTGGCTGGGATTGCTGGGTAGTGCAGCCCCAGCTCCCCACTTGCCCACCAGTTGAGGAAGCTGGGCAGCCCAGCCTGGCTTCCCACCTCTCCCCCCGGCCCCAGCAAGCAACTTCCTTCAGGGCTAGGCAGCCCAGTCCTGGGCCCATGCCCCACAAGAATGGGAAGCCCTGCTCCAGCGAGTTGTCACTTCCTCCTCTTCAGCACCCGTATCCTGAGCTCCCTGCCCTAAATCCTGCACCCCAAGTTACCCCATACCTTTCATCCCCTTCCCCCAATTCGTGTACCACAGGGTCATGCACCTTGTTCGTTATCCCTTGGTTTGGTAGTTTTTTCCATGTATAACAATTTAAGCATGTGTATTTTATTAGTAACTGGTTGGTGCCATGGGGGTGCACAACCGAACAAGTGCACATGTTGTCTATGTTGGTGCAAAAAACAAAAACCCTCACTCTGCTGACAGAAGGGAAATTGTAGAGGGAACACTGGTCATGAGCCAGGCACTGGGTCTCCTTGCTGTAGGCTGACCCTGTTAGTTAGGAAGTTTTTCTTAAACACTGGAATAAAGTTGCCTAGGGAGGTTGCGGAATCTTCATCTCAGGAGATATTTAAGAGCAGGTTAGATAAATGTCTATCAGGGATGATCAGACAGTACTGGGTCCTGCCATGAGGGCAGGGGACTGGATTCATGACCTCGAGGTCCCTTCCAATTCTAGTCTATCATTCTATGACATTCATCTTACCTAACTTTCAATGAGTCTCAGTTCCTCGTAAGCGAGACTCCTACAGATCCATTCTTAGAAATAGGGAGCACTATCAAGCAAGTCATAATTGCCTACTAACTGTGGTGTTCATAGACCATGATGTACAAGTAGTAAAGCTTACTTTGTGGAGATATCCTTCCCAGTCTGGTATGCCTGAGCCTTCATGATTCTTTCCATGTTGCCAGACCATCCATACTGACTAGCCACCAGCGCACAGGGAGACTCAGTTAATCGTTGAGACAATACAGCTTTTTCAATCTAGGAAAAAAATATTTACTGAGATTGGGGGAACCCCCAACCAGGGAAGTAATGTTTGTATACGCTCTCTTTTTGTAGTTCTCATCTTTGAGGTCAAGTTAGTAAATAAAAACTAACATCTATTCAAATACAGTCCTATATATATATATATTTGTTGTAAGCACCTCAAGATGGTTTTGAAAGCTCCCCTCCCCCAGTGAAGAGTCCCGATATTCTATTAGTATAAGTCTTCTAAAAGCAATTGAGACATGAGAACTTTCTAAAAAAGCACATCTACATTCATATAGAAATGAAGTGTGTCCCTATAGGTATGCAAATCATGCTTGCATTTGCATATCTTCTTCCAAGTCTTTTCTCGGAGGAGGTTTTTCTGATATTTGGCCTGTCTACCTGGGGCCAAGTGTTGAAAAAACCCTCTTTCAAAAGCCCCTGTAAACCTTTTTATGAGGAATAAGTGGGCTTTCCTGACACTTGGCCCCATGCAGATGGGCCAAATATCAGGAAAACCTCTGCTGGGAAAAGAATTCAAAGATATGTAAATGCAAGCACGATTTGCATACCTTCTTCTGGAACCCCCTGCCCCCGAAGTGTAGCCGTACCCTATGGACAAATAAATGAAGTCTACAGGGAAGATGAGGGTGTAAAAGTAAAAATTAAATGAATTTAAAAAAGTAAAAATTAGTCAGGTACCATAGAGATGCAAGATAACACTACTCTGAAAAACAAGTGTGTACCTTGTCCTTTAGAGCCTTGTCTTTCATCCAGGTTAAGAGTGGTTCGTATTCTTTTTCCAAAGCTTCCCGACTCTCCTTGGATTTGTCACTTTCATCAAATTTCACTCCTTCCTTAGCAACATTCTGGAATCTCTTGCCATCAAATTCTGGCAGAGCTTGAATACAGTATTCATCCACAGGTTCAGTCAAATAAATCACTTCATAGCCCTTTTTCAGAAGACGTTCAACAAATGGCGAAGATTCAGCCTACAAAGACAAATACATACTTCATGACACTAAATTATTGGAATTCTATTGCTGTGTAGTTCTTTGGACAGTTGTGAAGCTACATTGATCTAAAAATGCCAGAGGCTGCTAATATCCAAGTTGCCTTGAATACCAACACTACAGTACAAGCTACTACAAGTCATCTGGCACACTGAGCCTAGCCACTCTTTCCAGCAGTAAGAGCTTTAATTACAACTAGTCTGATTCCTAAACTCGGGCAGATTTGCTATTTGACTGTTTTGCTTTATAACAGAAGATTTACCTCTTTTCTGTTGGCTCCTGCCATGAAATAGATTTTGTCTTGTTTCTCCTTCATTCTCTCCACATACTGGTCCAGACTAGTAGTGTTATTTTCATGATGAGATGATTGGAAACGAAGAAGCTTAGCTAGACGGGTACGGTTGGAATGATCCTCTATCACGCCAAGTTTTATGTTTGTACCAAATTCTTTCCAAAACGTATCATTGTATTTTTCTTCAGCAATCTTCTTGATCATGTCAAGAGTTTTACGAACCAGTTTCTTCCTAATAACCTATTCATTCCAAAGACAAAATAGCAAGTTCACTCATGCTGTTTTATGAACAAGGAGCACAAAATCTTTTAAAGCTGTTACAAGGAGTGCGCAAAAAGGCATTCATCTGTTAATTATCCCTATTCTCATGTTAGCTCCTTAGCCACCCCCTTTTCTGTCTTCTAGTGAAGATTCAATAAATTTTGGTCGTGGCAAGAGTTTATGAACTGTTCCATTTTGTATTTTCAACTTTTAATTAAGTGAAATGAAGTTAATCTTGATGTCTTGATTCCTAATTTAGATTAGATGGTCTAGAAAGAATCAAAGCTCAAATATGGCTAGTTGAGTATTTTGTGCTTCCTCATACTTGCTACAATCGTGTTACTTAACAGGGAAAGTGATAGATTTAGTCACTCAGGGTCCAGTAGATAGTTTAACAAGCCAACTAAGATACCTTTAGCAATTTATGCTGCTGAAGGGTTTCACGAGATACATTCAAAGGAAGGTCATCAGAGTCCACCTAATTGGGAAAAAAAAAGGTGAAATTATGAAGTAGAAGCAATAGTAATTTAAGCCAATTCAGTTAAAAACTTCGAGATACTTACAACACCCTTCACAAAGTTAAGATATTTAGGCATCATATCATGGAAGTCATCAGTGATGAATACTCTCCGGACATACAACTGCATGATTAAAAAAAATAAATTAGGAATGTTTCAGGGACATTGAAGCGTATGCCATCTTTTAGAATACTTATGTTTTTACCTTAATGTAATCACTCTTTTTGGATCCATATTCATCAAATAAACCACGCGGAGCTGTGGTAGGAATAAACAAGATAGACTTGAATGTTACTTCTCCTTCAGCAGTGAAGTGAATATAAGCCATAGGATCATCGTGTTCCTGTGGAAGGAAAGTTACTATTTAGTCAGTGTTTCTTTCTAGAGCTTGTGTGTGAAAAAGATATTCCAAAAGTGCAGACTCACAAGGAGGAACAAAGTTGGATCTGTGATAGAAATAATTAATGGGATAAATCAGAGTGCTTGTAATCTCTACGTAACTCTGCCCTGATTTATCCTTTAGAAGGGAAATTTTATTTAACATCTTCCTGTCATTCCAGATTTGCATGAAATAAGATTGAGATTGCCAACTAAACAGTGAAACCAAATCCCAGATTCTGGAAGATTAATTCCTTATCAAACATGTAAAAACAGTAATTCACTAAGCAGCCTGTTCTACTAAAACCAAGGAAAGATCATTGAAATAGAAAGGTTAAGCACAATAGTAGTAAAGCAAAAAGTCTCATTACACAGCCAGTGAAACTTCCATAGCTAGTTGCCAGTAAGAAAATAGGATCTTATCTTGAAAGATTACTATTAGAATTCCACACCGCTATACAATGCAGAATTAGTGTGTTTCACTACTTTGAATTTGTGATTTTCACCAAGATGCTATTCCAGTTTTGTAGGTTTCAGCTGTATTAGTTATGTGCATACATATGTCTGTGCGCACATTACTCTGCTGGCACCACCCTTCCCCTTATATTCCTTGCTTGCCTGAATCCCCTTCCCCTTTAGTCCCATCTATTATTGCACACCTCCCTCCCACCACTCTATCCATACTTGGCATAAGGGCATGGATACCACCTCTGGAGACCAAAGGGTGTTGGTTGGCAAATCACGTATATGACCGAACTCACCGACTACCCTAATTCTCCCCTCTCCATGCTAGCCACCTACTATTTTACAACTAAAATACTGCTAATTTGCCTACCCTCCTGTTCCACTACAATGGTATGACCCAAAAAATCTTACAATACATATGGAAGCTTAAATTTGGGACTAAGCATGACAGACAAAATAGTCCATGAGGACACTATGGCCCTCATAGGCCAGGTTATTACAATGCATTTGTATAAGTAATGACTGTTTAAATGAAAATGTTAAAGATTGACATATTGATAAAGAATTTGTAAGAATCTGTCAAAGTTTCCTGAATCTTTTGTCTTCACTGTTACAGGCATTTGAAGTTACCAAAAAAACCCCACTATACTTTACCATGCCAGTTATGTATGCACAAATCTTAAAATATTGTGCAGAATGAACCTCTCTAGCCCAGCACCCTTGGGACATGTCCAGTGCCAAACCAAAGAGTTTGCTGGACCACAGGAGATCAGTATTGTCTAGCAGCATTACCAACACTTCCACTGCTTACTGGGCTCTTACAAGACATTTAGAGGCAAGTTAGTGCTAAACACCACACCACAGAGCCAGGATTGTGGGCTGCAAACAAACTTTATGGAACCACAGTAAGCTTAGCCATGCCCATGGTAAGTGGACATCCAACTAACTAAAATCATGCTGAACCATGGAAGTTCAACTTGTACAGAATTTCATTTTTTGGTGCAGAGTTGCTCCAGGAGTAAAATCATACTACCTACATCTTCCCCACTAATCCTTTCACTCCCTTTGCCCATTTGCTCCACCCCTAAAGTCAGGACAAGGACTTTTTAGTAAAGTAAGCAGTATTTTATGGTAGGTTTAAGGGTCTGGCCTCTCACTTTAGTCAAACAGTGTATGGGAAAGTTAGAGGTTACTATGCCAGAAGAGTACTGTAGAAATTTGAATCTCATATCAAATTTACCTTAGAAAATGATTTGTAAAATGCTTTGTATTCATCTTCTTCAACTTCCTTAGATGGTCTCTGCCAAATTGGCTTGATATCATTCATAAGCTCCCAATCCCAGACAGTTTTTTCAACCTGAGAATGAAAAGTCAATTTTACATTGTTCTGCTTTTTTGTATATATCCAAAACTGCTGATATTAATTTAGAAGCAACTGTAATCGTGCGTCAATACTAAAGATGTAGGCCGATAAAACTTAAATTAGAGCATCCAATTTAATACTATTTTGCATGTACCCCAACTAGATGGTTATGGTTGCTGGAACACATCTTCACTGCATTGAGTGATGCACTCTGGATAGCTGTCCCACAGTCCCTGAAGCAGATTGGAATTCTGGGCTAGGGTCCCAATGCCTCATGGGATGAACATACTGTTTCAGGTGGTTATGGATGCATGTTGTCAGCCTCCCACATCTGTGGCTCACAACAAGCCTGTCTTGTAGAACACTTGTGTAAGCTCCTTTATTTTCACACAGCATTGCTGTGCCCCGGTGTAGCCCTTACTGACCATGCCCTGTGCAAAAAAAAACATTTATTTTGCTGGGTCAGAGCTCTGCTGCACAGTTCCTCCTCCCCTGCAATCAGAACCACTGTCTCTAACACTATGCTGGAGGCATTTGAGACCCTGGACTTGTATGCTCAGCTGTGTTAGTAAGCTTTCCAATCTGCTCCAAAGGAAGGAAACACTCCAATGTTCCTGGGGCTCTTCCTACTCATCTGGCTGAAAGTGCTCAGACTGTCCATTACAGCAATTTGGATCACTATCTGGAGACCAGTAGCTCTGGATTACAATACAGTGTTTCCACTTTGTTTAATTCCAAGATGTGAATGTTGTCTTAGGCGTTACTCCCATTCAAGTGGAGTATAAAGGGTCAAAATTAAGAGCCCTTTATTTAGGTCAACAGGAGGGATTGGACAGTGAAGACATTATAAATTCAACCTAACACTGAAGTGGTTGACCTAAGCTCATAGCATAGATCAGACCCAAAGTTGCAGAAGCAAGTCACTGCCTCACTGAGGCATCTCAAATAGAAAAGTTTATGTATGTACTGTCAGCCTCTAGTGTACTGCATATTCAGTATTACTTTAGGTTCTCAGTAATGCACTAAGCACATGAAGACAAACTGAAATGGTGCCCACCCTGAAGGGTTTACAGTCTGACATTTAAGAGGTAGTATGCAGATGCAAGCACCCTGGTGGGAATGACTGAAGGGGACACCAACAGCTGATAACTTACGGTTTGTGTACTTATTTAGGCATGCACACATTATGCGTGGCACACCTGAATTTATATAAACCCAAAACACTAAACATTTCTTTTCAGTCTGAGTTTGGGGTGAACACTGGTATTATGAGTTTCCATTAGTTTGTTGATCAATAGATAGCCACTTGACCCCTCTCAGATGCTTACTTGCCAAAGAAAAGAATACATTCAGTACATTACTTTCAGTGTTTCTGAACTGAAAGATATTTACTCCTGTTCTGGCATTGGCATCAGAATTGTTTTACAGACTTGTTATCAGCACTATCCTGATGGCAGGCTTACTAGAAGGCACAGTTATTGCTAGACCTATATCATGCACATCTGGAAGATGAAACATTTTGCACCCCTGAACAGAACTAAGACAAGCTGTTTAGCCCTCTTAAGTGTATATCCAAAAAACCCATACTTTCTTAGTTTTTGGCTTTTTCTCCTCTTCCTCCTCTTCAACAGCAGCTTCGTCATCCGTTTCCTCTTTTTCTTTTACTTCTTCCTCTTCAATGGGCTCTTCTACAGTCTCAGTCTGTGGAAACACTTAACTGTAAGTCCACATTGCTTAAGTCAAGAGGCTGTTTGACAAGTTTCTTCTAATTGTTTCTCATGGAAGAGAAATTTAGGACTGATAAAAATCAATAAGCTTTTATTTTGAATGAGTAACTAGAACATACCACCTGCCATGCATTAAGTCATGTAGGATTCTGAATATCAACATATAAAATTCAGTGTGACTAACAGATGTGAATGGGGCTGCAGCAGAAACACTGATTGCTCAAGTTGATTTTCAACCACTATGCTGGAATTTTGTATGATGCTGAAGACTCTTAACCAGCGGCAGACAAAACAACAGAGAAAGAAAGTGAGGCCATCAGACAATACCCTGATGTGAAGCCCCAGAATCTATGAGTGGCTGGGTACGTATTTCCACCATGAGGCATTCCCTGCTTAAGGTCTTTTACTTCTTGGTTTTGCTTTTGGCTATTAGATATGTAGTGCCATCTTGTAGCTTTTTCCCCCATCAGAGTGGGGAAGTGGAGGGACAGGATTCTGACTGATTTGTCCACCTGCCTCTTAATTTAGCCTTCTTACACATCCCAATTTCCTCAGTCACTGCTCAACTTTTCCAAGTACCATTTAAGTTACCAGAAATTCTCCTCTTCACCAGGTTTGAAGAGCAGTGAAGCTAACAAGCAGTTTGTCAAGTCTGCTGCATTGGAAGTGTCATTTTGGAGAACTGCTAGCCAAACAAGATCCAATATTGCTTTTGCAACCCATGAGAGTTAACTGCTTTCATAGAACACAAGCTCTGCAGAACAGCTCAGGAAATTGTGATGAATGAGGACATCCTATCAGGAAGTAGATTTTTCAAAACCTTGAAATTAGTGTTGTATATATAATAATGAACGATTAGTTAAGAGTTAGAGCTATTTACCTTGCTGCTCCACACATATATGGGGAAGTTTATGAACTGTGAATATTTCTTGACTAGATTTTTAACTGTATCCAGCTCGAGATAGTCAGATGCCTCCTCCTTCAAGACAAGGCTGAGGAAGACAGTACAAGCCAGTTAGTGGGTTACGACAGGCTACTATTCCAAAGCAATTTCACTTTTACTGAACCTATGCCTAAGTATTTTGAAGAATCTGGTGTAGAAGTACACCCAAACAATGGACAGTCCCTAGTCTCAGTTCAGTCAGAATTCTTCCTCAACTCTGCTCCTTTGCTGTCTTTTTCCAGAGGAAAAAAAGACAGTACTTTTAAAATTTTGGAAGCCCAATAAAACAAATCAGAACAGATTTAGAACACTACAGTTAAACACAAGCCACATTAACAATTGAACATTATTAGACAAATACTCTATCAGACACAAGACTTCAGGGTATGTAGGAGAAGGGGGTGGTGGGAGGGGGGTGGAAGAGTCCAAAAAAGATCTAGAATCATCATCAGCAAAGCAGCATACTGCAAATGGAGACAAAGGGTCCACAGGAGGGCAATGAGTCACCCTTCAATTTACCAATCCAACCCTAGAGTACAAGTTGAAACCTTGTGACTTATTTTTATTGTCAGGTAATTTAGCTTCATTTAAGAAAGACTACAGGTTGGAACTCCTTTGTCTGGAACTCTTGGGACTTTTGATCCCAGCTGAGGGATTTTACCAGACCCAGACCAGGGAAGGTTATTTCTGGGCCTACCCCCCCATCACAGGCACCCCAGCCATGGCCTCTGACAGCCTCCTAGATGACTTCCCCTGCCCTGGGTTCCAGGGATTTAAGTGACTAATCAACTAGTCACTTCTCCCACTTGCTGTCTATTAGAGAGACAGTGTGGGGAGGGGGAGGGATGCTGGGGGAAGCCAGCTTAAAAGCCGGTTCCCCCCAGCCCCAGTTCTGTGGGAGGGGTACAGAAGTGGCATTCCACTTTTGAAATGTACAAGAGTCCCTGCTAGGGCTCTTGTACATTTTGAAGATGGAATTCTGCATTTTCAAGTGGAAGCACCCTTATCGACTCAAATAGTCAATGGATATGTAATCGACTATTTGATTGATTAATTTTAACATCCCTACTCTGCATGCAGGGCTCCTGGCCCCACTGTGGTGGTCCTGCCACTGGCATGCATAGCCCCACCGCCATGTTCTATCCCCGCAGGGGCAGCCCCCCGTTGGGGTCTACTGGCTTCTGTAAGCGACAAGCCTTGCTGGGTAGACCTGCAGCTTCCCAGCCTTACCATACAGCTCCAGTAGGCTTTTTGCTGCACTGCCCCATGCCCACATTTCTGGTCCCACTGCCAGGCAGCCTTGCGATCAGGCTCCCAGCCCTGGGGGACAGCCTCACTGCCTTGCAGTCCCACCAGGAAGCTGAGCCGCTTGGTGCTACTAGTGGGGTTGCCTGGCTTCTGGCTGTGCTGCCAGGCAGCTCTGGTGCCTCCTGACCCCACTGTTTGCATTGGACAGCAGCCCTACTATTGGGCTCCTGTGTTCTGTTGCTGCAGGGCAGCCCCGCTACTGAGCTCTAACCCTGCTGCAAGGCTCCCAGCCACCAGCCCTCTATGAGGGCTCTCTGGCCTTGGGACATCTGCGCTCCTGCCAGACCAGGGATGTTGCCAGCCCAGAGTACTGGTCAAGAGAGGTACCACCTGTACAAGGAATGTTCGATACTGCATAAATGAATAATCATGTAACCACATCAAATATTAACAGTTACACAATTATTTTAGTCCCTGGGGACAGGGTGTCCAGCAGTGTACTTCTGAGGAGCTCTTGCCACCCTGCACTGCTGACTCTGTATCCAAGGCAGCAGCAGCCCATCTTGGGGGCAGGGTAGAGATGGACAAACTCCCTGCAGACAGAGGCTGCTCTGCAGCAGACTCCCCACCTTGTGGCTTCTGAGAAGCAGCAGGGGTGTGTGCGTGCACACCTGCAGTTGACTATATGTGACATCCCTACAAACTACTATATTTAGCACTGTTTTATCCCCCTTCCCAAGTTGGGTAAAGTCTTCCTAGCAGTACTTGCAACTCAAGCTATCTGGACTAGAAAGCTGTTACAGTGAAATCTAAAGTGTACTAAAGGAACAGCAAAGAACAGTGGAGATGACTATGCAATTTTTACATCTCAGAAGTTTTTAGATTGTCTACTCCACTGTAAGTTACTAGAAACTTTGACAAAACTGAAAGAACATGCTTCTTGTGTGTAGTTCTTGATACTCAAATATGATGAGCCTCAGATATGAAGAGAAGGCTGACCATTAGCAGAAAGGACAGCGAACTCAGCCACTTGTGTCAGAGCAGTACAAGATCAACCCTGAAATGTTCATTCATTATTCTCTACACTGTGCATCAACCTAGAGATTAAACAAAGTTTTAAGACGGACCACAGAAATCACTCAGCAGCTTTTTAGTATGCAAGTCTGCAGACACTTCATTTCTTGTCTGTTCTTTTCCATCACTTAGTCCTCTTTGAGCTAACCATACACTAGCAGTTTAGCAAAAGTACTCATTTATATAAGCTGAAAAAGCACAAATTGCAACTTTATAAAATAAGAAATCAAGCAGGACTCTGAATACCTGTTAATATTGCATCACATCCTTAAACTATTTTCAAGAAAATGAAAAATTGGCTAAAAATCTCCATACCTTTGGTCAATAGTTATACTTTTCAGGAAGTCATCTCTATTCAAGGAAAGCACTCATTTCATGCTAAAGATGCTATAAGTGAAGAGTTATATGCACAGGATTCATAATACAGAGAACAAACAACATGCTAATGAGCAAGGTGTACCTCAACAGGTTAATAAGTTTTGGATCAGCTGCAACACTTACGTTATGGTGGTGCCTCTGCCTAAGGTGTTTCCTCTGGGGTCATCAATCACTGAGAATTCATTTGAATCAGATTCCCAAATGTGTTGAGTATCATTGTTGTGCTTTGATGTGACAATAACTCTGTCTGCTACCAGAAAGGCAGAGTAGAAGCCAACACCAAACTGGCCAATCAACTCAGATGTTGACTGACTATCTTCCTGCATTTCAGTAATCTTGTTTAAGAATTCACTTGTACCAGACTTGGCAATGGTACCCAAATTTTTGATTAATTCTTCCTTGGTCATGCCAATGCCTGTGTCTGTAACATGAAGCATGTTCTTCTCTTTATCACACTAGAAAATGAAAAAAAGTACATTCAGTTAAGTGTCAGCATGCATATTTCAGCTTATTAAAACTGAAAGTTGCAGGTAAGATGTTACAGTAAAACCAATCAGATTCTTCATGAATAAAATCTGCTATGCAAAAAATGTGGCAAGAGTATGGAGTCATTAAGACATGGGAAGACACTTGCTGAAACAATACAGTGTTTCAGTCACTGTTCACAAAGTCCTGAGAGGGAGCCATACATGTTTGTGGTATCTCTTAAGGCTATCCCTACACGATAGCAGCAACCGATGCTGAGACTGATGTACCAACTGTGCAAATAGACCACAGATCACTCTGCAGTCAACTCCTGTATTCTACCCTGAAAGAAAGGCAAGTCCCCCTTCCTGCTGCCATAGAACCCATAGTAATTTGACCAAGATGTATCAACTCCAGCTATGTTAATAACAGAGTGTTATTTATATAGCTGGAGTTTTGTACCTTCGAACAACTTTATGCTGTAGTTTAAACATAAGCTCAGACTTGCCAATGATTTTATGGTCATACTAATAGCAGGTTACCAAGTTTTTAATCAAAGTACTTTACAGACTGGGATATGCAGACTTAAAATTTGTTAGCTGAAGCAAGGAAAAGTGAAGTTTTTCCAAAGGGCGTGTGTGTAACAAATCAGCAGATTATTGTACAAGCTAGCAGCTCTTACCTTTATTTTAACAGTGAGTTCTTCATTACCAGAAAGGGCATTTTCATCAGTCAGTGATATTAGCCTTATCTTATCTAGAGCATCAGAAGCATTTGAAATCAATTCTCTCAGGAAAATCTGAAATGAAATATTTAGGAATAATAAATGTTATGCGAGAACTATACATATTGACATTCCCTGGATAAAAATTCTGCTTACCTCCTTGTTTTTGTATAAAGAATTGATAATGAGTTTCATCATTCTGTTAACTTCAGCTTGGAATGCAAACTTCTCTGATTTTTCTCTGATTTCTTTTATCTGGGATGCATTTAAGCCATCTAATTGAATAGCTTCCTCCTCTCTGTGGAGACAAAGGTAGCAGATCTTTTATTAGACCATATTCAGTTACTATGTAGTGGCAAGAGCAACTGAATTTGAGGTTCCAGACACACATAGGTTACTATAAAGTTCCACAAACCATGACATCAGGATGACAGTTTAGAACTGTTAAGATTTGATTGACAATGGAGCACAAAGCGTGAAAACTACTCGTAAAAACTGGTAAAAGGGAGTGCATTAGATGTTGTAAAAGCTGGATCTGTCTATTCAAAGAAAATCCTACAGGTCCCTTGTCTAAAGACTCTCCTCTGAAGACACAATATATAATATTATCTCTGATATAAAAGTAACTCTCAGCTGTATGTCTTTCTTTCTGTAGCACAGAGGCTATTTCAAGTGTTCACCCTAAGCCAGTGTATTATTGTAATACCTTTCTTGTTTCTACTAATACTCCATGGGGCTGACTAGGACCAAAGAAAGCCATGAGAACATCAAGAATGGGTCAGACCAAAGTTTCATCTAGCCCAGTATCCTGTCTTCTGGCATTGGCCAATGCAAGGTGTCCCAGAGGAAGTGAATAGAACAGATAATCGAGTGATCCATTCCCTGTTGTCATTCACAGCTTCTGGCAAGGGGAGGCAAGGGACACTATCTCTGCCCATTACTGCTAATAGTCATTGGTGGACCTATCCTGCACGTTCCTCAAAGTCAGTGACAGATGCTAAATCTGCATTGTTATGTTAAGTAGTACAATCTGGCTACTGTTTCATACATAGTCAAGTTTCATTTTTTCTTCTGAAATGAATAAAATTAAAAGGTAGATTGTAACAAAACATGGGCAATTTGTTTTTTTAAGCCCATCAACTGAAAAGACCAAAGCTCTTATATATCAAACAGCAGCTTCCTACCTTTCCAGACCACTGGAATCTGATTTGTCCAGCATAACCTCAAGTTTCACCTCATTTGAAAGCTATTTTCTTACAAAACCAACAAAAGGACAAAATGTCACATTACTCTTTTACTGAAAGATTGCTGACTTTCATTTTTACCATATAATAAATCAATTGGAAATTACATTTCTATATATGGCATATACAGCACTGTACTTGAGTTGTATGAAAATTTAGTTTTCATTCGCTTCCCTATTGTTTTAGGCACCCTGTCGGAAAACTATGCAAATGTCTAGATGAGTTGATGTACTACCAGGGCTATGCAGAAATCTGTGCATACACATGTCCCTGATTGAGACTGACTGCCCTGAAATACATTTTACAGGTTGAACCTTTCTGGTCAGACATTATTTTAGTTAGCTAGATGTCCACCTGTCATGGGTGTGGCCAAGTTTTCCCATGTCCCATAAAGTTTGTTTACAGCCACCAGTCCTGGCTGTGCCTGCTCTGCACTGTTACTTGGCTCCAGTTTACTCCCAATTGTCTTCTATAAGCCCAGCAACCTATGGAACTGCTGTCAATGCTCCTAGATAAAACTGACCTCTTATGGTTTGGCAAATTCTCTGGTTCAGCACTGGTCAGGCCCCAAGGATGCTGAACTAGAGGCTCAACCTAGGGACTAGAAACACAAACCTCTCTCACAGTGCATTATGACTTCGTAGGCCAACCAAAAGGAGGAGGCAGTAACCCGCAGGTGGCATTCTAGTGTTTTGCTACAGGGGTGACAGACCTTTACACAACACAGGTACAAACCTTTGTACAACTTCGTCATCAGTCCGAGAGCCCTCTCTGCTTTTCCCCAGGTCATCTTCTACCGTGCCGTCCACATCCACGTCCTCCGCTCTGACCGAGCCTGAAGGAGAAGGGAGCGTTAGAGACCGACTAGGAGAGCGGCTCCGCCTGCCCAGCCGCCCGCTCCCCGGGGGCCTCTAGCGGGCTCAGCGCGGCCCCCGCAGCGGGGGACACGAGGCAGGCGGGGAGGAGAGCGCGGAGAGCTCCAGGCAGCGCGACCTGGAAACGGGACCCCCCCCTTCACGGAGTTACACCCACCCACCCCACGGGGTGATGACGCCGCCGCCGCGGGCGGAGACCCCGTCGGGACCAAAGGGCGCAGCGCGCGGCACAAGTCCCTGAAGGGAAGACACTCCCCTCCCCTCCCGCCAGGCGCGCGCCCCGGAGCCCGATAACGGGGAGAAGGGCGGGGGCGGGGCTGCTCGCCCCAAGGCAGCTCCCGGCCTCACGCCGCGCCCTGTCCCCGGGCGCGGGCCCCGCAGCCCCAGGCCACCGGCCCCAACCGCTCCTCGCCAGAAGCTTCTAGAATTCGCGGGGAAGGGGGCGACTCACAGGCCAGGAGCAGGACACACAGAAGAGCGAGTCCCCACAGCGGCTTCATTGCAGCAGCGGGGAGGTCGGTGCGGACTCAGGAGAGGACCCACTAGCCCCAGTCCCACGAGCTCCGCAAGAAAAGCGCCGAACCTACCAGACCAGCCCGGTAGGGCCCTCCCCCAGCCTTATCACTGTCCGGCACACGGGGCGGGGAGAAGCGCTCAACTAACCGCCAATCAGAGCGCACCACGCCAAACACACAGCCAATGAAGCTGCCTGAGAGGTGGGGCGGGATCTGGTCCTCGCCAATCAGAGCGTTCCATGTGCGGCTTCCTGCGGTCTGAGCGTGGCTACCTCTGATTGGTCACCAGTAAGAAGAGTCGGCCAATCATTTTCCGCGGCTAGTTTAACCGGCCTGCCGTGTATTTATTTTTTAAATTAAACACTCGGAAATGTTTGATTCCAGGGCCACGTGTCGCATCCCTGAATGGGATTTGTAGCTAAGGCGAGAAAAAGCGCCACATGGCCGGAGAGATCTGAAGTACTTCCGGGGCGCCCGGAATGTTTGCCCTAGAGATAGTCACTACGGCAACGTCTACTTCCGGCCGGTATAACTTCCACGGAGGCAGCTGCAGAGAAGGCGAAGCCAATACGCGCTCCGGAATCGCGCGGGAGCTGCAGGGAAACAAGGCTACTGCAGGATGAGGGTAGCGCACGGGGAAGTGCTCCTGGCATAGGGCACGTGGATTGCGGATTCCCCGATACAGCTACGGCTGCAACCCCCAGCATGCATCGCGCCACGATACCACGTGCCGGGACGTGCATCCGTGCTCCGCATGGCCTGATGGGAATCGTAGTTCCCATGTATTCTCGGCGCGGGTAGAGGCGTTGCATTCTGGGAGTTATAGTCCTACGGCCTCGCTCTGCGGGCCTTTATTCTGGGCCAGCATCGCGCCCCTTACTGGCTGGTAGCTGCAGCCTCGTTGACTCGGGAGTAGGGATGTTAAATATTAGTTACCTGAATAGTCGAGTAACCTCACGAATTCCTATCCGTTAGTCGACTATTCTATAGTTCCCGGGGGTGGGGCTGGCAACCAGCATGCTACAGCCTCGCTGCCAAGGAGCCCCCTGCCACTCCACACGGGAGGTTAAAAAACAGCCCCCTTCATGGACCTGCTGCCTCTGATAAAAAGGCAGCAGCGCAGGCTGACAGCAGCCCCTGTCTGGGAGGAGGTTCAGACCCATCATAAGGCAGGACAGAGCTAGGCTGCTGGCTAGCCTGCTAAAAAATTTACCGGCAAGGCAGGGGAGGGAAATGTGTGTAGTCAATAGCATTAACCTATAAGCTTTTGCTTATCTGTTAATCAACTACATTATTACATCTCTACTCCGGACGGGCCTGGAGGCCGAGGGTGGAGCCAAGCCCTGCAACCCCCACGGTAGTTAAGACTAAGAATGTTAAGTAGCATGTAATTGACTAATTGAGCAGTTGATGTATTTTTGCATTGACTATTCGATTAGTCAATAGGGCAGTACTACCCCTTTGAAACACTGCAGCAGCATTTCAAAGGGGCAGCACTGCGAGCACAGGGTCCAGCTGGGATCAGCTGTGAGGCTCTGCCCCTTTGAAATGCAAGGGGCAGTGTCGCAGGAAGCCTAGGGTCAGCTGGAGTCTCCAGCTGACCCCAGGCTCATGCAGCGCTAAGCTCGGGATCAGCTATGTGGCACTGCCCTTTTGAAATGCCATAAAGGCATTTCAAAGGGGCAGCACCGTGGAGCCGACATCAGCTGGGATCAGGCTCCCTGCCCTAGGATCAGCTGTGTAGCGCTGCCTCTTTGAAATGCCGGGGTGGTGTTTCAAAGGGACAGCACCACACAACTGAAACCAGGCTCTGCACTGCACTGCCCTTTTGAAATGCCATGGCAGCATTTCAAAGGGGCAGCGCAGCGCCCGGGTCCACCCCTCCCTTGCTGCCTCTATCTAATAGAGGCAGCAAGAGGGGGGGGGAATGATTAGAACTAGGGGTCACCAAATGAAATTAATGGGCAGCAGGTTTAAAATAAATAAAAGGAAATTCTTCTTTGTGCAGCTCACAGTCAACCTGTGGAACTCCTTGCCTGAGGAGGTTGGGAAGACTAGGACAATAACAGGGTTTAAAAGAGAATTAGATAAATTCATGGAGGTTAAGTCAATTAATGGCTATTAGCCAGTAGGGGTAAGAAATGGTGTCCCTAGCCTCCGTTTGTCAGAGGGGAGATGGATGGCAGGAGAGAGATCGCTTGATCATTACCTGTTTGGTTCACTCCTTGTGGGGCACCTGGCATTGGCCACTGTTGGCAGACAGAGTACTGGGCTGGATAGACCTTTGGTCTGACCCAGTATGGCCATTCTTATGTTCTTATGATTAGTCGACTAGCCTGTCGACTATCCGATAAGCATTTGCTTATCAGATAGTTGACTGATCCTTAACATCCTTAGTTAGGACCAGGTTTTTAAAGTTATTTAGGTGCCTAAAGATCGTGACTGATCCATGGGCACCAGCTGCATTGTTAGACTCCTAATTCCTTTGAAAATGTGCTCAAGGCACCTGCCATCCCAAATCAGCAACATTCCTGCAGCCGCCACTTTCTTTTGCACTTAAGCATGTTAACCCTCCCGGGTTGGCTGGGAGTCTGCTAGATTGGGCCGCAATCTCCTAGTGAGGTTTTTTTTTTCAGTTAACTTTTTTGAGATATGGGAAATGTAAATAATTCATTGCCACTCCTCTGACTTTGGGGGTTTAAGGTAAAATGGAACCCATATCTAAATGAATTCTGTTATTGGCAAGAAAGTGGATTTACCTAAATCTGACAATTACACAAAAGTAGAACAATTGTTAGAAAGCATTGAAAGAGTTAGGAAATCTTTCAAGAAAGGCAAGATTTGTCCTGTTCATGCAGAGGTCA
This sequence comes from Apalone spinifera, assembly GCA_030068395.1. Lineage (NCBI taxonomy): Eukaryota > Metazoa > Chordata > Testudines > Trionychidae > Apalone > Apalone spinifera. Next base: position 89,532,638 of record CM057845.1, read on the forward strand.
TGGCATAATCTGAAATTCAGTGTAGCTAAGTGTTGACTGCTGTACTTTGATTATATTGTTTGCATATTGAAGTTCACTTTCATTAACATTCCATTGTAGTGTCCAGTACAAAGACAATATATAAGAAACCGTGGCCAAGTCCAAAAGGAAGTTTGATCTCTTTAAAAAGTAATTTTGCTTAACTAGTTTTCATCAGTGTTAAGCAAACCTTTTCTAATAGTTTGTTTTATTCTTTAAGGGCCATGAATGCAGTATTGAACAGTCTTATAAACCTTTTGCTGCAAAGCGGTTTAAGTTATTTTTTGTCCTCTGATTAATTGAAGGCAGTTTTCAAGATCTTGGATATATTTCCACATGTGGCATTCAAAATGAATATAAGCATTCTCTCCCAGGGGATGGAACATGAATCAATTTTCAGGCATTAGCACCAAAGTAAAGTGCACTGAAATGGTTTAGTCTTCAGGCTGAAGATTCAGTTACATTATTTCTGTAAAGCAAATATTCTTTAGATAATTGAATGTGCTGTGATTATTAGGAATGTAAAGGGTTAACCAGTAAGCTTCGCCCTTAACAGGTGAGGTTTACTGGTTCCAGTTAATTAGGTCTGGAGTAAGGATGTTAAAATGTGGTTAATTGACTAGTTGCCTACTCGATGGAATTTCCATCAACTAGTCGACTATTCGATAGGCACTTACGCATTCCTCCTTTGAAATGTACAGGAGCTCCCACTGGGGCCTCAGCGGGGGCTCCTGTACATTTCAAAGGAGGAATGTGGAACTCCACATACAGTCCGGGGCCAGCGGGAAGTCCTGCTGACTCCGGTATGCATGCGGGTGCCTTCTTTGAAATGAACAAGAGTCCCCAGCAGGGGCTCTTGTGCATTTCCAAGCTATGGAGCAAGGGATCTGCGCGGGACTCTGAGTCCCCCGCTGACCCCGGGCTTCATGCTATGCTGCATGCTGCTAGGAGCCCAGGGTCAGCTGGAGATTCCCCAGCTGATCCCGGGCTCCCTACAGCATTTCCCCACAGCTGCTCCTTTGAATTGTGCAGATGTGTGGTTTAAAGGGAGAGTTGCGGGCATGCAGCATAGAGGGAGTGCAGATGCGTGGTTTAAAGGGAGAGTTATCAGCATGCAGCATAGCATGGAGCCCAGGGTCAGCGGAGACTCTCAGTCCCCTGCTGATCCCGGGCTCCATGGCTTTGAAATGCACAAGAGCCACTGCTGGGGATTCTTGTACATTTCAAAGAAGGCACCTGCGTGCATACCGGAGTCAGCGGGACTTCCCACTGGCCCCGGGCTGTATGTGGAGTTCCGCATTCCTCCTTTGAAATGTATAAGAGTCTCAGCAAATGGGGGGGGGGGGGCAAATGCTTATCAGATAGTCAACTAGTCTTTAACATCCTTAGTTTGGAGCAGCTCCCTGCCTAGTACAGGGGCTGCTCCACCCCTCAGAGCCTGCCAGAGAAGCCCCTGTCTGTGCCAGGCCGGTTTGGTCTCCCAACCTTCCGCCACAGGTTACATTCTGTCTCCCTAGGAGCAGGGTGGCAGGAGCTGCTGGGCCTGGGGAGCTGGCTGCAGAGCCTGCAGCAAAGCCTTCCCAGGAGCAGGGCCTGGTCTGGCTCCTGGAGAGACAGCTTCCCTGCAGGCTCTGCACTATTAGACTTAAAGATTTATACTGCTGAGCCCTGCAGCTCATGTATCCGTGTAACTGCTCTCATTTTTAACTGTTACATGGTTACATTTTTGAACACATTTTTACATCTCTAGTGATTGTACAGTAAAAACTTATCTGGCAGTCAATTAACCAGAGAGCTCAATTAACTAATATCTCCCAATACAAATCTCTAGTCGAGTAACCCAGACTAGTATATACTGAGCACATTACAGTATTCAATTGGATGTTCTACACTCTTATGCAAAAGAGGCAAAAGACAAGTAGGCAAGCTGAGATCAGGGATTTATTTAAAAAAGCAGTTTCCAGGGTATATCATGGGGTCATTGCAGATTCAGCCCAATCTTCTCCATCTACAATTATAAGTGATGTTGATAATGATGATCCTGAAGGATTACAAGATCCTGATGTGCCTTCTGAATCATCAAAGAAAGATTAAATTCTGTTCAGTACAGCTTTAGTGCTAAGTGTGTTTTTAGTGATCTGGGTGTATGCCACGCATGCCTCATATTGATATGTAGTGTTATATCAATATAACACTGTACAGAAAATTTTGCCTGTATACACCTAAGTGCTTCAAGAAACCTCTCTGCAGTGTAGTACTGCTAGTGGACTGATGACAACTTGTGTACTATTTTATTTTTTGTATTGTATTCTAATTCTTTGAAAATTGGTATTCCACTGGTAAAGTACAACTCTCAGTTAACCAAAATATTCATCGGAAACCCCACTTCCCCAACATGCCAGATAGCAAAGCTTTTACTGTTTAAGACACTGGGCCTGTGTCTAGACTGGCAAGTTTTTGCGCAAAAGCAGCCACTTTTGCGCAAAAACTTGCCAGCTATCTACACTGGCCACTTGAATTTGCGCAAAAGCACTGACTTTCTAATGTAACTTTTGGGCAAAAGTGCTTTTGAGCAAATGTATTTGCGCAAGAGGGCCAGCATAGACAGCTCAGGACTGTTTTGCGCAAAAAAGCCCCAATGGCTAAAATGGCGATCGGGGCTTTCTTGCGCAAAACCGCATCTAGATTGGCACGGACGCTTTTCCGCAAATGCTTTTAACGGAAAAACTTTTCTGTTAAAAGCATTTGCGGAAAATCATGCCAGTCTAGACGTAGCCTGGTAGTGCTGACTTTGTGCTAGGACTTGCAAGGGCTCAGGATTGGCAGTTCATAGTCTTAACACCTGTGGCATTGGCAGTTCATAGCCCTGACATCTCTGGACTTGGTACATCAATGATGAAAGTAAAAAAAAAAAAATCTATTTTTTGCTTTGTGTTTTTCTTAAAAATTTCAACACAGTTGTATCCATTAGGGCTGTAACCAGGGTGAGGTGAGCAGGACAGCTGTGCAAGGTGCAGAGCTGGGGGGAAGGGGAAGAAAAATGGGGTTGATGAAAAAATGTAGGTGGTAGAGCCCTGCCGCAGGACTGGGATCCTGTGGGTCCCATTACCATACCATGCCACCCTTACTTCTGAGTTGCTGCTGGTGGCAGTGCTACCCACAGAGTTGAGCAGCTGGCCACGGTATGGTAATGGGATCAACAGGATCTCCGTCCCATTGCACAGCTCTACCCCTTAACATTTTTTCACCCATCCCATTTTTCCACCCCTCACATCCTGGTTTGCACCATGGGCAATTGCTGCATTTACCCAGTTCTGGATGTGGCCCTGCAGCTGCCAGAGGGGCATCCCTGGATTGTTATGCTGCTGCTTACATGATGCTTGAGCCCCATTTAGGATTACCATCTTGCTAATTGCTGGTAACTGGATCTTCAAGACCCCACTACTACTCTGCATCTTCCCTTGAGGTTCCACACACTGCCCCACATCTTTCCCCAGGCCCTGCCTCTTCCACCCAAGAGCCCTCCCCCATCACTTGCTCCTCTTCTCCCCTCACTGGATCATCTCAAGGAGCTTGCCTGCTGGCAAGAGGTGACCCCAGCTGAGCAGGGGCTGGTGTGGATTAATGACTTGGCACATCTCCCTGCCCTCCTGTAACCAGGTTTTTGGTTTGGCTGCAATTTAGTGTTGTCAGGTACCATTTTTGAGCAGACTCTCTCTGTTTGAAAACTGGGCACCTGGCAATCGTAAATGATACGCAGACACAGAAGCCAAAAAACCAAACTGTTCAGGCAAAACCCAGATGGGCAGCAATCCTAATCCCACTGCCCTGCCATCTCTTATTTGAGTCCTCCTAGCACCTCTTTCATTGCAAATTGAGCACTGGATATAGGTTACATGCTATATTCTACTCCTTTAAATAAAGGTGCTGGAGCATACAGTGATGGGAGAAACAGAGTGTATGGATGGAGTCTCTTTTCCCACATACGCAACAGGGCAAGAGCACTCCATGGTCTCATGAGTGTTAGGAGACACAGACAGGTAAAGTGTCTTCTGCTAATTAGGGGCATATCAAATGCTTCCATCTATAAGCTGCAGTCAGTAGCAAGTAGTAGGCTACCAGAAGTAGCTGTAGGGATCTATATTGTGGCAAGGTCAGTCACACTCCTGGGTCCCCAATCCCTGTTCTGTCCACTATCCCACAGTTTTAGGGCTGCAGTATGACACTCACAGAGTTTCTAGTGCTTGACCTTCCTGGCTCTCAGCATAAAGAATGGAGTGTTGGGCTGAAGCCCTGGACCAGTCACAGCTGAGTAGTAAGTCCTCCTCAAGCCCCAAGGGGATAGGGAGCCTTTCAACACTCCCTGCTCAAGCCCCTCCCACACACCCACCCATAGCAGGAATGGTGATGCCTCCTGTTCCACTCCTCTGAATCACCTGGCTGTTTGCTCCTCATCCCTCTAGGGAAGGCTTTTAAAGAGGCCTTGTGGCAGCCTGATTCAGCTCACCTGGCCCTTAATTAATTTGTAGCTGCCCTGTCTCAGCTGCCCCTTTCCCCTTTTAACAAGCCTTTTAACCTTCCCTATCACTCTGGCTACGTCTACATTGGCAAGACTTTGTGCAAATACTTTTAAAGCAAGAGTTTTTGCGTTAAAGTATTTGCACAAGAGAGCTTCTACACTGGCAGTGCTTTTGCACAAGAGATGTGCTTTTGCGCAAAAGCATCCGTGCCAGTGTAGACGCTCTCTTGCGCAAGAAAGCTCCAATGGCCATTTTAGCCATTGGGCTTTCTTGCGCAAGAAATTCATGTTGCCTGTCTACACTGGCCTCTTGTGCAAGAAAAAGCAAGAGGGCTTTTTCCTGAGCGGGAGCATCATAGTTCTTGTGCAAGAAGCACTGATTTCACACATTAGAACGTCAGTGTTCTTGCACAAGAACTCCCCGCCAGTGTAGACAGGCAGCATGTTTTTGCGCAAAAACAGGTGCTTTTGCGCAAAATCATGCCAATGTAGACACAGCCAATGGCTACGTCTAGACTGGCATGATTTTCCACAAATGCTTTAAACGGAAACGTTTTTCCATTAAAAGCATTTGCGGAAAAGAGCGTCTAGATTGGCACAGACGCTTTTGCGTGAAAGCGCTTTTGTGCGAAAGCATCCATGGCCAATCTAAACGTGCTTTTGTGCAAAAAAGCCCCGACCGCCATTTTAGCCATCGGGGCTTTTTGCGCAAAACAATTCTGGGTTGTCTACACTGGCCCTCTTGCACAAAAGCATTTGCACAAGAGGGCGTTTGCCCGAACGGTAGCGTCATTGTATTTTCACAAGAACACTGACAATCATACATTAGATCGTCAGTGTTCTTGCTCAAATTCAAGTGGCCAGTGTAGACAGCTGGCAAATTTTTCCGCAAAAGCAGATGCTTTTGCGGAAAAATGTGCCAGTCTAGACACAGCCCATATGTATTGCTCACAGGAACAAAGTTCACCTGATGCTGTGTCCTTCCAGCCATCCCTGAAGGAATTCTGCACTGGATAGGAGTCCTTTAGCACAAGACACACTGCTTCTGTTTAATGTAGTAACAGTCAAGGCAGGATTTAATCTTAGGTTAAAATCAGTTTTAATACAAAACCTGTGTTTGTCAGCCTTTGAAAATACAAGCCTGATTTGATCTTTGTGCAGAAAGAAATGCCAAAAAACTAATTCCACTGGTATTTATTGTGCCACTGGGATTTCTAGAAGTCTGGAATGTAATGTAATTTAAAGGACCAAAAAAAGTCTCCATAAACTAACAGTTATCTCTCTCTGGCAAAATCCTAGCATGCCTTAACTCACAGCTAAATTGAAATCTAGAACAAATGTTGGCACCACTTCTACATGTAGAACATAGACACATCTTATTTTGACACAACCTCCAATCTGGATCCATCAGTCAGTGACAAAGGACTGTCAATTTATTTATCAAGCTTATTGGAAATACAATATCCTTTGTTTACTTTTTAAATTTCCTTATGATGCAGGTGCACATATTGCAACTTGTATGTTCAATGAAAACTCAGATATATGGGATTTTTCAGTTATTCCTGAAATCATCACGGCATCTATCAGCTTTATGCTGTGTGTACTCGTGATTGATGGACTGACTGGAACGAATGGTATTTCAGAAGTGTTAAGCCAGAAGGTAAAATTTGTGAAGTTTGGATAAATTATTCCCAGGGGAATAATTGTAGTACAGATAGACTAACTGCACAATAATTTTTTTTTAAAAAGTCTTTGTGTTTCAGAATTGCTGGTTATCTACATCTGCAGCAATAGAGTGACGCTGTTGTGCAAAAGTGTGAGAGCAGCCACAATAAAAAATAGCATCTCTCAAATGAGTCAAAAGTTATCAGATTTTCTGTCCTTCTCTACAACTGAAGGCATTTTTAGGACAAACTGGGCAATCCCGGCAAACACACAAGACGTGGCATCTGCTACAAAGTCATTTTGGTTCCATAACAGGTCTGGCCTTCTTCTTTTATTAATTCATTTAGGGCCCCGCAGAAGCAAAGCTCTTAGGTGCATGCTTAACATAGAAGTCGGTGAGATCATTTGCATTTTTAAAGTAAAGCATACAGCTAAATGCTTTGCTGGACTGGGACTTTAGTTCAGAAGGAAAAAGAAAAGAAAAATAGCCACATTTGCTGTTTGTGTAAAGCAACAAGCAACATTAATTAAATAAAGTTTGGTCCGTTTGCACCAGCAGAATATTTGGCTCAGAAAGTGCTTGTCGTTTAACAGTATCACTTCTGTTTTTGTTTTTCCAGATTGGTGACTGCAGCTATTGCAACGGAAGCACTATTTCTACATGGTATCTACAAAAATTTGGTCAGACCCTCAGCTCTGATAAATCAGCTGAACTCAGTTATAGCCAATGAAACTCTGCCAATTTATACTACCTGAGAAGCTAGCTCACTATTTTATTAGAGCACAACATAGATGTGGCAACATAGTTTATATGCTTGCTAGGCATGTAGAATCCCAGTTAACTAGTTAACCGGTTCAACTTTAGGGAATTCCACTCCCAGTCCCCCCTACACTTGGGGCTGCTGCTACCGCACCCCACTGCGCATTTGGTTACCCATTCATATCCTGATTGCTTGCCTGTTTTAAGTATAAATATAGCAAATATTTTTTATACATTACTGAATGAAGGTTAAATATCACTCACAAGGCAGTTTGGAGCAGAAAGATCCTCCCCCTGAGAGCTTGCAGTTTAGGTCATGGGTGGGCAATAATTTTTAATAGGGGTATGTGTAATATACCGGGTCGGCCTGGGCACCACTGAGAGTGTTGGATCAGGGTGAATTCCTCAAAACCAAGGCTACTTACAGTCTAAGACTGGAATTCTCTATAAGATACCAAACCCATCACAACAGAGCACTTCAGCTGCCACTCTTGCCAACAAGAAGTCTCACCAGCAAAACCCCTTAGACATCCCAGCGTTCCTTGTGCCACAATCAGACCCACACCTTATTTAGATGAGAGGTTATAAAATCAATCTCCCCAACTCCAAACAGGTTCTCCCACTCCCAAAGGACCACCCACAGTCTGAGGTCAATTTATACTTTGGATCTTACCCAAAAGAGCATGCTGTGCTAATCCTTTAGAATCTAAAATCTAAAGGTTTATTAATAAAAGAAAAGGCTGAGAGGAGATTTTTAAGGAGAATACATGACATACATCAATCACCAAGTTCTTGATGCAGGCTCTTAGCCGAGATGTTACAAACTGCCAACTTAAAAGTCTTTGGTGTACATCCTATGTCAGCAAATCTTTCTTGATTCTCTGCCCATAGCAAGGATGCTTCTGGAAACAGAAGCATGATTGAAGACAAGATGGAGATGCCCTCATGGTACTTTTATATTCCTGGTGCTTCCCAAACTGGAACTGGTCACAAGATCAAGTGACCTGTCTTTCATTCATGTAGCTATGATGTACTGGTTGGTCTGCAGGTTCCAGATGTATTCCTCAGGTGTTTATTGGTAACCTTGAGAGCCTTTGTCTATGCAGCATTGCTAATTAGCATAGCCATTCAGTGGATAACCTATTCCTCACAATAGGTGGTCAAGGCATATTGTTCTCTCCCAGACAGAGAGCATTTCAAATACAAGTACAGAGCCCATATTCGTAACTTGATATATACAAATTATACAAGTATAGGAGTAGCATACATATAATCAGTATGGTAAGCTTTCATTTGATACCTCACATGGCCCACTCTGCACAGAATTTGGAGCAAAGAATGACCTGCCTATTCACATTAAAATCCAATAAGTGACAGGGGGCCACTCCAAGTGGTCAAGGGCTGCACTTTTCTATGGAGAGGGTGCACAGTCTGGGGTGGAGGTTGGGTGCGGAAGGGAACTCAGGGTAGGCGATTGGAGTGCAGGAGAGGGTGTGGAATATGACAAGAGTTTGAAGGTACATCTAGACTATATGCCTCTGGCGACAGAGGCATGTAGATTAGGCTACCCAGCATA
>CM057845.1:89565898-89580450 GCA_030068395.1 Apalone spinifera
GGGCCCGGGCCTGGGCCCGAGCCCGAGCTGGGTGGACTCCCTCCCTCTTGCCTGCCATGCCTCCGGCATTTAAAATACCCATTGCGGTGTGAGCATGCGCCGCAAGGGTGCAGGGGCGGGATTGGGCCTGCTGCGTCCGCTCGCTTGCTGTAGCGTCCGCCCAGGGGCGTGGCCTCCACATCCCAGCACCCTACTGGTGCGCAGTCGGCACGTGTGCCCCACAAGGGCATGGGGGCGGGGCCAGCCTGCTGTGGCAGCTTGCCGTGGCATGACCAGTGGCGGAGCCCCTGCGCTCCGTCACATTGGGGCTGTGGGTGCCCTGTTACAAATCCTCTTCTCCTCCGGGGATGCTCTGGGGTTGGGGGGGGGAGGAGCAATATTCAGAGCCAGGGGAGAGACCCAGCTCCAAATATTGGTGGAGCAGGGCCCCTGGCTCTAAATATTACTGGAGCATGGGCACCACGTAATGCCCATGGAGGGGAACTCGCTGCCCATGGAGGGGAACAGTTTTCTCCCTGCTCCTTGTAACATCCTTTTAGGTATTTAAAAACTGTTGTAATGTCCCCTCTCAGTCCTATCTTTTCCAGACTAAACAAACCCAGTTCTTTCAGTTTTTCCCTCTAATATCTACTCTAATCTAGCTTGGTGGCTAGTACTCCGCTAATCAGTTGGACAGTATTTGAATCTCTCCTGATCATCTGCACCAGCATACAGCTTAATGTGAACACTGCTCATAGGTCATGTTTTCTAGACCTTTAATCATTTTTGTTGCTCTTCTCTGGACTTCTCCAGTTTGTTCACCTTTCCTGAAATGTATTGCCCAGAACGGGCCACAACACTCCAGTTAAGGCCTAATCAGTGCAGAGTAGAGCGGAAGAATGACTTCTCATGTCTGTCTTATAACACTCCTGTTAATACATCCCCAAATGATGATGGGTTTTTTTGGTTTTTTGGGGGGGGGCAAAAGTGTCATACCATTGACTCACTTAGATTGTGGTCCACTATGACATCTAGATTCCTTTCTGCAGTACCAGGACCAGCCTTAGGGAAAATAGTGCCTTATGTAAACTTGTATTTCAGTGTTGCTGTCCGCTGTACATAGTGCCCTCCATTTCCCTTGATTCACATTGGCTCCTTCGCCCCTGCATCCGTTAGGGAGCAGGAGTTAATGACAAACTGCTCCACTGTGCCCCTAACCTGTGCATTTTGCCACCTTCAGCAATCTCTGCACTGTACCACCTTCATTCCTAACCAGTGTGCCCTCAAATGTTTTCTATCCATATGCGGAATAATTTTTTTATGTGCACCAAGGCATGTGTGAATGTGCACTACCAGTAGAAACAAGAGCTGTGGCCTCTTTGCTGATCACCTGGGCTGCATTTTAATCTCTTGAGTGGCCTCACAGGCACACTGCTTACAGGAAACACTTCTCCTAACCCCTGCACTTCCCTCCCAACTGTGCTCCCAGTCCCAGCCTTGCGCTACCAGTGTGCCTACCTCCCTGCCTGGTACCACCCAGCCCCTTATGCCAATGGCTCCTCATGCCTCACCCAGAGATTTCCACCACAGACCCCCACATACTGCCCAACACCCCTCACAACCCTCCACAGCTGCCCAGCACCTCATTCCTGAGGGCATTAAGCACCAGAAATTCTGTGCATGATATTTTAGAACTGTGTACATTTTATTTGTCAATAAATAAAGGTGGTGGCTCCAGCATGGCAGTGGCAAACATGAGCCACTGGCTGCATGGAGGTGGGAGATTATACTACAGCGCTCCCCTTTCCTCCCCTGCTAGGATAGGGACTTGGCAGTGAGATACCTCTGTGTGCATGTCAGAAGGCCACAGGGAAGTGCCTTATATGATGGCTGGGGTATCAGCCATGATCCAAAATCTGAATGACACAAAAGAAATGGCTGATACCAATGACACAGTCCAGCCCTCAGCCTGCCCTGCTCACTTCCCAATAGCCTTTGCATTTCCCTAAGCCTGAAAAGCATAAGAAAAGGAATTCTGTTCAGGCACCAGGCTTTTTTTCCATCCCTGATTGACACACCTGGTTGCCCCAGGCAGCTCAGTGGGATTGTACTGGGTGTCACTCTGTGCACAGTTTCAATGATGCCTTAACCGTGGGGCTGGTGTCATAAGCCAGCCAGAGCCTCATATGAGCAGCAGTGGCTCTCGTCTTCTTTTTAAAGGTAGTTTTAAAGGTTTTTTGGGGTGGGGAGGCAATGAAAAATGCTGTGTTTTTGAAGGGACCTTTGGAGTCCCACTCTACATTGTTTAGAACGCTCTCTCATTCAAAATGCTGCCAGCTGGAGAGACAGACCTGGATACACCTGGATCCACAAGGGGGGAAAAGTCTCTTTTCTCTAAATAAAAGTTTTCAGCTACTCCAGCCTTGTCATGAGCAAGTCCAACTTCTTCCCCAGATACCAAGTTGCTGCCTCCCTTGCATTCTGCAGCCCTGATTGCTGTTTTTCTGGTCCAAGCATATTCCCCCCCCTTTTGTTTTAGTGTCAATTTCCTGATGACACAGGCATATTGTTAATCAGGGGCAGGAATGAACCTCACCTTTTATTTTACTTTCTTTCCTTCCTCCCCAGCCAAATTGTGTGTGTACCTCTGTCTCCTCCCAGCCCATCTCTGCTGTGGAAGGCAGGAGAGGAAAAAGTTCAAAGGGGATCCTTGGCCTCAGGGCTTGAAAGAAGGCAGAGTGAAAAGGAGACTAGAGAGATTTCAGGGAGTTACTGAAAGGGCAGGGCATGTATGCAGAAGAGGGGCAGGTGCAGTGTGGGTCAGCTGGGAACAGCTGCTCTCCCCCAGGGGCACCAGCTTGCTCCCCAAGAGGCCCTAGCATGTTCGTTTGCTGCTAGCTCACTGAGCCAGACAATGAACCTCCCTGCTCTTTCTTCCCTTCCCAGCCTACTTTTCCCCCAGTCTGGTTCTTCCTCCCTGCTGCTCCCTCAAATCTTGTGCCCAGCGCTACTCCCTGAGCTCAATTCCCTCCTTCTCAGCCTCCAGCTATCTCTCCATACTCTGTTCCCAGCCTTGCTTGGCCCCCAGCTGCCCAGCCTGGCTCCCTCAGCTCACTCTCATGCAATGCTCCTGGCCCTATGGGGCCCCACCCCTGCTGGAAACAGAGCAGCACAGACTGGGAGGGTCTCACTCCACCCAGCTTTGGGCTCTCCAGCAGGGGTATGCTGAGTAGAGCTGGAGCCCTTAGCTTCTTCATGATTGTAATCCTGTGTCATCTGAAAGTTAATGTTTCTAGTGACTTTTACAAGCTCGGAATACAGTCCTTTTGATAAAGTACTCTGCTGCTCTTTGCAAAGCGCTGTGATGGGTTGGGTCACAGAGAGCCCTTTGAGGTTGTCACTTGATGTGCTGAAATACCACTGAGCCTGCCTGCCTCTGGACTTAAGACTCTAAAAAAACTTGTTGCATGCAATTTCCAACCCTAACAGTAGTTCTAATCCTCTTTTCTCACAAGCCGGGAAGCCTCCCAACTTGGTCCTGATCCTTCCCTCCGTTCAGTCTGAGATGTTTCCAGCAATTGTGGGTGATAAGGAGGGGTGTCCTGGCATCTGGCAGCACCCCCTATTGTTTGGTTTCCCACCTTTTTATCCCTAGTGCCAAAGGTGGGAATCCTTTGTGTTCAGTTTAAACTTTCCACACTGCCATGGAAAAGTACAGCTTCCAAAATGGGTTCCAGCAACAGGTGACCTGGCCACATGTCTTGGCAGGACCAACCGTAGTCCAGGTTTACAGGAAAAGCAAAACTATTCACAGATCATTGTCCCGAGTACTGAGCCACTAAACTCCTTGAGTACTAAGGGTCCTCTCTTAATACATCTAGATTAGTAAATGGGTTTACACTTCATATTCCTAATGTGGAACAGAGGGATGACACCCTACACGTTCAGCAGATTATAACTTTTCTAATGACAAGATATATTTTGCATAAAGCATCTTCCAGTTATGCATATTAATAAATGTAATTCCATAAAGAATATAGGGCGCAATGTCGCAAGGACTTTGTGTCTATTTCAATTCAAATTCATCCATTTCCGAGCAAGAAAGTTGTATTTGTGACCGAAACAATAATTATTGCTTTTATAACTGCATATTAAACTGCTTTTATGAAATGTAATTTGTCTGAATTTTTTTCCCAAGGCATTATTGATGAAGATTGATGCTTTTCACTATATTCAATTGGGAACAGTATATAGGTAGGTTGAATTATTGCTTAGTTCATATAAAATACAGTCCTGTTTCTGAATCCACAGGATACTCTTCTTAAAGCACATTGAAGTGTCAGGCTAGCTGCAAAGTAGCACAGTGTATATTGTATAGTCTACTACTGGAAAGCATGGATACACTAGTGTGCTCATTACTAGTTGAACCAAAAGAAGTGATTCTTTAGGGAGAGCTGACTGGTCACATAGTGCTGACTCTGCACCTTGTCCCCAGCTGCTAAACTTATTGAAAGACAGCTAAAAATACACTGAATGCTTCTCCAGTGTTAGCTTTCTGTGTGAGTAGTTGCAGCAGAGACATTGGATTCTCAAGGGAGGAAGGAGGCGCTCCTTCATGCTCTCTATTATGATATGGGTAATTCGACAAAAAAAGTTATGTTCCAAAAGTAGCATAGAGTGAAAAAAACATTGTATTGGAATGTGAACCATCAAATATTCCAGTTTAAGGAAAAAAAAATCTGTGAATATTAATTCATATTCTAGCTTCAGAACTTCCCTTTCTGTATGTTTGTGTCAGTTAACAAGAAACTTGGTAGATAGGTTATTGTAGTACTCTTAATAGATGATCCCTGAGAGAGGCTGAAAGGGGAAGACGGGTGGAAGACGGGTACTGTTCTGTACACTTCCTGGAAGGTCTGTTACTGGCCTCTGTTGAGGAAGGCTAGATAGACTGTTGGTCTGACCCAGTATGCCTATTTATGGTAGAGTCTCTCCAAATATATGAGAAAATAGAAGGTAGTGTGATGTAGGGATGTAAGTGACTAGTCGACTTATCCGATAAGCAAAAGCTTATTGAATAGTCAAGGGACTAGTTGACTAGTCACTCTTCTCCCTCCCCCACCCCTTTGCTGTGTCTATCAGAGGCAGTACGGTGGGTGAGCAGGAGCTGGTGCCGGGGGAGAGCTGGCTTAAAAGCTGATCTCCACCTCCCCCAGCACCATCTCTGTGGGGAGGGGCCAGGGGAGGCGGGGTAGCGGGGACCAGGTGCAAGCTGGGAATCAGCTCATTCCCAGTCGCACCTAGTTCCAGACATGCCTCTGCTTTTTAAATGTATTAAGAGTTGACAGGCTCTTAATACATTTAAAAGGCTAAAGTGCAACACGGGGAGGGGGGACCCAGCATGAACTGGGACAGCTGATTCCTAGCGGCTGCTGGGTTCCTCCTGCTGGCTTTAGCCTTTTAAATGAATTAAGAGCCTGTCGGCTGTTAATCTATTTCAAAGGTAGAGCTACACCGGGATTAGCCCCTGGATCCCCCAGACCGGGAGCTAACCCTGCTGGGGCTCCCCGCTTATCGACTAATCGATTAGTCGATGGAAAATCCATCAACTAGTTGATTAAACTAAATTTAACATCCCTAGTGTGGTGTAATATAAAGGCTTTAATGAAGTCATCCTTTTTATACTCGACATAACTAATAAACACACATTGATTGGATATCAGAATGCCAACAAAACCTTTTAACCATACTCTCACGTGTTCAATGTGTGCAAGAGTTATATGTTGTTCCACAGGACCTCATAACCTATCTTGGGGTACCTTTTATAATTGCCGCTTCCCATTCGGCAGTTGGGGAAACTCTTCTCTAGGAAGGTACATAAACAAAACTAAGAACCTTTTGTGCAATGAACTAAAGCTGGGGATTTCAGGCTTCCAAATCTATTCCAGCAATGCAGCGGGATAACAACAGATCTTAGTTGTAACACTTCTGTGTATTAGAAAAAATACACTTGCCCAGGATCTTGCTTCATCTGGATCATGTGGTGTCTTCTAGAGAGAGAAGGAGGAGATACATTTCTGACAGGTTGATTTTTATTGCCTTTTTATTTTTTAAAAGGTAGTTGTATAGAACTTTCCAGAGGTTTTGACTATTGGTATATATATATACCAATATATATGCTGATTGGATTGATTAGAGGCTAGATGAAGTGATTAAAGGTTCATCGTGATTTCATTGATCACATAGCTATGCAGTGCAAAACCCATCTCACATTCAGTTTGCATATTTATATAAATTAGTACTTTTACTCAGTTAAACGTGCCCTTTGCTATCTTTGAGCCTTGTCTGCATGAGGATTTTCTGCAGTACTCATGTTGGTGTCATTCTACCAAAAGCTTATTCCCACTGTCCTGTAGCACACCAGCAGGAGCATAGGTTAGCCATGGTGACTGTTGTACCTTACTCTGAAAACAGGGCAAAAGAAACCCTGTAAGTACACAGCTGATTTGATAACTGTGGTGATAAAATAGATCCCCTTGGCAAAGCTAATCTTAAACTTTTCTTCTGCACTCATAATTGAGCATGCTCTTTTGTGCTGTCTCAACATGGTATAATGAGTATCTTCAAACATGCACTTAACAAATACCTATTGTCTACAGGTAGGTTTGTAATTATCTCATGATTCACAAACACTCTGTTTAGCGACACTCCAGTCAGGCTTATCTGGAAGTTAGAACATGAATCATGAATTCTGTTCTTTGCTCTGTTACTGAATTACTACACCTTAGGCAAATAGTTTAATGTCTTTGTTTCTGTTTGATTATCCATACTGTAAAATGGATGAGGATAAAGAATACTTCACATTTCTTATATTTTCTATCTCAAATACTTTTAGAATCTCCTATTGCTTTTTAAAATCTAATGTTTATCGCTCAGGAAGGTTAAAATCAGGAAGCTGAGGTGCAGAATTCAGTTGACTTACATTGGGTACTACAAGAAATATGTGGCAGATCCGGAATAGATTTCCTGGTTTTCATTCTGACTTTTTTTTTTTTTTTTAAACCACAAGACCTTTTTCTTCTCACTACTTCTTCCTATGGGGTGGTGTGTGTGTTGTAAGTTTACTAATATGTCTGAGGTACTCAGATGTTCATAAAAGGTGTTCGATACTTTAAGTGGTAGCGGTAGAGAAATAGAGCTTGGACAATATATAAAATAAATAAATAGCTTGGACAAAAAATATTAAGGACAAATTTAGACATCCTTTGGTGGGGTTTTTTTTTTTGTATCTAATGTGTTTATTACAGTTCATTATAATTTCAACTCAATGAAACTTAACTATATTAGGGTTAAAAAGAAATCTGGTTATTACTTTAGTTAAGAAGGTTGCATTTTTTTTGGCTTCAGTTCTTCAAGGTCACATTGCAGAATAATCTGGTTAAACACTATTGCATCATCTGTACCTCATGAAACACAAGCAGAGAGGGAATTACACTTTATTGAGAAACTAGACGCTGTAACTACTCTGTACAAGCCCTGGAGGTTAGTTTTCTGATGAAACAAAAAGAACTTGGTGAAACTAGAATGGGTTTCATGTGTGTCAGTTTGTTGCAGTGTTACTTGTTTGGGGAGTTAACAAGACAGTTTTACTTAAATTGCAGACCAAAGTGTTTCTTATGAGAAACCATCTGATTGTGTGGTGGTGGTGGTATTTTAAGTAGTTCAGGACCTTACTCTGTGTATGCAGCCTGGCTTTCATAAAGTAATTACCTTGACATTTCTGGTTGGTCTTTTAACCTGAAACTAATGTTGATATTGCCAGAGGACTCAGTGTTGTCCCAGATGAAGAAGTCATTGCAATGTATGATGGGTCCCATGTCCCCTTGGAACAAATGAGTGACTTTTATGGAAAGGTAACTATTTCTGTTTTTAAAACTTACTAACTGAAACCCCATATATGCTACTGACTAATGTTATGTTTTCAAAATATTTGTTACATTTGTGCCTGCGGCCCCATTGTTGTAGATGCAATATGAACACATAGTTAACAGACAGTCCCTTCCTCAAAGAGATTGCAATTGAAATAGACAAGTCAAGGAGTAGGAGAAAAGTTTATAGTTCTCATTTTACAGATGGGGACTAGAGACCTAGAAAGATTAAGTGAGTTGACCAGTGTCTCACAGGAAGTGCATGGCAGTGCTGGAAACCCCCCTCCCCCACTATTCTAAAGTTCTCTTTTTGTACCTTAACTGTAAGACCATCCTTCTTTCTCATTGGCATGAAGATTAAGCTCATGATGCAAAGACTTGTTTGCTAGTTAGACTGGTATGGAGGCCACTAATAGCCAAGAGGAAAGTTTCAACTTGAATTTTACATTGAGGATATTGGTGCCCTCTATGGTGGGTCTGTCACCTTGTTTGGCACCAAACCACTGTTGATGCCTTTAGGGGCCCACGAGTAACCACAAAGCACTGTAGAGGAGGTATTTCTCCCCTCAACTCCTTGGTGCTGAGTATTCTTCCTCTGTGCTCCCGTTTACTCTCAGCCCAAGGAATTAAAAACTAGACTCTCTCAACTCTGGTAGTGAAGAGGCAAGACCTGAATGTTTTGTTTTATATCTTTCATGGCATTGTTGTAATCTCAAAGGAGCTGTTTATTCTTCTGGGGTTAGCTTGCATGCAACTCCAAGCAAAACATGCCTATTTTCTCTCTGTGCATGGCCCTTTTGGGAGCAGTTGGGTTTATTTACTTCTGTATTATGTTTTATCAAGTAGTGGGAGATTTTTAATTGCGTTTAGCTTTTATGTCCTGTAATAATTTATGCTCCTGGCTTTTTGTTTACAATTATCTTTTATTTTTTTCTTTACCACTCATCTTCAATAACCACTTGAAAGAAGAAAAATATTTTGGAGTCTTAAGGCTGCTCTGCACTGAAAACTTATATTGGCATAGCTACTGCTCTAAGGGCTGTGAAAAATCCACACCTCTGAGAGATGTAGCAAACCCAACCTAACCACCAGTATAGATAGCGCTAGGCAAATGGAAGAATTCTTCCATTGACCTTGCTACTTCTTGGGGAGCTGGCTTAACTAAAGTGATGTGAGAACACCACCTGTTGTTGTAGTAAGTATCTACACTTAAATGCTACCAAGACTGTATTTCAGGTACATTAGTTGTCTTTAGCCTTTTTAATATGTAGGAAAAACAGACTGTACAATTCTAGACAAAGGGGTCTGGGAGACATCACATGACATGATTATTTAAGTAAGCACCTAGCTTGTAAATACGTGGTGCTATTCCTAAATGGAATTACTGGTCCTTAAAGTTAGAAGTATTCTGCTTTTAATTTATCTTATTAGTGTGCGGGGTTTCTCCTTTTATTAGTGCAAACCAAATTCTGCAGCAGTAAAATGCAGATAGATTTATAGCATTTAGTTTTGGTAAGTATTTCTAACAGAACAGATTCATTGCCAATTTTTTTTATGCTGACACGTGTCCTTATTTGCAGAGTTCACATGGAAGCACAATGAAGCAGTTCATGGATATATTTTCATTACCAGAGATGACTCTCCTTTCTTGTGTGAATGAATATTTTCTGAAGAACAACATAGATTACGAACCTGTTCATTTGTACAAAGATGTCAAGGTATTAACTTTGTTATCGGCACCTCCATAATTATGCTTTTCTTTTATGACAACTCAAAGAAAAAATCTCCAGCTTTTTATGATGCTCCGGTTTTACAGATTAGTGCATTTACAATAAGAACTGCAAAAACCTATGCAAAAGATGGAAGACCTTAACAATCCTCGAAATTTTTTAGACACCTTTTACTAGAATTCTAGTATATTTTGGAGGGTGTGTCTATATCTGGGTTGAGAGGAGAATGGGAAAGGATGTAGAAATAAGTTTCACTTCCATGTGAAAAATATTTTGCTGGATTAGCATGTGAGACTATGCTATTAGATATTCTACCAACAAGGAAAGGAAGAGTCAATGAGAAGTCAATATAAAGTGACCATGTGCGCAGTCTCCATTTTTTTGGGGATATCCTCGAGTAGCAGACAGTTGAGCAACTCTGCTTCCCTGAGGTCTAGTGAGGCATCTAACATTTTTTCTTAGAAAGAAAAGAGAGAGGCCGTGATATAATGTAGGACCAACCAAGTCCTGAACCTCTCCTATGTAGAACAGTTTGATGGTGATTCTGCCATCTGTGTGTGTGTGTTTGTGAGAATTGCTGGGCCCCTGGGCTAGGAAGTATGGGGCCTTGGGCACAAGTGGTGGGGTTGGAGGCAGCCAGCCCTCAATGCTGTCCAGAGCGTGCCAGCTCCGCCAGCCCTCAGAGCTGTCCAGAGCATGCTTCATGGGGCTCCATCAGTGATGTAGGCAGCAAGAGCCACAGTCCCTTTTGAATTATGGGGCCCCAAGGCACCTGCCATCTTTACCCTGTCGGTGGGCCTGACCATCTCTAACCTACTTAAATTTTTAAAATCTAAAAACATTTAGTTTTTTAATTTGTGTTCTTGTATCTAGTCCAGTAGTACAGATTTTTACCTCAAATCTACAACTGTGATGTTGTCATGTTTGTGTGGTGTAGCTAAAAGTACATTAGACAAGTAACATTTTTAACAAACTCTGTAGCTCACATGAAATTCTTTTGGCATTATCAGGCTTCCATCTATTTTGAGACGTCCTGAAGGTCTCCCAAAACCTCCAGTTCTCCAGCTTCTGCTTTAGCATGTAGAAATATTTACTTCATCTCCCTTCTAAAAAGATCCACGTTATTTTAGATAGCCCATAGTGTTTTCTAAAACCTGGTGTGTAGCCGCACCTGTGACAAAATGGCAGTAACACCAGGAAGGCTCTGGTATAGCTCAAGGTAAGGAAAGTAGCCAAATAACTTCAGACTTTTTTGTTTCTTTGCTTAAACTTTTAGCTTCTTTCATTGGCTCATACATCTCTCTCATTAAATTACAGGTTAGTTGGGACTGATCCTAATCTGAGGAACTAGAAGATTTCAGTTTCCTCAGGAAGAAAGGAATGCATATCACACTGCAGGTCAACAGAAATCTGTTGTGCCTTGCACGCTACTAAGGGCCCTAGGTCCACATTACCCTGAAAAATGCTGTATTGCAATCCGCAGTTATGTAAGGCTTCTGTTGCACTAAGGTCCCAACTTCTGAGAAGTATGAAAATGATCTTATCTTGGGCCATGTCTATTCTTACCTGCAGATTGATGCTCTGGGGATTGATCTTTTGGTGTTCAATTTAGGGAGTCTAGTAAGGACCCACTGAATCAAATGCTGAAGGTACTCCCATTGGTACTAGTATTCCTACTCCTTATGAGGAGTAAGGGAAGTAG
Source organism: Apalone spinifera (assembly GCA_030068395.1). NCBI lineage: Eukaryota > Metazoa > Chordata > Testudines > Trionychidae > Apalone > Apalone spinifera. The sequence continues at coordinate 89,577,238 of CM057845.1, forward strand.
ACAGGAGCATTTCTCCCATCAACCTCCTGCTGTGGGGACAGCACCAAAGTTCAATTCAAGGTACGTCGACTAGGGATATTAAAATGTGTTTATTAAATGTAAACTGCTGACATGAGCCTGGGCTCATCAGTTAACCTTCACAGTTTCATGCGGCCCACTCCCCCCCACTGGGAGAGCCGGTTTTTAAGCTGGCGCCCTGTGTATATATACGCTCCCACGGAGTCGGCTCTCCCCACCCCCTATGCTGCTGCCTCTGATACAGAAGCAAGCAGTGCTGGAGGAGGGGGGCAGGTGGGAGCCAGTGCTCACATGGAGCCAGCTTCTCCCCCACATGTAAATGTGTAACCATTGACATTTTCAGCGGTTACGTGTTTACCTAAATAAAAGCATTTTAACATCCCTACCTCAGAGTATAATCTTATTCTTAGGCCAAGTCTACACTAGGGGACATGTTTAAATCAAGGAACACAACTCCAGCTATTTTAATTGTGTAGCTGGAGTCGATCTGCCTTGATTCAAATTTGGCACTGTCCCCACAGCGGGAGGTCAGTGGGATAAATGCTCCTGTCAATTTCCCTTACTGCTTGTTGAGGAGTAGGAGTGCCAGCACTGATGGGGACATCCTCGCCATTCTATTTAGCAGGTCTTTACTAAACTTGCTAAATTGAACACCAGAAGATTGATTTGCAGAGCATCAATTTACAGGGAAGTATAGAAGTGGTCTTAGTGAAGTAGCAATTTACACATAGTGAAGATTGCATGGTAACAAATTGTTTTTAGGGGAAATAAAGAGCATAAATAAGTTGATTGCTATCAAAGCAACATGTATATTTTCATATTTGAAATAAACATTTCATATTTATAAATGCTGTCTTGATATCTGACAGGATTCAATCAGAGATGTCCACATCAAAGGCATAATGTACCGAGCAATTGAAGCAGATATTGGTAAGTAGTAGTGAGATTGCATGTAGGGATAACTTTTTTTTTTTTCCTCCATGATTTTATTGTTTCTTTCTCACTTTCTTTATAACTAAAAATCTTGAGGTGGGGGGAATCTTCAACTTCACATGTCTCCCTTTGGATTTTCTTCATTAAGTATGACCTGCACTCATCATAAGTTCTGGATTTTTTTTCTAGTGAAAGTAGCAAAGTATTCTCTTTAAATTGGTGTTCAGCATAAAATTGAAATTAACATTTTCCCTAGAGAAGTACATCTGCTATGCTGAGCAGACCCGTGCAGTGTTAGGAAAGCTGGCTGATCATGGCAAGAAGATGTTTCTCATCACAAACAGTCCCAGTAGCTTTGTGTAAGTTTCCTGCCATTTACCATGTAACTATACTTGTAAAACGTTTTAAAATCAGGGTAGTTTTATTGTTTTGTCAGCTCACTGCTGTCATAGATCATTGCTAATGCTGCTGTTTGTTCTCTAGGGACAAAGGTATGAAATTTATCGTTGGAAAGGATTGGAGGGATCTCTTTGATGTAGTCATTGTACAGGCTGACAAGCCAAACTTCTTCAATGATAAAAGAAGGTGGGTCTCCTTTTAATATAGCCTAGCTGAAGGAATTCACTCCATGTAAGGTTACATAACATGTTATGAAATATTTTAAATTATCTGTAATTGCATTTGAAACCCTGTTTATATGGTCATGAACTAATGCAGGATTACAACCCTGGATCCTGAAATGACAGCTGATAGTGTTGGGAGTAGTTAATTCCAGTATTTTGTGTGGGATTGCTGGACTGTGTAAAAGGCAGGGGTGGGGAACCTTTTTTGGGTTGGGGGCCGCTGACCCACAGAAAATAAAAATCAGTTGGGGGCTGCACACACGTGAGAAAAGCAAAAAATACCCCCCACACCCTCACTGACGTAGCCCCCGAGAGAGACATTCCAGAGCCTAGGAGCCCTAGCCTAGTAGACTGTGCTCAATCCCTGGGGTGGGGCAGTATGGGGTGGGAGCAGGCTGGAGTGCCAGCGCAGGTTCCCCAATGCTAGGGAGGGAGCCCTGAGGGCTGGATCCAGGCAAGCTGAGGGTTGCATCTGGCCCCTAGGCCTGAGGTTCCCCATCCCTGGTGTACGGGTAGCAGGACTTTTCCATTATCACTTGGTTTTACAATGTGTTTGAGTGCTCTTGTTTTCCAAGTCAAAAGGGCTTAGCACCTTACTGGATTGGGCCTTGAGTTTGGAGACATTCTTACTGACCTATCTTCCATTAGGTGAGAGGCATTTAAGAGCAAAGGGTATGTCTACACAGCAGTGTTGTTTCAGAATAACTGATATTGTTCTGAAATAACAAAGAGCGTGTCTACACTATGAGCCTTTCTTTTGAAATAATGTCGAGTTGGAGGACTTGTTACTCAGACTCATGGTAACGGTCATTTTTAGAAGAGTAAGGGAAGTCGAAGGAAGAGTGTTCTTACTTAGACTTCCTGCAGTGTAGACCGTGCCAAAAGCCAGTTTAAGCTACAGCCACTCCTTGACTTACGAACACAATGAATTACGACCATCTGTACTTACAACCAACCTCCCATTAACCCCATTATAATATTTTCGAGTTGAGCACCATGTATGTCAAGTTTTTCGAACAGCATGGGCAGCGCATTTAAGAGTATTTCCGACTTACAACCAAATCGAGTTACGACCAGGTGTTTGGAACATAACCTGTTCATAAGTCGGAGGCGGCCTGTATTTTGACTTCAGCTACACAATTGACATAGCTGAAATTGCGTAGCTTATTTCGACTTTAGCCCTGCTGTGTAGACGTACCCAAACTGATTTGTCTGGAGTCCCTGGACTGACTCTTACTGAAGCAAATAATTTAGACTGTGCTGTCTATATGCATATGTACCTGTTTGTCTTTTAAAAAGGCTAGTTACTTTATGCTTTTGTATAATTTGGAGGGATTTTTCTACCCTTGCTGTGATCTTAATTATTCTGCTGCTCTTAATTTAAAAAAAAAAAAAGTAAAGGAATTAGTTCTAGATATTCCTTTTGCTTTGTGTGTATAAAACATGATATCTTCCCCTCTTTCCTTCTTAATTTTTATTCTCTTTGCACTGCAACCTACTTTACTAGTAGGACAGTGCCACGTCCTGAACAGGAAGGCAGATTTTGGGTCTTAACACTGAATGCTCTTAAAATGCAGGTGAAAGCAAACAATAAGGCTGTGTCTAGACTGGCATGATTTTCCGCAAATGCTTTTAACGG
>CM057845.1:89596604-89612436 GCA_030068395.1 Apalone spinifera
AGTGGTGCAGGGCCAGGGCAGGAGTAAGCCTGCCTTAACCCCACAGCTCCACCACCCAAAAGTCATCTCAGTTAAACAGTGCCCAGGTAGATGCTGCATCCTGAACCCTTGTCCTAGCACTGAACCTCCTCCTGCACGCAACCTCCTGCCCTAGATGTGAGTTTCCTTGCACCCAATCTCCTCCCCAGACCTGGCACCCTGAAACCTCTCCCGAACCCCTAGCTCCCACACTGGGCTAAGCCCGGAGCCTCCCCACACATCAAACCCCTTGGCCCAAGACCAGAGCCTGCACCCCAACACTCTACCCCAGCCTGGTGAAAGTGAGTGAGAATGGAGGAGGAGGGGTTATGGAGTGAGCAGGGTGAGGCCTTGGAGAAGGGGTGAAGCAGGGATGGGGCCTCAAAGAAGGGAAGGAAGTGGATAAAGGTATTTGGGTTTGAGGTAGATCTTACGTTGTACTTAAATTGAAAAAGTGATCTTGTAGTTAAAAAGGGTTGGAGACCCCTGCCATAAGGTGATCTTGCTCAGAATAGGTTCTGAGCCTTGGTATCTTGGTATGATTTGTGGTGATAATCTGCTAATCAAAATGGAATTTCCATCCTGCAGAAACCGTCAGTATTTTTGTTCTGAGTCACAATGAAAAATCAGAAATGCAAATTTTTTCCTGTGATAGAAACTTTTAAAGAATTCCTTTTTCAAAGAATTGAAAAGGAATTTTTCAAAAATTTCTGACATGGCAAACCAGCTTTTCAGGTAGCCTTGGATTTGGGGGAGATGAAGCTTCCATTGGAAGTTTTGGTGGCATTGACAAACTCCCACAGAATCATGATTCAGTCAAATTGGCATTTTCCAACAGAGAATTGTTCCCTCAAAAATGCTGACCAGCTCTGCCAGTATCCCTGTCCCTTGAGTTTTAAACTCTGTCTCTGCTGGAATAAATTCTTAACCTGGAAATAAAACAAGCATGGAACTGATCAGCTACTTTTAAGGAATTATAGGAACATTTTTATGAACAATTATCAGCAATGCTCTTAAAAAATGTAACAAACAACAAATACTTACAGGCAGTAGAGGAGCTTTTAAAGGCTCTGAAATGACATGGATTACTCCATTGGAAGCAAGAAGATCCCATTCAAGAATAGATTTTCCATCCACGTATCTGGTCTCATTCTAACGAACAAAAACAATGGGAACTGAGTTTTGATCTTCCTCTCTTCAGAAACAACATAATATTTAGATTGATTTCTCTTTCACTGATTAGATGAGGGAGACTCTACTTGTGTAATTATATGCTTGCCTGGTTACTGGACATCAGCCCGCAATTGCTCAACGCCTTTGGTCAGAGCTAACCAGCAGAGCGGGAATACAGGAATGGATGATGCCAGGAAATTAATCTGTCACTTGGGGTGTACTATGTTTTTACAGATTTATGAAATTGACAGTCCTGACTCAATAGCAAAGGGCAGTTCAGAGAGCAACAGAACAACCGTCTCTTCGTGGCCCTGCTACTGTATCTCAATCCTGGCCAGGAACATTGTCACCTCGGTGCCTGCCAAGTTTTGGCGCTCTGCCAAGGCTACCAGTAAGTACTATTTTGCTGGTGTCATTGAGATAGACACATGTCACCCAGCCATCGAATTGGCGTTGGGTGGCAGCATTTGATCACTGCTTCCCTAGGCTCTAGCTGAATGGGCCATTGTGAGTTTTAAAGGGAGCAGTGAGGAGATATAGCTCAACCAGTCCTGCAGTCACTCCAAACTCCAGTTGGCAAACTCATCTTGAATTCTTGTTACCTATGCAGCCATCCTGAGCCTCTATCTGATCCCTTTATCCTGCTCCTATGGCACAGAGGAGCTGGATCTCTCCAGCTGGTGATTCGTCCACCTTGGAGGCGGTGAGGAGTCCTGTGGCACCTTATAGACTAACCGAAGTGTTGGAGCATAAGCTTTTGTGGGCAAAGACCCACTTCGTCAGATGCATGACATGAAAGCTTATGCTCCAACGCTTCTGTTAGTCTATAAGGTGCCACAGGACTCCTCGCCACTTTTGCAGATTCAGACTAACACGGCTACCCCTCTGATACTTGACACCACTGTGGAGGAATCTTTAACTGATGTAGATCTAGCATATCCAGTTTCCTACACCATGCAGCTGTGCCAGGGGAGTTGTGGGGAGAGGGGGATGCGACAATCTCTGACTGGTGGAGTGGGGCTGCTCTCAGTGGCAAAGCTTGTCTCTGCTCGGCTCCAGGACCGGGAAGCTGCAGACAGCTTCTCTTTCCCCAGAGCCACACCCACTGTATATAGGGCATAGCGGAGGGCTGAGGCTACTGTCCCTGTGTCTGTTTTCTAGTCCCTGTAAAAAAACCCGTGCATTGCCAAACCCTGACTAAAACATTCTATTTTAAATAAGAATTAGTGCAAATGATCTTGCTGGTAAATAAGTCACAGCTTGTCTGCTGTGACAGTAGCACGCAGATCAGCCTTTTCTACATAGAACAGAATCACCTGGACCATTGTCTGCAGTGCATGAGAGAGAGCAGGAGTCACCCAGCGTGATTCTGAGGTATAGTCTCTGGTAGCAGGAATGTTGTTAAGAAAAGGATTTACGGCAGGGGTGGGGTACCTTTTTTGGGCCGGGGGCTGCTGACCCACAGAACAATCGGCCAGGCCGGGGGGGGGGGGGGGGGGGGGGGGACTGGGTGTCAGAGAGGGCTCCCCAATACTGGGAGGGAGGAGCCCTGAGCCCCAGGGGCTAGAGCCAGACAAGTCCGGGACTGCACCTGGTCCCTGGGCCTTAGTTTCCCCACCCCCAATTTAGGGGCTCAGCTACTTGTTTCTATAGCCTGGTAGTGTTTGGTTGAAGGTCTTTGCTTGACTTCTTCTAAATTACTTGACGTCCACAGTGCCAAGGACTTGGGAATTCGATGCAAACATTTAACATTTGCAAACACAAATGTAATGTTACCACCAAAAGGAAGAAGTAGAACAGACGGTATAATTGGAAAACTGTTACTGGCTAGGTTACAATCTCAATCTTCCCTACTTTCACTAGCCCACCAGTGCTCATTTTAAAAGAATTAAAAGTGTGTGGTGGATCTGTTCCGTTATGCTAGAGACGAATGGAGGGAGCAGATTTCCACTCTGGGCATTGGTATAACCAGAAAAAAGATCTATGGAGGAGGAGGGAGATTAACTCAGCCAGTTAGACCATCATGCAAGCATGCACCCTACCACTAGCTATTAACTGTACAAATATGTGACCTCTTTTAAAGGGCTGGACACCTTGTAGAGAGACAGTTGTGCATGTTGGCGTATGCTTATTGACAGGAGCACACACTAGTATTAGGAGCATGCTCATTCACATACATGCTGAGAAGCCTCAAGTGTTTCTTACACAGATCAATGGGTTTGGAAAATCAATTGATTTTATCTGGGTGGATTTCAAAAAGAGGAGTAGGAGGTTGTGTATTGCAATCTCCTGGAGACCAAATTGACCGGATCTATGAGCTAGAACAACTCACCTCCTGCTCCCACACTGAGCCAGTTTCAAGTGGGGCAAACCCCTCGCCTCCAGTAGATCTCTGGTTATTTTCTAACTCGTGTGTCAGGCAAGGGGAAAGTGGCAGTGAAAAGATTATTTTAACGAGTGACATATCTTAGTCATTGATTTCATGTGAGTAGTTTCCTGTAGCTCAAGAGTTTTTTATGGTGAAGGGCAGCTACCCCATCAATCTACCCTCCTCTCTGATCCAGGCTTGTGTTAGGGGCATGTGTTAGGAACAGATCATAACTGACTACTGATTATGGCTCACAGTTGGAAGCCAGAAAATCCAACAAGAAAGAGGAGTAGACCTAGAATGATTTGGAAGCATACGATTATTAACAACACAGGAAAAAATATTTTGAAATGAGAGGACTTAGATCATATGGCAGCTGATATGCAAATGTAGAGAATGTGGGTAGCCCAATGTGCTGAAAAGCACGGGATGGACTAAGGTTTAAGGTCGTAAGGACATCTTACTACTGTGATGAGACAATGGGTCAGCTGGTATAGTCTACTCTCACTGGGTAGCAGAGTGGAATGGAGGGTGGAATTTTATTTTTACATTACACAGCTGATAAGCTGCAATTATCACCCCTGAACAGTCTTCTGGAGATGGGGAAGGGGAAGGGTTTCCATCTCTTCTCTGTCCCTACGTGTCACCTTTCTCAGAAGCCCCTGCTTCTGTTCTAGCCAAGGAATACTACCACACTCTTTGGAAGCTTGTCTGCAATATTCTTGTCCTGAGGACTTGCTGTCTTGCTATGTCTGTAACCAGAGTCTAGCCCAAGGGAGTTGCTATAGGGAAGCTGTTGTCATACACGCTGTTAGAGTTGAGCAGAAGGTGAAAAATTTCGCCATAAATGAAAAATTCTGTTTTTTTCCAAAAATGTAAGAAATGTTTGTTTATTTTTCTTTTTTAGGGGTGGGATATTAATTTTTTCAGGAAATGGCAAAATTTCTTAAAAAATCAATTTTCTGTGAAAATGTTGTCTAAAAGGATAGTTTAAGCCCTTTAAAAAAAAAATTAAGAACTTGTATGAGGAACTAAGAATACTACTAAGGAACAAATTAAATACCACTTCCCGTCTCCCACTGAGCACTAGCTCTCCTACTGTCCTCAGGGGCAAGTTAGGTCTAAGATTGCACGGCGCTGTTACATGCTTTTGGCATTCTTGGCCAAGCACCATCTTCCCTCACCCCATGTTTCAAGCTTTCTGTGACTCAGCAGCACTCTGGCTATAATGAAATGCTGGATAATTTACACTAAAAATCCTTGCAGTCTTTTTGGGTTACTGCTTCTCCCTGGGGCAATGCAACCCCGGATTGTGCAATGTTTGCTACTAAACAAGACAAAGGACAAGATGGAGGAGAGGAGTCTGGAGAGCAGACTTATTTTTAACACAGATGATTATACCTTTTTTGTTGTTTGAATTTGGTAATCCTGGCCTACACTGTATGTAATTAAGAGTCTTTTCCCTATCCTTGTTTGAAGAGTAGTCCCATTGGCCAAGTCTCCATAAAACATCGTGCTGGCATTGGATAGATGATACTCAATGTCTCGTCCGGAAAGTGTCTAAAGAAGAGGGAAAATAGACATGTTTACCAGTCTAATTTACTCGGCTGATTTTACCATTAGATTAAGTTCCCTGGATGGATTTTGAAATTGTGTACCGCTTGCATTCCCTGACATAGTGGTCTTTAGCAAAAGGTTCTATGTCTTTTTTTGACTCTAGGCCTGATCTACACTAGACTAGGAAGATCAGCTTCAGGTACGCAACTCCAGCTACGTAAAATGCATAGCTGGAGTTGGTTTACCTTAAGCCGAGCCTTCGTGGCATCCACTCTGCAGGAGGCCGATGGGAGCAAATGCTTCAGTTGGTTTCCCTTACTCCTCACAAAAGAAGTTGGCAGGAGCTGCCCTCAGCATTTGATTTATGGGTTTATACTAGACCTGCTAAATCAAGCGCCAGAAGATCAACCATCAGAGCATCGATCTTCCAGTGAGTATGGATGTGCCCCTTGAGTATTACTCAAAGAAAACCTGTTAGCTGGACAAAAGGCTTCTCCTTCTTGCTGGTTTTTCTGCACTATTGCAGGCAGAGAGGAGCCCTGAAGAACCAAACAACGGTTCTTTAAAAAAATGTTTGTAGGAAACCTTTAAGAAATGTGCAAGTTTCAAACTACCTAGTGCACAACTAAGTGGTAATGCAGGTCTTTGGATGAACTCCTGACCTCAAGGAACTCAATGGCCAGGATTCTACCAATGACGTTTAAAGCAATGGCTGACTGGAAAGGATGAAGGACAATGATAAGGCAGAAGAATAGCCTCTGGTGAATAGATGTGCAACAAATATCAGATCAGAAAATTACACACAACTTTCTTTTAACAGCTAATCTGTACAGCCGCAGTTGCAGATAAGTGAGAGCTGGTCTTGCTTCAAAAGGACTTTTGTATGTGGTAATAAAACCCAGCGTATGGAAAAGTCTTAAAAGTGGCTCAAGAGTATGTAACCTTCCATTAATGACTGCCCGAGAGACAAATAAAAAAAAGACATGTCTTTATCTGCTTAGTGACTTAGTAAAACCAGCCAGCTTTCCATCTCTTCCTGAGATGTATTTGTTCAAATTAAATTTGAACAATTACTACTCGACTCCAGTAGGCCTGCTCAGAATGATGTAACACTGATAACATGGAAAAAAAAGGATAAAAAGATACTCACCTCATTTTCTCTTAGCCCATTATTGTTTGGGGCAAAGAGAGTGGCCCGGGTTGACAAGTTTGTGAGGTATTTCAGGAACTCTCTGCCTTTTGTGGAACTGTTGGAATAAACCAGGACTTCCTAGAAAGAAACCACATTCATTCTTAATTGAAAACAATCTGGTTTATGGTCCAGTTATTGTGACATAAGCTGAATCAATACTGTGTAAATCCCCCCCAAACTTCATTGTAAATGTTGAAACAATTTTGAAGTGACAACCATTTTATCCCACTAAGGGAATATGTACACTACAGCCGGAGGTGTAATTACCAACATAAGGAGACATATCCATGCTAGTTATGATTGAGCTAGCATGCTAAATATAGCAGTATAGCTGCAGCCACCAGGCAGTGAGACTAAATGCAGTCCCATCTGAAACCATAGGCATATATCCATCATCACTGGGCCCTCCTCCTGCCACCCATATATCTGAGGCTACACTGCAACCGTTAGCACACTAGCTTGATCAGAGCAAGCATGATATGTCTTCCTCAGTTGGAAATTAGCTCCAGTGCAGATGTACCCTTAAAGAGAAGTTTTTAACAACACAATTTTAGCTTTTGATGCAGCAAATGCTTATGCACAGGCTCAACTTTTAAGCACACGAATAGACCCATTGTAGTTAATGAGATTATTCATGTGAGCCAAGTTACTTACATACCTTACTGTTTGAGATTTAAGGCCCTGACCCGACAGGGTTTTTTTTTGCCTTTTGCCTCTAGCAGTGTGGTAAAATTCAAATACAATATTCTACCAGTTGTGGAATTAAAAACAAACAAACACCCATACCAAACCCCACCATTAACATATATTTATTCAACCTAACCTGTACAACAGCATACATGTTCAGTTTATTTATATAAAGCCTCAACCATTTTTAAAGCTACGATTGAAATGCCTCCACCCTTCTTTTATGCTGCATTATTCTCACACTCATATTTACTTTCTCATCCAGTAAGAGAAGAGTGAGGTTACCCAGCATGTGTCTTATTCAGTGTGAGGGGAATGGGCTAATAAGGTAAACATTTACGTGTAAATGAATATGTTTGGGGTATTTGCTAGGCCGGGGTAGGCAAGAGGCTGCCAGAGGACTGGATCCGGCCCACCGAGCCACCAGATCTGGCCTGTGCTTGCCTCACCAGAACCCTTGGGCAGAGAGCAGCTCATGCTTTACATAGCTAGCAGCTCTCTGCCCTGGACAGCTGGGGACGGAGAAGGGAGGCTTTGCATGCTGCTCCCCTCCAGCAAAATGTCTCAGCTCCCATTGGCCAGTTTCCATCTAAAATAGGAGCTGAGAAATTTTGCTGGGGCAGGGCAGCATGTGAATTCTCCCTCCCTCAGCAGAAAGGGAGGGAGCCTGCCTCAGGTTTCTTTCTACAGGGCTGCTGGCTGGGAGCTGCTTAGGTAAGGGAGCCTGCCTCTGGCTTCCCACCCCCTGTTTCCCCCCAACTACTTGCCCCAGACCATCACTCAAAACCTCTGTACACTTTTTTCCTTTCTCTCAGGTACATCTCGCTCCCAGACCCTGCACCCATTCCCCATGCCAGAATCATCTCCTGCACTTTACTCTCTCCTGAACCCTTCACCCCAAACCCCTGTCCCAGATCACAGCCTCCTCCTTCACCCAAACTCCCTCTCAGACCCCACACCCCAGTCCCCTACCTCAAGATCCCTTCTGCACCCAACCTCTATCCCAGATCCCACAGCCCCTCATAGAAGTGTAGTCCTTGACCACTTGCCAAAATCTTGGAGTAGCCTCCCATTAAAAATGACACCCCCCTCCCGCCGGGCTAGACTATAACATTTGGTTTAGTTTGTATGTCAGAACAATGCATTTCTTCTTTAGTCCGTACCGACAAGAAGTTTGTAAACATGGGGAAAGACATCAGGACCTGTAGCAAGTTCCCGCTACATGCAAAGCCATTACCTATATAGCCGGGCTTACACGTGCAGTTCACATCTGCAAAATACAAACACATGCCTATTAGCTAACAAGCCAAGAATGAATGGTTCGTTCTAGGAGATGGTTTTCTGCTGCTCTGAAGAGAAATAATTTGACAGTCTAAGGAAATTTCCCCTAGTTTAGAAAGAGAACCTGTTGCCAGTACTATGGGCTGGTCTCTAAACTTAGGGAGATTATTGGAATAAATTATCATGTTGTCTTTTGAACCAAACCGCCTTAGATGTAGACACTCCATTACCTTTGATTCTGTAGCAGAAGACATCCCAGGTTTCACTCAGGTTGTTTCTGACCCCATAGTCAACTATTCCAACAAACCCTGATCCACAATTTGGAGAAGAGAAGGCAGTTGGATAACCAACTCTTTCACCGTCTAACCAGCCAGCAGCACAGAAGTGGTATCTTGCCTGTAACCAACACGTTCATTGTAAAGCACAGAAGAAACAGAACTGTAGCTCACCTAATCCACTGTGACTGAAACTCACCCAACCACAGAGGGCCAACATAATGCCTCCATGCCACAGAAGTCCTACTTAAATACTATTTTGAAGGCTTAAGCCATGCATTGGCTTTGTGTGGTCTCTCTGCCAAGGGCGCCATTTCAGGAGGGCAAGGGGGGCAGCAGCCCCCTGCTCCGGGATGCGGCTTGCTTTTCATCCTGTTCCCCGAACTATCAAGGAGTGAGGGAATGTACTTGCATTCCGTGCATGCCTTTTACACCTGATTCCCTTCATCAGCCAGATGTGAGAGGCGTGCATGGAATGCAAGTACGTTCCCCTCACTCCCTTAGCGTCCAGGGAAAGGGATGAGAAGCAAGCCGTGTCCCGAAGCACATGGCTGCTGCCCCCCTACCCTCCCGAAATGGTGCCCTAGCTCTCCGCACAGGTGAAGGTTAGCTCAGCCCAGACCTGCACTGACTGTGCTCCTGTGTGTGGCATCCCAGGTGCCGGGGGTCTGTCTACTCAGAGTTCAGTGTAGGAATTAGGGCAGAAAGCGGGCTCAACAGCAGTTGGGTGACTTTTGTGTGGAAAAACCAAACAAACAGGAATGCAAAGGACTCTTTATCCACCCAGAAGAAGAACTGACAAGTTCAATTACATGTGAATAATATTCAGCAAACTCAAAGCCAAAGTTATTGCTGGATTTTCTGTCTCAGAGAAATATCTACATTAAAGACAAGCCTGAATTGCATTGTTTAGATCCGAAGCAGAATGTGCCCAAAGTCCAGAGGAATCTGTATCCTTGGGTTTGGTTCTGACCTCTCTACTTGCCCAAGTAAAAAGTTTCTGCACTACACACACTCCAGCCTTTCATTTTACCCGTATTCCATGTCCTCTTAAATAATGGGCCTCATCACTACATTTTGAACTCTGAATAGGAATGGGTCAGGAGTAAATGGTCAAGTCATTTGGGATATAATGTCTGACTCCCCATTTAAAACTAGTTTTACAATTCCAGGATGAAATCTTGGCCCCAATTAAAGACAATGTCAAAACTCTTATTGGCTTCAACCATATATAATTTAGAGCATGCTTAGCATAAGCAATAATGAAAGGGTTACCCTAGGGCTACACCAGCCAGAAAAAAAACCCTAAAGCCTTGTTTAAAGAAAAAAGTTCTATAAGTAAATTCCTTTAAAAAGGAGTGTAATTAAAATTTGTAATAAAAATCTAAAATTTGGCTTCTAAATAATCTTGCTCGGCTACCACTAAAAACAATGACAATTTTGCTAATTTTAATTTTAATTTGATTTTAGTGGAAGTAGAATCAGGTACAAAGTTAGTACAGCACACACTTTCTTTACTTGCTGGTATTGCCAGGTCTTAAGCAGCTGTTTAATATCGACAGATAAGAATTTTAACACCAGCTAGCTGCTTGACTTGGAAATGAAGGTTGGATAGAAGAAAAAAAGATAAGTAAAGTTTTTCAAGCAATCTACAATTTTAAATATTTTGATTCATTTACTACAATTACAGTGATATTAATACAGGGGCATTACTGTCCTACTGTATATTTAAGACCTTGGCCAACCCCCTCCCCCATTTTGATTTCCAATGTTGGTTTTCAGTGTCCAATACAAGACTAAATCTTGCCTTCACAAGTGCACATATAATTCCTATTTGAAGTCAATGAGTGTTATATGCCTGTACTCAAGAGAGGAACTTGGTTCACAGATAGGCTTGGAAGGATTAGATTTTTATTGGTAAATGTCAGTTAATGTCAATTTCACTGTGCACACAAAAACCAATGAAAATTATTTCTACTGATGATAAATAAAATTTACAGATAGGCAAAGAAAGAAAAATGCTGCTTGAGAACTTAGTCAAAATCCAGCAATTTAGACTTACGAATTGAGCTTGTTACAAATGGACTAGTGAAAGAATAGTAAAAACTGGTGTGATTTGTTGAGTTAGGGATATTTGTATATTTTGACATGTGATGTTGGCAATTTTGTGTTTTGATGGTTATAAAGCTAACTTTTTGGATCTCAACATCTGCTGTAATCAAATAATTATCTGACTCCTCCCCCAATAATTTCCCATAAGTGTGAACATTTAAATAGCTAAAAACTTTTTAAACCCCATACATTTGTATAAATGTGAAAATTTAAATCAATAAAAATCTAAAAACACTTAAAAATAAACAGTGACATTATCTATTGAAATAATAATAAAAAAATGAACTCCACCAACCCTACGCATAGAGCTCAGAAGTTGCACTCCTGAGAATATAACTATATCCTGAGGCATTCAACTTTCAGACAGCTACATCTCACAGTTCTATTTCACCCTTGTGCAGCCACTAAATACAGCACACAAACTGAGTCCTTTGGCACTGCCATTCAATACTATGTCACCTTCTGAGCATAGGACAGCTGATTGTAAGTAGCTATGGTTGCTCCTTGACTGCTGCAGGCCTCTTTTGCTTTTTCAAAAGTCAGTTTGTACTGCCCCTGAGGAGAACGCCAATGGAAAACTCCAACTGTAGCATCTGTAAGTAAACAGTAAATAACTTAACGCCAGGGATGTAAGTATTTTAACCACCTGGGCATAAAGCACATGGTTCTGTAATAGATTGAACAATCCTTGAGGAATTTCCATGGAATGTAGCTGGTATGTAACAAACCACTTGTGGGGTAATATTTCTATGTGGAATCATTTTAATCTTTTGCTTTCAAAGGTCTCAACTCACAAAACGTTAAACTTTAAGCATGTGCGTAAGTCCCTTTACTTCAACAACCCTTAAGCATGTGCTTAAGTGATTTGCTGAATAAGGATGGACTGCTCAATAGGGGCGAAACTACTGCATAGTAGGCATCTGGGCAGTACTGCCTTGACGTCAGTGAGATTTGACATGGGCCCAGGAGTCCACCTGGATGGATCCTATTGAAGGAGCCTAGCCTTAGCTCTTTATACCACACTACCTCTGAGTCTATCTGGCATACTGACCCTGGAAGTGGAGATCGGCACAGTCAGCATCGGCATGGCACTGCCCATTGTCTTGCAAACAACGGTCAATCGGAAGCTGCATCACAGTGCAGTCAAGCCCATCCCCTACGTAGTTATTTTTACATTCGCATTTGCGTTTATCCTGGCAGGAGAGAGAATAAGAAAGTCCCAAGAGAATGTTTTACAAACATAAAAATGACAACCTAAAATAGCATCTGCTAAATGGGTGGAAGTGACCTATTGGCCGAATCTAGCAACAACACAATGTGCATTTGTTCAAACGCCACTAGCAAAAGCTGAGAGTCAATAACCCACTTACACACCTCCTAGAGTTCTTACTGAGCAAAACACTCAAGTATGTACTTATGTGTTTTGCTGAACTAAACCACTAAGAATATGATTTGAAGAATTATGATAATAAATATATATGGTAGCCACTCAAAAAAAAAATACAAATGGAACCATGAAAAGAATGTAACAATGCACTGATTGAAACAGACTGAGCAGTGGGATTTAGTGATAAGACTATTTACATGTCTCCTTTTGGCATCTTCTTCATCTCAACCTGCCAAGGCCCAAACTCAGCATGGGGGCTACCAAAATATGCATGCAGAAAACTTGAACATGCTGTGAGATCCATTCCTGTAGTGGAAATTACCTCAGCTTCATGATCCTGCATTTCTAAAGTAAAGAGGGTCCACCAAGAAGCTGACTGGACAGCAAAATGATGTGGCAAAGAGATAGGGACTAATGAATTATGTATCTCAAAGTCAGGTGTGGTCTGGGCCAGCCCTCACTTATGTCTCTGGAAAGATCCCTGTTAACTCCATTAGGAGGTAAATTGTGCATCTAGAGAGGATTTCCAAGACAAAACCAATCTCCATCCCCAACAACTTACAGGTCCTGTCATTGTACAAATGGCATGTTCATGGCAACCACCATTAAGCCCGTCGGCACAAGGATTTATAAGAAAGCAGGTGCGACCATCTCCTGTGTATCCCTTCTGGCAGCTGCACAGGACTTTCACCCCCGTTTGGGTACATTTTGAATTCTGGTGACACCCGCCATTATTTTGTTTACAAAGATTCACAGCTACAAAGCAAAGAGAAAAAAGGCAAGTTAGTGTGTTTGTGTTTCCTTCACAAGGAAAAGCTGCCACTGATTTTTTAAAAACAAGGGGGCCTTTGTTTGGCTGACTCAGCTGTGTAAGTTTCTTCAGCTAATCTCTATTTGTGGAGAGTCGTTCACAAAAGGGGGGCCCAGTCCTTGTCAGGAGTTTGGGCACATCCCTAATATAAAATATTAGAACTGGCCCAGACCATCACCGCCTGCTGCAGCAAGGGAATGTTTGCAAGGAAACCTCCATAAAGATTATAGATTCCTCTGCATTGTCCCAGAGGGCAGCAGGGCAAGTCCCTTTTGCTCTCAAACCCATCAAAAACTGTTCTCAAGAGTGGCAGATTTTCCAGAGGCCAGGGCCACACATGATCTGTACCTCACAATGGCACTGGCTCCTGTTGGCATGTGCCCCTCCCCTTTCATAACTCCGAAAAGTATCTGACAGCTGAGTGAGCTGCTTCCTTTGGGGAACAGACAAAGAGCAAATCATTGGAATGCTCCTGTTCTGCCCTGCACTAGGATCACAGCAGCAGGCAGACTGCTGCTACAAGGGGAGAAGGACAGGCTGCTGTGATGATTTGACATTCCTCAGCACAGAGAGCTCACAGAGCTACTTATAATGTCACTCCACTCATCATTTCTCCCAGCTAAAGGCTCAGGAGAACTTGGAGGGATCAGCTCTGCCTTTCCATAAGACTGCACTGTGGGATACACACCCACAGTGCATTGCTCACACTGGATGATGGTGCCCCCAGCATGGACATGATCTGTCAGATGGAGCGAGTATGTGGAAACCCTTGGGTGATTTCTGTTTTATCAACTTTTGGGTGCCAACATAAGTATTGTCAACAACACTTGGTAGTGTAGACACAGCCTTAGAATGGACGCAACCATGAATTGACCTCACGCTCTTGAGAAGAAAAATCTGTAACTAGGCTTTAATTGTTTCCGTCTCTCTCCTCTGAGAGTCTCTACATCAGAAGTTTTGATTCAGGCACCTCTTTGATAGTTAATGTTTCACCCTGGTTAATTACATATATTAAAGTGAATGCCGAGGTGAAAACAACGTTTGCCTCTAACATTTGGGGAAAGACAGGATTGGTGAGTTAATATCTTTGACTGGACCAACACCATCGGTAGAAGAGATTAGCTTTGAGTTACACAGAACACTTGAGGTGTGGGACAGCTGTACATGAATTCACCTGTACATGTGATTCCATCTCCTTCATAAAATGGCTTACACTGACACATGTTGTTTTCTTTGCAGATGGCGTTACTAGAACAATTAGGTGAGCACACAGGTGGCAGAGCTGTAAAGAATATAAAATATCTGATGAAAATGACTTATACTTTAAAAATGTCCTCTCATCTAGAGAATAAAGGAAAACTTGTATACAGCGTAAGTTAACTTAAAAACCTGTGAGAAAAATCAGAATATAATGCTATCTTCTGTCTAACACTTTTCATCATCAATCTCAAAGCAGTTTATATGGGAGGTAAGTATTATTATTCCCATTTTACAGATAGGCAAAAAAGGGTGAGGTGATTTGTCCCAGATCATGCAGAAATCAGGGCAGAAACAGAATGCAAAGCCTTATTCAAAGACTCATTTGCTGGGCCATACTTTGATGCTAATTAGTTGCAAGTGAAATGATCTTCATTAATCTGAAGTACACTTACAGTATTAGCCTGATATGATAAAAGGGGATGTTGTTTGAATAAGATATTCACTACAGTCAATATCTTCATTTAATATTATTATATTTTACAGGCATTTAGTGCTCACATTTTCAAAGCACCTTATAAACAATATGTAATTAACCCTCCCATTTCTTGGGAGGTAGAATTGGATGAAGTCTTGACTGAAACTCTTTTTTTTTCCCACTGAAAAAATGCAGGTTCTCTGACACTAGCATATTTTGTGAATGTCTGTTTATATTACCAAATAGTTTCAGTATAATAAGTCTACAAAAAGAAAAACAATCAAAATATTTCATTGACATTATCAAAAATACTTCAATTGTTTAATTTGAAAGGGCTTTGTGTTTCAAAACTTCCTTTAATTATATGAAATGAAATGAAAATGTTTAAAAAACTTTTTGATTTGCCTAAAATTTCAGGTTTGGTTGAATCCAACATGTTTTCCCCCCAGAGAATCAAATCAATTGCCAGAGAATCAAAACATCCATTAATCACCCACTTCTACTGAGAGGTAGATCAACGTATATAGTATCCCTATTTTACAGACAAGATCAAAGATGCAGAGTGGGTAACCAACTTGTTGGAGTCCATTATGAGAGCTAAAATTAGAACTCTCTGGCCTTGATTCTCAGGCCTGTGGTTGACACACTAGACCAGCGGTTCCCAACCTTTTCCAAATGGGGACCCATTTTGACAGTTCAGGAAGACTTGGTGACCCAAGGCAACTCAAAAGCGGGAGAAGGTTGCGAGGGCGGGGGTGGAGAAGAGGCACGTGGGGAGACACTTGGTGACCCTTTTGAAATGTAATGGTAACCCATATTTGGGTGGCGAACCATAGGTTGGGAAACCCTCCACTAGACCAATCTTTCTCAACCTTTTTGATAGCACAGGCCAGCTTGCTGCCTTCCTGAACTGTGTCAGGGAGATTTCAGGAACTGGCACTGGTCCACCAGCTGGTGATTGAGAAACACTGCATTAGACCATGCTGCCCGCTCACACAGACAACCAAACGATCTGCGAAAAAGATCGATGGAGTCACCTACAATTGAGCAATCCCACAGTAGATAAATACATCTGCGTCTGACGCAGACACCTTTGCTGCTGCATGGCAGGGAGAGGACCTAGATTAGCGATATGCAGCCACTGGCAAGTTGGCTTGTTTTGCCAGGCTATTAATGAATAGCCTCTGTGCTGAATCCCTGTGCACTGCAGCTGACTGCCTCTCAGGCAACTGTCTTAACCTCCAAACACAATGGCTACGTCTACATTGGCGCTGTTTTGCGCCAAAGCTATGCAAA
>CM057845.1:89612536-89641248 GCA_030068395.1 Apalone spinifera
AGCTTGTTAACCCAGGGCCTTGTGTGTCTACACTTACTTGTAAACCTAGGTTAGGAGTTGTTGAATATTGGGCCCCAACCTGGGGCACTAACCACTGAACTGCTTTATGTGGGTCCAAGTCCAACCACCAATACCCCTGGCACCTTCCCCAGCTATTGGCTGCTCTAGCCCTTTTTTTGTGGTTCAGTGTGGGAAAAGGTGACTGTTTTCTCAACTGGCCAGAGGACACAAAAAGTTGGGCCATAGGATTGTGAAATATTTTTGGAGGACTCCAAGCGTACTAATCCGGTGCAGCTGTGTCTACACTGCAGAGCATTAGGGCACAACGCAAACTCAGACCCTTCACCTCCATGTGGTCTAAGCTCTGGGTTAATGCTATTGGGGTGGGGGGAAGTTAGCCTTCAGCCAAAGTCAAATACACCTTTTAGGCATTTTTCAGGCAGTCCTCAAATAGGTTTGCAAAGGTCCACATTTAGAGGAACCACAGATATTTTGGGCACTATGCTTATCATGGCATAGTACTGCACAATATAATTTTCTTTATAGGCTTCAGTGCTTGTACTAAAAGTAAAATACTCTTCAACATTTATCCTGCATGAAGCAGGATGCCTGATATGAGCTACGACCACTGCATGAAAACAACTGATTGGATCAAATTTGCTGGGAGTGCTGTAACCGATTGTTTTGCAACAGATTCTGGTGAGATGATAGAGACCTAGTTTGGTTTCACAGAATTGACCAGTCCATCCCGTTTCACAGAAACACTCTCCAGATCCAGCATGTCCTTCATCACATTGTCCATGGGCGTTGCAGTTGCAGGCTGTAAAAAGAATGTAGATTGATCACAAACAGGATAATAATTAGGAAAGGAAAATTCTTCCGTAGAGCAATGTTATTGAGATCATTGGTTTTATATAGTGTTGGCTAACAAGAAGGCAGATGAAATAATTGGTGTTGGTTTAATAACACACCCAGTGATGCTGGAAAACTTTTCAGACGGGGGGGGAGGGGGGACACTGAAAGACAGCCCCCTTGCCCTTCCCCTCAACCCCTGCAGAGCTGGGGCTGTGAGCAGGGCTGTGTCTCTGAGAAGGAAGGGATCTGGACAGAGGGCTAGGGGGCTGAGGTTGGATCCATAGCTAGTGGTGGGCATGAGGCTAGCAACCAGGACCCTGAGTGTGGGGCCAGCAACAGAGCCAAGCATAAAATCCCTAGTTCCCATGCCTATGTACCTATCTGAACATGAATACAGAGCCACCTTTTAATGGGGAGAACAAAAGCACATGGCCCATGGCAGAATGGGGTTAAAGGTTTGTCTTAGAGACACAGGTGAAAGCCTTAGCATGCAACAGCTGCCAGCAATATCAAACTTGGAGGGCGGGCTCTCTAGCCAGCGCCTAAAAAGAGAGTTGACAAGTTTTGACAGTTAAGTTGCTCTGTCAGCAAGATCTTAGGCAAAGCGGTGGGGCTGAAGACCCTGAACTAGAAATCCTATAAGCAGTGACACCTGAGAAGTGGGCTCCGACAGGCTTTCATGTTGTCTGACAGTCTGATTGTTCATAGGATTGCTGACCAGGTCAAAACTGGGATTTGCCTCTGCACAGGGTAGGTGGACTTTGTCTCCAAGCAAGTGTAAATGTTACCTGCTCGCACACAGTATTACCCGCCAAAATATCTCCGCTAGTTTTCATGACTAATTAGAAGTGTCTGAATGGGATGGTCTCTTTTTTTATAGTGGGAGGGAGGGAATGTTCTTCTTCCTACATATCCCCATGCCCTGAAACTTTAAGCACAAGGTATTTCTTCACCGAGTAGTAGTTCTTTGTGGTTGTACCAAGCAATAGAGCTGGTCTCTCACAAAGACCTTTTATTATGGATAGTTCTTTATGTGTTTTGCTATTTAAATGGAGCCTCTGCTGGCTCATCCTTCCAAAAATGTTTTGGGTATGTGAGAAAGAAATGGCATGGGATTTAGCTTATAAGCAGTTCTGTGGGCCCAGAATTTCACCCAGGCTAGGTCTACACTGGTGGCTTCTTGTGCAAAAACATCTGGCCCAAGGGTTCTTGTGCAAAAACTCTTGTGCAAGAACATGTCCACACTGCCATGTGCTTTTGCGCAAGAGCATCCATGGCAGTGTGGACGCTCTCTTGCGCAAGAAAGTTCTGATGGCCATTTTAGCCATAGGGCTTTCTTGTGCAAAAAATCCCTGCCGTGTGTCCGCACTACCCTCTTGCGCAAGAGTTCTTGCACAAGAGAGCTTACACTTGTTAGAAAAGAGCGTAGCTCTTGCGCAAGAACTCCTCTCTTACCACACTTTATTGTAAATCGTCTTGCGGAAGAGCAGGCGGGCAGTGTGGACACATTCTGTGGAAGAACGGCAGTTCTTGCGCAAGAACCCACCACCGTAGACATAGCTCTATAGAATCAGAAGTCAGCAGTAAAACTTCCATTAAGCTGAGTGGAACCAGGATTTCATACTTTGTCTTTTGATTTGTGAAGGGCTTAACCTAGTCAATGAATGTCTGACTTATATAAACAAATGTATATTAAAAAAAAAAAGGTTATTAGGCCACAAGACCTCTTTGGCTTTTCTTGTAGTAACCATAACAATTTGAGATTTAGATAGTGCCATAAACATTATCTAAACTGTCACACACTGGAGTGCAATCAATGTCAAATGGATAAACTTTGGGTAAGCACAGGAACTTTTGCATGCAAACCTAACCTTATGGGTTAGTGCTAGTTACTACAAAACTGTGTTGGATTGAAAACAGGAATTTAGGATGAAAGAGTTAATATCCCATTTCTTCTGTTATGTTTAGTTTTTCAACTAAAATCTTTTAGCCTGAGAATTAAAAAAAAAAAAAAAAAAAAAAATCTAGGATGAAATCTACGTCTGGAGAATGCACAAGGCTAACACACCTGGGGAGTCCCATTTAAGGCAACAATTGAGGACTTATATGGTAACTTCCATGGAGCAGAGGCTTTCCTCTCCACAAATTAATTTAATCTCTTTTTTTTTCACATGGTAAGTATTAAGTGTTGCCTTCAATAGCCGTGAAATGTCCTTCTGGTTTCCTGTATTTTATTAGCATTTCCATTTTAGAGTCTTGTCTATTGCTGAGGTTGGGGAAGAAGGCTGTGTTTTGATTAAGAGGCCTGTAGATCAAGAAGCAAAGCCTCACCCTGCTTCGTGTTACTACAAAATGGAACTATACACTTGACAGGAGGAGTGGGTGAATTCACCCCAGTGCAGAGGGCCAACACAAGCCTATGTACCACTGAAGTCCCATGTAAGCCCTACTTTTGAGGCTTTGTGTTGGCTTTCGGCATAGGAGTGATCTTCAGCCAGATCTGGGCTGTGGCAGCCACAGGGGGCATGTCACAACTGTGAAATGGAAGAGCAAAGAAAACACATTAAAATATTTTTTCTGCTTCAAAAATAAATATAGAAAATGGTAACTTGTAACCAAATGTGGTTTTTTTTCAGAAACAAAACTGAAACCTACGTTTACAATCAGAGCCATATCCTCCTGGCAAACACAGCTCACATGACGTCCCATTGAAGCCATTGTTGCATTTACATTCTCCAGTTCCAGAGTATCCATCATTACATGAGCCATGATTATTACATGGGGTTTCTGGCCCTCCGGGGCAGGCTAGAAAGGATAAAATGCAGTGAATCAATTGCTTTCAGCTCAGCCTCAGATTTCCAAGTTTGTTTTCTTTCTAAGAAAATGAGACTTTAGACATTCTTTTGAAAATTCCCTACATGTACTCTACACACCACGATGGATTCATATATCCTCATTTACTTGAAGGACGTAACCCAGGGTCCACTCATTTAGATTCTTGGCTCCCAGGCCTGCAATCTGACCTATGTGGATGAACCCCCAAGCCCAGGCCGAGTTCTGGTGAAGTCAAAGCCAACAACTGCTTGGATTAAAACACTATGGCTGTGTCTAGACTGGCGCGATCTTGCGCCAGAGCTATGGAAATGAGGCTCAGGGGTGGAATATCGCTGAGCCTCATTTGCATAGCTAATGAGCCACCATTTTTGCGGAAGAGGCTCTTGTGCAAGAAAAACCCTCTTGCGCAAAGCCGTTATGCCTGAAAATAATCAGCATAACGGCTTTGCGCAAAAGGGTTTTTCTTGCACAAGAAGGGGCAGTGTAGACAGCCCCATCTTGCGCAAGAGCCTCTTCCGCGAAAATGGTGGCTCATTAGCTATGCAAATGAGGCTCGGCGATATTCCACCCCTGAGCCTCATTTCCATAGCTCTGGCACAAGATTGCACCAGATGTTTGGTATAGCTGGGTGAAGGTCGGGAAGTTAATTAGATGATGAAGTACTAGTCTTTATTAGTGGTTTCACACAGCTGTGGTTCCCCCACAAGCCCATTAGTGCTTAATATTCTTTCCACTTGTATGAGATACACATGTGCTTATGCACTAACTGAATTCTAGCACAGGTGTTTAATACACATGATATGGATCTCATGTCTTTAGTATTTTTTCAGATGGCTGGAATGTCTCTCCAAGTAATGTTACAACAAACTCTTTATACCACTAATTTCACTCTTCTTGATCAGCAGGGAGTTTACAATTGCTAACACAAAAAAGACCCTTTTTGAATATACTTAAATAATTATTTGGAGAAGAAAACAATAATATTCCTTATGCAATACCCAACCTCTCACTACTGTATTAGCCTGTTTTACAAAAAGGGAACACAGACAGAGAGGCTATGTCTAGACTGGCATGATTTTCCGCAAATGCTTTTAACGGAAAAGTTTTCTGTTAAAAGCATTTTCAGAAAAAGAGCGTCTACATTGGCATGGACACTTTTCCGCAAAAGCACTTTTTGCGGAAAAGCGTCCGTGGCTAATCTAGATGCACTTTTGGGCAAAAAAGCCCCGATCGCCATTTTCGCGATCGGAGCTTTTTTGCGCAAAACAAATCTCAGCTCTCTACACTGGCTCTTTTGCGCAAAAGTTTTGCGCAAAAGGGACTTTTGCCCGAACGGGAGCATCAAAGCTTTTCCACAAGAAGCACTGATTTCATACAGTAGGAAGTCAGTGCTTTTGCGGAAAATCAAGCGGCCAGTGTAGACAGCTGGCAAGTTTTTGCGCAAAAGCAGCTGATTTTCCGCAAAAACTGGCCAGTCTAGACACAGCCAAAGAAGTTATCCCTGATCACATGGCAACTCTGTCAGAGCTGAGATTACATCTCAGCAGCTCCTATGTCTGAGTCAGTACACTGGATTATGAAGCCTGTCATGACTGGTGCAAAGTCACGATTGCAGAATTTTATTCAATATTCTTTTAAAACAAATAGAATAATAGACTCAGGACTAGAAGGGACCTCGAGAGGTCTTCTAGTGCAGTCCCCTGCCCTCACAGCAGGACCAGTTATCTAGTCCAGCCCTCCCAGGTGTTTGTCTAACATGCTCTTAAAAATCTCCAATGATGAATTGCCTTGTCGCTTTGTGGTGTCTGGCAGCTATCCACAGAGAGCGCTCAAAGGTTAATCAGGGCATTCTTACCTTGGCAGTCTCGTCCATAGTAACCTCGACAGCACTTAGCAACCCAGACAACCATAGAACAATCCTGGCGACAGCCATCAATGTTCCTGCCATAGATCTGGTACGTACACTTCTGCATCCCTCCCTAAACATTGTGCATTCCAGCACAGGAGGATAAAAACACAGGGGAGAGAATGTTCTGTGGATTAATTTTTAACTCAGTGTAGTTTTTTAATTTCAAGCTGATCAAATTGACGGCTCTGGAGACTGATATGATTTACTTACAGAAAAAGTATGATTTACTTACACTTGCTGTGCTGGAGATTGATCTTCTAGCATTTGATTTAGTGGGTCTAGTAAAGACCCGCTAAATTGAACACTGAGGGCGCCCCGGTCAGTGCTGGTGCTCCTCGATTTGCGAGGAGTAACGGAAGCTGAGGGGAGCATTTGCACCTATCAACTTTGCACTGTGAAGACAGTGCCAAGCTCAGCTTAAGGTATGTCGACTCCAGCTACGTTATTTACATGTCTGGAGTTGCATATCTTAACCCAACCTTCTGGATCTCTTATAGAACTGCCTCATTCTTCTTGCCCATTTAATCTATGGCCTTTCTTCCAAGACAGATGATGGATAGCAATAAAGGGGAAGGACATCAGAAGAGAGCTGGTACCTCATTCATGTCACATGAGCCATCAGATAGTGGTAACTTTTGGTCTAAGCGAGTAGTGACTAGATTTTAACCAGTCATCTAGAAGAGAAGGGCACTATGGTCCAGATTCTCAGCCAGTTTACGCTCACAATATTATCTGACCATGCTGCTCTCCTCTAGCTCCTAGGTCCACTCTGCTCACTAAAACACAGCCTGCCATATGCATGCAAGCATCAAGTGTGTTTTTGTTGTGTAGTATGTGCTAGGATGAGAACACCAAATTCTTTGTCACTTGTGACCACATCAGATTTGATCATAATTCTTAATGGGGCCTAATTCAGAACCCACTGAAGCCAATGGAAACACTCACTCTGACATCAATAGTTTTGCATCAGATCTGTAACTCTCTACTGACTTCAGTAGGATTGGGATTTTATTGTTCCATTTAACCAAGCGATTTCATTGTTCACTGCTCTACTGTTCTTTGAAAGTGTGTGTTATTTTTAGTTTATTATTGTACAGTGCACAGATGCCTGCTGATTACACTGCTTCTAAAAAAAGTATTATTACCTTTGGTTTAGTTGCTGTAGGGCATTTAGGATTACTATAACAGCCGACACAATCCCCCTGTCATAGAAAGGGAAACACATATTTAAAATAAGAACAACACAAAAGCTGTTTGAAAGAAGCACCAGAAAAGTGTCTACTTTTATATAGGCAGTAAAATTAATGAGCAGAGAAAAGTACCTTTAAAATATCCAATTTCATTACTCTTAATACAGTTTACAGGAGCATTCGAAAAGAGATAAAAGAGGGGCAATGGTAAAGGAAAATGACAACATAACAGGTACATTCAGTCAATTTCACAATAAAATAGTTCTGGAAGTGCAAACTTGCTATTCAGCTACATAGGTGGAGGCTGCCTGTATTTGCATATAAGCCTCCACTGGCATAATTGACAATGTATTTGGGGTGTCTCTGATTTGAGTGTCCAATTTTGAGATGTTTTCAGAGACCTGACTTCAGGAAGTGCCCCCTGAAAAGTAATCCCCTTTAAGGTGACTCAAATGGAGGACTCAAAACCACTACTAGCTTATTGGCCTTATTGTATTTCTCTTTCAAAACTGATCTGGCTCTCATCAGCATAGTAAACGAGAACCTTGTGCATGTGAGAGTATCTAGAAATAGATATTTATACAAATAACACAAGCATCCACAGACATACCAGTTAGAATAAAAATAAGCACTAACATCTTCCTGCTCTTCTAGGGATTACCATCTAAGGTCAGGAAAAAACATCCCCTCAGTGTTATAATACACATTTAGATGTATTATAATAGGCTTTTACATATTCCCGTAAAGCATACAGCATTAGGCAGTATTAGTGACTAGATTTCAAATTAGATGGATGATTGCTTTGATTCTTTAACCCTACATGAAACTCAAAAAGTAATAGCATCATCCTCGTATAGGTGGTAACTTTATTTGACCCTTTCAACAGGCATTATTCCAAAGGGAATTATTTTTTGCGCTGTGTTCATGATTATATTAGTCTATAAAGGGTTTGTCTAGACTAGAAGAAATGGATGAAATTAAGTCAGGGTTAGCTAACATGTTTTAGTTAGTCCCAACTGAACCTTGACCTTTTCCTTATCACAGATGCAGGTGAACCTTATGTATCTTTTAGGTACCATACTTCACCTTTTAATTTAGTTAGTCAAGGTCTACCCTAGGTGTCACACTAGACAAATGAAAAATAGCATTTTAAGCAGAGTTTCAGCCATGGAGCCAAATCTTGATTGCATTGGAATAAGCGGAAGGTTTGCTATTGACTTCGGTGGAGCCATGATTTGGCCCACCATTCACATCTCCAAGAGGATCACAGAACTGAACTGAAGGATGGACGGACCTTGAAATCAGCAGTGATAAAACTGTCACATCGACCGCCTAAGGTGGGATCTATTAACATGCAGTCAATTCCGTAAGCGATGCCACCATCAAACTCCAGGTGCCGCTGCACTATCCTACACCTTCTGTCATTCAGAAAGAGGTCACCCTGAGAGAGAGGCAAGAAGATAATCACACAAAATAAGGAGCCTGCATCATGCCATGCTTTGTTTAGTCCATGTGCAGCTCCTGTTCAGGAATTAGTAAGAATATAAACCTTTGCAGTCAGTTCTCTCTTGTGTATCTTAATTAGACTTTGTCCCATAGTGTAGACATACCCTTACAAAACAGGGATGTTAAAATTGGATTAATCAACAAATCGAATAGCTGAAGGAATTTCCAAATCAATTAGTTGATAAGGGCGCTTCCATTTTGAAATGTAGCAAGAGTCCACCTGGCTGTTCCTACATTTCAAAGGTGGAAGTGTCGCACAGCGTTCTGCCTTTGAAATGTACAAGAGCCCCAGCAGGGACTCTTGTGCATTTCAAAGACTAAAATGCGTGTGGAGCCCGGGGCCAGCAGAGAGTCACCCCCTGACCCCGGGCTCCATGCAGCGCTTCTGCTTTGAAATGTACAAGAGCTTCAGTGGGGACTCTTGCACATGTCAAAGGTGGAACGCCACCACTGCACCCCTTCCCCCTCCCATGGAGCTGGAACTGAGGGGAAATGGCTTTTAAGCTGGCTCCCTGCAGCACCCCAACCTCTCCCCCGACCCTTGCTGCCTCTTTCTGATAGAGGCAGCAAGGGGGTGTTGAAGCAACTAGTCAACTAGCGTGTCGACTATCTGATAAGCTTTTGCTGATCAGATACTCGACTAGTTGATTAGTCACTTACATCCCCATTACAAAGTAAACATTATGCATCATTTCCAGATAGGATAACAGCATTTCCAACTGGGTTTAAGCATGCAGCATCCTGTCTCTACTGAGATCCCATTTTGCTATGCTCCCTTCCCCACAAGAGTATGCAGAGTTCTCCCTCATAACAGTCACAGTGTCTTACTCCATCTATATATGTAAAAAGCCAAATGTTTAGACACAGCTACCTGCCAAGTCAGTGCAATCAGGGAATCACACACACAAACCATTCAGTTTGCACCACACATTTTGTGCAGGTTTGTAGCTAGGCAACTATAATTTGCAGGTCCTTAGTCCTGAAAGCTAGCCCACATTGTATATAGTACACTTACAGCTCTTCTCCCAGAGCGACCCTCACTTTGTGTGAGCCCTTTTTCTAATTTTGATGTGTTGCACACTAAGGCCCAGATCCTCAAAGGCATTTAGGCACCTAACTCCCAACTCAGGAACCTGGTTACATTTGTGGATCTGGACCTGGGGCACAGTGGTGTTTCTTTTTTGAGGTGTGAGCTAGCTAGTTGTGTGGAGAAACTACTGTCTTGTTACAAAGAAAATTATTCTTCAATAAGCCTTCTGCCTGTAAGGCAAATCACAAAGCTGTGGATCTGTTTTCTAAGCCACTGCTCCTGCAGTGCTGGGATATGCTAATGTGGATCCAGGCCCACTGACGGGGTTGGGCAAAGAGACGACAGTTGCCCCAGGGCCTGGTGACTCAAAAGGGCCCGAGGCTCCCAGCCGCTGCTGCTATGGCAGGCTCTTCACATTGACACTGGAGCATGGCACAGCGCTCCAGATGGTGGTCAGGGCTGGCTGCCCATGCCCTACCCATTCCACCTGGGATCCTACCCCTTCCAGGAGCATGGAGCTCCCACCTGCCTAGCCCAGGGGTGCACAAGTGTGTTGGCTCCCCTGTGTGGACCACTGTGTGTATGTGGAACACCACTGATTCTAGTGGTGTTGATTCCTTAAGGTGGCTCTTCATAGGCTTGGTGTGTGTGTGTGTGTGTGGGGGAGGGGGGTTGCAATGGATCAAGGCCTATGTTATTAAATAGTACCTATGTGAAACACTTACAATAGAGCTGTTGTCGTTGTTATCCCCACATTTTACACTGAGATCAGATCCTTGAAGGGTCTTCAGTGACTTGGAGTTGGGGAGATCACAGGCTAAAATCTGTGAAAGAAATGCACAGAATGGGAAGATTTGGTATTGCAGGCCAGGGTTTAACAGTGCCTCTTCTAAAGAAATCAGAAAATGTTTGAACACACCTTGGCATCTCTGATGATGTGGAATTTCAGATATTGCACCAGTTTGTCCTTGTTCGATTTTTTAAACAGGAAATCCTGCTGCTCCTTAGGCAGTGCTCTGAGAGCTGCATCAGTGGGCCAGAACAAGGTGACTGGTTTATGAAGAGGATCACTGATGACACTCATCAAACCGGCATTCTGCAGCATAGAGAAAACAAGAGTGATTTTTTTTCTTACTGTAAAATTACACCCACTGTAAAGGATTAACACTGAGAAAAATGTACTGTGGCTGGAAGTGAATTGGCCCAGCAGAAAGGATGCTGAATACATCATGGCCTTCTAGTAAATAGCTCATAGTTTTGCCGCCTTGTGCACAAAGCCAAGATTTTAAAAAGCAGGTGTCTGTACTGATTTTCAAAAGTGCTAAACACCTGACAGCTTTTATTAAAGACAAGATCACTTATTTAGGTGCTTAACTCAGAGTTTGGGAGCCCATTGTTACAAACCTGGGCCCAACAGTTTTAGCACACAAAGTGGACGAAAAAGCAGGGAGGGAATAGATCTTATAGACCCATGAGTGCTTAGATCTGCCTGCCTTTTTCCTTTGTGAAGGGGGAGAGAACCGATTGCAGCAGGGCCAGATTATCCATGAGGCACAATAGGCAGTGTGCCTAGGGCCGATGAAAAATTTAGGGCCTAAAAAAATTCATAATTGACTCAAAAATAAGAAGAGAAAATTGCTAAAAATCACACAATAATTTGCTATTTTTTATTAGAATACATGTGCAAATGTGGAAGAAGATCAGTTAAATGCAGGTGTATTCAATCTTTAGTCAACAAACAACATACAGGTATAACAATTAAATATTTACTTTGTGACTCTTTTTGCTAGCAAAATCACAGACTGTCATTTTTCTCCAAAGTTCTCTCTCAACTGAAAGTAGTGCAAGGGAAGATAGTCATTTCCGTCCCATGGTAGACTGAACACAGGTCTTTATACATTTTAACTTTGAAAAAGAGGATTCCCTTTCACAGTTTGTTCCCAAAATGGCGAGATACATCCTGAAAGCAATACTGACATTTGGAAAACTTGTCCCCAACTTGTCTGCTATACATGCTGCCACAGATTTCTTCTCTGCATACATATGTGAGAATTATAGAAATTCATCTCTAAATGCATGTTCGAGATCTGATGGGTAGATATTTACTAATGCCCTTGCTCTAGAGCAACGTCAGCAGCACTGGACATTGATCTAGTCACAAGAAAACGGAACCTTTCATTCAGTGTGGCATATGCAGCTCGTCGTCTGACCATCTCAACACAGTAAGTTTATCCATGATCGGATAGAAGCACTCTGTGTGAAATTTGTCTCTGGTACTCAAATCCGAGACACTGTTATCCATACAAACTTCATCAAAAAATTTGCTGCCTCAGCCGTTTGCGTTGTGTGGTGTCATTGTAGTGGGATGGAGTGAGATCTTTTGCAGCTGCCCCAAGCACATGAAATTTATCACAGGTATCATGAAAGTGTGCTAAAAGATCATCTCAAATTCATGATAACGCACAACTCCATGCCAGCCTCCTGTAGAGCTTTATTCACAAGATTAGTCTTTTGTAGTATGTAATTCCAAATGATGCACATCAACGCTGTCTCAAATTGATCCAGCTTCTTAGTCAGTGACTTTGCCTCAAGGACAGCTGCTGCTGGTTGTAGATCACTTTCAGGTATGTCTATTGTGGCAGGGTTAGTCCCACACCTGGGCCCCTGACCCCTGTTCAGCCCACTGTCCCAGTCTAGAAGCCACAGTAATATGGCTTACTCGCCTTGGTTTGGTTTGTTTCTCCCTGTAGTCTTTTAACAAGGTCGATGCTGTTCTCTTGACTCCTCCGGTGCCTTTCTCTCTCCAAACTCCTCCTCAGCTCTCCAAACTCTCTCAGTTCTCCAAACTCCTTCTCAATTCGTTCCACATTCTCACAACTCTCCAAACTCCTTCTCGGCTCTCTCCACACTCTCACAACTCTCCAAACTCCTTCCCAACTCTCCCCCCCCTCACCCACAGGGAGGGTTCTTAAATAGGCCTCCAGGCAGCCTCAATTGGTTTCACCTGGGCCTTAATTGATTTTGCAGCTGCTCTGTCTCAGCTGCCCCTAATTAGCCAGGATTGCTGACTCTCTCTGCCTCTTTCCCCTTCCATTAAGCTCTTGAAGCTGCTGTGTCACTCCTGCTCCGTCACACTATCAAAACCGGATGAATTTCAGAGTAGTTCATATAAAGTGATCTGGTGGCATCACTCCGTGCTGACCATCTTGTTTCTGATACTCTTTGTATAACACAGGTATATTGCTTCTTGTTATTGACGAATGTTTACCATCTCTGGGATGAAGCTGAGAAGAACATAAAGAGTTACTGCAAAATCCCAAACAACCTGACTGTTGCAGGGTAACACTCAACAGCAGTTGATCCAACCAAATTCAGACTGTGGGCAGCACATGGAACCCATCCAGCCAAACTGTTAACTTCACGAAACCTAGCTCGAACCCCTGAATAAATGTCACTCATATTACTGGCATTATCATATGACTGTGACTTGCAGCTAGTTCAATGCCATGAAATTTGAGAATACTCTGCAAAAATCAAATAAGTATTTTCCATCATGTTGTTCAATGGGAATGAAATGAAGAACTTGCTCAACCACATTTCCATCACTGTGCACAGAACAAAACACCACTGTAAGCTGATCGGTGTGACTAATATAAAGGGAGGAATCGATATCGATTCCATCATATTTTGCCTTCTTGATTTCAGGTATTATCTGTGCCATAACATTGGATCCCAATATATCAATAAATTCATCACATTTAGCTGACGAGAGATAAGACACATTCCCTCTGCCTGGATTGCCATATTGTTGCATGTGTTCTGAGAGAAATGGATCAAATTTAGCTAGAAATTCAGTGCAACCAAGGTATTTTCCATTGTTAGGGCAGCCATGTCGGTGTCCCCACAAAAGGCTAGTCTTTGTTCAGCAAGGACTCTTATTACAGCAACTATTCTCTTAGGACTTCAGTCCAGTATTTACATGATCTTTCCTTCATCTTCTCCAGTTCTGTGTCAATTCTGGTAGTTTTCTAATGCTGGAGCATTGTTGACAGATGATCCTTCCACTGCTCATGAGAAGTAATTCTAGTGACTGCATTTTTCCAGTCATCAGAATCTGTTATAAATTGATTACAATAGCCACTGACAGATAAGTTTGCATATGTATCAATACACTTTACCAGTTGAGGGAGAATAAATAAGCCATTCTCTTTGGACACTTTCCCCATTTCCCAGTCATCTGAAAAATATTTGTTACATGCATATCTTTTCTTTTTACTGAACTGCCTACCTTGCAATGAGAAATCGAAATCCAAATTCTGAGAAGGTGTATTTTATGCAAAATATTTTATGAAATATGGATTGATTTCCCACTCAGCTGGATCAGAACTATATTTTAATGTTGTGACAAAATCTGATGTTTTCTTTGGTGTCTGTTTCTGTTTCCATCACATCTTGTGCCGGAGTTGTCATGGTCACTTCTGAAGTAGCCTGACTGACCGTTGCTTGTTCCTCACTTGATCTTGAAGGTTCAACACCACTTTCAGTGACATCTACTTCAACATGTTCTGCAGCTTTGTTTTCCAAATCTGATGTTGATGGATTAATGGGAGAGCTTGCACTGTCACTCCTCAGACCTTTTCTCATGAAATTCAGTAGAGAATCCCTCATTTTTTAAAAAAGCTTGTTCCTTCTTTTTTTTTTTCCCTTTTGCTTTACAGATCCAGAATCATGCTTCCTCTTGCATTGCTCTGTGGATTTTACAGTCGCAGTGGTGGCAACATCACCTTAATCAGCTGATAAGGAGAAAAGTAACTATCTGGTGAATCCTAAGTATAATTGCAGTATACAACAAAATGGCTGTTATTTTAGAATGTAGTACCATGAATTCTTACACGGTGTGCTACTTTCAAGAACGAAAATTAAAGTGAGTGATATTAGGTGTAGAAGGTGATAGGGCATTTCTCCCTTATATATTTCTATACAGTCTAATTTAAGGGCCTACAATTATGAGAGTGCCTAAGGCCTATGAAGAGCTTAATCCAGCCCTGGATTGCAAGGGCTCCTCTATAACCTGGGGGGAGCCTGTGTCCCTCATCACACTGTACACAGCCCCATTGCTCAAACTGTGTGCCAATTATATAATTTCATCCTGAAGTTGTGGCTTTAAAAAACTGTGCCAAATGGTCATTGCCTCCCAGATTCACTTACCTCTAGCAAGTTGCTGAACATGATGTATCCTTGTTTGGCTGCAACCATTTTAAGGCTTTCCTAGAAAGATATAAGTGTTAAATGGGCTTACATGTCTTGTCTGGGAAATAGATTAGTTACAGATTTGGTAATAAGGTATGAAACATGTTTGATCTTGTAGTTCCGTTGTGACTGTGAAATCAACGTCACCTTGAAGATCTTATTTTAGATGTTCTCTTTACAAAGCAGAAGATCTTTAATATAAATATAAATTATGAATGATGCTGATGAATTTTAAATATGAAAGGTTAATGTACGCAACGTTGTAAAATTATGCTAATGATTCAGTGTAGGGGTTTTGTAATTACAAAGCTTTTGTTGTAACTACTGTCAAATGGTAATTGGTAAGAAACATTCCAGATTAGACAGAAGGTACGTACCCGCTCTGTGCCCAATTCTCCCTTAGGGAATTCCTGCATGTGCTGTGGAAGTAGGATTTTATCTATGATGTGTATCACACCATTTGCACTGATAATATCGCTGGATATAATCTTAGCCTTGGTATTCAGATATATTGAATTCTGAAAAAAGATTAACAAAAAAAATAGTGTTTTCAATGGAAACATGCAGTAGGGAAATGCTGAAATAAATACTCTTTAATATTAGAGGCCGACTCACTGCATGCAATACAATTGCAATGAATAGGGCTCCTGTTTTAGCAATTTACGGCTTGATCCTGCAACCCTCAGACAAAAAAAGCAGTTCTATAAAAATCAGCAGTGCCACCATGTGAGTAAAGATTACCCACATGAACAAGGACTGCACTCTTAGCATGGCAAACAGAGAGAATGATAGACAAGTCTTATTTTAAATACTACTTTTTTTTTAAATCCAAAAGGAGGAAAGGGAACATTCTAATTTTTTTTTAAAAAGAGAAGTGAAAATGATCAGTTTATTATTCTAAAAGTTTTACCTTAGCCATCTTGTTACCTGTGAGAAAGAGGCCTGGATGGGGTCACCCTGGAGTGAGGTGACATTTGTAATTGTTTTCAGGTCATTATAGAAAAGTCCAGCACAGCCCACCATATGGTACCGAAGGATCTGGGGCATCACTCCATTGACAATCCAGTCTTTAATCTAGAGCAGGAATTGGAGCATTCAAAGGCAAGGGCGAAACAACACACAAGTCCAAAAGCTCTTCACGGACTCACTCAAAGTTTGTTGCTTTTTTCTTACTTACTTTTGGTTCGCCGTTCAATGCTTCTGTGCTGGGTACAAACACAGTAAAAGGACCAGAACCTGCGATATCTTTGAGAGCAAGGGCCTGGAAAGTTTACAAAGATAAAGAAAAATTATTCATTTATACATAGTTTCATACACTTGGTAGAGTGTGACCGGATCCCTTACAGGGAACCAGGCCCCATATTGCAGGCAGGAAGGAGCAAGACCTCTAGAATGTCCTCTGTGACTGCCCACAGCCTTGTTTGATCTGCCTCATGCTGCATTCCCCCATTCATCCCAGCACATGGGACTGTAATAGTAAGAGAAACACTCTCCTGCCAGAGGGAAGATCCCCTCCCAACTCCTTCAGGCTTACAGGATTTAAAGAGTTCTCTCTGCAAAGTTTGCCTCATCATACTCTTCCCCCAGCTTCCTCTGCTGCTCCTTAGGGGCACAGAACTCTCCTTCTCCCTCTCATGTGCTGCCTTCCTTTAAAACGATGACCAAATAGTGCTTGACAGTTAAAGAGAAAGCTGTGCTCAGCAGCCATTAATAGGGAAGCAGAAAGATAACAGGCTGTGAGGGAAAAGGGGTTAAATCCTTTCATTCTGAAGGAACCAAAGTACTTTCATATTCCCATATTCATATGTTTTTGTTATAATCTTAGGTTTTGGTTAGAAACCTACGGTTCCTTGCTCTAGGTGTTGTGCAAACACATTGCAAGAGAGAATCCTTGTACAGAAACACTTACAATCTAAAGAGTGGAGGGAAAACAGAGACACAGTGACTTTTCCAAGGACACAGAGCAGAGCTGGGACTAGAACTCAGGTCTCCTGCCCTGTCCATTGTTTCACACTGCCATTCTACATGTGTCTAGGCAAAGGGATCACTGGCTCCTGAAGTGTAATCAGAACTGCATGAGGCATATGGCAGCTGTTTAGATGCATATAGCAACATCCTGCAACATTTTAGAGAGGCAGTGAAAAACAGCATGTAAAAATGCAATGAGAACTAGATCAACAGAATAGCTGCCCTTATCAGAATCTGGGTGTGAAAAAGTGCCATGGGATCTGTCTTATGAAAGGGAGGCCTTCAGTTTTGGGTCTGATCAGGAGATCAGTGCACAAGTCCTCCAGTCCCAAAGCCCATATTGGGGAGTTGTAGCAGTACTGACTCTGAGGGAAGAGCATCATTTAGGCTATGTCTACACAGCAACATTATTTAAAAATAACACACATTATTTCAAAATAACTGTCAGCCGTGTAGACGCGGACTACATAATGTCAAAATACTGTCAAGCTGGAGGACTTCTTACTCCGACTCCTGTAACCTTCATTGTATAAGGAGTAAGGGAAGTCGGAGGCTGAGTGCTCTATTTTGAAATAAGTGCTGTGTAATCAGCATTAAAACACAAAATAAGTTATTTCCAAATAAGCTACGCAATTAACGTAGCTCAATTTGCATAGCTTATTCCGAGTTAAGCCTTGCTGTGTAGACGCACTCTTACTAAATAACTAGCACCATTCATTATATGCAACACTACATTTTCTGTGATGGTCTCCACCATAAATAGTAATGGACCGTCTCCAGTCCTGGTTACCTTGTGAGACCAGGGCCAGAGATGCTGTGGCACGAAACACATTCAAGAATTTCCTTACCTTAAGATGGGAATAAAAACGAGTAGTATTGGACTCCTTGAGCAGTTCCTGCAATCAGAATAACAACACCTTTTTACTGAATTGTGTCTGAAGAATATAAATGAATGCCATCCTCTGGGAAGATACATGTCTGCTGTTAGAAAGGGAACTTTTTTGTCTAGATGATACAGCTACTGCAGGACATACACTAATCCTTTTTTTTTTTTAATCTTGCCCAGAGGTAGCATTTATGGGACTAGGGAGACAAATTTCCATATGAGATTGCAGCATCCCCATGGAAAGTTTTGCATGTGGTTCTGGGCTTTATGCAACAAAATTTGTTCAACTGGAGGAAACCCAAAGGGCAATGAAAACTCCAAAAAGGGTTTGGAAGTATGACGTATGAAGGAGAGGTTAAAAGAAATGAATATATACAGCCCAGAGAACAATAATGAAGAGGAGACATAAACGTTCCTCCATGTCTTTGAAGAAGTAATAAAAAATAAGGGAAGGAATTATTCAGATGTGATCTTCAGGACAATCCTTATTTAAAGGGTAATAACCAG
This sequence comes from Apalone spinifera, assembly GCA_030068395.1. Taxonomy (NCBI): domain Eukaryota; kingdom Metazoa; phylum Chordata; order Testudines; family Trionychidae; genus Apalone; species Apalone spinifera. Next base: position 89,630,473 of record CM057845.1, read on the forward strand.
GTCCTGGGTTAGGGGCTGAAATGATTACAGGATATGAACTCTGAGGTTCTTCTGGCTGTAGCAGGAAACCTTTTCCTCCCTTTCAATTCTGGACCTCCCATCATCTGTGCAAGAAAGGAAAGAGCCAACTGTGCACTCTCCTAGGTGCTGGCTCTGCCATTCTGCCTGGCCTTCATATATAGACTGTATGAAGGAGCAGGAGGCTTCTTGCACCTCCTTCCCCTTCTGCTGCTCATCCATGAAGGCCTGAGTGGAATCTGGCCCTTTCAGAAGCACCAATCACCTGAAGATCCTGTTCCCTTCTGCTGGAGTATGGGGTGCTCAGCACCTCTGAGAACAAAGCCATCCTAAGTGTCTCAGGTTGGACACCCAAAGACTGAGCGCCCAAAATTACTGGGCACTTTGGAAAAAATTGTCCTATATGATTTACACTCAACTTCATTGGCAAAAGAGAGAGAATAGAATTCACAAATTCCTCACCCCATGCCCTGATTCTTAACAAACTGCCTGATGCGTGAAGCAACCTGCTGTTGCTTTAACAGGTGCCACTTCTACCTTAGCTAAATAGAGAAATTTACTTCAGTATTTGCAGTATTCCTTACAGCCACTGCAGGACATACCTAAGAAATACTGGTATGGCTATACCTATTTATCTATGCAAAACTGGCATATTTTTAAGAGTGGCCACTTGTTTCACATAACTCCTTGAAAAACATTCAATACCAGTGAACACACCTGGTAGATGTTGCCTCGGCATTTAAATCCATCCCCAACAAAATCAGGTTTGCAGGTGCAGGTCCTCTCCGTCAGCTCGGTGTCATTACAGATTGCAAATTCACTGCAGCCACCATTATTCTGGCAACATCAGACAAAATTGAATGAGTTGGTGCATTTGTGTTTGCAAAATAATTCCACTTCATTTGGTCAAACGGTCAACAGAGGGAAATATTCTCTTTTTTATGACTAGTAAAAAGCATTCAAGATTAATATAATGATAGTTATTGACACTTAAAGCAAAGCACACTGCCAGTTTCTTTGGGTGAGTCTACACTGCACCCTTAGCTCGAAATAAGCTACGCAATTTGAGCTACACAAATTGCGTAGATTATTTCGAGTTAATTTTGAAATAGCGCCAAATTACGAAATAAGCTATCTACACAGCACCAAATTTTTAAATAAACCACTATTCTGAAACGTCCCTTAATCCTCGTGGAACAAGTTTTAAAGGGACATTGGAATAGCGTGCTCGTTATATTTCAAAATAATGGGCTTGTTTCAAAGACACGGAATAGCTATTTCGGGATACCGGAAGTATCCTGAAATAGTGCCACAGTGTAGACGTACTCCTTAAGACCTACTCCCTAATTCCTCAGCCCAGAGTGATATAACTGGCCATGGTATACTGCTACCCAAAAGATTTCCATGCAGGTTTCATCATGGACTCCTGGGCCAGGATTCTGAGCTGCACCTCACAAAAATTTATACCCTAATACTCTAATAATTTTTTTCATCTTTAAAGTGCCAAACAGACTCCTTGTTTTTGCTGCAATGGACTAACATAGCTACCCCCCTGCTGAAACTTCTAGGAGGTGCATCCTGAGAGGTGAGGGGCTCTGGGATTCTGGGGGTTTGGTTGCAGAGGCTGTTCTAGTTTACTCCATATGTGTCTGATAGCCTAGAATAGCTGGAACACAGAAGTGCCACATGTCCCTCCCCCAACACATCTCCTTCACCCCCTTCTCCACCTCCAGCTGGGAGAGAATAGGCTTAGGTATGTTAACCAGGCTTTTCATCTTCTGAGCACTACCTTTGTCAGGGGAATTCCCCAGAGGGGAGATCTGGCTGCTGCCAGCCCAGAATCGGTGCTCAGGTGACAATCAGCTCTTCAGCTTGCAAACCAGTTTACTTGTAGACAAGGGGAAAAATCTCTTCATGACAAAGCAGGGAAGGCTGCCGTATGAGAAATTTAGCTCATTTTCTCTGCACAGGCTCTTTTCTAGAACTGATACCAGTCACGTGAGAGCCCACTTCTACTTCATCTGACCTCCCATTCTAAGTAGTGGTGGGAGATCTTCCTTTAGCTACCACCAGGGATGGGCCCTAGCATAGCTCTCACCCTATACAGTGAGGTTTGGTGTGTAGATCAGGGTTGGTAGACTGTTGAACAGGGAACTGAGTTTAGTCAGAGCTCCGTGTGTAGCGTTGCCAGGGAATGTTTAGCTACCTTACAGTCAGATTAGCCTGCTGCACAACACTGACAAAAAGCCGCCTTCTGTAAAAAACATTCTTTTAATAGCGTCACAGCTAGTGAAGTGGAAGAGAAGCTGTCAAAATGAAGCTGACACAAAACCATATGCATGAAGCCCATAAATCTGAAGAACAGCCCTTCCCACAACTTTTAATTTCCATCTCTTCACCATTCCATCTGGGCTGCCTTTGAAGCTTTGAAAAATAATAGGTCAAGGGATGATAATTAATGTGTCACTGTTCTCTAGAGACAAACGATCAATGAGTACAGAACAGTGAAAGGCATTAGCTTGTGATTGCGGGGAGGCAGCTTTTGAATGCTGAGGAGTTTTCATCTGACACCAATGATCACGTACTTGTATGTATCAAAGGGCTAAACATGAATGAGAGTTTTGCCTGTGTCAGAAGTATGGGACTGGGGCTGTTGATTAAAAATCAACCTCATGCACAGGGCCAGTACCAACCAACACTAGGCATCACATGGTATCCAAATGGCATCTAGAGCTTGTGCCAACTTGCTGCACATGATGAGTAGTTCCAAAGAGAGAAGGTTTGGTTCTCCAAGGCATTTGAGCAAAGGGTTGCAGTTCCCCGATTCCACATGCACCAGGACAGCCCTAAATCACCCAAGGAAACGTACACCACTTGAGGATGAAATATTGCAGCGTTCCGCTTTACTATGGCTCCCCTTGTCTCCCTGCTCCCAGAACACTCTCAACATGCCCTCTTCTTCCCCTTGTGCTGAGGGATTCACCAGAGTTAACATCAATGCAGAGTTTCACTGCATAGGCGGAATTCTCTACCTGCCATCTCGCCACTTTAAGGTAACTTTGTGCCATTTTCAGGCCCCTTATTAGGCTGGAGAATCTGGCCCATCATGCATTATCCAGCAGATGAGCTGACAGGAGTGGATCTGATTTTTTTTTTCTTGGAATTATCAGAGAGATTGGCATCAGAGAAGAATTTTCACATGTTATCATTGGAATCTAACTATTTTATTTGGTCTTTCTTAGAAACTGCATTCACTTCTTCTAACGCCTTAGATTCTAGAAGTTGGTACAGAAACTGTAAGTAATTTATAGAATGGATTTTAAAACTTTAATTTCATCAACAATGAAAATTTCTCTTTGCATTTAACCAGTTTACTAAGTTTAGTACATATTTGAGAGTTGTCAGGTATACTTTAAGCATAGGCTTGTATGCTTTCCTGAATCAGGGCTCAGGTGGGTTAACACATATTTCTAAGCTAACCTTGCATGCATACAAAACCAAACCAAAAGCATACTGATGTTCTATAAAAAAATGGAATGATGAGAATATACTTTCCTGTAGGATGACACTTACTGATAAACACAGATTGATGTATGTGCATGTTTTACCATCTCCAGAATATCCTTTCAAACAATTACACACTGCCTATCAGGAGAAGAAAGGATCCGTATTAACACAGAAACATATGGAACTTGGTTGCAGTACCTTCTGATTTTATTTACTTGTATTGGCTATACTGATCTTCAAGGTAAAATGAGGAGCAAAAAGAACTCAGAATCCCATTTTAATCTTAATATCCATTTTGTACAAGCCTATTGTCACTTAGGAGCACATCCTCAGCTGATGCATGGGTGTCATAGCTCCATTTAGTATATGTCACTTCTACTCTGTAACTGAGAGCACTGGAAATGGCCTCTTTTTATCTCACCATGAACAGAGTAGCTTATTTCCGGTATCAGCTGAAAAACAACTCTTCTCCCCCTTCTTCTACCTGAATTATTTACATCATTAAAGAAGTTGGCCATGTTTTCAGAAAAAAGAACAAGGACACTTTTGGGGTGGTGAAATATTCCCATAAAGGCACACTTAGGCAAATGTGCCTGCATGTCACTATTGCCACCTTCTTACTCAGCAGTGTCACGTGCGTGTTTCAGGGTTGTTAAGGTCAGGTTATACTTTCTGATACCTGCAATTACCACATAGCTGGAAGATTAACATGATTAAAGGAAATCAATTATTCTGTCTTCAAAGGTCAGACTTCATTCATGACAAGGTGGTGGAGATGAGATCTTCTAGTGGACCAGCTTGTGTTGGAGAAAGAAGCAAACTTTTGATTTACATAGAGTTCTGCTTCAAAGTGTCTTCAGGGCTGGAGGAAGAGCTCTGGGTAGCTTGAAAGCATGTCTCTTGCACCAACAGGAGTTGGTCCAAGAAAAGAGGTTACCTCCGCTACCTTATCTCTCTGACATCCTGTGACTAACATGACTACAACAACACTGCATGCCTGAGGTACATCATTGTAGAATGTAGGGCCCTTTAACTACTTATGCTGATGCTGTCATTACCCTGCAGTGGTTCTTTTTGAGGTCCTGGTGTGTCAGAAAGTAAAACTATTGAGCCTTCACATTGTAATGACAGGGTATTTAGTATACCTGCATTCTAAAATACATTGATAAATTGCCAGACTCTTGGGGGAAGGACAAGCAACTCAGGCACACAGTCCTCTGGTTATAGGATTTTGCAGAAATTATATGAATATAATTAATACTTCATAGGGGTCAGTTGTGAGTCTTAAGAACATAAGAACGGTCATACGGTCAGAGCAATGTGGGGGGGAAGAGTGTGGGGCAGCAGGCAAGGAGTGTGTGTAGAGCTGGAGGCAGTGAGGAGAGCTCGGAGCTGGGGTGGGGCAATGAGAGGGGAAGACCATTGGTCTGGGAGTAGGGCGGCAGAGGACAGTGTGTGTAGAGGTGGGGGGGCGGCAGGGCAAGAGAGCTCTGGCAGGGGTGCAGAGCAATGGAGGGAGAGCTGTGGGCTCCCTCCTTAGGACAATTCTGGTTGTACCCCTGGCTGAGGCAAAGGGGTAAGTAATCGATGTTAGCAAAGGGCTTGGAGCTTAGTGGGAATAGGAACCAAATTGTTATTCCCTGTCACTGTCTGTTTCCTGCCCTGTTCCTGGGAAAGTGCAGCCATGCTAGCTGGATTGTAGGCTACTGTCCAGCCTATAGCAATTACAATAAAGTAGGAAAGTAGAGGGACAGTAAAAAGCACTTCAGTCCTATAGCGCAACTTTTAGTCACACGAATGCAGTGGTAATTACAAATATAAAAAGCAAAACGGCAGTGTTATGGCACATTAATTGCAAAGTTAGATATCACTTGTTTTATCTGCTTATGCATGAATCTGTTAGATACCAGGAGCAGAGCTAGTTGGAAAGTGGGGATTTTCCTAGAGAAAATGTTGACAAAAATGAAGAGAATGTCATTGTCATCCAAGTTTTCAGCCAAAAAAAAAAAAAAGTGTCAGCTGAAAATTTTCAAAAATATAAAAAAAACCGAGGGCCAGAAAACAAATAAAATGGTTTTGGTCAACATTTTTCAGGTTTTTGGTTTTCAAGGAAAAACTGAAAAATGTTGAGGGAAGTAAACACTTCCCACAAACAACAGGGAGTTCTGTGGCATCTGCAAAAATAACAGATTTATTTGGGCATAAGCTTTTATGGGCAAAGAGTCACTTTGTCACATGCATCTAGTGAAGTGGGTCTTTGCCCATAAAAGCTTATGCCCAAATAAATCTGTTAAGGCATGTCCACAGAGCATGCCTACACTGAGGTTATTCTGTAATAACGTGAGCTGGAGGACTTCTTACTCTGACTCCTGTAACTTTAACTGTGATGATTCATTACTTACCTGATTGGGTCCAGTTTGAGTGCATTCTGCATTTCTATCACATCCACCGTTGTTCTCTAAGCAAGGGTTGATTTCTTTATAACCAAAACAATTAGAGAAAGCTCAGTGATTGCCAGATTCTCACTTCATTGATTACCTAAAGTAACCCGGGCTAGGAATGCAGGTTTGTGGCAAATGTAATTGATTTAGACTGATTCTCATTGCTACCCAATGCTCTCCTTGTAAGTATCTTTCACCTTTCTTGGCAAGAGCTGGAAACATGCAGATTGCTTTTAGAATGGTTCACAGTGAAGTTCAACACAGTAATGTCTTGCCTACACTTAAAAAGCTGCACTGGCGCATCTGCCTATTATACTGGTGCTGCTCTAGCACTTCTGTCTAGACACTCCCTATGTGGCTAGGAGGGGTCTCCCAAGGGTGTAAGATCTCTAGACCTCGGAGAGCTAGCAGATATGTTGACTGCACAATTCTCGGATTGACATAGCACTGTTTGCAGTGCATGTTAGGTGAGTTTAACTACTTTGCTCAGGGGTGTGGATTTTTCATACTCTTGAGTGATGTAGTCATACTGACTTTATTTATCACTATAGACTATAACTAAGTCTTTTATCCTTTTCCTGAATGCATACAGTGCCTAAGGACTGATCCAAAGCATTCATTGCAAGGGGTGAGAGTCTTTGACTTTATTAGACTTTGCATTAGTCCTCTTCAGCAGTGACTTGAAGGTTAAGTCTCTTAGGCTCTGTCTACACTACAAGGTTTTTGCGAAAAAAACAATGGCGTGTCCACACCTCAAGCGCATTTTTCACAAGAAAATAGACAGAACAGAGGGCTTTTGCTGGTAGAGTTATTCCTCTCCCCACGAGGAATAACTCCTTTTTGAGCTACAGCTCTTGCGCAAAAAGGCAGGTGTGGATGCTCTGGAGGGGTTTTTGTGCAAGAAACCCCTATCAGAAAAAGCACAGGTGCTCTGATGGCCATTCTGTGAATGGCCATCAGAGCTTTCTTGCGCAAGAACATCCATGCAGCTTGGACACTCTCTTGCACAAAAGCACATCGCTTTTGTGATGCACTTTGAGGTGTTTTGCACAAAAATTCTTCTGCAAAAGGCTTCTTGCGCAAAAATCCTGCAGCGTAGACAAAGCCTTAGATTTAAGGTGCAATTCACTGTTACGATTTCAGTGGAGTCATTTAATGCTTTGGAGATACTTAAATTTTGCATTTCCTTTTAAACTTTCTCATAATTTTCTCTAAGGGAAGGGTGTGTGTATTTATCTGGAGAGTAATGTGTCTTTGGGGATCCATCCCATATACAGTGGACAGCATGCACTATTAATATACACAAAACATATATTGTGCAGGTAGCACTTCCCTGTTTTACGACAAATTCCAGGATATAGCAGTCCTTACCAAGACAGACTATTCCATCTCCAGTGTACCCAGCTGCACAAACACACACTCTGTTTCCCGGAGTAGTTCTTTTACACTGCGCTTTGGTAGAACAGCCACCATTGCTGGTCTCACATGCGTCAATAACTATATAATGGGAAACAAAAAATGAAATCAATGTGCTGAGTTTGCTTTATAGGCAGACTAACTAATCTCTGTCATGTCTCCAAAGGCAAAGGAATTTAGTGATATTTCCCTGACAAATAAACCTTTCTGATTTAAGAGTCCATAGATATAATTAGAATCTTATACATATTTCTTATAAACTGCAATAGGAAAAGGGGAGAAAGTGCCTTTCTATTGTGGAAAATAAGAAATAATCTGTGATGGGTTCTCCATAAGTTCCTATCTTGCAATGTTGCCTCTTCTAACTGCAAAAAATAAAGAGGAGGTTCTCCACAGTTTTCATGGGGTTCATAGAGATCCTTCCTACTTGTCCTTAGTTTGCAAACATTTACACCTCCTATGATGGGATGTAAACCCTGTACTGGCACTGGAAAGGAAAGGCATCCTAAGAATACTGATCCATGTCACTTGGATATATTAAAGGGCATTGGCCCTGGGGGTTGTCAGACTCTGAAATGTGTCTTGGCTGGAGGTTCAGGACATTTCTGGGGGTGGAATTGGCTGAAGAATAAAAGCAGGAAATTGAGGCACAGCTGCTAGAATGCCACATGAACTACTAAGGGGGCCTGTTAGCGTGGCAACTCTGCTACACCTCTTCATTGGGAGTCAAATATCCCGCTGTTAAAGGAGGTTGGGGTGACTCTGCCAATCCTAGGATTACTCATTGGCGGGTGTATTGCTTCTACAATGCATAGGTTTCCTTGTCACTACCATCCTAACGAGACAGAGTCGGGGCATAAGAATCGAGGTCCCCAGGCTCTTGTTTGCTAGAGCGGAGCATATTCTACATGGCTAACAGGATTTTCTGATAAAAACAACACTTCTACAGTATTCTGTTAATGGTCATAAACACTGTACTCACACTAGCGTAAGATGTAACATTTTCAACTATTGAACCAGCATAGTGTTTTCAATATGGATAGGTATGTAAAAAGTTTAACAAATTAACTCATAAGTTGATGTTTATTGGTTCTGGTTAACATTTAGCCCACAGGGGGCCGGGAGACTCTGAAGCCAGCAGCTTGTGGAGGCCAAAAGCTGGCTGTTGCCACTGGCAGCCCATGAAGCTGGTAGCCTGTAGGGCCTCCTAAAGGCTTGTTACATGGTTAATATTTTAAAAGTTTTTTTGTATCCCTAATGTAGACAGCCCTAGCAGACCACTAAGTCTGATTGTGATGGAAAGTCCCCATCAGGAGAGAAATGAAGACCAATATAGCATAAACATAAGGGTCTCAAAACATCTAGGTTCTGCAGCAGCTATTCAGACAGAAATTCTTGCCATTTCCTCAATTCTCCCAGACTTTCAGTTGTGCTGGGTGCTGTGAAGGTGGGAAGGGAGGGACTGGAGCCATCTGGTCCACTGTGTAATTTTAAAGCAGTGTAACAGCTGCTTTAATTGACCCCCTGCTGCTCACAATGCCAACAAGCTGTTCCAATAGCCAGAACACAGTGGACTGGCAACTTGTCCCATAACCTTTTTTTCACAGGACAGTCCCTACTCCAGGGGCCAAGAGTAGATGAAATAGTGTCTTAGGTTGGTTCTATGCCATCACAGATGCTCCCTACCTACAGGGAATTTCTCAGTAGCAGATTAAACTGGCTTTCTAGCTGATTTGTGCCGCCAGGGTGTTGCATAGCAGGGGCTAGTGTCTGGCGTCAGGACACTGCTACCCGGCATGGTTAGACAAATGCTCCATTGTTCCAAAGGGCATTATTTTAATCAGATAAAGATTAGGGAATTAATTACACAGACTGCAGCAGGAAACAGACTGTTTCATAAAGCTAGATTTTCCACTCTTTCAAAAGAACACCTGGGATTAATTGCTATTGACCCTTTTTTTTTAGGCTAGCCATAGAACAATTTTAATTACTCACCACAAATGTACATCAATTCAGATAAAACCAGAGGACTAGGCTGAAGTGCTACTGTACCTCCAATCAGCCTATGTTCATTAAACTGGGCCAGAAATAAAGAACAGACATAATCCAGGTTTCCCTACTCCAGAACTAACACAGCTCCAGTTGTGCACAATATGTTCCCTTTCCCCCATTCTTTCCTTTCCACACAATATACGGACTCTCGGGGTTTTCCAGTCCTTTGTTGTTGTGAAGCGGCACCTGTTGCAGTCTATTCATTCTGAATCAACTGGCAGCAAGTCCTCTTTTCACTTCCTATGTGGAAACGTGCATCTCTCAACACTCTTCTGTTTCACAGTGAACGCCAAGTGCTTCAAGCACATTCTTGGAAAGGGTCAAAAACAAAGCCCGCTTGCCTGTACAGTGTGTTCCATTCCCTTGAAAGCCGGCTGCACACTTGCAATATGCAGTGCCATTAGACATGAGGAGGCAGCTAGAGAGGAGAAAGGTGGAGTATTAGTAACCACTGGCTCTGGACTGTCATCGTTGCTCTACTGCATCTTCATTATTATTATTTATTGTTTGTATTACTGTGGCACCTCAGATCAGGTCATCAACCAGACACCCGTGGTGCTAGGTGCTGTGCAAACACTGAACAAGAAAATGTCCTTGCTCCAAGGAGCTTGCATTCTAACTACTGTGCAAGAATCAACAGGTGGATACAGGGGAGTACAAAGAAGCCGAGAGAGAATATTGGTCAGCATGACAGGCAGTGTCTCAGCACACCAGTGGAGTAGCCATTGTTTTTTGCAGGCAGCACAAACAAGGAGAGATTTAAGGAGGGTTTTGAAGGAAGAGAGAGTGGAATTTGCCTATATTTATGGGGAGCTCCTCCTACGTGTGAGGGGCAGCAGGAGGGAAGGGAGAGAGCTTAGGTGGGGAAGTGATGCTGGCTGTGTGTGTTTGGGGTACCACCAGAATGTCTACAAAATCTCTTATTCCCTTTAGAAAAGGGAATAAGAGATCTTGCGGAAAAGGGTTTTTTTTCCGCAAAATCCCTGTCTACACAGGCGCTTTTTTCCGGAAAAGCTCCGCAACGGAAAAAAGCGGCAGCCATGTAAATGCAAATGCAGCGGGGAAAATGCAAATCCCCGCTGCATTTGCAATTCCGACTTTCTTCATTTGCATCCCTTTTCCGGAAAAGGGTGCCTGTGTAGACGTAGCCCAGAGGTGTAGCTGTGTTAGTCTGTAACTTTAAAAAAACAATGAGTAGTCCTCTAGCACCTTAAGGCATGTCTACATTACAGCATTCTTTTGAAATTACTCCCCTTATTCCAAAATAACAAGATGAGCATCCACACAGCAAGCCCATTCTTTAGAAATTATTTTAAAATAACAGGCTTCTTATTTCTAAACT
>CM057845.1:89649907-89670889 GCA_030068395.1 Apalone spinifera
CTGAACTCTTGGAACTGTCAGCCCCCTTTAAACTTGGAGTTGGCCAGGAACATGGATTTGCTGTCCTATGAAATATATTTCAAGTTATCTGGGAAAAGAATAGCCCCGAATTGGGAAGAAAAGACAAATTTTGATTTTTTTTCCTCCAACAAAAAAACCCTCAGAAAAAACAAAAACATTTTGTCATAGAAAACGTTCTGTTTTGATAAATTCAAAATGTTTTACTTCACATTTCATCCTTTGTACATGTAATTTAAAAAAAATATAAAATAAAGTAAAATATAAAACAAAACATTTTTTCCAAATGAAAAAAAAAAAATCAAAGCTTTCTGTTGTGAAAATGTCACAATTGGATGGCTTGCCATTTCCAAAACTGTTTTTTCAGTTTTTTTTTTAAATAAAATCTCTACTTTTGAGACAGAATTTTCTGACAGAAAACTTTCAATGAAAATTTTTCAACCTGCCCTATTAAATTTCTGATCACTCCCCATAACTGGAAGCTATTCTATTAAGAGGCCTACTTAGAAAATCATTAAATCCTGGGACTTCCTTTTTGTACTGTGTTTGTACAGTGCTTGGCACAGTGGGGTCTTGGACCATGCCTGGGGCTTCTAACACTGCCATAAAGCACATAGCCCTGGTCTACACTAGGGAGTTATTTTGAAATTATAATAAGTTTATCTATATAATAAATTTTTAAATAAGTGGAGCATCCGCACTACCAAACCTGTTATTTTGAAATAAGGGGCTGGTTATTTCAAACTCTGTACTCCTGCTTTCCTTGGGAATAAGGCTTATTTCAAAATAGCATTAGTGTGGATGCTCCACTGCTGCTATTTCAAAATAATTACTCCCCAGAGTAATTCGAAGTAATTACTCCCCAGTGTTTCCTGGGGCTCTAACTTGAAGTAGCATGTCCAATTAACAGAGCCTGCCACGGATTAATTTCTAGACTTCCCCGTAGTGGAGACATGCTATTTTAATTTTGTTATTTAGGGAGTTATTTTGAATTTAGTTATTTTGAAATAGTTTCCTAGTGTAGACATGCCCATAATAAATAACAATGAATAATAATACTTACAATGATAGTTTTAATACATTTAGGCTGGCACCCAATATGGATAGATGTCCTTCCAAAAAAGTTTTCAGTATAGATGCAATATTTCTTCTCTCCTAGCTGCGCAAAAGTTTGCAAGATAACTGCTTCAGTGTTTAATATCACAAAACTATTTTTAGACATTTAACAATGGTATCAACTTTGTGTAAACAATATACTCCAAGCACCCAGAGTCAGCCCTTAGTGGTAAATAAGTTCATATCATGTACTAAGAAAATATTCTCTGTGTAAAAATAAAGTAGGCAGATAATTAGCTTAATAATTTATAGTCAATTTAGCCAAGCGCCACTGGGCAAATCACTTCAATTCAAAAGTAGTCATCTTTGTCCACAATTTAAACTGAAATCTATTTGAAAGTATTATTTCTTCTGTTCTTTATTTTTTCTTTTCTGGCACTTTTCTGCACTTCCTAATTGTTTCTGAAAAACGATGTGCCAACATACTGTGAAAATGGCTGTTCTTTCATTATTCTAAGCCTGGACAGAAACAGGAAATGCTACAAGTTTTGGGAAAGCCTGTTCTAATAAGACAGACAGACAGCCTGAGTTTGTAGTTCCATGGAGTTCAGATAAATATCCAGTCATCTGCGTATTTATTAGAACTGAAATGCCATAATTCTCAAAATTTGTCCATCATTATTTTAGTAGGGTTTTGCTAACCAATTCTCCGAATGGAGGAAAATTAACAGTAATTGTGTAGATTTTGTAATCACATTGTTGGAATAATAAACAAATAAATCATAATATACCACAAAACATATACATACTTAATCTAGATTCCTTAAATCAACCCAGTTTTAACTGAACCATAAAGAAAATCCAAGGATGATATGATTCCTAGTGACTATTTGATTTCCTAAGGATATTTTCTTGCCATGGACCTATCCTCACTGGATAGAAAATGAAGTGTCTAGGAAACTGATATCTGGGTGATGAAAGAGACAATGATTTCTCTTTAAACAGTCAAAACACTGTAACATTATTCCCTCACGTGGTGCAGATCATGTGCCTCTTTCCTCCATTCTCATGGCATAAATGGGCCAAAACCAAAAAAACAAACAAAACAATAACAAAAGAAAACCAACCAATCATGCACAATAGGGGTTTCTCTTGCTTGGAACATTCCCCAGCTGGCACAGAGTCAGGATAGTGGGCTATGTTCTATTTCTGGTCTCCCACACAATATAGGTGCTGGGAGGGAGCAGAGCACTTTGTATGCTTTCAAGAAGTTTTGTGGTGGCTCTAAAGTGTGCTAGGGTCTGAACTGGCTCCCAGCTGCCTCAGGGATTAAAGCAGCATAAAAATATTTTTAAATTACCTTGACCCCCCCCCCCGGAGTCTGAGCCAAGAATGGCTCAGCTGGATTCAAGGATCAGAGCTGTTGAGTCTGATTAAAATAAACTAATAGGGTCAATTCACTGATGTAATTCCATTGAAATTAATGGGGTTAATTATTAGGGGTAAACTTGGTCTATTAAAAATCTCTGTATTTTGTATTGCAAGTGATACAAATGATGTGCACTTAGGATTAATTATAAAATACTTACAAATTCTTTCGTTCCAGGAGGGCAGCGTGATCGATACAAACACAGAGTGCACTTTTCCTTGGCAAACACAGACAGGATACAGTTAAAGGTTTACACTACTGCAGATTGTTTCAGTCAGTTTCTAATCCCAGCCCTTGGGTGAGTCAGGAGTTATAAGACAGTGAAAGATTCTCACTTTGGAAAACTAAATATCAAAGACTATCACGGCAGCTGCAGTGGGTGTACATCACAGCAGAAATGTAGGGATTTCCAACAGGAAGGTTCCCACCAAGACTTTTCCTTGTGGAGAAGTATAAAGGCTCTGCAGCATTTCCAACAGCCAAAGGAATATCTTGTTCCAAAGGAAACCCATCCCAAAGAGCTCCTCATAGCAATAATATTAGGGGGCAGATTCTGGTCTCTGGCTCTGTCTGCAACATAAAAGTAATTAAACCGCACAAGTGGAAGGATGAGCTGTCTTAGTAAGGCAGTTAGGGATTGATTCCACTCTGAGGGGAAATCCCTGTTGGTGAAGAGCCAACTATGCACCTAAACCCTGCTTCATCAAAGCACTTAAACATGTGTTTAAGTACATGCTTGAGATCACTCCTGTTCAGCTATACACAAGCTTACGTCCCATTGACTTCAAAGGGACATAAGGACATGCTTAAGTGCTTTGCTGAATCAGGGCCCTAGTTGCGGGAAGTTTTCTAGGGAGATTCAAGTGTCTATACTGAGGAATCTAGGCATAAGGCTGAGCATAGGGAAACGTAGGAGACTAGAAAAATGTGCCTGACAGCAAAATGTGCTAGTTTGTGCAATTGCCTCCCAAGGCAAACAACAGAAGCTCCAAAGCAAAATCTGAACAGGACAGAGCACAAAGCTTGCAGAGTAAAATGCCTCTTTCAAGTCTAATTTCTGTGCTGCGCCAGTCTTAAGAACAAACAAAGTGAACAATCTATGGGCAGTCCTATTTGCCTCTCCATCAAGAGAACCATTGACTGCCAGCCCCATGGAAAACTACAGTGTGTTCTCCAGAGCCAGTGCTTAATTTGTGCCAGGGCTTGTCAGGGCTGAGCCCCAGCGCCTCTTCCAACAGCCAAACTTGGCAGTTCATAACATTGGCGTGTCTGGACTTGCTGCCTCGGTGGTGAGTAAAAAGATTGCTTCAGCCCCAGCCCTTCTTTCTTTACAATTTAAGCACTGGTCATTGCAGTTTGTGGATTGGTCTGATTTATGTGAAGAATGCAAGAGGAAGGCTTCATCAGAGCCGTCCTGTCTATAGGACAGTTTGGGGGCAGCCTCCCCAGGCCCTGCACTTTGGGGGGGGGGTCCCAGGACAGCACTGAACTATGGATGGGGCCTAGCACAGAGTAGCAGAAGGGGTCACCCCTCTCCCCCACTCACCACGGTGGCAGGAGGCAGTGTCCTGGCAGCCCGCTCCACTCTACTCTGCCCCACCTCGTGATGAAACAGAGCAGAGCAGGCTGCAATAGAGTGATGGGACCGAGTGGAGTAAGCTGCCAGGTGGCTCAGTCTCCTGCCGCCACAGTGATTGCAGTAGGAGAGAGGCTGCCCCCTGCTGCTGCTCCATGCCAGGTCCCCTATAATTCCACAGTTTGCATTGCTCGTGGGAGGGGGCTTTGGGCAAGGGGGGCAGGAGAGAGCAGAGCAGGGGCAGGGTTTGGCTGAAGGGGTGCAGTGCGGGTGGGCGGACGGGAGCAGAGGCAAGGCAAGGCCAGGGCCTGCAATAGGGGAGTTGCTCTAGGCCTTGCTCCTGGGACACTAAGGGTATTGCCTCAGACCCTGTGGCAACCTAGGGATGGCCCTGGCCTTCGTTAGTGGCTAATTGGAATGGATATGTGTAGAAAGAATCTACATCTCAGAATAGAAAGAGGAATTTCTCTCCTGTATAAAGTTTTGTTAGGAAGGTATTTTCACTAAGCAAAAGTGGACAAACCCAATTGGTGTTTATTAAAGCAGTGGGTTAATGTGGACCCTTACTGATGTACTGAAATCTGGCCGAGTCAGCCAGATTTACTTACTACAGTGATGCTGTTATTGTGTTCAAGCTGTTACTCTACTGACTGCAGAATCAAAGTAATATTTATATGATATCAAAGCTACTGCAGGAGTTTATTGTGGAAAATTCTAACATTTCTGCCTGGCCAGTACAATGCAGCATGTGTCATATGCTTTAGTTATATTTTTGTGCAAACATCTATGACAAATGTTAAAGCACCAATATCAAACAAGACACAACTTACGGTTGTAATCACAGTATCATTGATATCACATCTGTTCTTCTGGATTTCCAGAATTTTTCCCAATCCATGGATAACCCCCTTGTCAGTTGCAATATTTGTGTAATTTATAGGTGACTCATTTATGTAAAGCTGTAAAGGAAATGCACTCAGTTAAAATGCAGTGGACCAGCTGACCTACACAACTGTAGTACTGACTTGACAGAGGAAAGAAACTCTGCTGGGGACTACAGCAAAAAATATTGCCCAAGGAAGTCCCAGACTGAAAGAATGCTCAGGTGTGGCCATGGAAGAAGGGACAGCATAATATCTTCCATTCTTCAAACCATCCCTATTCAACAAACCACATAAGAATGTGGTCAGCTTTATGAATATGCTTACGTCCTACTGATGTACTTGAGCACTTTGCAGAATTAGGGCCACTGCATGAAGAATAGTGTGACTAGAGAATAAAACCATGAGCAAAGAGCACTGTTTTTCTGGTTTTGCCACAGATTTGGGCCTGTCCTGTGCCTTAGATTCCTTATGAGAAGAAAGGGTATTGTGAGAATAAATTCACTAATACAGCCTGACACCCTAACTAGTGCCGAACCAGAGAATTTGCCAGACCATGGGAGGTCAATATTGTCTAGCAGCATTACTACTACTTTCTAGGCAATTAGAAGACATTTAAGGATAAATTAGAGCTAAATAACAGCACAGAACATTGAGAGCCAGGACGGGTGGCTGTAAATAAACGTTATGGGCCCACAGGAAACTTGGTCACATCCACGATAAGTAGACATCCAGCTAGCTAATGTCATGCAGGCCCAGGGATGTTGCCAGATCAGAGAATGCCAGACTGGAGAGTTTCAACCTGTACTGCAACATGCTTTGAGCTCCTGATATAAAAGCAGGTATAAAACTACAAGTTAATATTAGTACTATTTTTAAAATTAAGAGAATCTCCAGAAAAGCTGGTGGAAATAGTATTAACGATTGCTTTGCAATGAAGGTATCTAGTCAACAGCCAGGTGTATGAGACCATCATATAGTCTTGTAAAATACAATGCTAAATCTGAACAGCGTAGTTTAAATCCAGTCAAAGATCCCTTCTCGTTTGACTTTAGCAAGCTTTGTCTTGACTGTTGGGAAACTCAATAGCACATTTGAGTGGGAACTTTTGTAATATTAAGGTGTCAGAATATAGGTCTTGCTGCATACTTTTCAATTTAAGATACAAATTTCTTTTCTATAGTGAAGAAAACAGTTTTCTGCATTTAAACTCAAACTGCAGCACCTGGCCATTTTGAAGGAAGAATCCCACTTGATAGGAAAACCCAAGCATGGTTTCCCGGTGCATGCCATTGCGCATGTCATTCTTCAAGAGCTTTTCCTCCAACACAATGTGATATCGGATTTGGTCCTCGTCCTGCAAGACATGGGGGAAAACCAGCAAGTTGGTCATTAAAGATACTACCTCTTATACCTATAGTGCTACTCCCCCACCTGCATGACTTGTTCTGTCCTTCCAATATATTTTGTATTTTGGTATTACTGTGTCCCATTGATTATCCTCATTCCACCAAGTTTCTGTGATACTTATTATATCAATATCTTCATTTAATATGAGTCACTCTAGGTCACCCATCTTATTATTTAAATTTTTAGTGTCTGTAGATTAGCACTTTAAAAGCTTGTCACTTTTTAGCCATCTGTCATTACAAAATGCGATTGGATGGGATTCTTTTTCATTTGACTGTTTTAGATCAGATTCTTCCTGTATTTTATTATTTTCCAGCCTCTCTTCAAACCATCCACCATTTTCGTTCCTCTCTTCTGGACTCTCTCCAAGTTGTTTACATCTTTATTAAAGACAATACTCCAGCTGAGGCCTCACCACTGCTGCATACAGTGTGACAATAACCTCCTCTCTCTTACATACAACACTCCTGCTAATACACTCCAGAATGATATTCGCCTTTTTTGCAAGTGAATCACACTGTTGACTCATATTTGTGTTCCATTACAACCCCAGATCTGATTACATCATTATTTCAGCAAAAGTACCACCTACCCAGTTAGTCCCCATTTTGTAATTAATTATGCATTTGACTTTTTCCCTTCCCTAAATGTAATACTCACTTATCTTTACTGAATTTCATCTTGTTGAATTCAGACCACTTCTCCACATTTTTCAATGTTGTAAATTTTAATTCTGTCTTCCAAAGTGTTTATAACTCCTCCCAGCTTGGTGTCATTGAAAGTTTTATGTCTCTTCCCCCACCCAGCCCCGTTTCCTGCTGCAGAAGTAGAGACCAGCAGCTTTTTCCTTTTAAACTCAGCAATCTGTTTGCACTAATTTATATCTGCTTACATTTTCAAGGTTATCTCCACCAAGAAAAGGCTCAGATCAATACCTTATGACTGAAAGCTGAGACTTTCCTTCACACAGCTTTCTGCACTTGATTGGTAGATTAAACATTTTTTCACAAAAATGGTCAAGTTGTTTTCTGATTTTAAAATGGTTTTCTTGTGTCTTCAAGTCTTTTCCCATTTTGCTGGAGTTACTTTGTAACATACATTTTGTATGGTTGGGAATGCTTTCTTTTAGTTAGTTTTAGTGACCTATTCTGCTTGCAATGGACTAGTAGGATCAGGAGAATAATTTTCAAACACACATGGGGCTATATCTACACTGCAAAAAAAAAAAAAAAAAAAAGATGAGCGGCAGCATGTCTCAAAGCCCAGGTCCACCGGCTCTGGCTCATGTTATTGGGGTTAAAAATAGCAGTCTAAAGTTCAGACTCTGAAACCCAGTGATGGGAAGGAATCCCAGGCCCTGGGCTCCAGTCTGAGCATGTAAATCTACACTACTACCAATTCCACTGATCCAGGAACTGAGATTTTTTTTTGCAGCATAGATATATCCTAAATCAGTGTTTCTCAACTTTTAAAAAAATAAAGAACCCCTTTAAAAAAAATAAGTACCCCCTGTACGTACAGTTTTCAGACACACAATTTTTTTTCTACCATCGTAACACATTTGTTTAAACAATGTAATCGTAGCTGGGCGGGTGATGAAATTGTTGGGTGTAAAAAGTATAACAATAATAAAGCGCTGTAAAACTTAAAACAAAAATTAAGTTTTCTCCAAATTTCAGTTGTGTTGATGTACCCCCCCAGACTTCTGCTGAGTACCCCTAAATGTACTCGTACCACTGGTTGAGAAACAGTGTCCTAAAGGACTTATGACCCTAATTTGAAACTCTTATTTTAGATGTTCCACTTTTAGCAAGACTCTTTGTTTTCCAGGAAGTCAATTAATTTTTTTCCTGTGTCACCTCTCCAGGAGACTAATGCACATGGAACATGTTTAGAATGTTTTTCCAATTTACATCTTAAAATTCATACCAGGTCTCTCACACACTCCTTAGGGCTCTCAAAGGTTCACTCCAGTGGAAATAATTACTCCAAACCATGGCATTTGTAATTTCCCCTCTGTCGCTTTGGCTTTTTTAATTCAATAGTGTCAATTTTTAATTCTGACAAGGTAGAAATCCTATTGTTTTATTTTCAGATATCTGATATTCCTAAACTGGGCATTTGGGAAAGGAACATTACATTTGGGAAATGAACATTATCATTTAAAATGAAGGGAGATATTTCCTGCTACCTATTACCAACAGATTTAGAAATACCTCTCCTGACCAATGTTCTGCTTGGACCCAATCTTGCCCCTCTGAAATCAAGGACTGTGTTCTGTGACTGCTCCAAACTCCTCCCACTAACAGAGATCTGCTATAAAATGGGAAAAGCTCAGGCAGGGCTAGCTCTGTGACCACTTCCTGCTTCTGAGAGCTACACCTCAAACATAGGCAGTTAGTGACTATGGCTAAGAGGAGACCCAGAACAAAATTCCAGGTACAGTGGCAGAAAAGCAAGAAATGAAACATCCATGTAACCATAACTAATAGGAATGCATAGAAAGCAAAAGCCTGCACTAGTGTGTGCACCTACCAGTCACTGCTTGCTCTTCATTTAATTACCTTTTAAAGATGGACCAAAATTAAAGCCATTTATCCTCTGACTTGTTCTTAACCCAGGGTGCAGTCAAAGTGGCATTTAACTCCCGAAGGTCTCTGTTTCTACAGTACAAAAGCCTTGCTGATTGGTTTTAAAAACCAAAATCTTCTACAGCATAGCTCAACTCTGCTTTCTATTCAATTTAAAAGAAACAACTTCACAGGGCACACCCCCCCCGTTAAACTTTTTACACCCTGAAAGCTTGATGATGGAAATAATTGTGTGAGAGTTGGCTTCAGGTGGTGCATCTCATCTGAGCTTAGTTTCATTCATGAATATTGCAGACACAGGTTTGGCTTATAAGCTGTCAACTTATGTCAGTATAACAAGGCCACTCAAGGGGGGTGGAAAATCTACACCCCATGCAACATGGTTATGCTGACCTAACTCCTGGCATGGAGGGCTTCTCCTGTTGACATTGCTGGCAGGAGATGCTTTGCTGTTGGCATTTGCTGTGGTGTACTCACTAAATGCTAGAGTGGCACAATCACATTCAAGCAGCTGCAGCACTGTAAGTGTTGAGAAACCCTCAGGCCTGAAATCTATGAGGCTTAAGGACCTTGATGATGATGTTCCTGTCTAACTGCACTGTCATGTGGTTCACTGATATTTTTAAAACCAGGGTCAGTTTCTAAGTGAAAAGGGGGCTTTCAAGGGACACCCTCTTGAATAAATTGGTCTTATGGATTTTTCCAGGAAAGTGGTCTAGAAACAATAATTGTTTGATAAATTGTTTGATGAGAGAACTAAAATAGTATTGGCATAGGTTTTTCAGCAGCTTTATGTTGAATTTCATGAACAAAACAGGCAGAGTTGCCTAGCAGATAGATCACTAGAGTGGGGCTCAGGAGATCTTGGCTGGGTTGCTGGGTAACCTCAGGTAAATCACTTTGTGCCTAAACTTCTGCATTTGCAAAACAAGCATAATAGCTCCTTTTTAAAGTGCTTTGAGACCTCTTGAGGAAAAGCTTACTAAAAACATTATACCTGTTATTCTCAAGTAGAGATGGACAAAATCTAAGATTGATCATTGAAACCTCCCATTATTTGAGGAAAAATAGTTCATGAACTCATCCCCACCTGTTTCTTTTGGTTTTAATTCAATTTGATTAGACCCTGCCATTTTTAATTTCTATTTTCCATTCTGTGGAGTAGTGTTTCTCAACCAGTGGTATGAGTACCCTTAGGAATACTCGAGAGAAGTCGGGGGGGTACGTCAACACAACTGAAATTGGGAGAAAACTGAATTTTTGTTTTAAGTTTCACTGTGCTTTATTATTTTTGTCCTTTTTACACCCAAAAATTTTATCTCCCGCCTGGCTATGATTAAGTTGTTTAAACAAATGTGTTGCAATGGTAGAAAAAATGTTTGTGTCTGAAAATTGTAGGTATTGGGGGTACTTATAATTTTTTTTTGAAAAAGGGGGTGCTTTTTTAAAAAAAGGGGTACTTTATAAAAAAAAAAAAGGTTGAGAAACTGCTGTGGAGCACAAGCAGTTTGGCTACTGAAATGGTGCGTTCAATTGAGAAGACCATATTTGTGAATAATACATACCAGTGTGACAGACTTTTTATTCCTGAGGTAACTTTCAATTGCATCATTATTTGGGGCAAAAACTGTGTAAGTATTAGCTGCTTCTATTTCATTTGCCAGGCTATATTGCTGTTGAGGAAAGACACACAAAAAAACTTGTAATGATATTTGGCTACCAATCCAGAAAACTACTCTACTTGTATTCTTAAAATAATATGAATACTTGCAATAACATAACCCCTGAAAATGGAGTAATCAGGCATCTGTTCTAAGCGGGCCAGCAGTTTTGGCAATGTGCCACTCAGACCTCTGAGTGGTGTTAGAACCTGAAATAAAAGCATACAAACAATGTCAATAGATGGACATATATCATATTTGCTGCTGCCAGGACTAGAAATAGAATTAATTGTTGCACCATTCGATATATTTCCACATCTCTTGGCTGTTTTCCCATACAAGCTGTATTGCCTTGCTCAGGAGGCAAAGGAATCGAGAGCAGTCGGATAACTTTTTAATTATATGGTCAGGTACCTTATCAATAACATGGATGACTCCATTTGTAGCTGCAATATCACCAACTACAATGTTAGCCCCTTCAATAGTGATGTTCTGAAAAGCAAAGGAACAGAGTTTACTTATACATCACAGTTACACCTGTTTGCTAATTGTGTGTAGCAAACTGCTACTTGTCTTAAGTTTACATAAAGCTAGATTGTATCCTCGAATAATGTGAAATGCATGGAAAGCAGTAACCATTCCTTCCCCCAGCCTAGCCCATGTTAAGGCTGCTCAGATTCACAGTCCTGGAACACAAAGGCTGTACCCTAGATAATTTGCTTTGCAGAAACTGGGTGGAGAGTACGTGGTATTGTGGCTCTGTCTTCCCTACTAGAGCTGGGTGAATTTTTTTTTTTTTTTTTTTTAGCTGACAAAAATGTGGTTTCAGGCAGGCTGAAACTAGTCACAAACAACTTTGGCCAATCACAAAATGACTGGAAGCGGCGGGGGAGGTGCTGGATTGGCTGCTGCAGGCCTCTGGTAGTATTTTAACCCAGTGGTTTGGGTACTTGCCCACCATGTGAAAGACTTAGGTTTGGATCCCTGCTCTGAAATCAACTTTTATGATTTACCACAAATTCTGAAAAATTCACATTTGGTTCAGTCTAAAGCACACTTTTCCCCCCAGTTTTTTGGTTGTGGAACTGATGTCGAACTGAAAAATCAGTTATTTGCCCAGCTCCATTCCCCACATGCTGGCCAGCAAAACTGGCTGGTTGCATCAAGGTAGCAGCACTGTGGCTTCTTTTACTAGGTGAAGTTAATTACTCCCTTTCCCCAAATGTACTGAAGGAACCTCAGGAGGAATCGTGTCTCTGAGGCAGAAGTTCCTACTTCTTCTGAGGTGATGCACCTAGTTTTAATGGGCTAGTGGAACTCTTCAACATGCTCCCCCAAAGAATACTCCTTCAAGGGACAAAATACTATGGAGTTTGCATATTCCCTGAAACACAATAGTGTCCTACAATAAATCAGCCAGCTACTGAAGGCAAGTTGAGAGGGCCGGCCAGGACACCTGGCTTTCATTATATATCTTTTAAAAACACTTTCAAATGATTTGGGACCATCGAGCTGTGCATACAGTCAGCCAAAGCAGTTGCATAATTTCATTACTGTTACGCTAATCTCCTCCACCCCTGTATTGTTTGTCACACTTGTTTACAATTAGATTGTAAACTCTTTCGGGTATGGATTATGCTTTTCTATTTGTATAGAATCCCTTTCAATAGGGATCTGATCATTTTTTGTTTCTGGCTGCTACAAAAATACCACTAATAAAAAACATATAAGGAGTGATGAGTCTCAGTCTGATTGTCTAGATAAAGCAGTAGAGAAAATAGTACTTGTCAGAGAACCCAACAGTGAGAGAATATTACAGGGAAATTCCTATAGTGCAAAAGTTACAGGCATATTTAAATGTAAGAATATGCATTTGTATTTGTAATATTATAGCATTACTTACAGTGACGGAGTGAGAGCAACATGGAATTTCAAGCTTGTTGAAAAGCGATCTTACCTCATTTTCTTTGGACAGATGCAGGAAATTATTATGCAGAGATGTAGCTAGCATGTCGGTTGATGATAAATTCTGGAGGTCAGCAAGTCTATACGCTCTCACTAATACATGATACCTAAAATGAAATTCAGCTGGATTCTTATGTTTAGATTTTCTTACAGTTTACAGATAAATACTTTTTAGACAAAACTTTCTAGGTCTGATTCTGCTTTGAGCTACACTGGTGTAAAGCGAGAGTTGTTTGTTTACTGCATAGCCATAGGACAATTGGGCCCTGATCTCAATTGGGGCTTCTAACTGTATGTAAGAATGTAACAGCTGCCTCACTGTAATGAGTTCAAATTAAAATTATATTTGCACTCATCACCTATTCTTTTAAAGAAACAGATGTATCAAATATTAAATAAAACAACATACTTTAGTAGGGTTGGAATGTTATTCTTTGACATCCAAAAGGCTTTCTCTTCTTGATCCATGTTGTCAATTGCTCGAAGAGAAGGCACAAGGATGGTTAGATTTGAAGTCCCTGATAGCATCGTGTTTACTGAAGCCTCCTGAATCAGAATAAAAATGTGTTATATTAGATGTCCTAAAAGCTACTCTGTGAATGAAATAGGTATTCTCAGATGAACCTTTTAATAGGGTACTGTACATGAGTTGTCCTGTAATTGGTGTGGGAAGAAGAACCATGAAGTACTGTAATGATTTGAACCAATTAATACAAAGATAGGTACCCCGCCCCCCCAAGAGCGGAAAACCAAAACACTGGATTTTTAGTCTGTGTATGAAGAATAGAAACAATCTTAACTATAAGGAGGAAGAGATAGGATCTAAATACTTCTGACTAGCCTTCATCGGTAGTTTAGGTACAGCTATTATTAAGCAGCAATAGGAACTACTACATTTTAAAATCTAAATACATAAAATAAATGACATAGTAAGAAGTACTGAGATAGGATTTAGGTACTTCTTATTAAAATCTTAACAATCTTAACAAGGATAAAAACCAATTTTCTGTAGATTGACTTATTTGTATGGTTATCTTATTAAAATTCCCTTCGGGTACTGTTGACAATTCCACTTGTAACTAGGGGCTGTGGGCTGCTAATGTTTGAGTATGCTAACTTGTGTTTCGTTTAGCAATGTTGGGTATTAGGCTGTGGAGGAAATTGGGAAAGAGAGATTGAGGATTAATCTCAATGTAGCCCTATTCTCATAAAACTTGCTATTTTCACTCTTGCTAACTTTCATGGAGCATGAGCATCAGGTTTGTCTTGCCCTAGCTGGTGAACTGCCTGGAAACTGATCATGGTTTCTTGGTCTCCTTCATTCCTTTTCTTGTCATTTCAGTGTCAAGAAAAAATATGCATAAACCAGCCCCTGATATAGACTCCTGGAATCATAGAATACTAGAACTGGAAGAAACCTTGAGAGGTCATTGAGTCCAGTCCCCTGTCCCCTGCAGGACCAAGCACCTTCTAGACCGGGGTGGGCAAAAGGGCCTTGTGGGTCGGATCTGGCCTGCCAAGTAAGTTGATCCAGCCTGCAGAGGCCCTGCTGCTTCCCCCACCCATAGGCCATGACCTGGGGGAAGGGGGAAGCACGGGAAGTCTCCTCCCTCCTTGCAAGGGGCCTAGTACTTAAAGTCAACCACCAGCCACTGCTCAGTGACGGTTGACTGTAAGCACGGCGCTCCCTTGCAGGGTGGGGGCAGGGAGTGAGAGACTTCACGTGCTCCTCCTCCCCAGACCTTGATTGACCTGGGGGCAGTACGGGGAGCATGCTAAGTCTCCTCCCACCACCAGTGGCACGGGTACCTAGAGGGAACTGCCAGTTGTTTTGAACAGCTTGTGGTTCTCTCGGGGGGGAGGGGGAGGGAAGACTTTGCATGCTCCCCCTCCCAGGCCAATCAGGGTCTGTGGATGGGGAAGCATGGAAATGTTTGGCCCCGCCCCTTCCACCTGAGGCCCTGCCCCTTCCAGGGCGGTCCGGGGCCACTTCAAAAATTTCCAAGTGGCCCCCAGTCAAAAATTATTGCCCACCCCTGTTCTAGATCATCCCTGACAGACATAGCTGTTAATTATATCAGTTAGTGTTATCTTTCTTTCTCATCACCATTGACACCAGCATGTGAGGACCTCCCAAGTATTTAAAAATAGAACTAACAATAACTTCCTTCCTTCCGACCGATTGACCTACCTACCTAATCTGTAGGAAAAAATGGCATTCAGATATGAACATGTTTAAACATGAATATTCCTGCTAGAGTATGAAGTTAACAATATGCACAGGAAAAAAAAACCTCCCTGTTTTGCTTGTCTTATCACATATCATGTGATCCAGAGAGAAGTTTTCTTCTACTCCCAAAGCCTCAGTGACTGAGCATAGCTCAGTCAACCACAGGGCCTAATCCAAGGCTCACTGAAGTCATCAGAAAGATGCCTACTGACACTTATGGTCTTTGAAGCAGGTTCATAATCTCTTTCTGGGAAATGTGCACAGCTAGCAATAAATATCTAAGGGCTAAGGATTGATTAGCACAGTGTTCTTCAAACTGTGCTCCGCGGAGCCCCAGGGCTCTGCAAGATATCTCAAGGGGCTCCGCGAGGTTAACAAACTGGAAACATTGATAGGTACAGCACGTACAATCAGTGGACCGCTGGGGCTCCGCATAAATTTTTACGCATGTAAAGGGCTCCGGAGCCCAAAAAGTTTGAGAACCACTGGATTAGCACAATCTTAGATATTCACTGTGCTTTGATTGCCTAGTTCCTGCTTTTTATTAAACTGTTGTGCAACTGGAAAGGATATGAGTGAAGGCTGATGGCAACTGGTGTCTTGTTAACCAGTTCTAGATGACTAGAGAGTCTTTCTGTGAGTAAAATTTGGGGACAAATCTGCTTCAAGAGCCCTGTACCTCTTGTCATTTAACAAAGTACTTGGCTTGTGTTTCTAGAAAAAAATAAATGTTAGATTGTGTGTGACCAGGGGTCTGGTATAAAGGACTGAAGGGAATAGCAGAGGGTAGGGATCTTGATAGGAGATAATTAAGATACTTTTAATTAGTGATATGTAATATTTCTGATAGGTTATTTGGATAGCAGTGTCTATAACTACAAAAGCACCAGAAACAGCATCTATGTAATGGGAGAAGGGGCATCACACACAGGTATGCAGGATAGAACCTGTTACTAACCTTAGATGTTAAAATCATGGAAGTTGCACTGGCTCTTCTAATAGATAAGTGAGGAATATGTTACTCTAGAAGGATATGGTTTTCAGATTACACTACAGCTCTTTAATTTAAGAGGTGGAGTTTCTCTGAAGCAGAGCAAGAATGTCCATATCATTGTTTCAATAGACTTCGTGGTCTGCTCCCTGCATGCTCACCCTTCTCTCTTTGCCCTCTACTACCTGAAGAGTTTTGTGGAAGCCAAGCAGCATTTTCCTAATGCCTGATTCCAAATACATGACTATATATACTTATTTCCACTCTTGTTTCATTATTTTCTGTCTGTAGAATTGCCAGTAAAATATGCTTCTGTTTGAAAGACTGAGCCACATAGGCAGACAGATAACTATTTTTAAATTAGCCACATTATCCTCCAGCTCCATTCTGCTGCCAGAGCTACAAAAAGTGTGACAGTGGTTAGGCAAGTGGTGTGTTGTGACTGCTGCTTATCACGCTGTTCCTAAGGGTCTGTCTGTTACATTGTGCTTGCTTCACCTATTTGTAGTGTCTATTTATTGTCTCTTGTCTTCTATTTAGACTGTAGTTTTATGGAGTTGGAAGTGTTTCTGTGTATTTGTACTGTGTGTGGCATAATGGAAGTGGGACTTCTGGGTTCTACTGAAATACAAGTAATAAGTTTCAGGAACGATCTGACAAATGTGAATCCATTTGCTGTTTGGAACAGATTTCGTTTTGTTCAAACTTGATGTTTCTAATTCTATCAAAGTCAGATATTGTATTCTGATTTATCTGCTCATTCATTTTTTACAGCTCATTCAAGTCAGCATGGACCACAGGTTCCTCTTCACTTGCTCTAGCTGTCAGAATGATGACCACTCACAGTTCACATTTCTCATGCCATCCTGCTCTGTGCAAATATGCAGGAGAAAGCATTCTCCTCCAAGCCCCTCTGCTGTGTAGTCTGCTGCAGCCACTGGCTCCACAGCCCTTATGCAGCCTTCTTGCGAAGGAGGAAGTAGGAAAATCTGCTCAACGGTGGGATCTCATATAATCTGTGTGCCCATAGAGCTGAGCTCTGTGTCACAAGAAGGTTCATGTGTCTATGCAGCCTCCCACACCTTTTACTAGAACTGGCATTGGTTCCTTTGCCAGGGGAGCTTCTGCATCTATTGAGATTGGAGCTGGAATTTGGCCTCGATGCAGAAAAAGACTATAAGAATGGCCATACTAGGTCAGACCAAAGGTCCATCTAGCCCAGTATTTTGTCTGCTGACAGTGGTCAATATCAGATGCCCCAGAGGGAGGGATCACAACAGGTAATCCTCACATGATCCCTCCCCTGTCACCCATTTTTAGACAAACAGAGGCTAGGGACACTATTCCTACCTATCTTGGCTAATTAGATGATCAGGTTCTGCTCTGAGGTACATGTATTCACTTGCTCATGTCAGTACAGATCTGGCCTGTCTTATTTGATGGGAACATCACTAGCAATCCACATTGCTAGATAATAAAAATATAGTATTTTCCTCAAATTTTAATATGCAAACAAAATATACTCACATTAACCCACTGGTTAAATCCAGCTGCTTCTGACAGAGAAGACAACTCCTGCTCCAATAAAGAGAAGAATAAATATAGAGGCCGTAGACATCATAACCTACATAAGTGGCTTGATTTTCAGAGGTAATGAGCACTAACAGCTGATATTACAATCTGTGGTGACACAGAATGTCTGTCCTGAATTTTATTACACGGAGATACAGATTCAGTAGGCATGAATGAGAATGGTGGTAATTCTATCATCAGCAATAAAATAGTAAAGTTTTTCTAATACAAGTTGAAACTCTCTAGACCAGTACCCTGTGGACCTGTCTGGCACCGAGCTAGAGAATTTGCTGGTCCATGGGAGGTCAATATTTTCAAGCAGAATTACCAATATTTCCACTGCTTATTGGGCTGTTAGAGGACAAGTAGGGATAAATTAGAGCTAAATAACAGCACAGAACACTGAAAGCCAGGACTGGTGGCTGAAAACGAACTTTATGGGACCACAGGAAACTAGGCCACACCCATGATGAGTGAACATCCAGTTAACTAAAATCATGCCAGACCACGGATGTTGCCGGACCAGACTGTGCCAGACTAGAGAGGTTTAACCAGTAGCATGGCACTCTTTGGTTTCAGTGGGAGTTGTGAAATCTCAGCTCTGAAAATCACGTCACCTAATGCCTAAATATGCACGTAGATGTCTAAGTCTGGGCTAAACATTTTACTTCTAGCACAAATCTTGGTTTAAGTCAATTCCAAATAATTCAAAAGAGAGTTCTGTAATGTGCAGATTTTACAGCACTAAGAAGAGTCATTCTTTACACAGAAAGGCCTTCTCAACATTAACTGTAGAGAAGCTAGTGCTTAATAAATAATAATAATAAAAGACAAGTCAATTTTTTAAGTTTTCTTTTTTTGTAGTACAGGATGGGACTCCCTGGTCTGGCACCCTCAGGACCTGACTGGTTCTGGATGAGGGATTTTGCTGGACCAGGTGAGGTCATTTCTGGCCCGTTGGCACCCTCCTCCCCAGCCCTGGCCCGGCCACCAGCTTCCCAGCTGGCTCTACCACTCTGCCAATGCAGTTGGGCAGCTGCCGTTACTGTGGCTCTGGGCCCCACCAGGCAACCATCACTGCTACGGTTCCCAGCCCTGCCAGGCAGTCATGTGCCAGGTCTCCCCCCACAGGGCTCCCTGCTGCAGGCCCTCCACCAGGACTCTCATGGATGCTTCCAGACCAGAGAGTCCCAGTTTAGAGAGTTTCAACCTGTATTGATAGTAACTGGAAATCCTTAAGGGTAATTTTCAGAAAATGGGGCTTTTTAGTAGCTGAAGTGTATTGTAGTTCTATCCTCCCCCCCCCCCAAAAAAAACCTATTCTGCTGTTCAGTTATGATTCCCCATTCCAATGCAACATGTTCTCTGCAGACCTTCATCTTGAGTGTAATTCAGGGGTGGGGAACCGCAGGCCCAGGGGCTAGATGCGGTCCTTGGCTTGCCTGGATCCAGCCCCCAAGGCTCAGGCCCCCCCATTGGGGAGCCTTCATTGGTGTTCCAGCCCCCCTACTGGTTCCCCCTGGGGCTGGAGCACACAAAATCTATTAGGCTAACCCTGCCAAGCTCTGGTGTGTGAGGGGAATGTTGGGAGTGTCTTTCTCCTTCTCAGTAGGGGGCCATAGTGAGGGTTTTTTTTTTCTGCTTCTCACTTGCGTGCAGCCCCCGGATGATCTTTCTGTGGCTCAGCGGCCCCCGACTCATAAAAGATTCCACATCCCTGGTGTAATTATTTCCCTACACAGCCATTTTGTTTTCCACCAACTGCAGAGTTTTAAGTCTTTTTATATGTTCATTTGTATTGCCATTTCCAAGCAATGCGAAAGGTTGCAAAATTAATCTGACATTATAAGTTCATTGGCAAACCTGACTCTAGGTTCTGCAGTGGATTTGGTTTCTGTTCATTTCAGGGCTGAGACTGGATGCTGATTAGGTGCTATAAATGGGAATGCCAATATCAGTTACTTACTGCTGCTGTTTTTTTTTTAAAGATAAAATTAAGACACACCTTTTCTTTTTCTATGCAGTTAAATAAGAAGTTAAAAAATTACCTTCTTCACTAAATGGCCTGTTTTATTTTTCTATTTTAATGGTGAGAAATCTCTCTCTAATTAAAACTGACAGGCCAGACCAGGGGTCAGTAACTTTTCCAAAGTGGCGTGCCAAGATTTAACCCTCTTGTCTTGGGCTGTGCTGCTCTCCCAGGAAGAGGGGAGGGGCTCTCTCCACTGTGCACCCCACTTGGTCTCCTGCCCTGAGCTCCACTCCGGCTTTTCCTGTGGGGAGGGGAGGAGCAGCACACGCACTTCCCCGCAAGCAGGATCCAGCACGGAGCCGCGGGGCTTTCCCCCACCACAGGAAGCTGGCACTGGTCCCAATCATGAGTGTGTGGGGGGGTGCACAATGCTGAATTGCCAGCATGAGCTCCCCATTGTGGGTGGGGGGAGGAAAGGAGAGCCTGTTCAATGCGTGAGCCACTGAAAATCATCTCGCGTGCCACTTATGGCATGTGTGCTGTACATTGCTGACCCGTGGGCCAGACTTGCACATAAGCACGGCATCCATAGAGCTCCGTGACTTCAGTTGGAGTTTGTGAAAATATGTGAAAGTTAGACTATCGTGTTGCCATTTTCAGAGGCTTAATGAAATTAGATGCCCAAATTCCTTAGGCCCCTGGGAAAGTCTTAGCTTCATTCTTCAAACACACTATCTCATTTCTGGGGTTTGCAAGAACACTGTCTGCACTCAGCATTGTAGTACATTGCTCATTTCTATGGTTGTTCAGAAGTTACTGCATTGTCTCCCTAGCCAACATCACTGAAAGAATTTGAAGCTGAACTTGCCCTAAGACAAAGAACCACTATTTTACTTACATGTGCTGCACTTCCATAGCATATGATGCCATCTCCTTCAAAGCCCTTTGGACACACACAGTCCCAGATGCCAGATGACACAAACTGACAAGTAGCCTTTAAAAAAGGAGGGAGAGAAGATTTAATTGTTCCAAGAGTGGGGGATTCCAGAGATGTTACTTTAATATGTTTGTGCATAATACAAGGCAATGTTGAGAGACAGCAGAGTTAAAATGACTGAAAATCCCTTCCTTGAAGCCCTGATTCAGGAAAGTATCCCTATTCTGGAAAACAATTAAGCATATTCTTAAGTCCCACTGGAATCAATAGGACTTAAATGCTTTCCTGAATTGAAGGGACAAGGTGAGTGAGGTAATATCTTTTACTGAACCACCTTCTGTTGCTGAGAGACTAACTGAAGTTAGTCCAATAAAAGACATTAGCTTTGTTTTTCTTCCCTTAGAAAGTTTTTATCCAGAGAATTAGAAAAAAATTATTTACAATTTAGATAACTAGTCTCATACCACAAATGATGAATAGCTGAGAGAACAGAAAAGCCTGGTCTACACTAGACCAGGCAGGTCAACTTAAGGTACGCCATCCAGCTACACAAAATGCATAGGTGGATTCGGCTTACCTTAAGCTGAGCCGCCACAGCGTCTATGCTGTTGGGAGGCCAATATGAGCACATGCTCCCGTCGGCTTCCCTTACTACTCACAGAATGAAGAGTATAGGACGCCCATGAGGGCTGC
>CM057845.1:89671023-89709074 GCA_030068395.1 Apalone spinifera
CAACAAAGCTGTTCGCAGATAATTTGGGAACAGAAACGAAAGGCTACATTGATCAAATAACTTATTTGTAATAAATAATCCAAACAGTTTTAATTAAAAAAAATCTCTGTATATAGTATAGCATATCACATCTTGAAGAATTCTACAAAGCCTGACTCAGCAGATGTTGCTGATTTGGAGAAAAGAAATTGTAGCTCAACACACTGGGGGAAAAAAGGCCATTATTACACATTTTAACTCTCTCATATCAAGATCCAATTTGCTTTTCTCAGAGAGACAGTGTAAATTGCATCATATCAAACTTATCCACCTTGGATGAGCAGACCCTCCTGCCTGGAATTTGAACCGATGGCTCCTGAGAGTCTATCTACTGTTAGTCTGATCATGAGACTGCTAAGCCCCCTTTCCTCTAATATCTTTGAATGGGGAATGTGATAACTGTGAACCCTGAACTAGCTAATGTATGTAAAGTAACTTGTTCTATGGGGTATGGATTCAGTGGATCAGAACCAATATACAGCAGCAGAGAAAATTTGTTTGTTTTTTCATGTTGATTTGCTGATATTAAAAAAAAAACCCCAACCAACCAAAACTAAACTAAGCCAACTCTCTATATATGACAGAGCATGGAACTCAACTTCCCAGTCTTCTTAACAGATTAAATTGTAGGAGTCACACCCAGTTTTCACTCATCCTTCAGTCAGGGAAACGCTAATGGATCTCAGTGGGAAAACTGAATGGATCTCAGGGTTGATCTGAACATAGGTAGAGCCTCTCTCATCTTGGGACCTGACTGGTGCCAAACCAAAGAATTTGCCTAATCAGAGGAGGTTAATATTGCCTAGCAGCATTTCCAACACTTCCACTGCTTACTGGACTGTTAGAAAACATTTAGGGGTAAAATAGGGTGTGTCTAAACAACATCCCTTTTTTGATAAAGGGATGTAAATTAGACATATCAAAATTTTAAATGAAGCCGGGATTTGAATTGCCCATGCTTCATTTGCATAATGGTGGCTGCGGCTTCTTTTAGAAAAGCCGCTTTTCGAAAAAAACCAAACCCGTGGTCAAGACGGGGATCTTTCGACAGAAATGTCCCATTTGGAAAGATCCTGTAAACCTCATTTTTTGAGGAAGAGCGGCTTTTTGAAAAAGGGGGGGAGTTGCCAAAAAAAACACATCCTGACGTGTTTTGAAAGTGAGATCGGAAGAAGACATGCAAATTCCCACTGAATTTGCATATCCTCTTTCGAAACTTCAGCGTAGTCTAGATGAGCCCTAAGAGCCAGGACTGGTAAACAAAGTTTGTAAACAAACTTTATGGGACCATGAGAAGCTTGGCCACATCCATGGTAAGTGGACATCCTGCTAACTAAAATCATGCCAGACCAGAGAGTTCCAGACTAAAGAAGTTTAACCTGTATCAGCAATCACTTCTCCTGATGCTAACAGACATTTTGAAGCACTCAATTCAGCTTTAAAAATCCAATCACGTGACTCTGTGACACATTAGTTCTAGTGAGATTCCATTCATTTTATACATCCATGGTAGAAATATTATTCACTTCGTGCATACAGTAAAAGAAATGTTGTTTGAATATTTTTTTCGGAGAATAATTAACTCACCAGATAATGGCACTTTCCATTTTGTTCCAAACAAGAGTTTATTGGTTCACATTCAATTCCATTCCCCCGAAATCCTTCCTTACATTCACAGTCATTCTATCATTTCAACAAAAACAAGGCAATAAAGTAAAATGATTAAAACAGTGCAAGTCTTCTAAATACTATGGATCAGATTTCCCAATGGTATTGTCCACAAAGCTTCATTGACTCGAGAGGCATGACACCAATCACCCCAGTTGCGAATCTGTCCTTTTGTACTTTAAACCTATGAATGGGTGTGTGCTGAAATGCTCAACCTGCTGTTGCATGTCCAACGTTAATACCTATAAGTGGATGCTCAACACATGGTGGAGCAGAGGCATGTGATCTTTTGACATCATTCATGAGAAGAGAGTGGTTTCAGTGTGTCTCGCTTGGTTGTTTAAAAGAATTAGTGATTTAAAAACTGTACACATGAATGCTCTAGAAATATCTTACCGAGATAATTGGCATTCATGGTTTGTGGACAGATTTTTTTTTAATTCCTGAATAGTTGTAAATAACTAAAGAATAAAGTACAGTCCCTTTTAATAGAGGATTAATATGGATGTTGGTTTTTTCAGAAGACATGAGTTTTAAAGCAAGATTTAAAACAAAGAGAAGGGGAGGCATGTGGAATATAAGAACACAGGATTCAAAGGGACCTTGTGCATCATCAATTCCTTTTCCCTGCTATGGCAGTCAATCCCCTCATATAACCCCTTCATAAATTTACCAAGATCCATCTGATAACCACTTAGTTTATTGCCTTTACTCTTATGAGATGTTGGGAGGCTGTTCCAGGTACTTCGGGTTGCATCGACGAGAGCACATAAAGGGAGTGGGAGAAGATGCAGATGGTAACAATTAGGAAGCAAACCTGGGCAGAACAGAATGAGTTACAGATTGTGAAGGAAAATATGAGCAAAACTTACCTGACCTGGCCCTATGTATATGCAGGTAGCATTGCCATGGCACCCTCCAAAATTTGGTAGCAGACAATTATTGATCTCTGAGCAATCTCTTCCATTACCACTCCATCCTGGCTGGCATACACAGTTGTGAGTTCCAAGGCCTGTTTTAATACATTCTGCCTGTAGGGACATGTCAGAGTAAACAAATTTAATTGACTCCATCCACTATCTTAAAATGGACAGCTTGGAAAAGGACATGCTGGAGAGATAGTGTTTTGGCTATGACACTAGAGAACCAAACCCTATTTTTTCCCCTTTCATATTTTAATAGATTTTTTTTTTAGTGCTGGTGAATAGTACTAGGCTTAGATCCTTGAGTTTGACAGTCCCTTTATCCACAGGAGGCAGTGGCTGGCAGTGAAATGTTCCCCCTTAGTGCTGAGTAACTGTGTCTCAAGCCTGACTTGGAGGAAAGGAGGGACCATCTTTAGAAGGTGTGAAGGTCTGGATTGACTGAGTCAAATCTTTGATGGCTGCATTGATGCAATCAGAAAAAATGCTAATTAATGCTAGCCACTGGGGGTGTTATTTTGAGGTTACCTGTGCACTACTAACTATAATGCAGCTAGCAATTAATGCAGCTAGCTAGAAATAGGCAGTTTGGAAGCCTATTTCACATAGGCTTCCAAACAGTCATCTGATAATTAACTTGATCTGAGTTTAATCTGACAATTTAAACAATGGATTTTAAGAGAACTTTCACTACTTAATCCCTTTTGCTAATTATGGGCTTCCTTGTGCTAGATGCTGATTTGCCATCTCTAAAGAGGGAAAAGATCCCTCATTGCCATAGGGAAGCTAACTTCATAATGGAATAGGAGGACATAGAGGTGGAGAGAAATTTCTACTGCTTTGAAGGAATATTTTTTTCTTTGTGTTATATTAAGTATGTCATAGAACTCTCTCAAAAAGCTGTGTGCTGTCCCTCTTTGGGCATCACTGCAGAAGTCATTGCAATTTTCATAGCAAAGTAACTACAAAGGTAAGAATTTTAACCATGGGAAGGATTTGAATTTTGTTGGGAAATTCAGAATTTATATATGCAAATGTTTCTTTCTGGGATTCCTAGCTTTTCTTTAGATTTCCTCTAAATTAAGCAACCCATGCTGTAAGAAGTCATATACTTACATTGGTATCACAACCACTTTGAATTAAATTAGCACAAGGATCTACTTCACTGCAGGTTGTTCCATCTCCCTCATATCCAGGTTTGCAAACACAGCTATAAAAAAAAAAGTTTTGTATTAAATCACTTTGCATTATAGGGCACTGGTAAAATTAAGCTGAATTGATTTTTGATACTATTTTTCCTATATCATATTGTCTAAATTTCAGGCTGATTAAAATAACAGCTTTGGAATAATTATGCAAGCCACTATAGTGTTAGTTTTTTTCCAGACATGGGATCATGTAATATAATGAAAATATATGGGAGCTAATTTGTATTTGGATATGAGATGGGAAATAAAACATACCCTGATTTTACCCTCTACCTAAATTATAGCCTCTATAAAAGAGTGAACTTAAAAGTTGGAGTAGAGTACAAACAAGAAAAGCCTTTTCCTTCAGTGACATGGAAGATGCACCATTTCTAGTATGTGCATATTTAAGAGTGAACATCAGAAAAGCATGCTGCCCAAACTTTACAAAATCACTGAAGTCCCAATTTTAAAAGTGACTTTGGTATTTAGCTTGTCTCTTTGCAAATCAATGAATTTAGGATCTTGAGATATTTGGGCACTTTGAAAATGATACATAGGGTCCTAAATGACTTCGCTATTTTTTACTGTTAGCTTCTCCCTTCTGCAATTTTACAAGCTCAAACATACTGATCTTTAGATCTGAAAAATCTATGTATAAAGTGTAAAAATGAGCACAGAACTCAGATTCAAACTGCTAAAGTTTAATCTGGGCTCTGCAGTTGACTCTCTGTATGACTCTGGATAAGTCATGCTTCTGTTTCTCTCCCAATAAAATGAAAAGAATGTGCACCTAGCACCTCATGTTATTATAAAGGTAATATTTGTACAGTAGTGTGAAGTGTTATCTTGAAAAAGAAAATACCAATCCTATAGTTTGATTTTGAGAGTCTTATAAGATATCTAATATTGGTTAGATATAAGTAACTGACCTACCTCATGGCACCATCAGAAAGCTGACAATTTGCATGTGCATGACAGAATTGTACAAAAGACCCACACGGAACTATCTGCTTATCACAGAGTTTCCCAGCATATCCACTTTTGCATGATCCAGGAAGGCAGATTCCATCACTGTCTATTCTGTTATCACACTGCCCATAAACACACAAACATTCTGAAGGGGGAAAAATAAAAATGTGAAATGAAACAATTGAAAAACAATTGTCCCTATTCAACATTTCTTAAATATTTCATGTTAGATCTTTCTAAAGTCTAAATACCTGAAAAAAATCTAAATAAAAAAATCATTGTGGCATTCATTTACCAAATCCATTTATTTTCAAATATCGCCTTTAAGGGTGATGAGGCAGGATATTCTTCATATTTTAAATTGGAATTTAAAGTTACCCATAGAAGCTAGTGAAGCAGGCTCACAACATCATGTCTGGGATTGAAAAGATTTAAAGGGTTGCATTTAAAACAGATCAAACAAAATTACTAAATGTTCACAAACTGAGAGACTGATCCTGTCAGAATGGTACCCACATGCTTAACTTTATTGCTTTGTTGACCTGCTCGGAGTGCGAAAAGATAAGCAAATATGTCTGAATTTTCAGGACAACAGCTCAAAAAGATCTTTACTACTCTATTTTTTAAAAGGATCTGCGCTTCAACCTCTGCCCTCACATCATCTTATATGGAAGGCCTAGTGGCTTCTTAGACTGTGTCTACACTGGGATAAAAATC
The DNA here is from genome assembly GCA_030068395.1 of Apalone spinifera. NCBI lineage: Eukaryota > Metazoa > Chordata > Testudines > Trionychidae > Apalone > Apalone spinifera. The sequence continues at coordinate 89,676,530 of CM057845.1, forward strand.
CCACGGTTGTCCAGGTCAGCTGACTCAGGTTATAGGGCTAGAAATTGCTGTGTAGACATTCAGGCTAAGACTGGAGTCTGTCAGAGTGGAGCATCCCAGAGCTTGAGCTTCAGCTCTATCCTGAACAGCAACACAGCAAGTGTCAGCCCCACAGGCTGAGCCTGAGTCAGCTGACCGTGGATAGCTGCATAATTGCTATTTCTGTGTAGATATAGCTTGAATCTTTAGGGGAAGGTGCTTTTTGCATATGATAGTCAAAAAGCCATGGATAATTATATCACTTAGGCTGTGTCTACACTGGCGCGCTCTTGCGCAAAAGCGGCCGCTCTTGTGCAAAAACTTGCTGCCTGTCTACACTGGCCGCATGTTCTTGTGCAAGTAAATTGACGTTCTAATGTATGAAATCAGGGCTTCTTGCACCAGAACTCTGATGCTCCTGCTCAGGAATAAGCTCTTTTGTGCAACTGTTCTTGTGCAAGAGGCCAGTGTAGACAGGCCACATGAATTTCTTGTGCAAGAAAGCCCTATGGTTAAAATGGCCATCAGAGCTTTCTTGCACAAGAGAGCATCTACATTGGCAAGGATGCTCTTGCGCAAAAGCACATGCCAGTGTAGAGGCTCTCTTGCGCAACTACTTGAACGCAAGAACTCTTGCGCTAAAGAGTTTTTGTGCAAGATCTCGCCAGTGTAGATGTAGCCTTACAGACACAGGATGATGAAAACTGTATGAAATCAGTTCAGCTCAAAGGCCTTCTACAGAGAGTATACCACTATTAGCTCATATTGTAACACCAGTAACCTTTTAGAAGGCAATAAGTTAGCTGCCTAGTAGAGCAGGGTGCAACTATACTTACGTCTGTCACACTGAGGGCCAAATTTATTAGGGTCGGAACAGAACTGACAATGGGATCCTTGAAATCCATCAGTACAAATACAAGTTCCATTTCCTTTCATTCCATCCATACACTGCAACATAGAAGAAACAGGATTTATATTAACACCAGTTGCCCTAGGGATGGAGCAGGCAGGATAAGGGATGCCCTGAAGGTAAGGTGGTGGAATGGCTTCTGGAGTGGCCCAGTGGCTAGGGCATTTCCCTGGGGAGCACAGAGTGGCTGGCTCAAGTCCCATCCCCCTACCTACCCACAGAGGCAGCCAGTGGGGGCACTAACACCACCCACCCCAAGGATGAAGCAGGCCCTGGTCCCAGCAAGGCAGCATAGGGGATGCCCTGGAGAGGCCCAGTGGATAGGGCATATATATGTTAATAAAACCCTTTTTTTTTATTCCTTGGGGGAAAAGTTGCATACTAACTTGGTCTTGTCTATACCATGTTAGTAACAGCATCCTCTTTAAATGCAAGAAGAATCTCAATGTCGTGATAAAATATTTTTTTCTTGTGGAAACTTTCCCCCAGCGCTCGTTTCTTCCCTACTCCCATAGCCCATAATTCCATTCTCTTTCTCAATTTTAAAGTTAAAATGATAATTTTTATTTGTAGTTTTTGCCTCAGACAACCTTGGCCAAGAGAGTGGGTCACTTAAAATCCAAACAAACCCAATATAGTGTATTAAAACCACAGAAATGTATGTTTTAGACAGCTGAGGGGTTCCACCATCTTTCCCCTTCTACATCAGAGTCTTTGACTCCTATAGTGCCAACAAAGACTGTGCACCTCTTGCAATACTATTCATATTTGTTAGTGCTAAGGAATGAAGAGACTCTAAACATTTCCCAACTCAGCCTGCCCCTACCCCCAAATGGAAGTGCAATATGCTGCTTGTTTCTTCATTTACCTGTCCATTTCCTAAGCAGGGTTTGGAAAAACCTCCTGGACACTGATTGCAGTCTGGCCCATAGAAGCCATTGCAACACTTAGGCTCCTGTGAAGTAAAACACATACTACTGTATGGTATGCAAAATAACACTTTAGTTTTCCCATCTGCAGGCTTGAGGGACAGACCAATCATTCAGGGCTAAACAGGTTTAGACAGTGCTATTTCAGCACAGCTCAGCACTGTGGTTGAGCTAGAGTGACACTGTCCTAGCATCAATGTTCCCTCTATTTTTTTCTGTCTGTGTGCAGAATAAATTTTATGTGCACTGAGGCATGTGCAGATTTGCACCAGCCATAGAAATACATGCTGTTGGCAGCTGTGGGAACTCTGCTAATCAGCTGGGTAGCACTTGCATCTCTCCTGGGTGGCCACCCAAGCACTCTGCTTACAAGGAACACTGCCTAGCATCAGCTGCAACCTGTCTCCCAAAGCTTCTTAGTGCATATAATGGGGCAATCCAGGCCCTGTGGCTAGAAAGGGCCATAGAGAAGTCCTCCTTGCCTGCTAGAGAGGCTGGGGAGGGGCAAGACCAGCCAATTGGGGACCAGGAAGGACTACATGGGAGGCTACCACACCAGAGTCAGTGCAGTTGCAGCCCAGACCTGGAAAGGAGGAGGTCAGGGGTGGCCAGCTGGCTGGCAGAACCAGGGACAGCTCCCAGGGGAGAGCTGTTGAGAGACTGATGGATTTAAAGGAAACCCCTGAGCCAAAGGGCAAAAGAGTTGTCTCCAGGAAGGAGACCCTGGAGGCACCACTCTCCTTCAGAGTGAGGCAACTAACAGTAGAAATGGCATCAAACTGAGAGCCACTCTACAGAGGGGACAGGGGTGGGCCACTGAGAGGTGTATCCCGGAATGGATTGTGATTTCACACTGGAGGGCTGAGTAGCCAAAAGGGCTGACGACTGAGGCAGTGCAGGCACACGCACTCAGCCAAATGGGGCTGCTCGCGGGAGGTGAGTGCCACCCCATTACAGTGCGCGATGGAACGAACAAACTGTTACACACCCGTAAGCTTTATGGCCATATGGAGAAGGGGCTCTGAAACAGACAACAGTCTGAGGTGCTGTACACCCAAAAGGGGAGTGCTTGTACTCTGAAATCAAGGACTGCAATTCTGCTTCTGTACATGCCTTATTTCCTCTTCACCTGCTTCACCACCAATGGGCACCCATATCAGGCCTAGCTATAACTTAGCTAAATAATTATTTTCTATATACAAAATTTTATTCAGGAATTGGATTGCTATGCTGATTCATGAATATAAAGGCATGGAACATGTGGTGGAGACAGCAAGCTTATAGGTTTGGCTAATTCATTGGGAACCATGGGTCCAAAGGCCTCTCTTGGCTTAGAGATTTGCAGGCACCTAATATATATGATTAAATCCAGAAACCTAAATAGAAGGAAAAAAAAAAGGAATGTGGAAAATTCACACTACTCAGTTGTGATTGACAATTTTTGTAAGGATTAGACATAGCACAGGAGGCAAAATGGAGTAAAATCCTTGCAAATGTTTGGTGATTCACTGCCACTGAACAGCACGTAAAGTCTTGGAAGAATAACATATACAGCTAGTGTTGCTAATTGTCAAACTGTGCAGTCATTTATAGAAGCGGCCATACAAATCAATGAAACGTGTTTGGGTGGTGTTGAGTTTAACAAGAACGAAAGCCTGAGTTATATAAGAAAGTTCTGAACAGAAACATGTGGTGACTACAAAGCCTCATCAGAAAAGCACAGGGCAGAATCAGTAGAGGAGCTATGTGTCTGGTTGGTCCTTTTGCTCAAGAGCTATGATAAGGGAGACCTCTAGATGCTGCACACATCCAAAAGTAAAATTAGCAAAGGCCAACAGCAATATCTGGGCTGATTTCTATATGAAACTTGTGTAATTTCTTACCTTTATTGTTACATTGCAGTACCTGGCGCAGCCGGCTGTTGGATAGGACAGGGCTTCATAAACACATCGACGTCTTGAAAAAGCCTAGCACATGAACATATTTCTATGTAGATATTCAAGACTGCAGTACAGGTTGAACCTCTCTGGTCTGATACCCTCAGGATCTGACTGGTGCTAAACTAGAGAATTTTGCCGAACCACAGGAAGTCAATATTGCCTAGCAGCATTACTAACACTTCCACTGCTTACTGGATCTTAGAAGAAATTTAGGGAAAAATTAGAGCTAAATAACAGCACAAAACATTGAGATCCAGGACTGGTGGCTTCAGACTTTATGGGACTGCAGGAAACTTGGCCACACCCATGATGAGAGGACCTGGCTAACTAAAATCATGCCGAATCATGGATATTGCCAGACCAGAAAGTGTCAGACTAGAGAGGGTCAACTGTATGACCAAAATGTTAGGGAACAATTTAATTGAAGAATAGACAATTGTTTATTTTTTCTACTGATACTTAAAAGGATCATTTTGAGTTTTACTATAATATGTATTTTCCTGATTTTTTTTTAAAAATCTGTGTTTGCATCTTTACTATATTGTGCATGGTCTAGAGTACTGAATACAAGTAAATTCCGATCTATGCACAACACAATTTCTTGACAGCAGTATTTTAGTTTTGTACATAGAGAAAAAACACCACCAGAAATGATGATTAGTGCTTTTAAAGACAAAACAGATGAAGGTTTTCTACTGATTCCAAAGAATGTGTATGTTAATTATTATTACTATTATTGAGAATAGTAATGATCATATTTATTATGGCAGTGTCTAAGGACCAATTAATAGAGGGGTCTCATTGTGCACACAGTAACAGAAGATCCCAGCCTCAAAGAGTTTCCAGTCTAATTTGACAAGACAGACGTAAAGTGGGGAAAGGGGAAGAATGCAGGGTGAACAACATGATGACAGAAAATATCATGTTAGTTCCCTGATATTTTGAGGGGGATGGGTTTGCTTTGGAAGGGATCAGCTAAATGGGTGGGAAAGGAGGGATGAGAGGGACAGGGCTGGTGAGCAGAAAGCAACAGAGGCAGGAATGGATTGAAGCTGAGTTTGAGAGACTGATGAAGAAAGAGGGTTAGGGCAAACAGCCAATCACCATAGGACAGAGAACAGCCAGTCAAAACTAAAGAGGTCACTGCTGTGACTCATTCTGGCCCTACCAACCAGAGTCTCTGATAAGAAGGGAGATACCACACTGGTACCAGTGCCCCTCAGGGTATGTGCACATATCTACTGTGTACAGTTTTTGGTCCATTCAATTGCTGTGCCTCACTTTATCCCTTTCCCCCTTATAAGGTGCCCACACTGCCATTGTGGCAATTCTTGTGTCCACACTGCCATTGAGTTCTTTCGACAGAAAGTAAAAATAACGGAGGGGGTTTTCCAACAGCAGTAAACCTCTTTCTACAAGGAAGAAGCCTTTTTCCGAAAAAGCTTTTTCAGAAAAAGGTGTCTGTGGATGCAGAAGACGGAGTTCTTTTGAAAGAAGAGGCCTCCAGGAAATAACACAGGTGCCTTGTTGGCCATTCTGTCCAGAGTAATCACAACTTAAATGCGATAGAGCATCCAATCAATGTGGACACTATCTTTTGAAAAAGCAGATCGCTTTTTCATTGTGCTTTTGCTATGTGGATGTTCTCTTTTGAAATAAGCTTTTCTGGAAGATCTCTTCCAGAAAAGCTTCTTCTGAAATAAGCCTGCAGTCTAGACATAGTCTTAGCTAAAGTTCCTGCTTGGGGAATTTCTGCTCCTAGTACCAGCTGAGTTCCTTGGTGCACCTTTCCCACCCAATCCCAAACTTTTCAACTCATGTTGTGACGGACAAGTGAAGGGTAAGTGGCAGCTTGGCATTAGCACATGGCATTAGCCCTTTGAAGAGAAGCAAAGCATTACATTTGTGGCTGAGTTGCTCAAGTACAGCAGTGATGGGCCGGCTACTTGTACAAAACTCTGAGGCCGCTAACTCCCAATAAGATGAATATTACTGTTTTCCCAAAATGCCCAGTAGAAGAACTTAGTTATTGTTTGTACTAGAGAAATTCTTTAAACAATACTATAAACTTTTTGGCAGTATCTATATAGGAAGTTCACTTACTATAGGCTTTGAGTTCCCTGGGCAAGCGCTTCTGTAGAAAATGGAACATTTTACACAGGTACCCTGAATTGAGACAGTACAAAAATCACATTTTAGGAAGGCTACAGTGATCTCTGATAAACTTAATTCAGTTATGCCAAGAATCACAGAACTAAGCAACAGCACCAGAACTGGGAATCCTGCCTCATCAAATCTCCAATGAACATTAATTTTATCTTTTCATGCTTCCACCTGCCTCCTTTTCCCATTTTCTTGCCCTTTTCCAATTCCTTCCTTTCCTGAATGCTTTTGCTTTATCACCCTTTTCTTACCACCTTTTAGCTCACTATCACAAATGATCAATTTAGGGCTGCGTGGCAATGACAGAGACAAAAAGCTACAGCAGTAGTGAGATGATTTAGAATTAACTGCCAGGTTTAAAGATGAGGAGTCATAAAAACTCAACGTCTAATAGTTAAGGGAGCTGTGTGAATATCTGAGTTTTTGCTTCGCTGACCAAACCCATAACATTATTTAATAATAAACACATTTTGGGGTGACCTAAACAATGGTTTAAACATTGTTGGTGAACCAGAAAAATCTAAAATATTTTGTTCTTGAGGTTTTCTGACTTTTCCAAAATTAAAAATGAAGTGAAATTCAAAACTAAAGGTCATTTCAAATTGAAAAACAAACTTTTTAAAAAAATGTAGAAATGTTTATAGCCCTTTAGAATTTTTAAAAATCAAAATAGCTTGGCAAATTGTTACATGAATTCATCAAATGTTTCAGTGGATACTGAATCTGCACTTTTTATTGAAAAAGTTTCATCCAGACTTTCATCACCCAGTTTTAATAGCTCTGGTGAGGATACAGAGTTTGTCAAAGTTTGAAAATGGTTCTCCAGTTCTTGCTTGGATTAGACTTCTCACCACTGATGATGCTTTCCCCCATCCCCAGTCTCAGAAGGAAATTGGAATAATCTGAGTGATTGACAAAGATGTTTCATGATTTCCATAATGTTTAAGAGCCTGATCTGCAGTATTTATGTTCACAGATTTTTCATGGGAGACTGTGGGAATTTTATTTGTGAAAGAACTTAGAATCAAGCCTTAGAATATTCCATGTTTTGGATTTCCACATCTCCAATGTTTTACAATGCACACAGGATCAGATATACAAAGGTATTCAGGCACTTCAAGACGCAGATAGGTGTCTAGTAGGAACTTTTGAAAATAATCACATGTGATTTAGATACCCAATACACTGAGAATCAATGGGAGTTAGGCACCTTATCTGTTTAGGAGTTTCTGAAAATCTCATTAATCCTTTATCTTTGTAAATCTGGCCCACAGTTATTTGGAATATACAATTCTTTCTAATGGTACGAATATTTCCACTATTCTGTGTCACACAAGTCACTTAACTGCTCACTTTCCTGGATAGGGATTTGTCTTTGTTATAGGCCCAGACTTGGCTAACATGTCCTCCCTTGATGCTGACAATGCTGTTGATTTGCACAACCTGCATGCTTTCTGAAATGCATGAAGTAACAGTTCCATGGTTCATTTTGGCTCTTATATTAAAGTATTCCAGTTAGTGACTAGAATAGCACTGGAAGGTCACTGCGGGTTATTTGAATACTTTGAAGCCTGGAATACTTACTGGAAGTGTGACTCATGATATTGTTCTAGAACTGGACAATTTGTTTTTTGTAAATGCAGATTTGGGTTGAACAAAACATTTCAGGAATTAACGTTAGCTTTGGCAAATTATTTCAGGCAGAAAAGAAAGAAATAGAAATGTTGGAAAAAGTGTAAATTTTTCATGTAAACATTTTTTAAATTAAGAGTTTCCCTTTTCATTTTGAATTTTACCAGATTTTCTTTCAGAAAAAGGTTAAACGACTTCATTTTGGCATGAACAAAACATGTTGCTTGACCCCAAACAACTTTTATATGTATTTTTCTGTTTGACCTCTGGATTGAAACATTTCCACAGGTCTAATGTTACTATTATGCATGTGTTTTGTTGCTATGGTTGTGAGTTCTTATACATATAATAATATATCTACATTATAGTGCTTTTTATCCATATATTTCATAGCACCTTATAAAGCATTATTCTTGTTTGTCAGATAGAGACGCTAAGGTACAGAAAGATTAAGTTACACAAGTCAATGGTAGACCTGAGTACAGAACCCAGGTATTCTGGTACCCAGTCCAGAATGCAAATATCTGCTGTGACAAAAGGTCAGTAGCTTTACATTGGGTTACTTATTTGTAACACAGACAACATAGTCATTCAGATCTTCATCTTTAAAATGCCTATCATTGCAAGATATGCTGATCAATGCAGGAAACGAATCCTACTCAGTTGAAAAGGTTTCTTTTAAAGAACTTGAAATACTACTATATTTTAGGTATTGCTCAATTTCCTTGCCAGGAACTGTTGTGTGGCATTGCACCCGGTTTATGATTCTGCTACACACAGGCCACTTAGTAGTTACTGCCATGGTTAATCATCATCTCTTGTTTCACTTAATTAAAAATGGATGTTGAATTCAGCTGAGGTTTGGTTTCAGAATTATGTTTTTAGATTTTCATTGTTTTTCAATAATCTTCTGTTACTATATTGTATCACTGAGTCAGAAATTTCTTTGGCCCAGATGTGTACTTGAGTGTGATCCAAGAATAGATGATCAGACCAACACTTTCAGCAGACAAACAGCTTTACCTGTCAATCATTCTTCTATTGCCAAATCTACAAGCCCTATAATATGCTACTCAAACTGAGTTTGTTGTGGGAAACTCAATTATTCAAAATACGTACGTTTTGTGTTTCCTAAGCTGAAGAAATAAGGTGCAAAATGGAGCACAGTCAAGTCCATCTTTTGTATTTACTTAACTGTGTTTTCTTCATGCTTCATAAAAAGAAAATGATTGATCTTAAATAGTTGCCATGGGAACTGGAAGTGGCCACATACTGGTATAAGCACAAGTGGAACTCTGGGAGGGAGATGGTTTGGCTGGAAAGATAACTCATTTTAAAGGATCACTATAGAAATTGGATGAGACTACGAGGTGAGATGGGGTGCGCTCATGCGAGGTTCTATCTAGCAACTGTGCAGTTTGCATGCTATATTCTCTGCAAGGCTTTGTATAGCGTCCAAAATATTACCATACGTTTTTCTGATTTCTCTGATGTTGCACTAAAGAGAACATTAAAATACCATGCACACAGGGTGTAGTGGCTACTGTCTTAAGTCTTGTTGTACTGGCTTTCCTTACCATTTTAATTTCATTCCTTTCCCCATCACATCTGTGTGGCAGAATAGGAACAATGGAGGGAGGAATAAGAACACCTGCAAGAGTGTATATTCGACCATTTTTGGCAGCAATATCTGTTTCTTCTGTTTCTTCACCATTCACCAAGATTTGTCCCTGCAGAATAAAAAAAATTGAAATTATCCTTGAAAACTGCTTCCCCACTGTCTCAGAATGTTCTTGTATTGTTATTTTTAGTCACAAAATGGTTTAGCTCCTGATTCAGTTAATTGGCATCCCCTATCTTTCACATCCCAAAGGCAAATGGGTACAGGCATTTCACCTCTTCCTTTATATCTGGTCCACAAATATAATAGTAACATCTGAGCCTCAATAATTAATACTCTCAGCTCTCTTGAAGTAAGAGTCTGATCAATTTCCACTGAAATCAGTGGGAGTCTTCCCATTGACTTCAGTAGGTATTGGATTGGGTCCATAGTGTCATCACAGTTTTACAGGTGGGAGGAAAATGAAAGAGAGAGGTCGTGATGTGGTCATGGGGACTCAGTGAAAGAACCAAAGCTAGAAGTAATTCTGTCCATGCTCCTTGGCACCTGAACAGCTCTCTGTTATTCTGCTTTAGTAAATTAATTATAAAGATCTAATTTTCATTGATAACACACCATTTTGGCTAATTCATGTGAACAATGCAAGAAAGTATGATATATCAATTAGCTTGATTTAATAAATGTCCCCACAGTATTGTTAAAAAAAATTGCACACCAAAAGCATTTTCAAGAGACTAATTTATAGTTTGCTGACTAAAAGTCTGTATCCCAAGCTAAGAATATGAAACAGCACTATTTTTTTTTAAAGCAAGTTAGAGATTAGACATTTATGTAAGTTTGATTTTTAGTTTGTTTCCACTTATGTTCATGAGTAAACACCAATTGAAATTGATGAGAATTTGCTTGGTGAATACCAAGTGAAAACTAAGGGCATGTTTATACATCAGGGCTAAAGGTGAAATAAGCTACGCAGCTTGAGCTGTGTCAGTTGTGTAGCTTAATTTGAAATAGCTTATTTCAGCTTTTGGTGCTGGCTACACAGCAGAAACTCCAGGGTAGAGCACTCTTCCTCTGACTTCCCTTACTCCTCTCTGGGAGCAGCATAACGATCTTGCGCAAAATGGGATTTTTGCGCAAAATGGAAGCAGCTACACTGCTTCTTTTTGTGCAAAAACCCCTTGCGCAAAAAGAAACAGCAGAAAATATGCTAATGATATTGCAACTTATGCTAATGAGTCCCTCATTAGCATATTTTCTGACGCAAAAACTTGCAGTGTAGACAAAGCCTAGGGTGTTCTACTGGGATAGTTATACTGGTATAGCTGTATTGGCAAAGCCTTTCTAGTGTAGACAAGCCTGAGATTCAACAATTTGTCACTTACTCCTAAAGTAACTGGAAGAGTGGATTAGAGAGAAAAGATCATGAGTAAAAAGTTAACTTCTCTTCAACTTACATTGCTGGTTGTGTTAAAATAGATGAACTGTCTGGCCATGGTCTTGACATGATCTATGGAGATGAGGCTAGCAACCTCCAACTGCAGTGAGTAAAAGTGATGAAAATAAACAAAGGAATGTGTGGTAGGGCTTTTAAGCCTCCTGTCATCCATTCAATCAGAAACAGATTATTAACAAAATGACAAGACATAATGAAAGTGTATCATGAAGAAAGGGGATGTAATCCTGCTGGGGCTGCTCTGGTGCAGTCCAGTATCAAGGGACTCCAATCTGGGACACTATAGCTATGTCTATACTGGCAGGTTCTTGCGCAAGAACCCGCAGTGTCCACACTGCCCGCCCACTCTCATGCAAGAAGATTTACAGCATGGCGTCGGAAGACAGGGCTTCTTTTGCAAGAGCTATGCTCTTTTCTAACAAGTGTAAGTCCTCTTGCGCAAGAGGGCAGTGTGGACGCGCGGCAGGGGTTTCTTGCGCAAGAAAGCCCGATGGCTAAAATGGCCATCAGAGCTCTTTTGTGCAAGAGAGCATCCACACTGCCATGGATGCTCTTGCGCAAAAGCACATGGCAGGGTGGACGTGTTCTTGCACAAGAACCCGCCAGTGTAGACATAGCCTCTATGTGGCCTTTATCAAGCTTATTAAGACTCTTCTCTCTAGGTTGGTACAGAGGCAGCATGGGACTCTGTTCTTCTGTTTTGATTCTGGTAGAAAAAAAAATGAAAAACCAGGGAACTTGTTTAGATACAGGAAACCCTTGCCATTCACAGTGGATGTGTTCCTGGCACCGTTGTGAATGGTGAAATTTACGTATACCGGGAGCCATGGCTCTTGGCCCCTGAGGTGAGCTCCGTGTGGCTCGTGAACTCATCGCAGGGGCTGGGAGCAGCAGTAAGTTTCTCACAACTCCTGGCCCTTGTAGGGCTTCTGAACTCACCTCAGCTCCCAGCCTGGGAAGGGATGGGAGACACCCTTGAATCCACAAATCACGAGAGTCTCCTGTATTGACAAACCCTCTTCTCCCAGTTTAAACCAGCAGGCGTCAATCTTAATAGCATCAGTTCAGAGTCAGATGTGCTTGTTTGAGTAACATAGATATGTTTAAGAATCTGATCTGCATTACCATCTCATATATCAGTAGTTTAGCAAGTTCTGGTTGCAAGGCGTGATCCTGTATTCACTTGGATTATATCTTAATAGCAAAAAAGATGTATTTATATGAAAATGTATTTTGATTTAAAATCCTGGCATAGACAAGGCACAATTTTTACCCTGATGTAGCTAGTTGAGGTTAATGCTGTGCACACTCTCTGGGGTTGATAATAACTAGCTACATCTAATTAAAAACTATAGTACCATGTCTCCATTAGGAGTTTACACTGGGGCTACGTCTAGACCACATCTCTCTGTCAGCAGAGGGATATAAATGAAGCACTTCTGTAAGCAGGATCTTTTGAAAAAGTGCCCCGTTTTCTAAAGAGCCACGTCTAGACTGCAGTTTCAATTTTGAAATAGGGCTTTTTCCAAAGAGCGCCATTACGTGATTATACAAATGAAGCATGGGATATTTAAATCCTGGCTTCATTTGCACTTTCGAAGTGCTTCATTTACATCCCTCTGCCGACAGAGGGATGTAGTCTAGACACACCCTGAATGGGGAGTTTCTATGTGTTTAAAAAAAAAAAAAAAAAAGCGCCTGTTTTACAGTGAAAACAGTCCTACCCCTGTGCTACCCTGTTGAATAACAACAAATGGAAACTGTGTTTAAAAAAAAGCCTTTGCTTTCAACAATACAGAATGTTTGAAATCACACTGCATGGGCAGAATGCAGGTTCCTTGGAAATAACTCAAACAGCCACAGGACAGACAACAAACTAGCAGTTTCACTAACCTGTGCATAAGAAACAATGTGGTATCGAATGAGCTCCAGACGTTTCCAGGTACCCTGAACAAATTTCCAAAGGACTTTTTTTAATCCAATGCAGATAGAACAAAACTCATTTGCTTTAAGACAACACGAATCTGTATTTATAAGAATCAATATTTACATTATCTGAAGAGTTATACCTCTGTAGAAAGCAGATAATCCAGTGCTCCAACTTTCATGTTATCCAAAGCATTGTTGTTTGGAACAAAGATTGTATAGGGTCCACCATCCTGTTCCAAGACCAGTCCCAGGATACTTTTCTGTTTTTATTTAAAAAAAAAAAAAAAAAAAGGAAATTACATACTAGCTGTGCTGTGCATTTAAAATTAGCTTTATATAATTCCCCTTCTATGTTCTTACCTCTAACATGGATCTAAATCGGCTGTATTTTCTATTGTCTTGAATCACTTTCATTATGGTCTCCTAAAAATGTATATGTAATTGTTATGTTACAATATTGTTACATTAGAAAGGGAATAACTCATGTATTTAAGATTTATTCGTTACCGGATCTTAACTGTTCTATCAATAGTAAAATATACTGTCATGCTCATAAATCCTTGTTTACTTGAATTACTGAATGAATCTCGATCATTAAAGACCTGGTTATAGTGATTGTTTTTGTTTATTATGTGTACTGCTGTCAACTTAGACCCACCGACTGAGATCAGAGCCCCATTATAATAGGCACTGTATTTTCCTACCCAAGAGATGGCCCTACCCAGAAAAATTTACATTCCAAGTTCACAAGACACACAGAGGATGGTAGTATTGAAGGATTATTATCTGTGTTTCTCAGGGAGACAGTGAAGTACAGAAAAATTAAGTGTCTTGCCCAAGGTCACACTGCAACAGGTGTCTTGAGAAGGTATCTGAGGCTGGGCACTGAAAAATGAAGACATCTAAAATTAGTGGTCATTTTTCAAGGTCGTGGCCTTCAGTATTTTGGTTGCTGGTTGAATGTAACTCACGTCAGGAGCTATGTCAAAATCACTACCATCTAATGCAGGGCTACTCAACACGTGGCCCATGGTCCGCATGTGGCTCGCGGTCCATTTGTTTGCGGCCCGCGGTGCGATTTGGGTTTATGTGGGGCTCAACACATGGCCTGGGGTGGGAGGCAAAACAAAAAAGTAGTCAATATAATGGACTTCTGTTGATATGCGTTTTAGTAGTTAAATTCCTGGACTGTCATTGCTCATTAAAAGTGGGTGGAAATCAGGTAAATATTAATTTTATTAATATCAGCAGAACTGTCTTAAATGGGGCCTATGTGTTGTGTAGTCTTGCCATAATCTTTGTGTTCGTACCCATCGGTGTGAAAGATGTTATTTACATATATTTGCAAATGTATTTGCATGTATATGTAACCACACTTAAGTTGTGATGCTATATCATTGTGGCCCCCGGGGTTTCCAAAGATGAGTAGCCCTGATCTAATGACTGTTCTGTAACATGAGTTGATTGATGGGTTTAGTCCAGTTCCAGTGAACAGATGGTCATTGCAACTGACCCCTTTCATTGACTCTCTCAACAGAGAAGTAAATGTCTGAATGGAATGAAAACTACATCGCTACCTTCTTTTGGACGGTGTCTCTGCAAGATGGGATTAAGGCATATTGGCAGGTAGAATGAGGAAATTTGTACGGCTGCTCTCCATCAGGCATTTTTCATGAGCACCAAATTCATTTAAAAGTAATATTAAAAGTCTCATTAACATTTGTATATACGTATGAGGCCTCACCTCTTTACTGCTCCCAAATGCTGGGGCCACGTTGTCCATAGCTTTGTCAATAATGTGCAAAATTCCATTGGAAGCAATTATATCCCCCTGTAAAAGTTTTCCTTTCTTCTTACTTCCCTGAATCCTAATTTTTATTTGATTGTCCTAAAACAAGACAGATAATAGGTTCTAAATCCTTTTTGTTGGAGCTGTTGCATTTCTGTGAGTCTGATTTGCATACAGCATATATCTTTCAGGGCCATCACCTGAAATTCAATCTATTGGGTGATAGGCTCTGCCTCACAGCTCATGAAAGGAAATGGAAAGATTCCCAGAGACTTCAGTAGACTTTGGATATGGCCCATATTGCTTGGTTACAGGACAGCAAAGTTCAGAAGAGAAGCAAGGATGGTAAAGAGCATTAGCCTAATGGTGAGGAGAAGGATTTAAGTTTGCACTAATACAACTCTGATGACAGACACTAATGAAAATCTGTCAGGAAACCATTTAAAATGTGATTGCAGCTAATGGATAAATTCCAACAGTCCTGAGGGAATACAAACCATTTCCTTATATTATATATATTTAAAACAACAAAATGTTGCTGATAATGCTTTGTACTGACATCTGCCGGAAACCTCATAGCTTCAGACTGCATTTATGCTTTCCTGGTTTAAATGGAATAACTGTTGAAAATAAAAAACAAGTCAGATCTATTTTCTTAGGTCTGGTTTGCACTAGAAAATTAGATCAGCATAACAGTATTGTTCAGGGCAGCAGAAAAATCCATCTCCTATCCTGACCAGTGTATTTAAGATGACTTAAGTGTCCCTGTGTAGAACAGAACTAGACTGACAGAATAATTTTTCCATTACCCTAGCTACTCCTCCTCTGGGAGATGACTTACCTATGCTGACAAGAGAACCCCTCGTGTTGGCACAGATAGGGGCTACAGTGACGTGCTACAGCAGCACAGCTGCGCAGTGCAGTTGTGCAGCTGTAGCAGGTCAAGTATAGAAATACCCTTAGATGCTGCTGAAAGAAATAAGGAGAGCTGGATTTCAATCGTTATAAAGGCTTAAGAGATCAAGAGAAATTTGTTTGGCTATGAACTCTACCTGCTGTTAAAGAGCATTTTAAAATGTAGTACACATACATACGAAAATCATTCATAATGAAACTCCAAATTTGCATCACTGAAGTTACACCAGACTGCACTTTATCCCACCTTTTCACAATATGCTTGCCATATTGATTGTATTTATCTTAATGACTTATTTGGAATATGTCTTTCAAAAGGGTGTCCAAATTGTGGTTCAATGGACCACAAGGCTCTGTAATTCTGCTGTGGTTGCTCTTCTCCATACAGAGGTACCAGGCCCTTCCTACAGTCTTGTGTCTCCATCTGAGTGGCCTCCACTCTATTTTCCTTGCTATTTATTTAGATTCTGGCATTGTGCCCATCACTGTGGTGAAGGAGAGCATGCTGGCCACATCTCTGTATTTACAAGGATTTTATTTTAGAGAACATCTTTACTTTGTTATGCTATAACTCTAAGGGTGAATTTCCTGCCTTTGCCAACATCAGTGGGAGCATTGCTATTGACTTCAGTGGGGCTAGGACTTTACCGTAGTCCTCTGCAATGTTTGGTCTCTGGCTGTTGTACAGGACTGCATTTCCTAGACAAAAATCTAAACGCATCCTGCCATCTCAGATTGAATGGGACTATCATTCTCCTTGTTAAAATAAAAGACATATGAAGTCTCCTGCTGGTGCTACTGCCATAGCAAAATCCAGACATGCTCTTACCTTATCACCTTTTAATATCTCCCCGGGCTTTCCAGTCAAGGTATAAATTGTATCTGTGTTATTCAAGCTATTGGTGTTCAGCTGACCAGCAATTATATGGAGTTTTACAAAGTACTGGGCATTCTCCTTATTGCTTAGGAGGTCCTTTATCTAGAAGAGCAGAGAGACAGTGATTTCTGGTTTTATATATTACAGGCATCATTTAAAAAAAACAAACCAAACCCTCTGCTGAGTTCTTGCTCTGTGAATCTATTTTTGCAATTGATGTGTCTGAATCCTATGTGTACACAACTTCCCAAAATGAAGAGCCTTCAGGCCCTCATCCAAGGCTCACTGAAACCAATAAGAGTCTCTCTGACCCATGCACTTTATACACTCATGCTTAATCTTAAACATATGAGTAGTCCCACTGACTTCAAAGCAATGGCTGGATGGTCAACACTTTGAAAATCAGGTTACTTTTTTAGGCACAGAAATATAGATGGTGAAACAGAGCTGACTGAAAATAATTGTAAATAATTGTATACATATAGGTGCAAATGAAAGTAACAAAACTTAAAGATTTAAAGTAAGACTGCGTTATAGCCAGATTCAATAAATAGAGAAGAAAGATTGAAAGAAAAGTTCTGTATAAATTCAAAAGCTTCTCTCTCACCAACAAAAATTGGTCTAATAAAAGATGTTATCTTACCCACCTTGTCTCAAAACAACAGACTTTTTTGTTGTTTCAACTGTGGAGGGATTTGTTTTACAGTTTGAAATCATACTAGCTTGAAAAGGTTCTATGGAATCCAAAATATCAACACACATCTGACTTTTTTAATTTGTCCAAAATCTCTCCCACATGCACTTACATTAATTCCTTTGAATCCTTTGTTTGTTGGCAGCAAAATAGTAAATGGTCCCAGACTACTCAGAGGCCATTCGTAGATGTTTTCTTACAAGAAACAACAAATGACAAAGTGAATACCATGAGGGATTGTGGATTCTATTCTATACAATGTAAGGTGTACTGTCAATGCCAAAAAAGCCGAATAACAATACCTGTGAGTTAAAATTTAACAGCTGAATAACTGTATGATTGGCTTGGAATATGAGCAGTAAATTATGGGTGGAATCCAATCATCATTGCACTTACTATATGAGGTGAGGCAAACACATTGGCTGCGTCTAGATTGGCATGATTTTCCGGAAATGCTTTTAACGGAAAAGTTTTCCGTTAAAAGCATTTTCGGAACAGAGCGTCTAGATTGGCACGGACCCTTTTCCGCAAAAGCACTTTTTGCGGAAAAGCGTCCGTGCCAGTCTAGACGCACTTTTCCGCAAAAAAGCCCCAATCGTCATTTTTGCGATCGGGGCTTTTTTGCGGAAAACAAATCTGAGCAGACTACACTGGCCCTTTTGTGCAAAAGCTTTGTGCAAAAAGGACTTTTGCCCGAACGGGAGCAGCACAGTATTTCCGCAAGAAGCACTGATTTCTTACAGTAGGAAGTCAGTGCTTTTGAAGAAATTCAAGCGGCCAGTGTAGACAGCTGGCAAGTTTTTCCGGAAAAGCGGCTGATTTTCCAGAAAAACTGGCCAGTCTAGACACAGCCATTTAGAACTGTTTTTGGTAGTCTAACTTTCATGGAACAGAAACCAGAGTTAAGTGTTGAAAACTGAGTTTCATCATCCTTGCATTAGCTTCTCTCCAGGAAAACAAGTTTACTATTAAAAAAAAAATGCTGTCCTTTGGGGACTTTCCAATTAATTGCTGGCATTGCAACTATCAAAGAACACTTAGCTAGGTAATAAAAATTAATTTGCTATTCAGGGTGACATACCATTTGCAAAACAGCACTAATAACACTCATAGCACTAATGTTATAGTGAAGCCCAGTATTAAGCCCTGTTTTCAGAGGTTTAAAATTGTAACAGGGCTGAGTGAAAACTTCAGTTTTGTTCAAACCAAAACAATTTGTGAGTTTGTCATGAATTTATCAAATGCTTTTGGCCAACACTTTTTTGTGCTAGATTCACAAGAGGACTTAGCCAACAATGGAGAAAGAGCACCTTTAACGTTTAGCGTAGTGATTGGGGCCCTCATCTTTCACATGGCACAGATGTGAATTTGAGATTGGATTCAATTTTTCCTGTTAAAGTTGCTTCATTGTATATACAATACTTGAGAAGATATTGAGCCACAATGTAAGGAGGGTTCTATAGCCTGGTGGTTAGGACATTCACCTGGGTTAAGTCCCTGTTTCAGAGCAGGAATTCAAATCTGGGTCTCAGAGCTAGAAATTTATTTTTAAACAAATATAAAGAGTCTTCTTTTCTTTTCTAAGTCCCTGAAATTACAGAGGCCCTGCAGCCCATGTGCTCTGAAAACCCACCAAAGTGAGGGCTAAATGTAGAATGTATCCAAATAAACAAGTCCAAGAGTTATCTGTCAGAGCCCTTTGTGATTAGAAGAATAGTCCAGGGAAACCAGTGGAGGAGGAGCCTCTTCCTCCTGGCAGAAATTGTGTTCTCATTCTTAATTTCAAAAACTGGGCCGAAACTTATCTTAACTCATATGGCATTTTGCCAGATGGCTTGTGAGAGCCTTTGCAATCAGCTGTCACTCAGTCTGACTAAACTAATGCAACACTAGATACTTCAAGGGCTACTTTACAGGGGCAGAGTGAGTGACCCTCAGATTTTTGGTGGTCCTGGGAGTTTCTAGGCTTCAGGCTTGACGTTGTTTCTTTGCTGACTGCTCGTCAGACTAAATGTACATTATTTTCCTTAGTTACTTACCAATGAGGGTTATGGCATATGTCAGTTTTCCTTGCCACTGTCCTCCTGGTTCAGTGTTCAGGTCTCGGATGCGTTCCATTATATTTCCATAGCATACAAATCCATCACCTACATAACCCTTCTGGCAGGTACACCTGTGAAAAGAACACAACTAACTTTTAGCATCAGTTTGGATGCAGATACTGTTGTAACAGTAAAATGTTATGAGAGCTAACTGAATTGTTTTGAATCGCTAATCTGAGTTCTGGCAGTTTGATGATTTGCAAATCTAGTCCATTTCACCTTTTGACCAGTTCTACAGTCTGTCAAGTAGCACTTGATGAATAAATGGTTCCTCGGTTTTCTGTCACTTATAAGGTAACTTTAATACATGTATCATTAGTTGAGCAGCAGTATTTTTACTTTACTGCAGTAACTGCATTTGTGTCCCACCTTAGCACAAGACCACGAGGTGATGAAAATGACATTGCAGCAAAGAGGGAGTTCCAAAATTAAAGGCTATTTGCCAGATTTTATAGTTTCTTTAAGATAAACTTCCTTGATCTTGTCTGCATTAATTACATTCTAGAAGACTTATGCAGTGTTGCCCTGGTCCGGGAACGGGGACGGAGGCGGTCCAGGGACGGGGACGGAGGACGTCCCTGTGGCCAATCCCTAGGGACGGCCTGAGGGTGGTGGGGGACCACACAAGTTGCCTGTTGGCTTCTCCCTCAGGCCAGCCCAAGCATGGGGGCAGGCGGCCATGCAGGCCACCTGCTGGCACTCCCCAAGTGTGGAGGTGGGGCAGCCTCGTAGGCTGCCTATGGTGCTCCTTGGGGCCAGACCAAGAGGCTGGGGGGTGGCATGGCGGCTGGCAACTGCTGCTGGGGGCAGGCTCAAGTAGTGAGGGGTGTGCTGCCAGCCAGGGACTGGTCCCTCGGGGCTCTTGCAGGCCCCATGTGGTCATTCATGAGTATAACTGTCCCCTGAGCTTGCTGCCTCCCTGTAACCATGCATGAGTATAACTGTCCCTGCTATCACACCCTTCCCTTTTCGTTTGATACAAAACAGTCACATTTCAGGCACATCCCAATATCCTGGCACAACCAAATCCTGACCTGGCTTTAAGTTATGATAAGAGGAAGCTGCATACCAAATTTGGAGATCCTAGTGCTTTCTGTTTAGGAGGAGTGAACAAACGGACTCACAGATGGACAACTAGACAGACAGATGCACGTTTCTAAAATATATAGTCAGAGAAAGAGGGTTGATATGAACTCACATGATCACAAAGCTGCAGCTTCACACACTTGAAGCCATGTTTTTATCTCCCACAATGTACATCGTATCTACTACCTATTGACAATTATTTGTCCCCATCTTTTCAACAATGCAAAGGGGGGTGATGGTTGAAACACTGATCTCAGTCTAACAGTATTTTTGTCAAGATTACTGATGACTTAGCATAATTCCTCTGCAGTCATCATCAGGGCTTGACAAATCATGTCATCTACTCACCCGGGGTGAGTAGATTACAAGCCGGCACAGCTGGTGCAGCGCGATCTGTGCATGTGCAGCTCACAGAACTGCGCGGCTGGCGAGCAGGGCTCGCCACCGCTTCGCGAGCCCTGGTCATCATGATATGAAATCACATACTTCCATAGTGCATATCTGTTTTTCCTCAATGTGTGCACAGCTACCCTCTACTGGATGAAATGTATCAGCTGTTCAAATACCCAATCACACTGCCCGCTAGAGTAGCGATGGGCAATGTAGGCTAGTGAATGGGCTGCATGAATGGCCCTCCTTCATTTCCGCAGGATACAAGATTGTTGTACCCAAGAGGCTCTCCCAGGATAGGGTAGTTTTGCTAATTGCTCTTGCATGCCTAGAATTTGCGAGGTGTGCTGACTGAACCACAGCAATGCTTTGATTGGATGCAGAGGGAGTGCACAGGTCTCAGTCAATGTTGTGTGCAATCAGCACGCATCTCACTTCATGTGTCATTGCTTTATGCACACTTTACTTTAGTAATACCAGTCGGAAAAATGCTACGCAGCTGGAAACCAGGGAAACTATGTGCTTGGGCAATGGTAAATAAAATGTCTCACAAGCCACCCACAAAACCACAGTGGGCCACAAGCTGATCACCACTGAGTTAGACTCTCCAGCCTCCAGAGTATGTTAGACCTTACACTGTTGAAATTGCACAACCACAAATGTTTCTGGAGTAGATGCTAGAGCACATAAAGGGTCCTGATTTTTCAAAAGCAAATAGCAATTTTGGATGCCTGCCTTTGAAAAACCTGGAAGTGGCTAGATTATGAGGCGATGAGGTGCCTAGTTCTTTCTGAAAATCAGAGCCCTTTACAGTGTCTCAAGCTGGGCATTCAGAATCATTAGCTGATTTTGAAAATATTCCTGCCCTCTTCTTCACCAAGGCTGACACTGTTATTTTGTACTTGCTTGGTTGTGTACAGGTCCCACTCTGTGATTTAAGCAATGACTGCAACTGAAATGAAAAAAGCACAGTTCCCAGTTAAATCACCAGCAAGTTACATTATCAGATGATCCTTATACTTAATGGTTCATCTGACTGAATTTTCTACAGGCTTCATTCAAGAAGGAATATTATTACCACACAATCGAAAGAATCTTCTTTCTACAACCAAACTATCTCCAGGTGTTCATCTTCTGCTTATATTTATTATGCATGCACATCTTCTGCCAATCCCACACTCACATCACATATTCTTCCCTAAAGTCCACAGAGTATAAGTCCTGAGGGTATATCTTACACTACAAAGATTTTTTGAAAAACGGCTGTTTTTCTGAAAAAACTTCAATTGTGTCCACACTGCAATCATGTTCTTTTGAAAGTAAATTGAAAGGACAAAGGGGTTTTCCTGGCATTGGTAATCCTTTTTATGAGGAAGAAGCCTTTTTCTGAAAGAACTCTTTCGGAAAAATGCGTGCGTGGACGGGGAAGAGGGAGTTCTTTCGCAAGAAGAGGAAAGATGAAAAAGCACAGGTGCTCTGGTGGCCACTCTGTCCATAGTAATCACAGTTTAAATGCGAGATAGCATCTATTCAGTGTGGACGCTATCTTTCAAAAAAGCAGATCGCTTTTTTGATGCGCTGTGGCAGTGTGGACACGCTGTTTCGGAAGATATTTTTCCAGAAGATCTCTTCTGGAAAAACTTCTTCTGAAAGAAGCCTGCAATCTAGATGTAGCCTGAGTATGGAGAACTAGAGGTTTAGAAGGAGCTGTAGGATTGTGGCCAAGAGGCCCGTGTAGTGCCCTCTATCAACACAGTGGAAAAAGAGCAGGAATGGTAATACAGACTAAAAGCTGTATTACTTTCCCTGGCAGGCCCTCTATACCGGTGAATCCTTCCCCTCTTTAAGGGGATCCCTAGCACATCTTTACTGCCACAGAGCCTGAGTTGGTGTCCGGGGACTCCAGATCTGCTGCAGAGGTGCCTAGCCTTCTTTGCCTTGAAACATTTTTTCAGGCTGAACCCTTCTTTCTGTGGGGGAAGGGCAGTGGTCGGGTAAGTCTCATGCTGTGAGTATAAGAATTTAGAGTGTCCTAGTATCTGTCCTTAAACAGAGAAACAACTTGGCAGGGGAAGCAGTGCTTGAAATAATACAGAAATCAGATGAAGGCTTGTAAATTAATGCCGCCTTATTTTACAGCAAAGCCTTGTCCAGGAAAAGATTGCAGAACACATTCTTTTGTGCTCATTGCTAGAGCCATAAACATTTTGTAATTCTAGCTTTTGCTTGGGAGCAAAGCTTTCAATTTGAACTTCTCTTGCCTTTTAAATGACTTTATTAGCTCTCTTTGTTGAGACAGGGAGCACCTAGGCAATTGTCTGTATTGGGCAATTTTTGTCTCTTTTGTTTGGAGTATCTGGCCTGGTACTAGCTGTAAAGTGTGTGTGTGTGTTTTATTTTGAACGGGGTTCCTTTAATCCACTGTTTTTCATAAGGAAGGACAACATCTAGGGAGGAGGCCTAATGCAAAGCAGGCTGGGTTATTTCAAAATCTTTGTGGGACTGAAACAGGATGGGGAAGACTCACTGCACCAGTCAAGTAGGGATGGGACTTGTGGGGGAATGCTGCTTACCCAAGCAAGGGAGTGGGGAAGTAGCCATCTCTCTCCTTTTGAAAGAAGAGAGAGAGCTAGTTTCCCTGCTTCTCCTCCATAGTTAGCCTGTGTACACAGGAAAGAGGCTTAGCTACTTAACTAGTGTTTTTTATTTTAGGAAGAGTGTCAAAATAAAGAGAAGTAAAAAAGTAGAGGAGAAACGTCAGGGGAAAGGTTTATGCTCCAGCTACAGGGCAAGGATTAGGGGCTCTGTTTTGCTTGACACTGCCCAAAGAGGTTATAGTTGAATGTGCTCCCCAATAATCTACCCTATTAACCAGCCGAGCTGCCATATTTGCACCACTGAAGTTTCTTAGGGTACGTGTACACAGCACACTTATTTTGAAATAAGCTATTTTGGAATTCCCCCCCAGGGCCAGCTTTAGGAAGTGTGGGGCCCAATTTGAACCATTTCGACGGGGCCCTGGCAGCCAGGATTTTTTGTTGACCAAAAAAACCCAACAAACCACACACAAATTTTGGTTGAGCAAAAAAACCAGCACACATACAAAAAAAGTCACAGTCCCTTTAAATCCACAGCTACAGGGCAGAGTCCCGCCTTCCCACCAAACCCAGGGGCCGAATCACCCCTCCTGTGGCACAGAGAAGCTGCCGCGCTCCTCCAGGGCCAACGCCCCCTCCCGCAGAGCTCCTGGCACGCCAGCACACTTTCGGATTTAGGGCACGAGGCCCTTTTAGGCACGGGGACCAATTTCGGGGAATCGGGCGAATCGGCCTAAAGCCGGCCCTGTTCCCCCCGGCCTTCCGAAAGAACTTATTTCGAAATAGCCGATCTACACTCCAGGGAAGTCTCAAAATTAGTCTGAGGCAGGCTCCCCTAATGTGGACATGCTAACTCAATTTAGAACACCAGGAGGCACTGGGGAGTAATTACTTTGAATGGCCCTGGGGAGAAACTATTTCGAAATAGCAGCCATGGAGTGCCCACGCTACTGCTATTCTGAAACATTTTGGAATAAGCGTTATTCCTCATGGAACCAGGTTTACAGATTTTGAAATAAGCCATCTGTTGTTATGAAATTATTTTGAAATAATGGAAATGCTGTGTAGACGCCCGCATTGTTATTTCAAAATAACGCCAGTTATTTCAAAATAACTGTGCTGTGTACACACACTCTTAGTGGTCTTCAAGGACATAGCTATATATAACTTCTGTCTTGAAGAAATGTTATTTAAAATCTTGTAGTGCAGAAAATGCCTATATGGGAATAGAAAAAAACAGTAACAGTTTTAATTTTCCAGGCTACTGCTATTTTATAACCCCAAACTAGCAGGTGCGGTGTCTTCCTCTAAACAAAGAGCTGCCAAAGGAAGCTGAAGTGACAGAGGCAGCAGGCCAGCAGTACAATTGTGCATTGAAATAAACCAAACAAACTGTGAAGGGTGTGACCCAACAGCAGCATACAATTTCCAGTTCTGAGGGAGCAGAAGAACATTCTGGGTCTAGCTCAGGTCCATCAAAATCACTTATTTTCAAATGTAACAAAGGAAGAAGAACTAGAAGTTGGAGACAGAGCCACAATCAAACACAGCAATCCCATCACTTCCATCTAGACATGTGATACAACAGCAGCATAAGTTATTCTTAATTATGCCTGTGCCCATATCTAACTATTGCAATTCTCATTCAGATCTTTTTTCATTTTACTATAAATGGCTTTCCCTACAAACTGGAAGTTCCAGTTTTTCAAAAAAGTCCACCTTTTTGGGGACATCATGAATTCCTTCCTTTCTCCTTCTTTTTGTCACAGATTGCAAACAAATGATTTTTAGAAGTGTTTGTTTTTTTTCTGAGTTAGAAATGTAAAATAAAATAAAATAAAATAAAAAAAACGTCCTCAATTCTTGAAAAGTTAAGGTGGTGAAATGAAAAATGATGAAGTGGGAAAGTAAACCCTTGAATGTCGTTCGTTTTACTTTTGATTGTTTTCTGTTTGTGTTAATTTCATTTTTACTAGTTTAGACTGTAGTGGCAGAATTGCATTGCTGGTTCCAGAGTTAACCGAGATATTAAATCTTCTAAAAGTTTCTTGTTTCAGATCCCATCTAATGGATAATCTTGATTGACCTGATTTGAAAACTTTTTTCAGATTTTTGGTTTGTGAAATTTTTTTAGAATTGATTTTTGTTTTAAACCTCAAAAAGTCTGACAAGATAGAAAACTGTTTGCCACCCAGTGCTACTTCAGTTGTCATTATCACAAAGTAGAGTGTGAAGCACAAAAATGAGGCTATGTAACCTGCTCCAAAGATAGGTAAAAGAACATTCTGTAGAAACTTTCACTAACTGCACCGTAATTTATAATAGAAAAGTTCCATTAGCGTTGTAAGCACAACCAGCATTGCTTTCTTAAACCAAGAAAATTCCTTTATGCTAAGTATGAACAAACACCTTTATTTTTGACATCAGATAGGAATTATTACCCAATATTATCAGCCATATTCTGGTCCTAAAAAGCAGCATTACAAATATACACTTATAAACTAACATTTATCTTATTACAACATTGTTTGAGAATGAAAAGATTTATAATTTAGCTCTTTGGCTTTAATACTGCCTTCTAAGATTAAGAATTAAACTACAATACATATTCTCTGTAGAATTATGCTGTATAATTTTTTGCTAATTTACTGTTGCACCAACTACAATATCACCATACTTGTTTGTTCCGAAGCCTATTGAAATCAGTGAAGACCCATTTACAGCTGGTCCCTGAGTTATGAACGCATCGATTTACGACCATTCGTAGTTATGACCAACTCCCATTAAGTGCATTACAAGCCAATCCCCGAGTTATGAACGCAATCCGCACTTACGAACAGCATGGCCGCATTTAAATGAATGGGGTCCGACTTACGAACAAATCGAGTTACGAGCAAGTGTTTGGTACGTAACTCGTTCATAAGTCGGGGACTGGCTGTACTTCAGTGGACACTGGATCGGGCTATAAGTGAGCAATATACATTCAATGTCATACATGCTTTTCTCACAATGCTGAACCATCTTGCTGCACCCAACACTGTACCAAGCACTATTCCTGCACTAGCAGCAGGATCTAATATGCTCCAAAGTTGTATAAAGTGACTTTGTAAGAAATTTTCAGTGATAAACTACTGAGAGTGGCTCTGTCATCGCTTTTTGCCTTTAGTAGCCTATTTAATGAATAGAAAATATAATCAGTGAAAGATTTAAGGAGGAAAAAGACTTACGCAATTTTTCCTGGTGCATCCATAGTGCATTTAGCATTTTTATGGCAGGTGTTGTTAGTCTCACAGATATTTGTCATACTGCATCCTTTCCCAGGTACTAAGTTTCTGTAATGTTCTTTGCATTCACAGTGGGACTAAATTGGAGGAGAAAGACAAAGGTTAGATTGTATTTCACATTTCATTAGTGACTTGCTATTTTTCAGCATTTTTCTGTCACAAAATCCATGTCAAGGATTTAAAGACAATTTCAAAAAGCTCAGGTAAGTACCCAGAAATTCAGCTGCATCTATGCAACTGTGATAGTATGGACTATGTCCAAAGGCCCCCTGATGGAGGCCTCAGAGTTCTGCCACACTTATCCCAGGATAGGAGTAGAGAGGTCCTCCATGCAGGCTAGAATGGATACTTGTAAAGCAGCCTATCAGAGGTCAGGAGAGCCTTTAAAAGGAGCTGTGGAAGAGAGCGCTAGGGACTGTTGCTTGAAGTCAGAGAAGAAAGGACTGCAGGCCTGGGTGCCTGGTAGAGCAATAGGACCATGAACAGCTCAGTGTGAGCAAGGACCAGGGGGACACTGTGGGAGCTCCTGGCTGGCTACTAGGTGCGAGGCAAATAAAGTCTGCTAGCAGGGACTGGGAAGCAAGATGCTCCTGGGGTGGCTAGGACTGAGTAGAGCTTGAGCCTGGGGAGGGCTTCAGAATAATAATGTCTCCAGGAAGGAAGCCCTCATACTAGGGCAGACTACTTAAAAATCAAAGACCAAGGAGGGCTAGAGAGAGACAGTCCCCGGTGGACTGAATACCATAGAAGAAGTCTGGTTTGGTTAACATGCAGATAGTGTGTGACTTGGCTGGAGCACCGTGTCACTGAAAATACTACTGACAGGGGTCCCAAGAACTAAAGAACACAGACACGCCCAACCAGAGGGATGCCCATGAGATGTGGTAGCTGACTTCATTACAGCAGCTTATCCAGATTTATTCAACTCTTTTCTAAATGTTATCCCATCTTAGAAAATGCCTGGCTTCCAATGATATCCTTAAAAAAGAAATACAATTCTTCATGTGCCATTGCCTTACAAGGAGGTATTATTAAAATGAGTGTGGATCGATCAAATTTATAATCAATATTCACACAGACTTTTCCTTCCCTGGAAAGATCACAAAACATTTAATAAACTACAATGTATTCATATAGCATCCATGAAATGCAGCCACCTCTGGAATGGCAAAAGCCAATAAACCAACACACAGTAGACCGCAAAATAGTTGGGAGGAGGCAACATTTATGGGCAAGGATTCCCAGGCAAGCCCTACCTCTTACAAAAGGTGCCAGGGGAACATTAATGTCCATTCAGAACAGATGCGGGGAAGGGCACAGAAAAAGAAAATGACTTGCTTAAGGTCACCCAGCAGCCCATGGCAGAGCTAGGAACAGAACTCATGTTTCAAAAGTTTTAAGCATTAGGCAAGACTGTCTCCCCACAGGAAAAACTCTTTCTTGGTCCTAGTCAGTTGATTTTGGAAATTCCATGGGCTCCAGTCTGACACTTACCTTTCCGGGACCATCATATTTGCAAATGGTAGACTCTGTAGGGCAATTTCCATATATCCTTTGGCAAGGGTCTATTGGTAAGCAAACTTGGCCATCCCCTTTATAACCTTCTTGGCAAACACATTTATGACGATTAGGTCCAAGGTAGGTGCAATAAGCGTTTGGATCACAGACTGTTTTTGAGCAGGGGTTGATAGCTTGAAAAAACAATAGTAAAACAAATTAATAATTATCCAGAAGTGTTTTTGTATATAAGGGTACGTCTTCTACACAGCAGCATTATTTCAGAATAACTGACATTATTCTGAAACAACATAGTACGTGGCTACACTACAAGCCTTCACTTCAAAATAATGTTGAGCTGGAGGACTTCTTACTCTGACTCCTGTAACCCTCATTTCACAAGGCACAAGAGAAGTTGGGGAAAGAGTGTTCTTTCTTCAACTTCCTGCTGTGGAGACAGCGCCAAAAGCCGAGTTAAGCTATTTTGACTTAAACTAAGCAATTGGTGTAGATGAAGTTGCGTAGCTTAATTCGACTTTAGCCCTGCTGTGTAGACATACCCTAAGTGACTTTTAAACTTGGCATGTTGGGTTATTACTCAATTAAACCTTCAATAATGAACTCATTTAAAAAGGAACTTGAACTACTTCCTGCTTCTTTGTTGCATAGTGATCATAGAGGATCAGGGAAATGACACAACATAAAGTAACTGTTCTAAGGCAGGTTAGATTAGCAGGAAAATGTCACTCAGCAAAATGGGTCTTCCTTTAGGGTATATCTTGACTACATTTGTTTGTCGGAAAAAGCTACGCAAAAATGATCCACATTTGCGTAGCTTTTTTGATACTTTTGTCAGAAGAGGCTTTTCTGACGTTTGGCCCATATAGACTGGGCCAAATGTCAGAAAAAAACCCTCTTTCGAAAGCCCCCTTCTTCCTTGTAGAACGAGGAATACAGGGGTTTCTGAAAGAGTGCATTTGCTCTTCCGCAAAAACAAGCAGAAGAGCAAATGCGTTCCCTGGATGCGGTGGAGTTTTTTTTCGGATACTTTTGGTATCCTGAAACCCTTCCGCAGTCTAGCTGTACCCTTTTACAACAGGGATGGAGTCGTAGTTCTCATCAGTTCCAGATTACTGTACCCCTTTCAGGGGCTCAAGCACAAGCTTTCTCCCTTCTCCCTCACCGAGCTGAAGCATGTAACAGCTTGTAAGGCACCAGTGGCATGAGGCCACAGGCAGTTGTCCTGTTTGCTGCCCCCATTGTGACATGTGTAAACCCCTCTGAGGCTCACAACCCCCAGGTTGAGAAACACTGATCTAGATGAGTTGATGTCCTCCATGGAAGACTTTTGTATATTCCTGATTGAGAACCACTGCCATAGAGAAAGGCCCATGTTGCTGTTGGAATAACCCCTGCCTGTGACAGGGGGGCTGCTCCAGACTGGCTTCAGAAGTGGGGGACTGCTCCATCTGCGGCCCCTTTAACCAGTTAACTGGTTAAACTAGGGCTACGTCTACCCTGCAGATTTTTTGCGCAAGTACGGCCATTCTTGTGCAAAAACTTGCGGAGCGTCTACACTGCACGTGTGTTCTTGCACAAGTAAATTTACAGTAAGGCGTTGGAACAGAGGGCTTCTTGCATAAGAGTTATTCTTTTCCCCATGAGGAATAGGCCCTCTTGCTCTAGAAAGCAGTGTGGACGGGCTAAAATGGACGGGATGGCTAAAATGGCCATCACAACTTTCTTGCGCAAGAGAGCATCCACACTGTCATGGACGCTCTTGTGCAAAACAGTTCTTGCACAAGAAGCCTGCAGTGTAGATGTAGCCATAATGTTTAACTGCTTAACCATTTAAATGGGGTTTTACATCCCTTTTTGGAACCCAATAGTTCCATGAGTAGTTTTACTGAAGTCAGTGGCATTAGTGATGTGTTTAACTGCCCACCACTGGGCGTAAAAAGCTGTTCAAGATCTGGCCCTGAATCGTAACACTGATAGTAGCCAATGGGAAAATTGAAGCACAAGTTGTTGCCCATGATTCTAAAGTGAGTATCTTATTTGAATTAATTCATCCAACCTTGAACCAACTCACTGTGTAGTTTAAAAAACTGAACCTACTGGCAAACTTTGCCATTAGTACCCTAGATAAAATATAATATAGCACCATTGTTTTCAAACTTTTGGTGACCTCTTTCACACACCAAACCTCTGAGTGTGACTCCCACCTTCTAAATTAAAAGCCTTTTTTTATAGTTAACACTATTATAATTGCTGGAGGCAAAGTGAGGCGGGGGGGGGGAGGGGTGGGGATGAAGGCTGACAGCTTGTGACCCCCACATAATCTCATGGCCCCCGTGTGAGAACCCCTGATATAGCGGAATATAATTGTGCTTGCTTTAGACTATAGAACAACAGCTCACTGATGGGAGATGGGAAGCAAATGTCTTTGCTTCCAACTGTTGGAAGCAAAATACCAGATGAGAGAGATCTTGGGTCTGATCCAGGATAGAAATTTCTGTGTTACTAGGTAAACATTACTGAATCTTCAGCAACACAATTTGGCTAGAATTATTAGAATAATAATGTCATGTCATAATGTCATACTAGAATAAATAGAAACAGTTTGACAGTTCAAGTGGCACAGTGAGTGTGGTAGAGACTAAAACTTTTTTGAAAAACTTTTTGCCCCAGCAGAGATCATAGGCTTTCATACTTCATCAAATAATGGAAAAATGGCATGTGCTAAATTTGTCTGAAATGTTTGTGTTTGGGCTCAGTGGTGCAGCTGCGTCACCTCTCTCAGCAAATGTAAATTGTTGTTCACCTATACTGATTTTAAGGTTGCCATTGGGGGATTCATGGCCTGTTGGGCTTGACATGTACTTACGTTCACATTGTTTGCCATCTCCGTAGTAATTCGGAAGACATGTACACTCCAACTTGGTTTCATCTTCACTAGAAATAGAGCATCTGGAGTTTTCAGGGCACTGCAAAGCCTCACATTCAGGTATTGCTGGAGAGAAAGAAGGCAAAAAGCTAGACTATAGCTGAACATCACACTAATGAACATTTCACTCTCCATCCAATGCAGCATTTAGATGAGCAAGGCACTGTGGAGTGGGGATGTGACCACTGTTAGCAGTGATTGATGATGTAATGATGAGGTAGTAATGATCACAGGTCTTTATTAGGTTTACATGAGATGGAGTCTGAGTTGGGGGTATATATTTTGCTGCGGTACTTTCAGGTACACTAAACTAATATATTTAGTCCTCACCAGCAGCACTATAAAGAAGTTGGTGAATATGTCCTGATGAAAAGCCCCATACTTACGCTGATCACAGTTCAGGCCTTTGTAGCCAGATAAACATGTGCATCCTCCATCCCCTGTAATTCCACTGTTGCACACTCCATGAGCACAGGTGCAAACTATATGTAGAAATGGATTGGTTTGGGTAAATAAGCAGATTTGAAACAAGGTTTTGAGTGTTTTTTCATGCCATTAATGATTTAGTCCCAGTAATTAAACACTACTATTTTTGACACTCAGGGTACAATTTTCAAAGATGGCTAACTTGACTCAGATTTGATAATGGGACCCCAGCCTTTAAACATCAAATGGAACAGTTGCCATGCTAATATTAAGGCACACAGAGGGGAGTACATTAGCCACTTAAAGGGCATAAGCAAATAGGTCAAACTCTGCAGCAGGTCTTATTTTGTCCCTCTGCTGTTGTGTATATTGGAAAGACAAAATCGATGTTTCTGGGGACAACGAGCGTACAGAATTTGGTGGCTGACAGTTTTCACACACAAAGTTGCACATACACAGTTTCAGACAATGCTGAGGCCTCTTTGAAAATTTGTTCCTTGAGCCTCATTCTACTTAAATGGTTCCCCAGTATAATTATTTCACTTAGGGGTATGATTTATTACTGAAAAAGTTGTATTGGTAAGCCCTAATGTAGACACAGTTATGTCAGCATAAAGATGACTTTTACTAGGACAGCTTATTCCCCTTCATATACAGCATTACGCTATACCAGTATAAAGCACTTCTATATGGATAGCTATATAGCACCTATTTTAGGGGATTGTGTTGTTTTAGCAATACCAACATAGTTACATTATTACAACTTTCTGGAGTAGACAAGACCTTGGTCTGAATGCACAACAGGAGTTAAGTGCCCAAGTCCCTATTTCAGGCACCTAAGTCCTGGTTTCAATACCATTGTGCTGCATCCCTCCCTCCACCACGCCTGGTAGGTGTCTAAGCTTTTTCAGTGAAAATTCTCTAGGTGCTTATGTCTCTGCCTCTGAGAGTGTGCACTTTGTGACACCACGGGCCCTATCTCCCACCTAATCCCCAGAGTAATTCACAAACCAAGGGAAGAGAGGTTTTCAGGCACTTAGGTCATGTGTGGGGCCTGATCCTCAGAGTCCGCTTATCAGATCGGGCCTGTCAGGTGAGTTCATACAAAACAGACCGGCAAGTGGCAGAGGCTCTCCCCCATAATTTTTAGGCTGGTGAATAGGGAACACACCTGAGACATGGGAAAGCTCTGGTTCAAGACCTGACCTGAGGTGGGGGGAGCAAGGGATTTGAAGTAGGATCTGCCACCTTTCTCTACCAGACTGTGGAATCATTTTCATGCATGTGTGCTTGCTCGCTCTCAGGCCCAAATGACTGTTTAAGACACCGAGAGAGAGAGAGAGAGA
>CM057845.1:89709154-89722576 GCA_030068395.1 Apalone spinifera
GTAGAATCAGAGCACTCTCTCAGAATATGGGAGACCAAGGATCCTCTCTCTCTTAATTTATATACTGAGATAGGCTCACATCAGATGGTCCTGCTCAAAGGTTAGAAAGTGCCCCCAGGAGGTAATTGCTCATGCTTCAAATCTCTCCTCAAGCAGACTTGACTTAGGTCTCCCCCCCATCCTAGCTGAGTGGTCTAAGCACTGGAAAAAACAGTTATGAGAGAAGTCCTCCTTCCGCCATCATTTATTTGTGTGAACTCTCTTGAAGGGACCAATCCAGTAGATAGTCTCCTAGCATGCCTGCTGGATTGGGTCCTGCATGTGACCACCTCCCTCCCATTTCATGCTAAAGCATTATAAGGCACCTACCTCCAAAGAGAGCTCCTAGCTGTGAACTGCAAGCAGAAAGAGGCACCTCACTGCAGCTTGCTGGGACCAAGGTCCTATCACCATGAGAAGTGTGCTTACCACACACCCCTTGGGTGGGCATCTCCTATTGATTAGCTGAGTGTAGGCTGGTTAGGCCACTACACTGAGGCAATTCCCTGCTTAGTGAGCTGGCTTTTAGGAATCCCGGTTTAAGGTGCTTGTTTCTCACCATTCAGTGTGCTAGATGCCTAACACAGACTATGTGCATTGCAGTGACTTTCCCAGGCACACAGTTCCTTTTTTGCATTCAGCCTTAACATCTAAAGCAGGGGTGAGGAACCTTTTTTGGGCCAGGGGCCACTGACCCACAGAAAAATCAGTTGGGGGCCACACGCAAGTGAGAAGCAAAAAAGAAAAACCAAACCCTCACTGACATGGCCCCTGACTGAGGAGAAAGACACTCCCCACATTCCCCTCACACACCAGAGCTTAGGGGGGCCCAGTCTAGTAGATTTTGTGTGCTCCATCCCCAAGCTAGGGGCTGCATCTGGCCCTCGGGCCTTAGGTTCCCCACCCCTGATCTACAGCTACATTTGAGGTATTGATGAAGGCATATTTGTTGCTAGCTGTACCAATGCACAATCTCCATGGGCCCCTAGAGAATTTGGAATATTTCAAACAGCTGAAATATCCAAAGGCTGGAACACTAAAGATACTGAATTGATTTCAAAGTGTCCCCTTTGTAGGACAATGTTGTCTCAATAGCATTTATATGAATCAATACTGGCATCCAGTGGACAACTATTGGAAACAATGTGCCTTTGAGGCTGTACAGTTACTGTGATTATTGCAGGAATCTCACTAACAGAATATTTAAGTAACTGTCCATTAATGACTGTATTTTGGTTGATGGCTTAGTACTTATGCACTCTGATTTCCATACTCTATTGTATTTATTTGATATTTTTGTTAATGTTTTGGGGTGTAATTATATGCTTTGGTTACCATACTTTTAGTTAGGAAATTTATTTAAAATACTGCAAGTTACCATTTGATAGGTTACCATACAATGGTAAATACCACAATTATCTCTCTCACACACACTTAGAACGAAATAAATATGTGACCATGGAAAATATATGGTAGGAAACATTCCAACACTTACTGTGAGATGACCTGGATAATTTAGCAGGTCCTTCCCATATCTAGTTTATTTGATTACTAGCAGACTTACTTGCCATTGCCTGGGTCCTTCAGGACAGAGGGCTGGAGATGTGTGTGTGTGGGGTGCATTAGTCAAGATGGGGCCTTGGAGATGTGAAGGGGGCAGTGCAGGAGTCAAGGCAGGGAGGTGTGTGCAAGAATGAGGATTGGGGGGGTGGGGAAGAGCTCAGGACAGAGGTTCCCATCCAGCATGGATCTTTTCCTGCAGACCTCCCCACAGTTACCAGGGGCCTTTTCTCTCCCCCCAGTTCCTCCACAGCTGCCAGGGGCTGGGGGGGTGGGGGTGGAGGGAGAGGGTTTGGGGCAGGGAAGCCCCAGCTGGCAGGCAAGATGGCAGAGCCCCAGCCCTGCTGGCCAATCCCTTGATGGTACTTCTGCCCCCAGTGGACACTCTGCAGGATAGTTCTCCCCTGCAGGCTCACTGTCCCCAGTGGCCAATCTCAGTATCGTGTCCCTCAGAGCAGCTCAGCCCTTGCCCCCTCACTTTCCGTGTTATGGAAAACAGTCCCTTTCCCAGGGCTTCTGGTTGTCCTGGCACAAACAAACCCTGACCTTGCTATAAGTTAGGTCCAGAGAAGAGGAACCTCATAACAAATTTGGTGGTCCCAGCTCTTACCATCTTAAACAAACAGACTCGCAGACAGAAACACAGACAAAAACCTCTAAAATATCTATATAGATATGACGAAACAAGGATATTTAAGGATATTTTTCACTGTGCTGCACATAGATTATTGCCTGTGCAATTCAACCTACACTGATACAGCTTTGTTTTATTTTTTCACTTCTACAAAAGGAGCTAAGATCAGACATACCTGAACTGCAGTTGGGTCCAAATACATTATCTTCGAAACAAGTTTCACAGGCTGTCCCACCAAACCCTGGCTATAGAACATACAAGGGAGGTCATTCTTCTATATCATTAAAATATTTGAATACAAGCAGAGTAGCCATACATAAGAAAATGTTATAATGCGGTGTGATGGGGTGTACCAACCCCACACTGGGCCTGAAGCAGTCAACCAGGACTACCTGGCCGAGAGAGCCCCACCCCCACAGACCTGCTGGGCAAGCTGTAGCTGGAGGACCAGTATAAAGGCCAGTGGAGCAGCTCAGTCAGGGCTGACTACCACCAAGGAAGGAGCTGCTGTAGGAGCTCTGGAACAAGAGCTGCAGACAGACGGTGCCATGGAGGCCAGCCAGTGGAGACGGGCCGGAGAAGCTCTCAGCCCAGATGTGACCAGAGAAGAAGCCAACGTCAGGGAGGCTGGTAGGAAGTAGCCCAGAGTGGGAAGGTAAAACTCCCCAGAGATCACTGTTTCCGGTAGACTCCCTGCTGAGCTAATGGTGGGTCACACCCACGACTGACAACTTCCCTGGCCCGGGACCCGGTGGAGAGGGTGGGCCCGGGTCCCCCTACTAGGCCTCACTAGCCCCCAAGGGGGTTCTACAGTTGTGACTGTTGACTCTGGCCACTAGGCTCATTACCCTGTGAAAAGGGGGGCTGCTAATG
This sequence comes from Apalone spinifera, assembly GCA_030068395.1. Taxonomy (NCBI): domain Eukaryota; kingdom Metazoa; phylum Chordata; order Testudines; family Trionychidae; genus Apalone; species Apalone spinifera. The sequence continues at coordinate 89,712,261 of CM057845.1, forward strand.
ACTCTGGCTGCTAGGCCTTATTGCCCCGAGAACAGAGTGTGATTGATGTGGAATCTGGCTGCTTGGCCCCACTGTCCTAAGGGAAGGGAGTGATAATTGACTTAGGCCACTAGGCCCCACTGCCCTGAGGGAAGGGTGTGGAAAGGACTCTGGCCACTGAGCCTCACTAACCTCTGAGAAGGGGCGTTGTATTGACTGTGGCCGCTAGGCTGGAATGTTGTAAGGGAGAAGGGGCGTAGTGAAAGGACCTTGACTCTAGAGACTGAGACACTCATGACATGGAGCAGGTGATGAGAGGCCTGAAAGGCCTAAAGCCCTGTCTCAGAGGGGCCTGGACACACCCACCTTGTGACATGCTGAAAGGACAACAGACAGCAAGCTGGAAAGAAATGTCTCCCAAGATGAGGACTGTTCTTCCTCACATTTATATATAAAAGTTAATTTCTGTCAGTGACAGCCATTCTGCTCTCATTAGGAACTTAGACCACTTTCACAGAAACTCAGAAAGCTTAAAATATAATCAAGAATGGCCTCAGACCTTATCTCATAGCATTCTAATAATCAATAGTTAATAATTAGGGCTGTTAAGCAATTAAAAAATTTAATCACAATCATGAGCACTGCCCCTTTGAAATGCTGTGGCAGTGTTTCAAAGGGGCAGTGCTGCGGAAGCCTGGGATCAGTTGGAGTCCTGAGCTGACTCCAGGCTCAGCATAGCTGTCCCTTTAAAACACAGCGGCGTAGTTTCTAAGGGGCAGCGCAAGGTGGAGTCTGGGGTCAGCTGGAGATTCCATGCAGTGCTGCCTCTTTGAAGTGCTGTGGTGGCACTTCAAAGGGACAGTGCATTAGGAGCCTGCGATCAGCTGGGGACTCCAGCTAATCCCCGGCTCCTCGTTGCAAAGCCCCTTTGAAGTGTGGCTCTGGAGTGGCACTTCAAAGGGGCAGCGCAGCATTAACACCTGCGATTAACACGTTAGAAGGATTAATGCGTTAATCCTGTCCTGCGTTAATTGCAGGCGTTAATGCAGGTCAATTGACAGTCCTACTACTACTAACAACAACAATACATACCTCAGATCTTACTCCCCATTCTCCACCTCCTACCCACATGCTCCAGAAAATACGAGCTTTGCAGTTTTTCTAGAAGGTCAGCCAATGCAGGATGAGGTGGACTAATTTAATAGGCCTTACATGCACATATCAGGAAGAAGAATTTGATCTTATTTTTTTCCCTTCTGGGTAGAGTTTATTTAACACCACATGTTACACTCTCAGCAAATGGACATTATGGAAACTTTAAGATAAACAGTCATAAGGAGTAATTTGAAGTTTGGTACGAGCAGAAAATTAAAAATAAATAAATAAACGAAATAAAAACCTTCCCACCCCACCCCCCCAAACTCTCTCTGAAGGCTATTGCTGAAATACTTTAATTTATGTGTTTTTCTGGTATAAATGCGCCCTATTTCCCAGCTGTCATACACAATATCATTACAAAAAAATGAATGGACTTACTTGGCAAATGCATTTGCCATCCCCATTTATACCCTGAAAACAGCGGCCTCTGTTATTGCATGGCGATACAGCTCCTCCTGGACATTCTACAGAAGAAAACACAAGAGAAATCAATAAAACTGACTGTGGTGGTTTTTGCAAACAAAGTCCTTTATATTAGTGATGCTGGCTCCCAAAGGGTGTGGGGAATCAATTCAAATAGGCATTTCAATACATGGATTTTTTTCGGAGTCTCCTAAGTATCTTCACTGAGATCTTGGTCTTAATAAAGTCCTATGGACTTCAGTGGAGTCAGGATAGAATAGGGTGGACTGGAAAGACTAAGGTTTTAAAATGTGATTTTAAAACACTTTTCCCTCTAGTTTGACCAGATGGAATTCGGAAGGGCAGAACTCCATGAAAATATAATGAAAAGACTTCGAGTTTAAACTTCTTGTTTTGGTTAAAGGATTGAAAGGCAGTCCAGCAATTGCTATAGTAATTATCTTGTATAGCATCCAGAGGGTCAGTCATTAAAAATTACACTTAGTGATCATATTTGAAGAGAGAAAATCCTTTTCATACAGCATAGTAAAAATACCCTATCTTGGGACATTTGTAGACTGGACAAAGCTCTAGAAAATATACTATTAGGAACAGTCTTATATCAGGAGAGAGGTAGATAAGAAGAAATGATAGGTTCTTTTCCATCTCGACTCCTTATGATTCTCTAAATCAAAACAATCTCAGATATTCTGTTCTGAAAACACAAGATAAGCATGGGGTTTGTTAAATATTTTGCATGGAGGATTATATAAATGTATAGTGGTCTAGATTTTAAAAATAGGACCTTCAAGTTAGATTTCTAAATCTATAGACATGTCAAAATTGGCCAGATTTTCAAGTTTTGCTAACAAGCTTGTTTATTTAGGTGCTTGAATATGTATGTAGAAGATTAATGCTAGTTTTCTATTTTTGAAATTATTGGCCAAAGTTAAACTTCTACTATATCCATATTCCTGTATCTGAATAAGGCTCCAGTCTGGCAAGCCCTTACATAAGTGCTTAACTTTACCATTGTGAGTAGTTTGGTATTACTCGTTATAGTAAAGTTAAAGTGTAGGACCCTACCAAATTCAATGTCCATTTTGGTCAATTTCATGGTCAGAGGATTTAAAAAAATGGTAAATTTAATCATTTCAGATAATTAAATCTGAAATTTCAGTGTTATAACTGTAGGCATCCTGATACAGAAGCAGACTGTGAAGGGGGGAATGCAAAGTTAGAGTGGCGGGGTCATGGTACTACCACCCTTGCTTCTGCGCTGATGCTGGTGGCAGTGCTGCTGTCAGAGCTGGATAGCTAGAGGGCAGAGGCTGCAGGCTGGGAGCCCAGCTCTGAAGGCAGTGCCACTGTCTGCAGCAGCACAGAAGGAAGCATGGTATAGTATGGTATTGCTACCCTTTGGCCAGCAGCTGCCACTCTCCTGCCACCTAGCTCTGATCAGAGTACAGAAGTAAGGTTGCCATGCATGGGCGGTGGGTGCACCTAGAGCTGGGGGAGGCAAGCCCCCAGCCTTACCGCTTTTGCTGGAGACCCTACCCCTGCCACCAATAGCCCCTCTGGGAGCCAAGCCCATGCACTGTAGGGGCAGCTCCCCCCGCAAGCATGAGCAGCCTGTGGTCCACTTGCTCCTACAGCATGGGCAGCCTGCAGCTCCCCCCTCACCCTCACTGAGCATGAAGAGCGCAGGCAGTGCACGGGGCTGAAGACTGAATGGGTAGGGCTGGGGGTGGAGTGTGGGTGAGGCTGGGCTGGCAGTTTGGGAAGGCACTGCCTTCCTCTGCCTCTTATACTGACTGCCCATGGTAGCATGTATGGTGTTGCCATCTTTACTTTGGCACTGCTGTTGGTTGGGTGCTGACTTCTGGTCTGGTGATCTGGCCAGCAGCTGCCACTCTCTGACCACCAAACTCTGCAGGCAGTGCAGAAGTAAGGGTGGCAATAATGCAACCCCCACCCCTCTACAATAACCTTGCAATCTCCAGTTTGAGAAATGCTGCTCTCCCCTGTGAAATCTGTACATAAAAGACCAGATTTCATGGGGGAGACCAGATAGCATGGTCCGTGATGCACTTTTCATGGCCATTAATTTGGTAGGGCCCTACACAGTGCGCAGGGTTGGGGCTCTGATGGGGCTCAGTGGATCTGCTTTCACAAGTGAGGAACTGAATGGGAGTTCTTGGAGGCTCAGCTCTTCTGAAAACCTGGGCATGTGATAAGTTGTCTAAACTTTGGGCCCCTCGTTTTGAAAGTCTTGGCCATTACTGCTACTGGTGGACTGAGAGGTGATGAGTGCAACCATTTGAGATGTCCATGGAAAAATTTAGACTTTTCATTGAAAAACGGAAAGCCTGAAAACTGAAATATTTGAATGTGCTGCCCTGGCAATGCGTGAGGGTGGTCTGAGGGACCAAGTGCCCCCTCAAATTCTGTGGGTGAGAGGGGCAAGGGGCCAGAGCATCTGGGCATCCCTGGGGACTAGCGGGAAGGCCTCGTTCTGGCAGCAGCGGTCGGCCCTCTTGCACTCACCGGCAGCCGTAGGGGGGAAGCAGAGCAATGCAGCTCAATCTCCCTGGCTGCAGGCTGCACTGCTTTGCTCCCCCGTGCTGCTGCCGGTGAGTGCAGGGGCGGTTCAGCTCCTTGCCCAAGCAATGTGGCTGGCAGTTGGGAAAATGGGGTCACATTACTCTGCTTCTGCCCATAGCCACTGGGGTGGAGGGTCCACCCCCTGCTGCCAATGCCAGGCCTCTTCCACTTGCCCTCTGGCCGCACTGCTGGGGAAGGAAGTCTGATGGAAAAAGCTGGGTGGAGGCAGAGAAGGAGTGGGGAAGAGGCGGCGCAGAGGTGGGGCCTGGGGCAGAGGGGATAGTGTCCCAGCCCTCCCTCAGGTGTCGCCAGGAGGAGTCAAACGGGGAGGTGTCCTCCTTCACCAGTCGCCCTGATGTGCTGTCACAGTGCCTCATGAGAACTGAAGTTTGGCTGCCTGCTGTCTCCATTCCCTTTTATTGGCCAGGCTCCCCATTTCAACAGCATCACCCACAATGCACTGTGGCTACTTCCCTTTGCCATGAGGGGTGTCCATGGTGTGTCATGGAGAATTAGCCTGTCCAAGGAGCTGAGCCCAACCCAGAAGGAATCGAAGAGTAATGCAGCATGACAGCATTTCCAATTGAAATATTTCAATATTCATATTTTCACCTATAAAGATCAAAATTTTGCATCAAATAGATTTTTAGATTTTTTTTTGTTTTTGTTGAAATTTTCCACAGCACCCTCCCTGATTTTATGACCTGAGCTAAATGCAACCTCTCAGTGGCAGCTCTTCTATCCGCCCTTCTATTAGCTACATAACTGTGTAGCTTGTGGTCTCCCCTCTAATCTACTGCCAAAGATGCCAGCACAGAACATCACTAGGAAAGTTTGTAAAGGAGGCAAGACCCTATTGCTCCATTTATAGCACTGCCCTTCCCCCCCCCCCAGCTTTACCACTGGACTTAAATGGTAGAGAGGGCTTTGTGCTGGTTCGGTGTGAAACTAGTTAAAAAATTGCCATTTTTTTCATCAAAAAGGTTTTGCAGGCCCAGAATGGAATTGGGGGGGAAGGAGAGGAAAGTGGGCAAAACCCACTGCAGAATAGCTGGGCAATTTGGGTATTTACCTGCAATTGAGTTGACCTGGGTTCAAATCCCTGTTCTATCTATTTTGTCTTTCTCTGTCCCAATATTTAATTATTTGTACATGTGGAACAGCTCCAACAGGAGAGATTGAGAGAAAGAGAGACCCAGGTTGTAATTCCTGCTCCAAATTCTGAGGTGGCTCACTCTCAAAAGTGTTCATTTTTGTTCCGGTGCAGAACAAAAACCAAATTTTGAAACTTCGAAGTTTTTCTTGAGATGGAATTGTGTTCCAGCCAGCCATTGTGCTGTGCAGCGGGAGGTGAAATATTTACCCCATGCAGGGAGCTAGCACAAGATATATGCACCACTTATGTCTAATTTAACCCCAAATTCAAGAGTTTAAAGGATATGGAAGCCTTGTTCAGTCCCTCTGCACCATGGTGAATTGCGAGTGATCTGAGCAGGGAGCAAATAAGTGGATGTGCAGATGCATACACATTATTTCTGTGAACATTTTGGCTGCATACTAATCTATCCCTTAAAGATGAGGCAGTAATCCAGCCAGTGCTATTGACTTTAAATACACTTCTTCCATGAATCAGTCTCTAAACAGATACAATTTTCAGTCCAGTGTACTTTGAATGCATTGAAATCATAATGTTGTATTAAGATCTGAGATGAGATAACTGGGACAAGGTAGAACGATAAATACATATTAGTGCTAATGTCCTCACGGAGCTTTTAAATGTTTTCAAGATGCTAGGTCACAGATAAAAATTACCCTTAGGGCTAATGATGATACCAATCAGCTAATTTTGTGAGATGCATGGAAAACAGTTTGTTGTTTTAACTCACTACCTGCAGTACTCCCATTGTTAAATGTGCCAGGCTAGCAAATACCATAATGGAGAAAGAACTCAGTATTTATACAAAATTCTGGTAAAACAGATTTAAAATATGGCTGACCAAATAATTATTTTGCTGCTGATTTCAATTCCATTTCCCTTTGACATCACTAATACCCTTCTTGCCTCTTGTTTTGATACTACCACAGCCAGACCTTTGTCAGCTGTTTAAAATTGTAGAACATACGATAATTTGCTAGTTAGACAGATATTGAACTTTCGCTTGAGCTCTATATTCCAGAAGGCTACGAATTGGATTCTCCGATCCCTTACACCAGTTTTGCACTAGAGTAACTCCAATGACTTCATTATAGTTAGGCATGCACAAAACCAATGTAAAGGAAGTGGTGAATCAAGCCTTTTCTTTCTGTTCAGTGTATCTTTCAAGATATGGTACAAAAAATACACTTTCCAGTTTAACCCACAAAAAAGAGCTGTGTGTGGTCTGTCTTATGGTCTGAGCATAAGACTGGAAACAGCTGGGAGCTCAGTCCCTTTTAGAATCAGATTATTTATTTTGATACCAAAACCATAGTTAGGAGCCTAATTTTAGATCCCCATTTTAAACATCTTTGAGGGGTTTTTTTTACATTAGAACATGCCATTTTTGAAGTTTTCCGATTTTGAAATTGAAAAATTCTGTTCTTAAAAAAAAAAATCCACTGAAAAGTCAGAAAACAAAAACCACCTCAAAACATAACAGAATGGGACATTCTTTTGAATCTGTCAATGTTTCTGTGGATTTCTTCCCCTCTTCCCCCAAGTTTTTGGCCAGCAATATTGCTTTGTAGACAGAGGGGGGTTTTTTAAAAGAAAAAACACTTAAATATTTACCTTTTTTTGCCTCATAGTTTAACTGATTAAAACTATTATTTACTCTATTTTCCCACTTACTGTTTGTATTACACAAGCAAGAAAAGAATGGACTTAATGTTGCCAACTCCTTGGAAACCATTTTATGTTTTTCCACTCTAATTTGATTATTAGCTACATAGTATATATTTTCTAATTTATTTAATTTTCACTTACATTTGTACAGCAAATACATTTCTTAACACTCTCTATGACAGTATTAATAATTAGCTAATATAATTAAGATTTGGAGAAGAAACTAAATGTTAGGTATCTGTATATGCTCCTATATTTTTCTGGGGCTTGTTACCTCACACGTATTCCATGTCCTCTGTTGTTATGTCTCTGATGATTGTGTTTACTAGGTATGCAACAAATCTTAGTTTTCAGTGTTTTCTAAATAATGAGCAGAGTAAGTGGCTTTTGTTTCTGCTGGATATAGATTAAAAATCTAAATGGCTGCAGGAGAAAGCAAGCAAGTGGTGCTAATCTCCAGCAGAGATGGGTGGTGCAAGGGAGCAAGTCAGAGGGAGGGAGGTTTAAAAGAAACACGGTCTGGAGGTGCGGCTCTGGACTAGACTTTGGGAAACTTCAGGCTGAGTGCTGCACTCTGCTACTGACTTGCAGTGTGACCTTGGCCACATCACTTAAGGCCTAATTTTCAAAGATATTTAGGTGCTCAAAGATGCAAATGGATGACAGTGGGACTTGCAAAAGTGCCTAATCCAGTTAGGCACCCAACTTCCACTAAAATCAATTCAAAGTCAAATCTGTGTTTTTGGGCACCTAAATACCTTTGTAAATCTGGCCCCTGATTTCTTTGTGCCTCAACTGCACAACTGTGAAATTAGGATAATACTATAGTATTTCTGTGCTATGCAGAAGGCTAGACTAAATGATCGTAACGATCCTCACACCCACAAAAATCAGTCAGGGGTTGCACACAAGTGAGAAGCAAAAAATCAACCCCAAAACCAAAAACACACCCCACAAAACCAAAACCAATCTCCACTGACGTGGCCACACATTGAGAAGCACAAAGACACTCCTCACAATCTCCTTGCACACCAGAGCCTAGGGGGTCCAGGTGAGTAGATTTTGTGTGTTCCTGCCCTGTGAGTTGGATGGAGCACAGGCACGGGCTCCCCAGTGCTGGGGAGAGGTCCTAAGCCTCAGGGGCCAGATCCAGGCAAGCCAGGGGCTGCATCTGGCCCCCAGGGTTTAGGTTCTCCATCCCTGCTGTAGTCCATTTAAAAGGGAATTGGAGTGTGGTTCTTTTGCATGGAAGGTTTGCTGTACTGGAATCCTGCAGCATGTGAGGGAAGGACAGAGGAACACCCGTCACGCCAATGTGGCCTATCATTTAAGGAAACAGAAGTACTATTTAAGAGCTTATTTTGTCATCACCATCAAATACAAAAGGTGAAGTATGCTCCTAGTCAGGATTTTTCTTCTAGCTTGAGGAAGGAACTGCTTTCCTCTAAACTCTAAGACGCACAGTATGTTCTTAAACAGATTAAGATAAGAGAAGAAAATAGCACTTTTCTTTAAGTGACAGCAGAAACAATGCCTAGACCTTGATTCTTATGCAGAGTTCCTTTTTTCTGTCCAGGATGTTTATTAGGAGGAAAAGGGGGGCCTCTTTACTTGCTCCAGAATCCCTTTAGAATGAATTCTAACTCTATTCCATTTTCAGCAAACTTTCATACCCTAAGACACATGCAGTCCATAACATGGTGTCACAGAATACATTGCCATGTATAAACTAATCAAGTATTCTTGTTGTCTTTGTTGTACCACTGGGTAGGATTCTATGCTTCATTAGAGGGAAAAAAAGACAATAAAAAGTTGGCTTGTCACTCCATGTTGTAAGGATAGATTTAGCTGTGAATACGGTTTCTAAAATTGTGGTTCCTGTCAATATGGCCAGTGTTTAACATTTACCTTTGCCTATGTAGAAGATAGGAATCTGTAAATATTCTTTTTGTCTATTTAGCCAATGGATTACTCCAGGGGTGCTGGATCAGACTCTGAATCACTCTAACTTAAATAGGAAAGGAATATATGCAGCCTCAAACAGACATCGTTAGTGTATTTTGGTAAACAGAGAGGAGTGGGAGTATTCCAAAACTGTTGGTTATTAAATGAGAAGGCCCTCATGTTACACCTTCTCACAATCCTGATATGGGATGTCAACAGATCCAATACTATAACAGGCATTAGGCGAATAGACTATCAATTGGGTATATTGGTCCTACGTTATTTAAAGCTTACATAGTTGATGTAAAACGCTGAGGCACATTCACTGAACAAGATGCTCTATTGCGTTATATGCTCCTGACATCATTTGAAGGAAAGTCAGGCTCACCACGGCAATAGTTTGTGAGGAGAGGAAAAATCATTGTGTCACATCTGGGGAAATTATGTAAATTAAGTGAATTTACCCATACAATCTGGGCCCCAATATCCATGGCAGCATTCAGGTTGTTGAAATTCCTTCATGCATAAATGCCGACATCCAGGAAGAGACAAAGTGAAAGTCCTGATTTCAAGGTAATACCTAAAGACAAGAAGTTGCAGATATATTAGAATGTTTAAAATCTCCTTTGGGGATAAATAGCGATGGTAACCTCTGCATTCTGTAAAGCCAGAGAGCAGAATTTTAAAATGACAGCATTACAACTTGGTTTTTTAATTCTTCATGTAAAAATGGGATTTTTCTCCAGGGGTGAAAGTAAGCGGGAGCGCCCTGGTGCTCAGCTTCAGCAAGAGCTGGTTGAGCTGTGCCAAAAGCCAGCAGGGAGCTATTTAAAGAGCTGACAGGGACCAGGGTTACAATAGGACAGTACCTGTAAGAGATTTTAAGTTACTTTCACCACTGTTTTTTCTCCCATAGTTTATTAAAGTCTTAAAGCCTCCTTGCAGCCATTTCTCTTGTACAATATGCCTGCCTTTCTTACCGTCTGTAATTTGGATACACCACAGTTTTCAGTAAGCTAACGGACTGTGGCAAGATTGTTTCAGAGGGAGATCCCTGAAAAGTTTTGAAAACACACCATTTGAGTTTTTGACTCAGAGGATTTGGGAGACTAAAACAGTAAAATGCAGCATTTAAAAATGGGAAGTTTCATACCCAAGCTGGAACACACAATAAATACTCACAGAATACAAGAGAGAACTATTTTACTATACTACTCATAAACTGGGAGGTCATATATACCAATATTTACATCCTCCCCAAGATCTCATCTGGGACTCACCCTGAACATAAAATATCCTGGGTGAAATGGCAAATGGCTAGGATCTGTCTTGTTCTATCCAATAATGCTTCCTATTGAAAGATCTCTTGGCAGTGAGAACTCAGAGGAACCTTAACTCGATGGCT
>CM057845.1:89739868-89753489 GCA_030068395.1 Apalone spinifera
GTTTTGTGCAAAAAAGCCCCGATGGCCAAAACGGTGATCGGGGCTTTCTTGCGCAAAACCACGTCTAGATTGGCATGGACTCTTTTCCGCAAAAAGTGCTTTTGCGCAAAAGCATCCGTGCTAATCTAGACACTCTTTTCCGCAAATACTTTTAACGGAAAAACTTTTCCGAAAAGCATTTGCAGAAAATCATGCCAGTCTAGACGTAGCCATAAGGTTTTGAGGTTGCTTGCTGTGAACTCATCAAGGAAAAGTTCCTCCTATTTTTGTATCAGCTGCTCTATCTCAGACAGATTAGACTAAATTTCAACTGTTTTTTAACCTGTGCCTAGTTAGCACCACATAAAAGCCAACTTCAAAACATCAGACTACACAAATTGACAATCAGCAATGAAACATTTCAAATCTTTGATTGGAATTGCCTGTTTGATTGTGGTCCTGTAGCATCTCTCAGGCTGTTTGCATGTTGTGATGTTGCCCAGACTGCATATTTTCCTGCTCCTTGATCAGATGGCTGAAACTTATATTGACAGGAATTGGCTGTATACCAGTGCAAACATATTTGAATTAATATTTGAAGCATTAATTTTATGTGAACATTCTTGGAAACATGTTTGCTTATGAAAACATGCATTGAACATGTCTGAAAAACCTCATCTCTATTTGATTGCATGGACATGAATGAGTTTTTGCAGAATTCATCCAGCTCCTGACTCTGTGTGTAGAAGGATGATATATCTATATCCATGTGTAGACACTTTATATTTTGTAGACCTCATTCCGGAAGAAATTCCTTTTGGAGGGAAGAAATAAAAGTCAATTATCCATTATGAACAAAGAGATCGATGGGGAGAAGAGATGTCTTGGGGAGAAGAGATGTCTACTTTTGAATCTGTGTTTGAGGAGTGCTACTTAGCTTCATAGATTAAAGACCAGTCCATTCTAACTCCCTTTAGAAAGCTCCATGTTCTTTGTAGTGATGAAACACCTTCTTTTGTAATGACTTACCCCTACCTAGTCATACAAAACACTATAAATTACTACTGTTGTGTTAAAAAAATGAAAAAAATCCCTATGTAAACATAGAAAGATAAACAAGTATAACTGGTGATAAAAATACCTTGAGCACAGACCTGCTATGAAACCCTCTAAGAACGATAATTCAGTTGTTGGTGTTTTATTTGGTTAAGTGTTGTATCTCTGTATCACAATGGTAACATACTTATATAGGATATGAAAATCCCCTCACATTCAAAACTAGGCATGTTTCACATTAAAGAAAAGTACTATGTTAAAAGAATGTCAGGTTGCAGTCAGGCACTCAGAAGTTAGGAAATGCCAGAATTAAGTTTGCCTGTGTAAACTTAATTTGGCCTCCTTATACACATGCATTATGATACAGTCTTTAATGACATGTTCACATGTTATTTTTTCCACAGACCCCCTGCATTATTCAGGAAATGGGTAGAGTTATTCAGTAATTCTTTTTATTTAACATATTTAATATGTGACCCTAGGAGTCAGCACTGCTCTGAATACAAAATTATCAATTTCCTCATGGGTGCCACTATAGTAATTAAAAGCATCACAGATATTAGTTTATCCTCACAACACCCCATAAATTCAGGTACATATAGTAACCTCATTTAGATCGGAGCAGACCAGATATAGAAGGGTTAACGCTAAGTTGTCAAATGTCTACAAATATTCTGTGCCCAATTTGAGGTTTTGATTTTGAAGTGTACTGTAGCCTTTATACAGCACTTTGTATGTACAAAACAAGTGCTGATCAATGTCAGATGCAGTTATAAGCATTCAACACTTCTGCAAATCTGGCCCAATATATCTCAGGTTGAGCATGCGGAAAATGATGAACATAAGAATTGCCATACTGGGTTAGACAAATGGTCAATCTAGCCAGTAACCTATCTCTGACAATGGCAAGTGCCAGATGCTTCAGAGGGAATGAACAGGACAATTCTGAGTGATCCATTCCCCATCATTCAACCTTGGCTTCTGGCAGTCAAAGACTTGGGGAAACCCAGAGCACAGGGTTACATCCATGACCACCTTGACTAATGCCATTAATGGACCTATCCTGCATGAACTTATCTTTTCTTTTTTGAACCACATTATAGTTTTTCTCTTCACTACATACCATGGTAACAAGTTACTGTGAATTATGTGAATAAGTATTTTCTTACATTTGTTTTAAAACTGTTGCCTATTAATTTCATCAAGTGACACCTAATTCTTGTGGTATGTAAAATGGTAAATAACACTTTTCTGTTAACTTTCTCCATATGATTTCACACACTTCTGTCATACTCCTTTTTAGTTATTTCTATTCCAAGATTAAATATTCCAATCTTTTTTTCTGTACCCCTAAGTTTTTTTGCTATTTTCTGAATTTTTTCCAGTTCTACTATATCTTTTTTTTTTTACATGGGGTAATCAGAATGCCTGAAGTATTCAATGTGTGGGTGTACCATAGAATTATACTGTGATGTTATCATTTCTGTTTCATTATCTATTCCTTTTCTGATGGTTCCTATCATCCTCTTAGCTTTTTGACTGTTGCTGCACACTGAGCAGATGTTTTCAGAAACTATACATATTGACTCTAATTCCTCTTTCTTGTGTGGCCACCACAGCTAACTTAGACACCGCCATTTTGTATGTGTAATTGGGCTTATTTTTTCCAGTGTGCATTACTTTGCACATGTCAACACTCGATTTAATTTGCCATTTTGTTGCCCAGTCACTTAATTTAGGGAGATAACCTTTGTAATTCTTAGTAGTCAGCTTTGGATTTAGCTGTTTTGAGTCATTTTGTATTATCTGCAAATCCCACCAACTCAACGTTCATTCCCTTTTCCAGATCATTTATGAATATATTGAACAGCAGAGGTCCCAGGACAGATCCTTGTGAAAACCCAACTGTTTACATCTTTACATTGTGAAACCTGACCATTAATTCCTACTCTTTGTTTCCTATTTTTAACCAGTTACTGATCCATGAGAAGACCTTCCCTCTTATACAATGACCACTTATTTTACTTAAGAGCCTTTGGTGAGGGACCTATTGAAGGCTTTCTGAAAGTACAAGTACACTGTATCCATTTGATCATGTTTGCCTGTATGCTTTTCTGACTTCCTCAAAGAATACTAATAGATTGAAGAGGTATTATTTCTTTTAAAAGAGCCATGTTGACTCTTTCCCGACATATTTTATTTGTCTAATAATATTGTTCTTTAGTATAGTTTCAATCAACTTGTCTAGTACTGATGTTAGGTGTATCAGCTTGTAATTGCCGGGATCACTGCTGGAGCCTATTGGAAAAAAACTTGTTACATTAGCTACCTTCCAATCATCCAATACAGAGGCTGATTTAACTGATACTTTTATATCACAGTTTGTATTTCTGCAATTTCTTATTTCATAGTTCTTTGAGAATTCTTGACTAAATACCATCCAGTCCTGGAACAAACAATTAGTTGTCCGAAGTATGAAAATGTTGCATCAAGTGACTTGTCCAGCATCTTATAGAAATTGTGTGCCAGAGGCAGGAATAGACTGCAGCTCCCCAGATTAGCTTTCAGCTTCCCTACCAGGAAATCATCTTTCATTTTCCAGCAGTCCCCTACTTCACTCATGATACATCTTCCAACTTCTGCAACAAAGGAGGAAGGGATCCTGCAGATAACAGTCTCCTTCATTAAAACCCCCAGTTAGTTTCCAGAGTATTATCCATCCTGAGAACTGAATGAGGCAGGTTTTCTGTGGAAAAAATAGCTGTGATCATGCAGTTAAAGACTATATCATAAAGTAGGGCCCTACCAAGTTTAGAATCCATTTTGGTCAATTTCATAGTCAGAGGCTTTAAAAATTGTCAATTTCACTGTTTCTGATATTTGCATCTGAAATATCACAGTGTTTTAACCATGGGGATCCTGACCCAAAAAAAGGTATGGTGGATGGGGCAGGGTATTGCAAGGCTATGGTAAGGGGGAGTCATGATATTGCCACCCTTATTTGTGTGCTGTTGCTGATGAAGATACTGCCTTCAGAGCTCGGCAGCTAGAGAGCAGGGAGCAGCACAGATAGAATCATAGAATAGTAGGACTGGAAGGGACCTTGAGAGGTCATCAAGTCCAGTCCCCTGCCCTCATGGCAGGACCAAGTACTGTCTAGACCATCCCTGATAGACATTTATCTAACCTACTCTTAAATATCTCCACAGATGGAGATTCCACAACCTCAAATACCAGGGTCTTATGGTAATCAGGGAATCATCTCTGTTTTGGGGGGCAGGTCTAGCCTAGTGGGTGGGCAGCTTCCTAGGGCCACACTACCTGGAGTGCTGTGGTCCCCCACAGCCAGCCCAAGACTTTTTATTTCCTGAGCACTGGGCCCAGAGCAGTTTCCGGTATAGCAACCCTACCCCTGCTGCTTAGAGGGGGACAGGAAGCTGGGCAAGGATGTGGAACTTCCTGTAGTTAGGGAAGGTCCCAGAAGTAGATCTGAGGCAGCCCCTGCAGGAGAAGAGGAAGTCCTGTCCTATTCTGCCCTGCGAGGAGTAGAAGCTGGAGTGCAGTGCATGGTTTGCCCCTGATCTTCCCCTGTAGATTTCGTGGGGGAGACCAGCTTTCATGATTCGTGATGCATTTTTCATGGCTGTGAATTTGGTAGAGCCCTAATCATCCCTAATCAAGGGAGCTGGACTAAGCATCAGGAACACTGAAAACAAGGGAGAGAATGCCTCCTGCTCTCAGTCCCTGCACCCAGCATCAAAGTGATTTCTGACTCCTGTGAACATCACCGGTAAGAAGAGTCCTGCTCAGCTCATGCAACCCCGGGATGGTGCGTCCTTGGTTAATCTGTGGGGATGGTGTATGCACCGTCTGGTTAGCATGTAGCAGGTGTGAGTGAATGGAATGTGCCCACTACAGAGAGAATCTTCAGAGAATTTAGTTGTCAAATTCTAACAAGTCTCTACTGAGCAGGTGAGAAGGGAGATTTTTGTTGGAGGTTTAGACCATACTTAAGTGAATTTTCAGTGGGAGGGCAAGAGCACATTCCTGACACCAGGCTGTCCTTCCCTGCCAAATTTCAAGCCCAGGCTCCAAAAAAGGTGGAGGCACTAAAGTTGGCTCAATGAAGCAAGCATTAGAATGGCTTTTTATGTGGGCAAAACAATGTATTTTCCTTCAATCCTGTTCTTGGAAACAGCAGAAACATTTCAGCTAAAACTTAAAACAAAACAATAACCACAACGTGAGGCAGACACCCAGTACAGTATGTTTCAGGCCAAATGTTTGAAATGCGGCAAAGTTACAAACAACTGAAAACAGAGTCTTACAGCGGCAATTGTTGAGCAACCCTAATTATAGGCAGTGCTATCAGCTCCACCTGTAATAAAATCATATTGGTGATTGCTCAAGATCACCCTGTTTGGAGATCCCTGCAACATTTATAGACAGCACCAGTGTGAAGCAAAGAATCCAGGCTGATTTCCCCCTCCCCCTCCTCTATGTTATACTGAGGCTGCTATGGAAGATCACCTGGAAAGCTTGAGACACTCTCTTTCTCTCTCTCTATTTCTGTACATATATAATATACAGTCTTGTGGATATATCTTAGGTTATATGGACAGTCCCAGACTTTCCCATGGCAGCCTCAAATATAGCATACAGGGAAAAAAGTTCATTAAAAGTCACCCAGAAGACAAGGGAAGAAATTATGGGTATCTGGGTGAGTTGGTGTGGTAATTCTAAAACCCTTTTATGGAGTAGCCAGAAGGAGGGCCA
This sequence comes from Apalone spinifera, assembly GCA_030068395.1. NCBI lineage: Eukaryota > Metazoa > Chordata > Testudines > Trionychidae > Apalone > Apalone spinifera. The sequence goes on from CM057845.1 coordinate 89,745,680, forward strand.
AGCAGACATTAATTGGATAGATGGAGAGATGTAACAAAAAGGTTTAAATAGGAATAATTAATATGCTTGCTGGCTTTCTGCGGCATAGCCCACGGATGCATTGGGAAGGATTTTCAGAAGCATTCAACATTAGCCTAACTCTGCTGTTATGGAAGTTAATAGTAAAACTCATAAACCAGGCAGTATGCATCACAGTGGTGTTCCATATTCCCCTTATGACACAACCAGAAACCTTTGGGCTGCCACTAAAGGTTTCTGGTTGTGTCATAAGGGGAATATGGAACAGGTATTGGATTAGGGAGTCTGGGAAACAAAGCTATAACAGCAAGGTACAGTATTTTGCCTTTTTGTTGCCACTATGAAAAATTATCCCTTTTTCATGTGAATCCTGGAAATGCTATTGGCTGGGAGAAGTGTGGCCTTGACCATAAGGATGGGCAGCCCAGCTCTTCTGAGCATTCTGATTTGAGCTCTTGTTTAAGCTTCAGTAAAATGTAATTTTTTAAAGGAAGAGATCACATAAAGCATATAATAAATCACAGCCCCTGCCAGTTGCAGAATATGGCGATGTGAAAATTCTTCAAGAATATAACGTGGAACTCAAATCAACCAGTAAATACAGAATAAGTGTTTCATATTCCCCACAATGGTCCCGTGGGTTACAACTTCTGCCAAATCATGGTGGTGTTACTTTAACTCAAGAGGGGTGTGTATAGGTGTTGAAGATCTTGGGGTCATACCTTGTTGCAGTATGGATCATTATTAATCCCCCCGACAATCTAATTTAAAAAATGAAGGCCCCTCAAGAAATTAACTCTGTTTTCCACAATGATAAGTTAACACAGCGTTCTGTAAACACAGCAATGATTGGATAAGAGAGTATATCTATTACAGCTGTAAAAAATAAATTGTTTTAGACTAAATATTCATTTGGTTTATAAGAGCTAATAAATAGAGTCTAAGCATGTTAAGGAGCTAGCTATGCTCGAGAGATAGAAAGAGACTGAAAAAAATCATATCCTGTCAAGATAAATGATTGAACTGTTCAGTGAACTCTTTGACTGGCATTGGTTCCAGTCATGCCAGCTGAAGCACAATTCCTCTTTGTATGTGTGGTCTTGTTTTCACCTTGCCTGTGGGGTGAAAGAGGTTTGATGTGACCTTCTTGAAAACTGAAGCATGAGTCTAACCCCTATTTATATCCTGTCATAATAGAGAGCTGGCAAACATAGATGGTTTTAATGGCTGCTATAGCTATGCTGTTTTTCTCTGTATTTTGGCAAATAGTTAGCAGTCATATTCTAATAGCAGTCTAGTGTATCATGTTTACAGATACCATCTGAATGTGGTACAGTTTAGGTTGACTATTGTTTGATATAAATAAAAAAATAGAAACACAAGGCCATTTGGAAGTATTTAGGTTCTGCATCAGTGCTAGAATGTGAACTAAAGCAATCATTTGAATATATGTACCATTTTAAATTACAATACATATATTTCAGTAGATATATCTCTGACTTGAAGAGAGACTTGAGAGCTGATGTGCGGTACTTGATGTCTGATTTATTTTTAGGCATTCAGTAAATATTTTCCAAATTGATTTTTTTATAGCTTTGGCTGTTTGTACTGAGTTGCTACTCATTTATTTTCTGTAACAATAAAACTATTGTCCAATCCCTGGCTGTTAGGGACAGATTTTTTTATTACTTACAATTTCTTCTTTTTTCTCTGACTAATTTATCACTTTTTGAGATAAGGTATCCCTCTATTATTGGAGTAGCAAAGCAAGCCAACAGCCCTGGAGATACCAGCCAATAGTCTGACAATATGATTCAGAGAGAGTCTCTGAGAATCCATAAATTCAGTGAGGGGGCACAGGTGCTCACCTTGTAGGAAAAGGTCTTTTAGGAGAATCTATCAAGAAGTTTTACTTGGAGTTGACAGAAGAGAACTGAAATTTGCACTTTTGGTTTTTCAGTTTGACATTGCAAATCCACTAGTATGTAGAATTGGGCCATTGGGAGACAGAATCCCATGTACGTGTTCAGCAGGTGACAATTTTTTATCACCTTAATGCAATCACTTTCAGATACCCTGCACTTAGCCAAGAAGACAAGATAGGCCTTGTGTGTAAGTATGGAAGACTGAGATAACTCTAGAAAGAAAAATACCTCAACATTTTGTGGGATCTTTCATCCTTATCACCGGGAAACTAGATTATAAATAGAATCACAACATATGGACCATACTCTTTTACTGCGCTCAGAGGAAACCAGCTGAAAATCAAATAGGGCAAAGTATAGTTAGGTTTATAAACATTTGGTAGCATATCTGCAAATGTAATTGAATAGCATGTCCTATTCAATCAATATATTTATATACCTAAATCAGGCCAGATTCAGTGGTAGCTGGTTGAAAGTGAAATTAAAACTCTGCGTTGGGTACAAGAAGCATCACACCTTCAAATTTGAGGCTCCTGGAGAAGCCACTGGATTCAGGGCTCTGGTGCCAAGATTCTCAAAAATATTTTGATACCTCACTCCCATGGGCACTAAATTTTTTTGAGCATCTGGGCGATGGTTGCTACAAAGAATAGAATTCATTGTGATTTGTGCCCTCACCCACATTTTGTGGCTATAGACTATAGACTAACAGATTTATTGGAGCATAAGCTTTCGTGGGCAAAGACCCGCTTTGTCAGATGCATGTACTGGAAATTCCAGAGGCAGGTATAAATATATAGGCACATGAAAAGAAAGGAGTACCAATCAAGAGGCAGGCCAGAGATAACTAGGTCAATTCAGTCTGGGAGGATGAGGCCCACTTCTAGCAGCTGATATGGAGGTGTGAACACCAAGAGAGGAGAAACTGTTTTTATAGTTGGCTAGCCATTCACAGTCTTTGTTTAATCCTAAACTGATAGTGTCAAATTTTCAGATGAATTGTAGCTCTGCAGTTTCTCTTTGAAGTCTGGTCTTGAAGTTTTTTTGTTGCAGAATGTCTACTTTTAAATCTGCTACTGTGTGTCCAGGGAGATTGAAGTGTTCTCCTACAGGATTTTGTATGTTACCATTCCTGATATCTGATTTGCGTCCGTTTATTCTTTTATGTAGGGACTGTCCAGTTTGGCCGAGGTATATGGCAGAGGGGCATTGCTGGCACATGATGGCATATATTACATTGGTAGATGTGCAGGTGAATGAGCCCGTGATGGTGTGGCTGACGTGGTTAGGTCCTGTGATGGTGTCGCTGGTGTAGATATGTGGGCAGAGTTGGCACCAAGGTTTGTTGCAGGGATTGGTTCCTGAGTTAGAGTTACTGTGGTGTGGTGTATAGTTGCTGGTGAGAATTGGCTTCAGGTTGGTGGGTTGTCTGTGGGCGAGGGCTGGCCTGTCTTCCAAGGTGTGTGAGAGCGAGGGATCATTGTCCAGGATGGGTTGTAGATCACTGATGATGCATTAGAGAGGTTTTAGCTGGTGACTGTAGGTGATGGCCAGTGGTGTTCTGTTATTTTCTTTGTTGGGTCTGTCTTGTAGCAGGAGGCTTCTGGGTACACGTCTGGCTCTGTCAATCTGTTTCCTCACTTCCTCAAGTGGGTATTGTAGTTTCAGGAATGCTTGGTGAAGCTCTTGTAGGTGTTTGTCTCTCTCTGAAAGGTTGGAGCAAATGTAGTTGTATCTTAGCGCTTGGCTATAGAGAATGGATCATGTGGTGTGTCCAGGATGGAAGCGGGAGGCATGTAGTTAAGCATAATGGTCAGTAGGTTTTTGGTATAGGGTGATGTTTATGTGACAATCTCTTATTTGCACTGTAGTGTCCAGGAAGTGGATCTGTTGTGTAGACTGGTCCAGGCTGAGGTTGATGGTGGGGTAGAAACTGTAGAAATCATGGTGGAATTCCCTGCCTGGGGATTCTGCATCCCACTGCCTTCTGTGAAGCAGATCTCTCAGATGGACTGAAGAATTGGAAAGTGGGCATATTGGTAATACAGTTGATGGTATCACATGCCTTGATGAGCCAAATCTCCACATTGGCACTAGGCTATGCCTGCTACTTCCTCTGCACTCTGAAGCAGCAGCCAAGGCCCTGCTGCCTGCCAGCTACTTCAGGTTTTAGCAGAGGATTTCTCTTAAACTCTGGTGTTAGACCAGCTTTGTGTGCCGAGCAAAGTCTTTTTGCTCGGATTTTCCTCTGTGGTGCAGGATTTGTCCTCCTATTGAGATCAGCATCAACAGACAGGAGTTAATGCTTCCTGGCTGCCTGTCTCCAAAATGAGCCCATGAACTTAGAACACTGATTTCAATAATTGTTTTCACGCCAGCATATTTCCATTGTGGCCTCCATTGTAGTCATGTAATGTTTCTTCTGTCCACTCTTTCATGGCTTTCTTTGCCATGACAGCGCAGTCAGATTCTTTCATTCACATCTGCCAATGTGAGCACTGAATAGAATAAGCCTGTGCAATGACAATTTCAAAAGCGGGGGAAACGGAGCTGTCTCCAAAAATAATTTTCAATTAATGGGTGGGATTTTATTAGAGAACTAGAATCAATTAGGCCCAAACTTATAGGTTTACAATGATATAGAGTAAAGTGCCTAGAAATCACCCTCTTTTCTTTTATTAAGTCTTTTACAGGAATAGATAATGTCTAAGTTTCTTTATTTGTCTACATAAAATTTGCCAGGACAAAAAGTGCTGCCAAGTTCCTCAAGACAATCTATGTTGGGTACTTGCCCTATGCCACCGTAAAGAAAAAAAAATCAGGGTGGTTGAAAAGGAGCTGGTGCAGCACATGGTGCTTTCCCACTCCTCACAAATGATGGCTGTTGTGCTCGTTAACCTTTCCTGAGACTCAGTCAGTTCACGCTGTGCAGCAGTAGAAATTTGAATGAAATGAAAGGCTGGCAGGATCCATAGAAACTCCATATTGCCTTCATTCCCCAACACACGCAAATCCTATCTTCTTTGTGGAAGACCCACTGCTTCTCATCAAATGCTTAATAAGTTGATCCATGAGGCAGTGACAGTTCAGATTCCAAAACATAAGGGGCCAAATTCATTGCTGATATAGTGCTCCTGACTTCAGTGGATTTACACCTCAGATGAATTTGACTAATATATGAAGCTCTGTTGTTTTTTTTTTTTTTAGAGAGACATTCTAACAATATTATTTTAAGGCCTAGTCTTCATGCCGGCATTGTAAGGAAATTGCACTGATTTAAACCTGTGGTGACAGTCTTGAACCTACTTCTACAATGAAATTTGTCGAATATATTTTATTCTGTGATTATGGTCCTGATGGAAGGAGGAGAGTCTCTTCTTTGTACTCAAGAATGTACATAATGGATTGCAAAAGCCTGATCCAAAGGCCCATTGAAATCAATAGAAAGATAACCATTGACTACAACTGGCTTCAAATTAGGCCTTAATTTTCTAACATGAATCCTGGTCGCCTTAGATATTAATGATCTGTATCTCAAATAAGCTGAAGTGGGGAGAGTTACATCTTTAAAATACGAAGCAATCAGTTGAATGTGACAAGTTAATATCTGACAATGCAGAAGAACTCTAAAGTGAACAACCTACATGAAGCCTAAGCTCTAGTATTGTAACTCCCTTGGCCAAATAAAAAATTTAGTTAGGAAAATATCCAGATAAAATCCTTTTCTTTGGTATCAAAAAAAGAAGAAATAAATGGCATGGTAGCTTAAGATTAAGTATGCATGGTAGCTTAACCCAAGCATACATTAAATGGATTAAGTATGTATATGCATTTGTTTATACTTCCATGAATATCCCTCCCCCCACACACACAGAGTCTCTTGAGCCCCTAAAAATATATTAATGTTTCTGCTCTTCAGATCTCAATACATGGTGAATTCAGAAGTGGATTTTTTTCTTCTTCTTCCACCTTTCTGGGTGATGGAGTATCCGCTGAGTTATTCTGTTTCCTTGGCCTCTTGTCACCACTTCCAAATTCTGGAGAATACTGCCAGTTCTGAATGCTTCGTGCTCATTGAGCATAACACTCTTTCGGAGACAGTGGCTACATAGTCAGCAGTCTACGGGCTTAATAAACTCTTATCCCTGATGCCACTACTAACTAGGATCCCTGTAGGTTTGCCATGCAATGAATGAAGAACTGGTGGGCAAATTCTTATGATAGTATTGAGAAGTTTGAAATCTACAGCAAAAGCTACAGGCAACAACAGTTCTGATAATCCATTTTAGTATTTGCAGAGATGGCATGGAAGATGCTAGAATAAGAAACAGTTTAGAACTCAGCAGTCTACCTCAGGGATGGAACCATTTAATTTCAGAGTAAATTATTTTTAACCTACCCCTGTGGCATCTATGCAGTATTATAGTGGGGTGCATTTACACAGCACTCTAAACTTGAAATAAGGTACACAATATGCATTATGCGAATTGTGTATCTTATTTTGATTGTGTGTCAAAATAAATAATTTCAAAATTTGGCATGTCTACATAGTACCAAATTTCAAAATAACATGCTATTTTGAGACATCCCTTAACCCTCGTGGAATGAGGGTTATGGGGATGTCGAAATAGCACACCCATTATTCTGAAAAATCTCTCAAAATAATGGGAGTGTTTCAAAGATGCAGGGTAGCTATTTCGGGATACCTGCGGTATCCCAAAATAGCCCCACTGTCTAGACATACCCTTAGAGAATGACAGTCAGAATGCTTACTTAAACACATGAACATCACTGGTTCAGTTTTGGTATGTAGTGTTGTTAAAGCCATATTGATTCCAGGATATTATTCAAAGTGTGAGAGGTAATATCTTTTTGGACCCTCTTCTATTGGTGAAAGAAACAAGCTTCATCAGGTCTGAAGAAGAGCTCTGTGTAGCTTCAAAGCTTGACCCTTTCACCAACAGAAACTGGTCCAGAAAAGGGTATTATCTCTTTACCCAACAAGCCACTTTATCTCTCTGGTTTAATTTCAACATCCAAGATGAGGGAAATACATATCATATCAATGTTTACAAAGGCAAAAAATCTATAGAGAAAAATACATGGGCTTAATTCAAACAGACTCAACATCAGTATATTGGCTTCAGCTTTACTCCTGAATTACTCTCAGGCTAAGTGTGTCTGATTTCAATATTGTGGCAAGAGCTCTTCTTCCCCAAGCTACCAGTGGATAGGCCTCCTCCCCTTAGCCCCTGAGTTAGCGGTTTTGCAGCGGGTCTCAATGGTAGGGAGCCCAGGCCAGGTGCCCACAGGCTCCCTCCTGAGCTGCCTTTACCTAATGCTGGTCAAAATTATTCTCTCCAGTTTCTTCCTCTCTGCTTCTCCACTACCTTCCTTTCATCCTCTTCCTCCCCTCTCCAGCCTCCACCTGCTGAGGCTTTTAAAGGCCCTCAGACAGACAGCAGAGAAGCCAGCTAGCCCTAATTAGCCTGAGCCAGCTCCCTCCCAGCTGCATCTAATTGGACTGCAGTTCTCTGCTTCTCACAGGGGTTTTTCCCTTTTGGGCTGCCTTTTCCCCTCTCTGCAGCAGCTCCTTGGCCTGGCCCTGTCACACTTCCCTCCCCTCCCCCCCCCGCCCACTCAACCCCATGGGGTTGGGTTACTTGGGTCGGACAACAATGCACCCTTGACAACCCGTCTGCATTCCCATGCTAGGTTCCTGATCTGTGTTGCACATGGAAGTGGAAGGGCTGCAGGGACAGGAACCACCAGGTAACCCTCGAATTTCTGTCCTTGTTTCGGTGCATCCACTACAGAGGTGCATGATCGGTGACCAGGGTAAACTTCCGCCCAAGAAGGTAGTAGCG
>CM057845.1:89753589-89766820 GCA_030068395.1 Apalone spinifera
TTGTAATAGACCTGTTGGGCTTCCTGTGCCTTTTCTAGGTGCTCCCGCACTATAGGGGTGACTCTGGCTATCCTGTCCCCCATTTGGAGCATATGATCAACTATATTTCTTCCTAGATTGGGTTGTTCCTCCCAGGCCTCTTTAGCAAGGTCTAGTATGCCCAGTGGGTTACGCCCATACAAAAGTTCAAATGGGGAGAAGCCAGTCAAAGCTTGGGAAACTTCCCTTACCGCGAACATGAGGGAGGGCAGTAGCATATCCCAATCTTTGCCATCCCGGTTTACCACTTTCTTAAGCATACTTTTTAGGGTCCTGTTAAACCGTTCAACTAGACCATCAGTTTGAGGATGGTATACCGAGGTCCACAGGGCCCGTATGCGGAGCAAGGTACACAAGTCTTTCATAAGCTTGGACACAAAGGGGGTCCCTTCGTTCGTTAGGATTTCTTTAGGGATCCCTACCCTGGAAAAGATCTGAATTAGTTCCTTAGCGATGGTCTTGGATAGGGTGTTGCATAGGGGCACTGCCTCTGCGTATCGAGTAGCGTAGTCCACTACAACTAGTATGCTCTGATGGCCCCGGGCAGACTTCTCTAGTGGGCCAACTATGTCCATAGCAATCCGTTCAAAGGGGATTTCAATGATTGGTAGGGTGACTAATGGGGCCCTCAGGTATGGTCGGGGCCCATGTAGATCGCACTCCGGGTAGGAAGCACAATACCTCTGGACTTCTACATAGATCTCAGGCCAAAGGAACCTCCGAAGAATGTGGTCCAGGGTCTTATCCACCCCTAGATGTCCTCCAAATAGATGACTGTGTGCCAATTCCAGTACTGCCCTCGGGTGCTTTCGGGGTACCAAGAGTTGTTCCACCTCTTGGCTCTGTATATGAGCTACCCTAGATAGAAGATCCCCCTTGATTATTTAGTAGGACCCAGTGCCCTTGTTCCTCCCCTCCACTGGGACCCCATTAACTTCAACCACCTCCTTATGGATATTCTGATATATTGGATCATTGGCTTGATCCTTCCCAGAGGTCTCACTTGGGGATCTCACCTGCTCAGGCTCCAGGGAACCTAGCCCCCTTTCCTCCCCTAATGAGCTGGGTCCTGCTTCAGGCTCATCCTGTCCCGGGGCTTCTGCTCTAGTAGTTGGGTAGACCTCTCCCTCTACCAGTGTCTGCCTCCGACCTTGGGTCAAGATCCTTGTCCCCCGTTTTTTTGCCCCTTTCCTCTCCCATCGGGTTTTCCGGGGTTCCCCAGGCATCGAGAACAGGTCCTGGGAGAACTCATGGAAGGCCGGGAGGGAGCTATCCTCCTCCTCCCAGTCCTGTGGTAGAAGGTCACTAAACCCGGGGAAGTCTCGTCCAATGACCACCGGGTGGGGGAGCCTTGGGATCACCCTCACAGTTACCTCTGTAATCCGCCCTTGTACTTCTATTTCCACAGGGATGGTGGGGTAATAATTAGTATCCCTGTGTACACAAGATACCCCAGTGTACTTGGCTCGAGTCAGCTGGTCTTGCTCCACTAGCTTCCCTGAGACCAACGTAACTGCACTCCCGGAATCTACTAAGGCAGTGGTCACAATATCAACTAGTGTAGTTATTATTTTTAAAATAATGTATATTTTGGATAAAAATGTATGGTGCAAATTGTTAAAAAATGAAATAGTCTCAAATATATGTTATGCACACTTTCTGTTGTTTAAATACTTATTCACATATGTGACATGCATTACACACAAAATTAAGTTACTATAAGAAGGATGAAGCATGGAGGAAAAGTCTAATAATATATCACATCAGGATTCCTGAACATTGGCAAAGCTTGTTTGGTAAGTGGCATTTGTATAAATAATGTTCTAGAAACTAGCCTTGTGTCTAGGTTTTATTAGACAGAAAAACTGGAAGTATAGCACTCTTCAAATAAGTTTGACCTGGTTCAATTTTAAAATGTTAAATATATTCTTCATATGAAATGATCAATGTAATTAGAATCTAATCTAGTATATAATCTAATTTAAAAACAAAAATAGTGATAATTAATGGTCATTTGAATATCAGCTTAGTTGGGGGAACTACTTGTTGTTTGCATTGCCAAATTCATTGTGCTAGGTTCATTGAAATGGATATGTGCAATGGATTTCTTAAATGTTCTGGCCTTTGATAATTTAGGCCAAAATTCTGCCCTCATTTACAATCCCCACTGAATTTGCCATAGTTGCATGGAACTAAGTGAATGCAGAATTGATCCTTTATTATCTTGTCTTAAACTGGAAATCAATATATTCGTAAATTTGTATTTAGGAATTCCTCCTGATGAATTACTAGTACTGAGTCGTACTGTTATTTGCACAAAAGGGAACTGAGAATGATTTGGCATTTATGAAACTGGCTTATACCTATAAATCAAGCAAGATCAAACAGTACACATGTCAGCAAGATCTTTGAGTAAGAATACTTGCCTGTCTGGGGAGGAAAACCTCATTTTTCTTGTACAAAGACAAACATCAGGCAGACAAATGTCAATGCTTACCACATAATCATTTTTGTTAATTAAATGTCTTACAACCCAATCTAACATGTACTGAAGTCCAATGGCAAAACTTTCATTGACTTTAGTGGGACCAGGGTTGGGGCCCAAAGTCTATTACAGGTTACAGCTCTCTAAACGGGCACTCCCTGGTGCTGTACCTTGGATACTCTAGGACCAGAGAGTCCCAGAGGAGGGTTGGTGGCTATAGGCCCTGAGGGCCAACAGGGCAGTGCACTGCTGACAGCAGGCCTCCCCAGTATGGCCATGAGCCTGGTGCGTGGCAGCAGTGCTGCCCCACAGGACTGGGAGCCTTGTTGCGTCAGCAGGGTTGCCTGGCAGGACCGGCAAGCTTGGTAGGACTGGCAGGGGGGGAGGGGCGGTGGCAGTGAGGGAGCTGACTGAGAGGTCTGTGGCTGGGCCAGGGCTGAGAGGGCCGGTAGCAGGGAGGCCAGAAATGATCTCTCCTGATCCAGCAAAATCCCTCATCCGAGACTAGTCAGGCCCTGAGGGGTGCTGGACCAGGGAGGTCCAACCTGTAGAATGAAACTAATAATGAATGATGCTGAAAGTAAGTTTCCTGTTTGCATTGCCCAACATTCAGCATACTGTGTATGACGTTTCAGTAGACAAGTTTTATGTTATTGACTTCTAAAATATGAATACTCGGATGAACTTGCCACTGCATTTCTATTATTTTCTTATTTCACTATTCATTTAATATAAACCATCCTAAAATCCCAAACAAATATACCATCTACATGTTTTGTTAGTCTTTAAGGTGCTACTAGACTATTTGTTGTTTTTTAAATATAAAGCACTACATTAAGAATGTTAAATAGAAAACTCAAATCAGGAACTATTGAAGTTAAGGTTGCCCCACCAACCATACTCTGTGAGGTGCTTTGATGGGGCAGACAGAGCCCCATCATCCACTGGAGGCCATTCAGCACCCTGGCCAGCAGCAGGGACAGTGGAGAGGGCCTCTAAGCAGGGCAGAAGGGCAGCCGGCCCTGTAGCCAATCAGGGTTCTGCAGCCTGGTATATAAGGAGCTGCTGAGTGAAGGTCAGTTAGTTCCTTCCTGGAGCTCAACCTGGCCAGAACTCTGGGCTGGCTGGGAGCATTAGCATCTGGGCCAGCTCCAAGTGGGCGCTGGACCTTTTCAATGAACCAAGGCTAGATCCTACAACAGGAGGCTAGTCTGTGGCAGTGTGGAAGAACCTCGGGCAAGGGGGGAAACCCTGGACCTTGACCACCAATTGGACTGTATCTCACCCTGAGTGGGCGAGGTCATTGTTGTGAGCCCCCTTGTAGCTGCTAAGGGTGCTTGTGGACAGGACTGAACCTGTTACACGTGTATGTACTATCTTATTGTGTAAATGCATGATCATGTCCTGCTTTTGCTACAGAACAGAAGAGGATGTGGTATATTGCTAGCAAGGTGGTGCTTCTGTGGCTCTCTCCATTATTTTTCTCTAAATTCTATTTGTAACTTCCCTGGTGTAAACCCTAATTTACAACGGTGTCTTGGAGAATGTATCTGGGCCACCAGAGAACAAGATTGGTAGTGGATAATGAACCGGCCATGGAAAAAATTTACCTTGTTTAATATCTTTCCTTAAGACTTGACACCTCACGTTCAAGCTGCGCTTGGAAGACAGATGCAGGTCTCACTGAAGTTCAAGATACATACAACCTGTACCACTTAAGTCTGAATGGTTAGGCTTTGGTTTTTCAACTCTGTTACAATAGTGCTGGGAGACTGCAATCAGGAATGGGGGCCCCATTGTGCTAGGTGCTGTGCATACAGAAAGATTGGTCCCTGCCCCAAAATGCCTACTACCTAAGGCATAGAGGAGAGACAGCAACAAATGAGACTGACAAGCAGATGGGCAGAGGATTGGTGATGCAACTTGGATTATAATGTAATAAGCAATTCTTCCTATACCAAGAGAATTGTATTTTGTTACAGGATTACGAATGTTAATCGGGGTAAAGCAAAAATTGATAGTGCCTATTGATTTGTCTAGCAGTGCCCCGATCAGCATTCATTAAACAAAACTTGTAAAGGAAGAGCGGGAGTCTCCTTCCTCCTGATTCAAGCTGGCTGAGGAAGGAGTGCAAGAGTGGCTCCTCTATCCATCAGTGCCTACTGGACTGTTCTTTAAACATTTGTGTTGAGTTTCCTAGCCATCTAAAATGCCGTCGCAAAACTGTTTTTTGAGGCCATTTTTGCAAACATTTCTATCAGCTGATGGATTAAGTGTATTATTTATGTTAGCCCTGCTTGTGAAGAGTGATTAATCATGAGGCACTCTGACAGGAAATTGCCCAAGGCGTTGGGACAGATAACACTACAAAGCAGCCAAATGTACTTAGCAAATGATGCATTTAAATAAACACAGATTAAGGAGTCCAGTGTTGCTGACATGCAAGTGGCTTTCATTAGGGAATTATGACATACAGAAATGATTATTGCCAGTTTTGTCTTGTCCTTTAATTCTGATACTCAAAAACAAGGCCCTGCTTGTAGTGATGTGGGGCACCGGGACTATACTTCTGGCCTCAGGAACACAAAAGAGACACTGGAAAACCATGACCATATTTTTTTTCACCTTGCTATTATGGAGTGCTACTTTGGAAGAAGTGACCCCTTTTAAAAGAAGGTTACCTTTCTAATGCCTTTTTATTTTTCTGTGAAGCTTAAAAGCTCTTCTGTAGCACAGAAAACCCCCCAAAGAACTGAAGGTGTCTCCAGCTTATCTGCACATTTGGGATGGGGAGAGCAGGAAGGTCATAAAATGAACAGACTAAGGGTACATCTAGATTATATGCCTCTGCTGACAGAGGCATGTAAAAGAGTCTACCCGACATAGTCAATGAAGCGGGGATTTAAATATCCCTGGCTTCATTAAAATAAAAATGGCTGCCGCGCTGTGCCGGCTCAGCTGATTGACTGCACAGCACGCAAATCGGTCGACAAGGGAAGCCTTTGTCGACCTCTCCCTTATGCTTCGTGAAACAAGGTTTACAGGAGCGGTCGACAAAGGCTTCCCTTGTCGACTGATCCGTGTCTTGACTCATGTGCTGTGCTGACGATCAGCTGACGGCCATTTTTATTTTAATGACGCTGGGGATATTTAAATCCCCGCTTCATTGACTATGTCGGTTCGACTATTTTACATGCCTCTTTCGGCAGAGGCATGTAATCTAGACGTACCCTAAGATGCAGAGACAAAGAACTATAGAGAAGTGATCTAAAAAGTGAGAGTAAAAGGATGGAGGAAAGATAGTAATAGAAGAGGTGAGGATTCTGTCAGCTCTTCATCTCTGCCTAAGCTGGGTTGAAAGACAAATCCTGAGGTGCAAAGTAATTGAAGTGGATTTGCAGAAGATTCATTTTTGAGGGATGATTTTTTTCCTGGGAAGTCTCCTGTATTTTTCCCCAAAGATCTAAAGTGTCTGGTGACAAAGATCTATGTGAGTAGGGCTTATCGGAAGACTAACATGTTAAAGCTAAAACTAGATGGGCAGCAGGCTGTCCTTTTCGAAATGAGCATTGGCACTTTCCCTGGGCTTGCAATAGTTTGATTTTGGACTGCACATAGATGAAAGTTGTAGTTATTGATTATAGAGACAAATTAGCATTTGTGTATTTAAACATTTAGAAGCTGATTCATAAAAACATACATTATAAGTAGAAAATATGGCTCAAATGGAAAACTCATTGTCATGCTGGTTTGTGAAAGAAACTCTGTTCCTTCGTTGGCTTGGTGGCTTCTGTATGTAGTAGGCCATTAAAACAACTTTCAAGTACACTTTTTCCTGCCTTCTGAAGGACTTGATTCAAAACTAATTGAAGTTAATGGCAGTCTTTCCACTGATTTCTTCCACCTGCCTGGTCTGCCTGTAAGAACTTAGAGCACCAATCAAGCTATATCTACACTACAGGGCTTTATTGCAAAAAAGGTACGCAAATTGCACTCCGCAATTTGCGTACCTTTTTCCAATATTTTTTTTTTGGAAGAGGCTTTTCGGAAATTTGGCCCATCTACACTGGGCCAAATTTTGGAAAAACTCCTCTTTCAGAAGAGCCCTCCTTCCTTCTGCCAAAAAAAAAAAAAAAAAAAGGAGAAGAGCAGATGCATTCCCTGGATGCAGCAGTCTAGATATAGCGTCAGAAGAGCCTGTAGGTGCTATTTCCTAAAAAAGACCTGTCAGTTGTCGAGGCCTTGCAAAATATGAATAAAGTGAAACAAGATAATTCAGAGGCCCACTGAATATAAGTTTTAACATAACCCTGGCCATGTCCTAACTGGTATGTAATTTGCACAGATGTTAATTAAAAACAAACTTAATGCTAAATAGCCAAATGAGAAAATGTTTAATTATGGTAAAAAAAGTGAATTTAATGCTAATTAATTAAACGGTGTTGTTCAATGTTCCTTCAAAATCTTCCCATGTATGTGAAGAATGAAATTTATTATGTGCACCAGTATGGGTGTGATGAGTGACACATCACCTCCATATTGGTGCATATAACAAAAATCATGTGGCAGGGTGGGGCTGAAGGGTTCAAAATGTGGAAGGAGGCTCAGAGTTGGGGCAGAGGGTTGGGGTTTGGCATGCAGGCTGCCTCTGAGCTGTGGCAGGGAGAGAGGACTCTCTCCAATTATTTCTCTCTGTAGCAGCACGGGGGCTACGGGAAGAGCAATTCTCTGCATCTATGGCAACTTTGGAGCTAGGGTGAGGGGAGGGAGAGCATCTCTCCCTGGCTGTGGAAGCTCTTGGGCTGGCACCAGAGGCCTCTCCCTGCCCTTGGCAGATTTGGGGCTAGGGCCAGGGCTGGGTGAAAGGTGCCTCTCCTTGCTGCAGCCCTGAGCAGATGTGCAGCCCTAGATAGCCTGCTGTGTGGCCATGCAGCTTAGAGGGAACTTAGATGATATTATAATTGATTATAAAAGGGGAAGCAAGTACATAAGAACATAAGAATGGCTATACTGGATCAGACCAAAGGTCCATCTAGCCTAGTATCCTGTCTTCCGACAGTGGCCAATACCAGATGCCCCAGAGGGAGGGATCACAACAGGTAATCCTCACGTGATCCCTCCTTTGTCACCCACTTCCAGAGAAACAGAGGCTAAGGACACCATTACTACCCATCCTGGCTAATATGGACCTTACCTCCATGAATCTATCTATTTCTTTTTGAACCCTGTTAAAGTTCTAGTCTTCACTGCATGGCAAGGAGTTCCACAGGTTGACTGTGTGCTGTATGAAGAAAAACTTCCTTTTGTTTGTTTTAAACCTGCTGCCTATTAATTTAATTTGGTGACCCCCTAGTTCTTATATTGTGGGAATAAGTAAATAACTTTTCATTATTCACTTTTTCCATACCAGTCATGATTTTATGTCTGGTCATATCCCCCCTTAGTCTCCTCTTTTCTAAGCTGTAAAGTCCAAGTCTTTTTAATCTCTCTTCATATGGGACCCATTCCAAACCCCTAATCATTTTTGTTGCCCTTTTCTGAACCTTTTCCAGTGCCAATATATCTTTTTTGAGATGAGGCAACCACATCTGTACACAGTATTCAATTTTAGATTAAACCAATCTACCATTGAGGTACCATTACAGAATGGTGACTGATCATCCCAAAATGTATCATTTCATTGTAGAATGAAACTGTAAATGCAGTGTATGGACATAGTGTGATGCCTGTTTGCTTAACTAACTCTTATATTAAAGCTTTTAATTTTGTCTTTTGTTGTGCCATTCACTAAATTAAATTATCTGTATTAGTGCAGCTTCAAATGGGACTACATCAGTGTACACTAGGTGCCTTTTAGAGTTAATCAATAGGACCTACAATGGGCTGTTAGTGCACAGCATTTCAGAGCATTTTACAACCCCCACTATGCATTACTACATTGGGTAGAACAGGCCAAATATTTTTACAACAATTTTTTTGAGTTGACTCCTCTCATATACAAAGGGTTGGGTAAACTGCACCATCTTAAAAACTTTAGAAACTGGCCTGATTTATGAAGTTCGATGTTGCTCAGGTTGTAAACAAGGCATATTCATCAGTTCACAAAAAATCAACTCATTGTCATGCAACAGAGTGCATCAAGAACATTTAGCATATCTAAATAAATGCCCTGTTTGCTTAGTTGGGATGAAATACTGCTTTCTGTGAACACTGTTGCATTGATTATATGCTCTCTTGCTCACATGTAAAATTTGTATTAAAGCATGCAGTTTTTATACATGAAAATAGGGAGTTTTATTAAAATTGTATCTCTGACTGGCAGTTTACATGTTTTGACAACCTCTTAAAAAGTGGCAATGATCAGCGGGAAGCCATGCTTTGTATTTCACTGATGCATGGCAGGAACCGCTCAGGGACTGAGCTTCACATCATGCCCAGGCTCACCTCCAATGTGCTGGAATGGAATTCAGAGTACATCTCTGCATTCATTACCTCTTAATTACCCCCTAAATGTGTCTGAAAGTCATTTCTCCCTCCCCCCACATCGTTACATTTGGGCCAATTATTTTTATTTAGCTGCACTGACAGATTTAAAAGAACTTGATGTCATCTCTCCTTTGTACACTCATTGCTTGATTCACAGAATAAGCTGCCGCTGATTTAGTAAATGTACATTGTTTATATATACAAAGAAGCTATGTTGTCTGTTTGCATATAGCTTACTGCAGAGACACAACTCAGGGTGTTTGGTGTGTGGGTTCATATTTTAATGCCATTTGAACCGTCACATACATAAAATTAATATTCCTTCTTTTATTTCTCATATTAGCAACTTAATGAGGGGGAACTACTGACCACAGCATAAATTTGATATGATGGGGGTATACCTAGCCTTTTCAGGTCCTCTGCTGGAGGCCCTATGGTCCTACTACCTCCCCCCACAAAAGGAGCAGTGAAGGTGGGTCCTCCAGGTCTCCCTAGAGAGGCTGTATAGAAATAGTCAATCAGAACCTAGCAGGCTCAGATAAAAGGAACTTCAGGTGCAAGCTAGTCAGTTTCTGTCTGGACCAGAGGAGCAAGGAAGGGTGTTCCTTGCCGGTCATAGGCGCTTTAGTGAGAACAAGAAGATGGGTCTGGAGGCATTTGCATTAAATGTCAAGGAAAAGGGTCTGTGATCTTCAGCCCTGAGGTAAAGGTGAAGAGAAAGGACCTACAGAAGTGTAGTGAGTCAGCTTGGCCTCCTGCTAGCCAAAGATCAGTACACATGGTAGAGAATGTGGGCAGTGCCCACCCCTAATGTTCAGGGCTTGTTGAAATCCAGGATAAACATGGAGCAGCTGGTCAAGTTCTTCATGGAGAAACAACAACAGCAGCAACAGTTGTTGCTGCAACAGCTTGCTACCCAACAGCAGCAGCTGCTCCAGCAGTTGACAACCCAGCACTAGGAGCAATAGCAGCAGCTAACCACTCTAGTTCCCCAGCGGGGGAACCCACCAGCAGAGGACGACAGGAAACATCCAGCCGTGCTTCCACCAATCCAGTTTTCAAAAGAGAGCGTCCACATAGCAAAAGCGCAACGAAAAAGCGATATGCTTTTTTGAAAGAGAGTGTCCACATTGATTGGATGCTATCTCACATTTAAGTTGTGATTAGTATGGATGGAGTGGCCACCAGGGCACCTGTGTTATATCCTGGAGGCCTCTTCTTTGAAAGAACTCCCTCTTCTGCATCCACACACGCCTTTTTCCGAAAAAGCTTTTTCGGAAAAAGGCTTCTTCCTTGTAGAAAGAGGTTTACCACCGTTGGAAAAAACCCTCCGTTCTTTTGAATTTCTGTCAAAAGAATTCAATGGCAGTGTGGACGCAAGTATTGTTTTTTCAGAAAAAATGCTGCAGAGCAGATGTACCCACAGTTGGTAATTGAGCAACAGTACTGCAGGAACTGTTTCATCTTCTGAAGAGGCACCAGGGTTGTGATGGTACTTTTGCAGTACTTTATCTGCTGGAATGAAAACTGTTACAAGAAGGACCTTGTTCTACCATGTTATATGTGGTTAAAAGTCCGTTTGTACGTTCATACAATGGTGAACATTGAATTTATTGGATAAATGGGGATTTTTGGTGCAAATGGTGGTATGATGAGGGATTGGGCTAAATTAAATTTTGCTGTATTCCAAGGCTTCCCTATTGATTTTCAAGGTACTTGCATTGAACTCATTACGCTTCTTGAATCTAACTCCATCTGCACTGTCAGACATCATTTATGGCACAAATAAGGCTCTCCCATGCCTGTCTGGCCTGAGCCACTCTGCAAGTTCTCTGTGGTGGTAAGTCCCATAAATGTTCTTTCTTTGAGGAGTGTCTGAATGAGGGATTCATTTAGTTGGCTCCTTTTACATGTTCCTCCAGCTGCCCAATGGTAGGCTTGCCATGATAGATGCTCTGGCTTCATTCTTAGTGCATGTTCCAATTAGTTGCACCTTCTTTCCTGGGTAACTTTTTTTAAAGGGTTGTTGAACTCTCCAAATTTTGGATTGGACTAAGCTTTTTATGAATCATAAGTTAGAGGCAGTTTTTGAAATAGTGAAAATGTTTAATCCATTGAAAGCTTTGCTGAACTAGGTTTGTGATCCACTGACTGTAGCTCACCAATGAATTATATGACCCACAGTAATCTACTCAACTTAGAGGTTAACAAGTAGAAAAGTTAATGAAGCACTACAACCTGACTATTGCTACAGATCTAAGTGCAAATGGCCTAAGAACGTAAAAATGGCCATCTAGCCCAGTATCCTGTCTTCCGACAGTGGCCAATGCCAGATGCCCCAGGCGGAGGGAACAGCACAGGTAATCGTCATGTGATCCCTTTCCCTGTCATCCATTTCCAGACAAACACAGGTTAGGGACACCATTCCTACCCATCCTGGTTAATAGCCATTGATGGACCTAACTTCCATGAATCTATCTAGCTCAGCCCATCCCACAGAGATCACCACAGTTTCTGGATGACTAGTGACCAAAAATGATGGGAAGGAAGATGACTCAAATGGTGGAAAATGCAGGCTGATCCAGATCAGTCCAGTCATAAGGAATTTCAGCAAATTTATACCACTGCCATGAATAAAATGAACAGCCTGCTTCTCCCCTGTCAGAGAGGCAACAAAGGTATACCTGACATATTTTCTGGACGGTAATGTGCGCTGTTAAACCCAGATTGCCGCTGCTCAAACCCTGAACTGAGCACCTCATCTCTGGAGGAACAATCTTATTTATCACTTCCAGGGGAGGCAGCTGGACCCTGGGAACAACAAAGAATGACCAAGGATGGTTTTGATTAAACAAAACCATCACCCTCCATGAAGTGCTCAGCAATCCAACCAATACTACAATAACCAGGACTCCTTATTAGTGGATTCGCAAACTACCAACCAGCATCTAACCTGAACTTTCAAAGCGATGGAATTACTTTACACTAGCTTCACAATTTCCAGTGCCAGTGTTAGTGACCCGTATCTTTGATCCTGTCTTTCAGGCTCCAGAGCATTGTAAGGGGTGGTACTTACTGCCTTACACAAGTGAAGCACACCCAGACTCACCCTGCTCAACTTCTCTCCCGATAGTGATGCCAATGCTCACCAAATGCCATTGTCATTTCTTCATGAAGATGCAGGAGCAAATGGAAATGTGCTGCAATAGTTCAGGTCTTTCCTCTCAGACTGAGCCCAGAAAAGCATTGTAAACCGTTCCTCCAACTTTAGAGGCCTCCCATGCTGAATTCCACATGGCTTGATCCTCTTGCCCCATATTATTCAATAATTATGTAAAACTTTTGGAAGAGTGGGAGAAAGCATTATGCAAATAAGAGTGTTCTGCTTTTCATTTACATCAAAATTGAATAGCACCAGTTCCCAGAATTCTCTCTGGCTAGCTCACATTGTTCCTGTCATGTGACAATGGTGAAGAACCACTGCTTTCTCCTAACCCTGAAGGAATGTCATTAGAATAAGGAAATCACAGCTATGCCTAACACTACCGGATGAGATAGAAACAGCAGCCTTTATATTAGTTAAACCCCTTACCTTTCAGGATCATCTTTGAATCCTCCCTCTTTGCTTGCACCACATATCTAAATCCTGCTGCAGCTAAAGCATCTTTTAAAATGAGACCTTTTCTTTTGTTTCACTCTGCTAGAACTCTCTGCAGGCCCTCCTCATATCATAGATATCATAGCTTGATTGATTTAACCTTCACTTCTTTGGTATTCCTCAATGCTGAGGCCATTCCTCTCAAACAGAGTGTAGGTGCTCAGAACATCCTCCGTGCCCATTGCTTTGAAGATATCAGCCTCCTTTCTGAATGCTTCCATTGGCTACCCAGATTTCACTGCCTCAAGTTTAAATCCCTTTGCCTCCTCTCTTGTCACCTTTCATCCATTCTGCTAGTGGTATGCCAGTGTCTCCAGCTAGGCTTACTTTTGTGCTGTCCCTTACACATGGAAGACTCACCCCGTAACTTTTCCTTCTTCAAATCCCTTCTTAATCTCCACTTCTTCTGTGATTTCTACAGAGAACCAGGTAACGAACTCCAGGCAAATATTCCCAAGCAGAGAAAAGAACCTTTAAGATGATTCAGAGCCATCAAGTTGTGTATGGCGCCAATGGTTCTTTGTCAGTGTAGAATCTGATGTTAGTACTCTTCCGCTCTTATT
>CM057845.1:89766920-89777010 GCA_030068395.1 Apalone spinifera
CAAACGTACTTGGTGTGTATAGTCTTCAATTACATTGTAAGCTCTTTGGAGCAGGAGCTGCGGTTGTTATATGTACGTATACAGTACTTAGCACGATGGGACCCTGATCTTGATTGGGGCCTTGGAACTCTACTTCAATATAAATAATGAATGGTCATTATAAATGTGAACAATTTTAGTATATTTCCAGCAAGTACACTGGATATAGTTTGCTTACAAGCTGGTGCTAGGGAAGGATCAGAAAATTGTCTTGATTCTTCTTTCTGCTTATGTTGTTAATAAGGGCTGGGCAATGAAACAGAAGCAAAATACATTCATTGTTCCCTTGAAAGAAACAATCCCCAACAGCAGGTTCAAAGTGTTATTGGAAATAACTTACTTAATCAAAGGAATGAATTTGAATATTGAAGCCATTCGTGATTTTTCACTAGATTTGTGTTCCCATAAGTTCTTTTATTACTATCTGTAGTGTGTATAGTGCAATAGGAAAAGTATTGGCAATTTTGTTTTAAATGACTGACCGTTTCTTCTTTGGCTTTTCTTTTCCTCACCGTAGATACACAAGTGATGATAGCTGAGTTCTGATCACGGTTACATGGTTCAATGCCTTTCCTGAACTTATTGTTAAGCTCTCAGGTAGAAATAATGAGCCAATAGCAGTGGAGTCATGACGTATAGTGAGATGTTGTGGAACATAAGAGAACATACAGAAATCTGTTGGTGAACACTTTAATCTGCCTGGTCACCCATCAAGAGACCTTCAAGTTGCTGTTTTGTTACAGACCAATTCCACAAGCCAAATACACAGGGAAGGTTTGGAACTACAATTAATTCACAAGTTTAATTCTCATGTCAGTGGTCTGAATTGAGATACCGGATGGCTGGGACATTATCAACCAACCAAACAATGAAGGTGCCTATGGTTCTTTGTCAGTGTAGAATCTGATGTTAGTACTCTTCTGCTCTAATTGCTAACTAATGGTTTTTATCTGCTTCTTTTAACTATCCAGTCTTTAGGTGCTTAAATATAGACTATCAGTTTTGCCTGTTACATACTGCTCGGCTTTCCCTTTGATATTTATATTCTCATTGCCTCTTCCCCCCCCTTTTTTTTCCCTTTCCCTCCTCCACCTTCCCAATTTATTTTGGTCCTGGACATCCAACACTCCAGTCATCTGAAGAAGTGGACTGTGCCCACCAAAGCTCGTGATACCATCTACATGTTTTGTTAGTCTTTAAAGTGCTACCAGACTATTTGTTGTTTTTTATGTTTATCCTGTACAGACTAACTCAGCTACCCCTCTGAAGCTATTGTATTTCCAATCGGTATAAAATTAGCTTAATCTCTGCCACTTTAACTGGAGGATTATTATTAATTAATATTAGTAGTAAAATATTAGATATTTTAGAAATTACATTTTAAAGTGAGGGAGGCAGTGTGTCTAGTGGCTAAATCTCTGGACAGGGACTCAGGAGAGTTAGTAAAACTTCTGCCACTTTGATCTGCTGTGTGACCTTCAGTATATCACTTCACCTTTTAGTGCTTCTATTGTCCTTATCATTTACCTTGTCTAGTCAAGTAGTAAGAGAGAGTCATTGCCTCTCAAAACTTATAATCAGGTCTTTCAGCCTGTGGGCCCCTGTGCGAGGTAGGGGTGTGCCCGGATCCATGCTTCTGGAAGGAATGGGGCCGCAGGCGGATGGGGTGGGGCAGGGACAGCTAGCCCAGAGCACCACCCAAAGCGTAGTGTGCCCTCCCAACTCTCAGAGCCTCACAGAGCATGCAGGAGGGGCTCCATTAGCAATTTAAAGGGCCTAGGGCTCTAGCCACTGCTGCTGCCACAGTAGGAGTGGTGGTAGCCAGGAGCCCCCCCCCAGCCCCTTTGAAAGCCTGAGCAGAGAAAGTTGAGTGAGACGATGATCCAATACTATCTTTCGTACATTGCTTTTCTTCAGAAGTGATATTGATGGTTCAGCGGCAGTCTCTAACATTATTATTATAGTCCCTGTTGATTGTCCTTAACATGTTCACCAAAAAAAGAAATGAACAGAGTTTCTTCTAAGCAGTGGTGCCAAGTGGCACAGTCTTTATGTGCCAGAATGTATTGCTAAACAAAATTGATATATGTCACTTGATTTTAACACTACTCTCAATGTTGATAAATTGTATAGTCAATTGCTTCACCACACTTTGGTGTGTTATGAAATATGCTCAAGAGACCAAATAACCACTGTCAGTTAGGATTATTCATATGGTACAAGAAAAAAGGTTTTCTGGAGACTGCTCTCGGAAGAACAGTCCTGTGCAATGATGTTACATTCACTCTACACAGAAGACGTGTCCCTCACATTACACATTTCAGCTTGTATTATCTATGAGACTTTACACATTTCTTTATATGACACTACAATACAACCTATTAATTTATTTCAGTTTCCTAAACTCTTGTTCTGTTCCATCCTGATCTTTGTTTTAGATATTCGGATTCCAGGCACTGATCCGTGAAGGTACTTCCCTGACTTGTACTCAGAGAATGAAAATGTCTTTATTTTTGACAAGTTTCCTATCTATCTGTGCCAGATACATGCTTCAGCAAATGCATGGTGTTATGAGATACTTAGCATCAGCAAACAGGAATATGGAATAGGCCAGTTTAGGCAATATCACTGTTACAATATTTGTACTTAGTATGCATTAAGCACCAATGACATTAAGATGTATATAGTGTAGACAATACACATTAATAATATGATCTATATTTATATGCTACCCAGCATATAGTAGTAAACCATCTGAATCTGATGTCAAAGTACAAGCACAGCTTCAGGGAGAGTTGCATGGGTCTATCCCAGAAGAGGAACTACCCCAAGGGCTTACTTCAGCTTGGTATTTTGAGCCGGCTCTTGCCAGCGTAGTGCTGAAGCAGAGCTGCTGTCAGCAGAGAGTCTTCCTACCAGGACTAAGTGATGGAAGGCTATTGCAATTCCTACTTCACTGGCAAGGTCCAGGTCTTGCCATAATTTCTCCTAGAGTTGGAGCAGGCCAGGCAGAAAAAAGAATGTATGTTTTTAAAAATACAAAATACAAACCAGAGACAGATCAAGTTCTCCCAATCTCTGAGGCTACATCTACACTACGAGTTTTTGCGGCAGAAAATATGCTAATGAGGGACACATTAGCATAAGTCGTGATCTCATTTGCATATTTTCTGCCAGTTCGTTTTTTTGCTACGGTTTTTTGCTCAAAAACAAGCAGTGTGGATGTTCCCTTTTTGTGCAAACCCCCCTTTTTGCATAAGATCCTTATGCCTCAAAAAAAGAGGTCTACCGATCTTGCGCAAAAAGGAAACGTCCACACTGCTTGTTTTTGTGCAAAAACCCCTAGCAAAAAAAGGAATCGGCAGAAAAAATGCAAATGAGAGCACAGTTTATGCTAATTAGTCCCTCATTAGCATATTTTTTGTCTCAAAAACACGTAGTGTTGATGTAGCCAGAGAGGTAGCCGTGTTCGTCTGTAATGTTAAAAACGAATGGTCTTGTGGAACTTTAGAGACTAACAAAAATACATAAGAGTATCATAAGCTTTTGTGGGCATTACCTACTTCCTCAGATGAGATGTTTTCCCACAACTCTGGGCCAGAGCAAGTTGGGGGGGAGGGAAGGGCTGGCACTGGAACTGTGGCTCTGCTCTGCTCTTTCCACTCATGTCCCTGCCTTGCTTCCACCCCTTCCCCTTTTACTTTGCCCCCTGCTTGCTCTTTCTGCCCCTTCCCCCACTGCAGCTGTAAGACTAGAGAAGCTCGATGTTCCTGTCATGGCCCCAGAGTTCCAGTGGGGAACAAGAGCTCCTCCAGCCCTGGAGCTGTAGTGGGGAGAGATTTTTCTGGGGCCCGCAACTGGCCAGGGGTCCATGAGATAATCCATTATTTACAGAACCAATACAATGTCTAGTTTATAAATAACTGTATATTGTATCAATGCATCTGCAGCTCCCAGGAATGTCTCCCAAAAATCTGTCTTGGGATCAGCTTATTTATTAATGATCTGGGCAGGGGAGTGAACAGGGAAGGTAGTAAACCTTGAAGATGATACAAAATAATTCAAGATAGCTGTGTCCAAAGCTGGCTGAGAGGCACAGGGGATCACAGAAACGTGGGTGATTAGTCAACAAAATGGCAGATGAAATTAATTGTTGATAAAAGCAAAGTAATATACATGGGGAAAAATAATCCCAGTTGCACATATATAATGATGGGTTTTAAACTGGGTGGGTGTTACCACTCCAGAAAGGGACCTTGGAGACATGATGGATGTTAGGAACAGTTAGAAAAGGAATAGAAAATAAGACAGAAAATGTCATAATGCCACCTCATAAATCCATGGTGGTGCACCTACACTTTGAATATTGTGTCCAGCTTTGGTTGCCCTGTCTCAAACAGGAGATAGATAGTAAAACTAAAAAAAGATTAACAGAAGGGCAACAAAGATGATCAAGGATATGGAATGGCTTCCATACAAAGAGAGACTAAAAAGATTAGGACTGGTCAGTGTAGAACGAGTCAATTAAGACTCCAGTCATTAAAAAGGACTATAGAGGTGAACCTGGCAATTACAGACTGGTAAGTCTAACCTCAGTACCAGGCAAATAAGTTGAAACCATAGTACAGAATAGAATTGTCAGACACATAGATGAACACAATTCGTTGGGGGAAAAGTCAACATGGTTTCTGTAAAGGGAAATCATGCCTTACTAGTCTTCTAGAATTCTTTAATCGGGTCAACAGGCAGGTGGTCCAGGGGGATCCAGTGGTTATAGTGCACTTAGATTTTCAGAAAGCCTTTGACAAGGTCCCTCACCAAAGGCTCTTAAATAAAGTAAGCTGTTCATGGGATAAAAGGAAAAGTCCTGTAATGGATTGATAACTGCTTAAAAGATAGGAAACAAAGGGTAGGAATAAATGGTCATTTTTTCAGAATGGAGAAAAGTAGCTGGTGGCGTCCTGCAGGAGTCGGTACAGGGACCAACCCAACTCAACATATTCATAAATATTCTGGAGAATGGGTTAAACAGTGAGGTGGCAAAATTTGCAAATGATTCTAAACTGCTCAAGACAGTGAAGTACAAAGCAGATTGTGAAGCGTTTCAAAAAGATCTCACAAATCTAGATGAGTGGGCATCAAAATGGCAAATTAATTTTAATATTGATAAATGCAAAGTAATGCATATTGGAAAACATCATCCCAACTATATGTACAAAATGATGAGGACTAAATTAGCAATACCACTCAAGAAAGAGATCTTGGAGTTGTTGTGGATAGTTCTCTGAATGTTCAATGTACAGCAGCAGTCAAAAAAGCCAACAGAATATTAGGAATAATTTTTAAATGGATAGATAATAAAACAGAATATTTTATTGCCTCCATATAAATCCATGGTATGGCCACAACTTGAATACTCTCTGGGCCCTGGTCTACACTATGGAGTTATTTTGAAATAACTCCCCTTATTTCAAAATAACAAGAGGAGCACCCACACTACCAAGCCCATTATTTCAAAATAAGGGGCTGGTTATTTCGAAATAATAGTTTCTGCTTTTCACGAGGAGTAACACTTATTCAAATAGTTATTTCAAAATAGCGGTAATGTGGGTGTTCCACTGCTGTTATTTCAAAAGAACTACTTCCCAGAGTCACTCTAAGTAATTACTCCCCAGTGCTTCCTGGGGCTCTAAGTCAAGGTAGCAGCGTGTCCACAATAACGGAGCCTGCCTCAGATTAATTTTTGAGGCTTCTCTATAGTGTTGACATGCTATTTTGAAATAGTTATTTCATGAGTTATTATTTCAAAGTAAGTTATTTTGAAATAATTTCCTAGTGTAGACATGCCCTGGTAGTGCAGAGGAAAAGTCCTTAAGGAGAGGATGTCCATATATACAAAAATCAGAACAGGTTAAAGAATATTTTAGGTAAGTTGGATGTATTCATGTCAGCAGAGCATGATAAAATTCATCCTCATTTGGCTAAGACCAAGTGCAGTCCTAATTTTTTTAGTAAGGCTTTTGACATAGCTCCATTTGCCAGTCTCCTAAGCAAACTAGGAAAATGTGGTCTAGGTGACATTACTATAAGGTGTGTGCTTAACTAGTTGAAAGACCATGCTCAAAGAGTAGTTATCTGTAATTTACTGTCAAACTGGGAGGATGTTTTTAGTGGGCCTCTATAAGGGCAATTTAAGTGTCTTAGGCCATTTCAGTATTTTCTTTAATGACTTAGATAACGGAGAATAGAGAATGTTTCTCAAATTTGCAGCTGATACCATAGCTTATTTCAAAATAATAACTCAAGAAATAACTATTTTGAAATAGTGTGTCCACACTACAGTGAAGCCTCGAAGTGAGCCTGAGGCAGGCTCTGTTATTGTGGATGTGCTACCTTGACTTAGCGCCCCAGGAAGCACTGGGGAGTTATTACTTTGAATGAATCTTCAGTTTAGTTATTTCAAAATAGCAGCAGTGGAGCATCCACGCTACTGCTATTTCAAAATAACCTTTTTTAAATAAGCATGATTCCAGGTAGAAAGCAGGAGTTATTATTTCAAAACAACTGGACTCTTATTTTGAAATATTGGGTTTGGTAGTGTGGACACTCCACTTGTTATTTTGAAATAAGGGGAGTTATTTCAAAATAACTCCTAGTGTAGACCAAGGCCAAGATTGTAACAAACTGGAGAATTGGTCTGAATTCAACAAGATGAAGTTCAGTAAAGGCAAGTGCAAAGCACTAAATTTAGGAAGGCAAAATCAAATGATCACTACAAAATGGGAAAATTTGCCCTTGTCTTTACTGAATTTCATCCTGTTGAATTCAGAGCAGTTCTCCTATTTGTTATAATCCTGTGTTCCAAAGTGTGTGAAATCCTTTCGGGCATGGTATCATTCACAATTTTTAGAAGCATTCTCTCTACTAGTGGCAATACAGCTGAAAAGCATCCATGGCTTACAGTGGATGGCAAATTAAACATAAGCCAACAGGGCAATGCAGTTGTGAAAAAGTTTTTCATTCTGGGATGTATTAATACATGTCAAACCTAAGATAGGGGAGATAAATGTCCTGCTCTACTCAGCACTTGTGAGGCCTCAGAGGGAGTACAGTATCCAGTTCTGGGAATCGCACTTTAGGGCAAATGTGGAAAAAGTGGAGGGAACTTAGAACAGAGCAACAAAAATGATGAAAGGTTAAAAGAACTTGGCATGTTTAGGCTTGAGAAGACAGTTGTAAACTGTTCTCCATATTCACTAAAGATAGGACAAGGAATAATGGGCTTAATCCCCAGCATGGAGGTTTAGGTTTGATATTAGGAAAAACTTTATAACTGTAAGAATTGTTAACCATTGGAATCAGCTTCCAAGGAATATGTGTAATTCCCATTTCTGGAAATTTTTAAGAATAGGTTGGACAAACACTTTGTTAGTGATGGCGCAGGTATACTTGGCCCTGCCTCAGTGCAAGGGGATAGACTTTCAGACCTGTGTTTCTTTGATTTTATTCCCCCAGAAATTAGCCCACAGTAATTTTTCAGTGGAGTTTTGAATGCCTAGCATTGATGGGGCTGGGATCGTACTCTAAACTAGTGTTTCTCAACCAATGGTACGAGTACCCTTAGGGGTAGTCGAGAGAAGTCTGGGGGGTACGTCAACGCAACTGAAATTGGGAGAAAACTGAATTTTTGTTTTACGTTTTACAGCGCTTTATTATTTTTGTATTTTCTATACCCAAAAATTTCATTGCCTGCCCGGCTACAATTGTTGTTTAAACAAATGTGTTGCAATGGTAGAAAAATGTGTGTGTGTCTGAAAACTGTAGATACTGGGGGTACTTATAATTTTTTTAAAAAAAGGGATACTTTATAAAAAAAAGGTTGCGAAACGCTGCTCTAAACCATCTGTAAAGTGGATCAGATTTTATTTACAATATACATTCAGTAATTTTGAATCCCATTTGCACCCTTGGTACCTTCACTGGTGCATAACCACTGCAGCCTTCTGCACTTCCAAAGAGGTCCCCAGCTTTCTGGGTAACTACATGCTGCCTTACAAGGTCAAACTGCACTGCCTCAGTTTCCATTTTTAACCCTTCCTTTGGATTAGTTTCAGTTTGAAAAGTCCCTTGTAAAACCTGGAGAAAATGTTTGCAATCGTGTAATTGTGAGGTGATAGCATCACATTTTATTTTCATTTTCCTGGCAGATAGGTCATTCCTCAATAAGATGAGCAGTGGTGCGGTGTACAGCGCTCCACATCATGAGCAGTTCTGTCAGGATAGGCTGGAGAAATAAAGCAGTATACTGTAGTTAGGAATGTTCTGTTTAGTGTAGGCCAGGCATAGCCCAGGCCTGCGCTCTGCCTACATCCACGTGGAGTGACTTCTTTATAGTGCTATAAAAAACGCTGCCAGGGGCAGAAAAAGGATTGTAAAACCTCTGCAATTTGAGACACACTTACTTGTCTGTTATTGCAACGGGGTGTTCTCCTGCCTGGTGCTGGAGAGCTAGTTTGTCCTGCAGCAGAGGTTGCAAGAAAGGAACGATGGTCTTTCTTGTGGCATCTTTGAGAAATGTAAGCCACACCAGTATCTCTCTCCTCTCTTCCCCCCTTCACCCCCCCGCCTCAGTTCTCAGTAGCTATTTTTTGCTTCCTTCAGTTTCTAGGCCTCCAGAAGAAGTGAGTAGAGGTAGCTTGCTTCCCATCTCATCCAGTCCCTTTTCTCCATATTCATCCCAGCCACACACCCCTTCCAGATCAGTGTGAGGGAACAAAACAAGCCTCCCCCTGCAACACAAACTCACTCCGTCTTCTTAATCCCTCCGCCCACGGGTTGCCCGGCCAACAGGCCAGACAAGCAGGTGATGCATTGACAGGGAGCAGATGGTCTCCCGCAGAGGTAAACGGGAGTCCAACAATGAAACCATATTGATCATATTGCTCCTTTTCTCTTCTTTGACTTCAACTTTAGTCTTGAGTCTTTTCCATTACTAACCCACTCCCCTGCACCACTCTCAAATGCTTCTCACTATGGTTTCTCCTCCTCCCACTCACCCCAAGAATAGTTAATGATGGGGGGGAGGAGGTAGAGAGCTCAAATGCTCTGACTTGCCTCCACTCCCCGCCTCTATAAGGGTTCTTCACAAATAGGAGAAAGAAAGGGGATTGCACACTGTCTCTGCTCTAGTTACACGCCCATCCTTAACCCCCAACGCTGTCACTTCAACCATCTCACTCCCCAA
The DNA here is from genome assembly GCA_030068395.1 of Apalone spinifera. Classification (NCBI taxonomy): domain Eukaryota; kingdom Metazoa; phylum Chordata; order Testudines; family Trionychidae; genus Apalone; species Apalone spinifera. Next base: position 89,776,204 of record CM057845.1, read on the forward strand.
GTCCTCCAATCACATTCTCCTTCTCTTCAACCCCCCACTCCTTCAAACACAGAACAAGTACGGAAGAGAAAAGGAGTTGTATTCTGTCATCTTTGCAGCTGCCCTGGCCTATCCACAGCCTTACCCAATAATCACATATGCACAAAGTAGAAGACAGTCTGTTTTCCCCTTCATCTTGCTATTCAGAAGCACCAGAAAGAGAAGGCTTCTCTTCCCCCGATTCTCACACACCCTTTTCAATTTGTCTCTCCCCCAGTTCAATACACATTGATGTACCCAAAGGCCTGTTCCCTCCCTTCCTTACCCCCCTTTACCAGCTGAACAGAAATGAGAGAAAAAGACTGTAGGACTTCAAAATTAGCTCCCCCAAATCCCGTCAAACACAATTGTATGTTTACACAGGAGAGAGAGAATTCCACGGCCTGCCCCCCTCCCAATGTCCGCTTGCATTGACAGCTCACCCTCATCTCTCTCACACACACAAATTAGTAAGGGCACAGAGTCTGTAACTCCCCAGCCACTTTCCTCAGACTTGTTAAATGAGAGCGAAATCCAAGGACCTTTGGTCTGCATCCCCATTGCTTTCCTCCCATTTGCACTCTCCTCACCCTCAAAACACAGGGTGACATAAAGGGAACCCCCCAGCATATCCCCCTCCATTCATTCTTGCCCCTTCTCAAACGCAGACTCACAGAAAAAGGGAGAAAGGGCCCCACAGTTCATGTCTCTCCCCTTCCATAGCCCTTCACCCAACAAACACTCATATCCTGATAATAAGAACGAGAACCAGGGCCTCTCAGTCTGTAC
>CM057845.1:89777020-89788431 GCA_030068395.1 Apalone spinifera
CACACTCCCACCTCATTCATCAACCCCAGTCTAGCATTCACTGCTGTGCGGCAAATTGTGAAGATTCTAGCATTGAGGCATGAAAACTGTTAGCCACTATTCAGAATTTTAATACTACCTTCATAGCTGTCACATAAATTCATTGCCAAACTTGGGCTTATAATGGCAAGAGGGAACTTTAAAAAGAAAGAATTCCTAAGGGCACAGTTTGCTACGGTATCTGTACTTGTTTGCAGATGGTTTTTGAAACCATAACTACAGTAACTCTATACAGTGTTTTCTAAAGTAGCTGCCCTTTCATTTTAAATGCCTCCCCCTTCCCCAGCTCTTCCCTTTCCCCACCACCCTTTTTTTTGTACAGTAGATACGAATGCCTATAAAGGCTCCCTTCTTTTTTTTTTCCCCACTCACCCCCTCCCAAAAAGAGAGAGAAAAGAAAAGAAAGAGGCTTGTGAAAGAAGCCCAGACAATACAGGGTCACAAAGCTGTCACAACTAATGTCATAGTGGCACTGCCGGGCAGGCTTACAGAGGACTTCTTGTTTCTTGATTTTTATGGTGATCGGTAGAATGCTTGTAGCACTTTGCGAACAGGTTTAGGACAAGTGGCGAAGAAAAGACTCCACACAATAAACTCTTTTCTGCTGCAGTGGGAGCATTATGCCCACAAACACCTGGGGTTTACTAAGAGGGGTTGCAATAGACTAAATAAATAAATAAAAAAAGGAGCGGCGCTATTGTTTTTGAGTTACACCCCATGTATCAAGTGGTCACAATAGTTTTTCTTTCACTTGTCTGAGGCTATGGAGTCTCACAAAGCCTCAGAAATACTATTAAATACAAATACCAACATTTAAGGACTGTTAGGGTTGGAGCAGAAAAAAAAGGAAACAAAAGCAACAGAAAGTTCTGGCTGAAAGCCTGTGCCGTCGTGTGAAGATGTTGTAGGCGATGAGTCTTTCTCATGCCTTGTGAGGCATATTTCTAACAGCCGTGAGAATACAGAGGAGGATAGATGCAGTGGGGCCAGATCCTGAGCGGATATAAACCATTGTAGCTCTGAAGTCAATGGCGCTAGGCTGATTTACACTGGCTGAGGATGTAGCCTAACAGTGCTTAACATCATATGCTTGAACCTCAAAGTCTTAAAGTAGCGAGGCTCTCAGGTAAATTAAAGACAATTGGATTAAAACAAATGATGAATTCCCAGTTAAAATATAATTAAGAGTTTTTACATTTTCCTTTCCTCTCTCCATTAGTGAAGTGTCTGTCCTTGCAGGCATGGATTTCCTACTTGGCAAGCATTTTGCGAGAGAGGTCACACAACAGAGCAACCCCACAGAACAAGTCTTGAGTAGTTTCTCCCTACCTCACCTCAGAATACTATAAGCTCTGGGACAATTCCATTTCACACTTATTAGGCTTTTTAAAACAAATTGAGGGCGCTCAATCTCATCCACAGGAGTTAGGGTTAGGGAGAAGCTTTCAATGCTTCCTCATCCAAAACTGCCTCCACTTTCAGAGTATTTCAGAAAATCAAAATGTTATGTAAAGCAAGCTTTCTTTTTTTAAAGTGCACCGTTCCTTTTGCAGTGTTTCCTTCTTTCTCCTTTTATCTTGAGTCTTCATTTTTCAGTCTAGACCTGCTTCTTCAAGGTGCTATTCTGATTTGGCTTTCCTCTCCTTATCTATATTTAAAGTTCAGTTATCTTAAACTGATCAAAAAGTACCCTGAGGTCTTCAGTGAGCCCAGGCAGACATTCAGAGTTTGCCATGGTAGTAACGAATGTGTATAGTCAGGCTGTGTCTACACTGCAAAGAAAAGTCGGAAAAAGATACGCAAATTGCAAACTGCAATTTGCGTATCTTTTTCTGCTTTTCTTCTGAAAGAGGCTTTTCTGACATTTGGCCCATCTACACAAGGCCAAATGTTGGGAAAAAAAACCCTTTCAGAACATCTCTTCTTTCTTATACAATGAGGTTTACAGGGATGCCAAAAAAACTCATCTGCTTTTCCAAAAATTTTTTCGGAAAAGCAGACTTGTTCCTTGGTTGTGTCAGAGCTTTTCTGGGAGGCCTCCATTATCCTGGAAAAGCTCTGTAGTCTAGATGTACCCTCAAAAGCCTCCTATGTAGTAGCCTGGGAGATGAATCTTCCTGCAAAAGCAGTGGGAAGTTCCTTTTGAAAAGTTTGAGTGGGTTGAATTGAGATTTGTTGTAAATGTTCACAATAAATGTTTAAAAGGGTGTTTTATGTTTAAGAATAAGATTAGTTTGTTCATGGGGCAACTGGATTTTCAAGGTAAAAAAACAGGCCAATCTCTCCTTTAAAGCCCCATTATTCTAGGAATTTTTCCTACATATTTGCACCGCTCTCTTCCTTATCTGAACTGTTATTCCATATCTTGTCTTGATTATCTTGCAAGCATCCATGTAACCTTAATGTCTGTGCATACATATGCTACATCTCGTTCCCCTCAAGTTCTAGCCCCAAAAGGCAAGGGGGGTATCGAGGCCAAGGGCTTACCCCCTGGGTTGGATTACTTTTTCTGGGAGCCCATAGCTAGTAGTTTATGTGGGACCCCCTAGGATCTGGGGTGGGGCCAAATATGAGGGGTTCCATGTGAGGGATGGGGCTGCCAGAGAGTGAGCTGGGGTTGGAGACATGAGGTCTAAGAGTGGGGGTTGGGGGGATCTAGGCAGTGAGGGTGAAGGAGGGGGTTAGGATGGGGGTTCTGGGTGTGATATGGGGTGCAGAAGCGGGCTGGGGGTGGGGTTGCAGAGTATGGGTGGGAGGTAGGGTGCAGGAGCAGTTTTGAAGTATGAAGTCTGGGCAGGAGGGGACAGAGGATGGGAGAGCCTGCCAGGCGCAGGTTCAAGGGTGGCACAAGAGCCTCCGTGTGTCCCTTTGCTTGCAAGCACTGCCTCTACCTCTCCCATTGGCTGCAATTCCCGGCCAGTGGGAGTGATGGGGTGGAGCCTTCAAGTGAGTGCAGGGATAGAACTTCCCTGTACTGCTGTTCCCAGAGGTGCTTTCTCCCCCATGCCAAGCAAAGCCCGCGAGCTGGATGGAACCTGTGACTTGCCTTGATCCATGAGGCTCACATGTGGCTGGAGTCCCACTGTCGGCTCACCCTGCAGTGGGGCAGGAAGGGAGGTCCGAGCCTTGTTGGCTGGACCCAGGCAAGTCGCGAGCCAGATTCAGGCAAGCTGTGGACTGGATCCAGCCTGTGGGCCATAGGTCCCCCACACTGATTTAGATAATAAAAGATGGCAAAGGAAAAAAGGAAAAAGGAAAAATTAGAGCGGAATCAGGTTGCTCATTTTTAATAGTTAAAATAGTAAATTCCTTTCCTCCATTCTCTGCACAAACTGAATATATTTTCATAAGGGGAGCTTTGTCCTTTTCTTCCAAGACAGGCTAGGGGTTTTTTTGTTTTTGTTTTTGTCATTTTGCTGTTATCTGAGCAATTTGAGGACATTAGCACAAGAGTTTCAATGGGGAAAGAAGAATTGAGCATGGAAGCTCTTATGTTGTAATTTAACCTAGTAGGGGGCTAGCTTGAACTATTAAGTCTTTTTCAAAGGTTGTAGTTCAAGGCATCAGTTCCTGGATTAAAAATCCTGCTGTTCTGGAGATTCTGTAGCAGGAGAGCGTTCCATTTATTAAAGTCACAGAAGAGTTTTTACCCTTTTAAATGGATAGAGCCTAGCTATGGATGTGATTCAAAGTCCATTGAAGTCCATTGGAATTTACTTACTTCTGCTGGGTTTGGATCTGGCCTAAAATGCACAATTGAGTCAGAGTAGATTCTGCTAGTTTAGTAATTTAAGGTCTCTGTTCAGTAGTTTTTTTACCCATTGCCACAATTGCTACACAATGCTTAGGCTAGAGAGGGTTGAAAGCATTTAGCTGCAAGCCCGGGCTCTGAGGAAGGAATAGAAAGGAAATCTGAATGTGAATTTCATATAAAATATGAGCACAAGGGGCCTATTTAAAAGACAGTACATCATTTGGGGTCACATCACCAATAGTTACATTTGTTTCAATGGGTCTATATTACACCATCTGAGGAGGTGGCCCATAATACTGAGTGTTAATTTTGTTAAGTATTTTACTATGAAGATAACACCCTCTGCCAATATGTTATAGGCAAGAAATTGGGTTAGTGATAGAGCTTCCCTAACATGGTTGACTGAAGTTTTCCCTTTTGCATTTTGTTTTTCTAGAATTTGCTTTTTTTTCCTGTGTCCCCTGTTGAAACAATCTGTCATCAAGGGTTTGGAGTTGACTTTAATACTCTTGAGTTTTTAATAAAATACTAGAGTATGTCCACACTGGTGTTTTTGAATGCACTGGAACTCAAGCTGACTGAATGGGTGGCAGTTGACTAGTACAGCTTACATATTGTCTAGTACAGTTGTTATAGATTATCTACAAAAGGTTTTGTTTCTGCCATAAGACCTTGAGTGAACTACAAGTAACAAATATTTGAGTGGTGTTTACATTAGCATTTACAAGTGTTTGCCTACAATAACGTCAGTCACCTTGAACTGATTGGTAATCAATTAATTTGAGTTACAGCTAAACCAAAAGCTCTAAGTTACAGCTAAACCATAAGCCTTTGAAAATTTTGGGAGAAATGGTTATTACTACAGTATTATGCAGATTATACACAGTCACTGTATGCTTCTGCCTTTTCAGACTCTGGATAGATGTTAGGTATTTGTTTCGAGGAACTCCATGATTCTGTGACTTAAGAGAGCTATTGCAGTTAATCCTAAATTATATTGATTGAACCAGAAGGGAATTGGGAGTAGAGAGCATTTCCTTGCAAATTTTTTTGGAAGTCCACATAAAGAGATAGTGTCAGTTAACATCTAGTCATAGCTGTTGATTTGTGTCTGATTTAAGAAGACACTATGTCAGCTGTGGTCAGAAATTTTTACCACCATGAAAATGTCACCACCAATTTATGATCACATTTCTCTCTTGACGATGTGGTTGCATACCTGCCTTTGTGACACAGAGCTTAGACGGATGCAATATGATCAGCTGTGGTTACCAAATACAGGAATCTTTCATATGTAGGATTTGGATAACTGCTGCCAACAGCATATGTCTTGCTGCTTGCATGAGCATGGGGCTGAGATTAGTATTTGAGTTTTGTCTGTGGGATGAATTCCAGATATCCTTCAGAGCTGTCCCAGTACCATCCACATTTTGGAGGTCCCAGACAAAGTCTCAAGTGAAATAGGCTAACGGAGCTGGATAGCCTCCCTTTCAACCTGAGACTATCCACACCACAAGTCTTTTAAATAAGATGATAATCCATTATATTAACTTTTTTGCGTAGCTTATTGACTATTTATTTATTGCCTTACAATGTACAATTTTAATTTTATTATGGGTGAGAAACACAACGCAACTCTAGGTGGCGAAGTGTCCAGAGTTAGGACCCTAAGTCCCTGTGTGCAGTACCACTGTCATCCATGAATCATGGCACGGCTGCCGCCTGACTCATTTGGCACATAATTTTCCTCACGTGCCACAGTTTCAAACCCTGGGACTTACCCATTACTACCTCTCTTTAGGCATCCAGATGCCTATCTCCCACCTAACCTCCAGAATGATTTGTGAACCAGGGAAAAGAGGTGTTCAAAGCTCTAGTTTGTATGTGGGGCCTAATCTTCTGAGCATACCTACTGGATTAGGTTCCATTCAGAATCCAGCTAGAGGAAGAAGCGGTGCTGCCCATCTTATAACTTTTAGCTGAGTGGTTCGAGTTCTCACCTGTGATGTAGGAATCCAGGTTGAATCCCCTCTTCCCTGCCAGAAAGGGGTAGGGGGAGAGAATGGACTTAAACAGGGGTCTCCCAGAGTGCTCTAACCACTGAGTTTTGGGTTATTCTGATGTGGAGGTCACTTCTCTCCTGCAGAAGCTATTTCATTTTGGATAAATAATGAAAAGAGTGATTGAAATAAAGGGACTAGACCAAGGCATTTTCCACTTCCCATGTAGGTGTCCTACTGACTAGAATACAGAACCAGTATTTCCTGGGTAGTCTTGTTGAAAATGTTGCAGGCTTGGTATCATAGGCCCTGAAGCAGCAACTACTTCCTCATGTACTTCACTTCACAACCCAATAAATCACTCAACTATGTAAAGTTAAACATGTAAATGAGAGGCTGCAGGATTGGGTCTTTAATCTGTATTTATATTTCATTATGAAGTGATAAGGATTGTTTGGCAAATATTTTAAAAAATTCTTTTCTCCCAGTCATACCAAAAAGAATCTTTGCCTTAACTACAAAGCCAGCATTAAAATCAGAACTATTAGATACTGCTGATTATCATTAACTGTATTTTATTTATTATATGTACTCTTTGACCTACTCTCTCTCTCTCTCTCTCTCTCTCTCTTTTTCTCTCTCTCATTGATGGCAAAGCCAATTACAGACAGTGTGACTTTTGCTGCTGGCCAGTTTTATCTAATGTTTATTCTTTCTGAAGTAAAAGGCCTGAGAAAACATAAGGGTCTGTTCTTGTTGCCCTTATGAACTAAGATTCAGTTAAATTCTGCCAGAGTGAGGATTATTAGACTGGACTATAAGGGGTTATCCAGTAGGGGTGAGTTTTTTGATTCAACTGGAGTTCTCAACAGTGGCAAGTAGAATATTCCAAGTCTGCACCAACCTCTCCAACCAACACCCTGATTCTGGAAGTTTCCAGTGAATTTAGTAGGACTCCACATTGGTGCAGCAATCTACATGCGTGGAGTAGCTTGAAGGATTAACGCCCAAGTTTCCTAATTATTTTCTCCCTTCCATACGATAGGAAGCCTATGAAGAAATGAGGATTAAATATACCATTTTAGCAAGCACATACCATAAGTTTTAATGAATTCCAGTCCATCACACATTGAAAGAGAGAACCTGGATCCTATGCATAGATTTCAAATGACTGCTTCAGTGTTACTAATAACGTAGATGCTTTCTGTAATTTGACAGCTGTGTATTCAAATATTTCATACCTACAAATGTTGTATCATAGCTGGTGGGATGGTTTCCCCACTCATTCACGTTTCCCCTCAGTAACTTAGCAATGTCTAATCGAGATATGCACACACCATATTGTTTTACGTGTTTGACTAGAACATTGACAGATTAATAGGAAGAGTAAATAGCAGTGCACTCTGTGGTGGCTCAGTGTGGGCTGGAAGGATTGACTGCTGCCAGACTTTGTTGTATTTGCACAGAGGAAGCTGCTGCAAAAGCCTGCTGTGTTAAGGTGACCCGGGTCAGGGGTATTTGTTTCTCATCTCTATAGAAAACAATTGTCCTCTCAATGGAAGACAGCTTTTTGAAGCTACGTGGCTCTACTGGTAAGGAAGCATTTGTATCCCCAGTGTGCGTACTAAAAATACAGCTATACCATAATAGAAGGCAGTGAGGGCTTGTCTATGTTGCCTTGCAGTTCAGACTATGGGGTGTAAACAGCAGTGTGAACACAGAGGTGTTGTGCTGTAATGTCCTGGTGTGGCTGTTATGGGCACAAAGTAAAAGGTTCTTGGTTTGTGTTTATGTAGTCCTCTTCAAACAGGATTATGTGAGTGCAAACTAGGAACCCTTTCGTTCATCGATGTGAGGTCCACATGGGGAGTTATAGCACAGCACTCGTGCACACTGATATTTACTCCCCGGTGGTCCAAACTGCAGGGTAGTGTAAAACCTATGGCTACGTCTACACTGCAGAGTTTTTGCACAAGAAAATTCACAGCGAATCAATAGAACAGAGGGTTTTTTGCGGTGTAGGTATTCCTCTTTCTACAAGGAATAACTCCTTTTTGCGCAAGAGTTCTTAAGGAAAGAAGAAAGCAGCCTATCGAAAGAAGCACAGGTGCCCTGGTGGCCATTCTGTTAATGGCAATCAGCGCTTTCTTGCGAGAGAGAGTCCATGCAGTCTGGACGCTCTCTTGCGCAAAAGCGCATCGCTTTTCCATCTCTTCCACAAAAAGCTTCTTGCGCAAGAAGTCTGCAGTGTAGACACAGCCTAAGTGTTCTCTGCCCACTGTTCTTCATGTGTGAGTGTGGAGGTTCATATGTCTCCCTGACTGAATTAACCTCGTTATCTCTAGCCTTATTCTGGCCTGCATATTTATACCTGCCTCTGGAAATTTCCACTACATGCATCTGATGAAGTGGGTCTTTGCCCACGAAAGCTTATGCTCCAATACATCTGTTAGTCTATAAGGTGCCACAGGACTCCTTGTCGCTTTTGCAGATCCAGACTAACAAGGCTACCCCTCTGATACTTAACATGAGACAGTGAAAGCGCTTAATCTGTTTAATAATTTAAATTAAACCAGTCTCCCTAGCTGCAGACTAGCAAAATGGCTCAGGTGTAATTATGTAATTATCAGTGAGTTTCCATTAGCAACTGGTAGTCCATGGAAAGGTTTACATTAAGCCAAAAAGTTTGAGAATCCCTACCTTAGATGTATAAGAACTATGGCCAGTTGCTACAAGTGCCAGCCCCATAGGGAAGAAATGTATACTCAACGGTCACATTTATAGAATGTGTCTCACAGCTTGTTTGCCTGGCCAGCAAACTCCTCGTTGCTCTCCCAACCGAAACCTTGTCTAGCAGGTACCAGTCAGTGAACCCCAGCTCCTGAGCTCTGCAGAGGTGTGCCTTTGCAATGCACAGCCTTCTCACGCCACTGATCTTTTAAAGAGACAGAAACAACAGCTTGTTATCTTGACTGCAGTTGCCACTTCAGTTCAGTCAAAGCACTGGATTGGTTTAGATAAGTAAAACAAATGTATTTAATTAAAAGGAGAGGTTTAAGTGAATTCTAGTCTAAGGGACAAAGACAAGAAAGGGTTACAAACAAACAGGAGTAAAAACACACTTTCTAAAGATAAAAACTTAACAGGCTGTGAGGTTTTCTCAAGTTAGTTTTCTCAATCAATCTTTCTTTTTCAGGCATGGCTGGCTAGCTTTTAATCAGGATACCCACGCAGTCCAAGGTGCTAGTTAGCCTTCTCAGGTGAAGGATAATTTGGGGGTTCATTCTATCTCTCATTATAGTTCAATTTGTTCCACCTCTCATTATAGTTCAGCAGTCCTTTGAAACCTATTCTTCTGAAAAGTATCCCCAGATAAAGTTCCTTTTTCCTACGGTGTGTGGACTAAGGATGTTAAGGACTAGTCGACTAGTTGCTTCCCCCCCTTGCTGCCTCTATCAAATAAAAGCAGCAAAGGGGGGGTACTTCAAAGCAGCAGTGTTGCACAGAGCCTGGTAAGGCCTCTGTGTGGCACTGCCGCTTTGAAACGCCATGGCAACGTTTCAAAGGGGCAGCGCCACACAGCTGATCCTAGGCTCTGTGTGGCACTGCCCCCTTTGAAATGCCGCCACACCATTTCAAAGGGGCAATGTTGCATAGAGCTGACCCTGGGCTCCATGCAGCGCTACTCCTTTGAAATGCTGCCTTGGTGTTTCAAAGAGGCAGTGCCACATGGAGCCCGGAATCAGCTGGGGACTTCCTAGCTGATTCCGGGATCCATGTGGCATTTCCACAGAACCTGGAGTTATCCAGGGAGTCCCGAGCTGACCCTGGCTCTGCGCAGCATTTCAAACTCTGAGTCCCCTGTTGACCCCAGACTCCATGTGGAAGCTTCTGCTTTGAAATTTAACATTCGTAGTGGGGACACCATACTGTCTGGTGTAGTTTCCTGCTGTTGTCCTTGCTGGAGTTTTTTTACAATGCAAATGATCTCTTTGTGTACATGAATAGCTGGTTGAATGTGGCCACATCTGGTATAAGGTGTTGTCCACTTGTCTTTGTCTGGAGAAAAACCTGTTTAAATCAACTTCCCCTGACATAATTGGTTTAAACCCATTTTAATTAAAATTGTATCTGCATAATCTTTTGTGACTTGATCATACAGATATCAAGCTAGGGCTCCTAACTCCCATAGGGTTTGGGTGTCTAGTTTCCTCTTTGAAGTTACCAAACTTTGTTCTGTGAACATTCCTGACAACATACATTTTAATCGCCAAACATTAACCAATCTTCTTTAACACAAACACTCATTAATTCTGTAATGCTATCAACATCAGTTCAGTCATCAAAGAATGGAAAATTACAATGATGTACACAGCACAACCATAATGCCAATTTTTCAATCCTACATTTAATAATGTAGAGCCAGATCTTGCACCTGGCTCATGTGAGTGGATCTTGCACCTTTATACAGGCCCATTTACTTTAATGGGACTCTGCAGGTGCACTTGTCTACAAAGACAGAGCTAGTCAGTGTTGGTGCTACCATGATCATTAATCTTTTTACTAAGGCAGCATTTTCCTATACTATATTGCAGAAAAAAAAGAGAGAGAGACAGAACGCTAAATTGATTACATACTTAACATTTCTTACCTGATCATAAATAGGGAGGGCCTTACCAAATTCATGGCCATGAAAAATGCATCATAGATTGTGAAATCTGGTCTCCCTCCATGAAATCTGTCCTTTGTGTGCTTAACCTATAATATACAAATGTAATGGGGGGAGGGGAGCATTTCTCAGACTGGTAATCTTGACCCAAAAGGGAGGGTTCGCAAGGTTAGTTTTGGGGGGGGGGGTTATAATATTGCCATTCTTACTTCTGTGCTGCTTTCAGAGCTGGAAAACTAGAGAATTGTGACTGTTGGCTGAGCGCCCAGCTCTGAAGGCAGTGCCCTGCCAGCAGCTGCAGATAAGTAAGAGATAGGGATGTAAAATCCAATTTTAAAAGTGAACTGATTAACCAGGATCCCATGACTGGGGCAGAGTGGGAGAGGTGGGGCTGCTCCAGCCAAGTCGAGTTGACCCTGCAGCTCTGTATTGCACCACACTGTGGGGAGGGGCGGTTCCAGCTGGGCCAGGCCACTGGTTAACTGGTTACCCCGGTAAGCATGCCAGTAAGCGGTTAACCAGTTAACATTTTATATCTCTAGTCAAAGTCTCAATGCCATCCCATGCCACTCTTATTTCTGAACCTCTGCCTTCAGAATTGCATGGCCAGACAGTGGCAGCTGCTAACTGAAAGCCCAACTCTTTCAGTTAGCAACACAGAAATAAGGGTGGCAATTCAATAGCATCCCATCCTTACTTCTGTCCTGCTGCTGGCGGCAGCTCTGCCTTCAGAGTTGGGACCCCAGCCAACAGTCACCACTGTTTGGCCTCCCAGCTCTGAAAGCAGTGCTGCCACCAGCATCAGCCCAAAAGGAAAGCTAGCAGAACTGCAGCCCTACCCCATAACTTTGCAATCAGCTCTCCACCCCTTTTAGGATATGTCTAGACTGCATTGCTCTGTCGGCAGAGGGATGCAGATTAGGCAGGTCAACATTGCAAATGAGGCAGG
>CM057845.1:89788531-89800622 GCA_030068395.1 Apalone spinifera
TATTTAAATCCCAGCCTCATTTGCAATGTCGACCTGCCTAATCTGCATCCCTCTCCCGACAGAGCAATGTAGTCTAGAGAGAGCCTTAGAGTTAGAACCCCAGGACCATTACATGTGAAATTTCAGATTTAAAAAGCTGAAATAATGAAATTTGTTGTTGTTTTTTTAAATTCTATGACCATGAAATTGACCAAAATGGACCATGAGTTTATTAGGATCCTAATAATAAAATACAAACTGTTACATATGTACATTATGACTTAATCAAATCAACCATTCAATATACACTTCAAAATCACACAAAAATATTATTAAAGGATGGGTTTTCTTTAAACATTAAAGCTATTTTCACATCTCGCACAATACTAGTCTCCAAGCAGTAGCTCACATGAATGTACTTCTTTGAAGCCTTCATCCTGCCAGTGGATGTGTGCTTAACTTTAAGCTTGTGAGTAGTTCCACTGAAGCCAAAAACATGATTCATTTGTTTGAAGTTAAGCATGTGTGGGTTCACGGCATGGGAGCTTAACAGTTTAACTTCAGTTCTAGAATACGATTCCCCTGAGTGCACATATCAAAGATCTAAAAATTACACTGTAATGAATGACCTGGTGATTTGGGCAAGGAGGGGTGCCAGCAACAGATACTGGATGATAGCAGAGAGAAAACTATAGAGTAGCATGGAGTATGGTGACAGTTTGGATTTGAAAATAAATTTGTTTGAGATTCAGGTGATTATTAATATCAATATTAATTGGGGGGGGGGAAAGCATTACATTTTCCACTCTTGCTTACATGGAGAAGTACTTTACTCTTAGAGTACGCCCACTGGTGTAAAGTGCTACTCAACATGAATAAAGGTTGCAACATCTGACCCATCATTTAAAATGCCCCTTTAACATATTTCCTACATCTACTATATATTTGAAAGAGTCTGTCTGTCTTTCTGTCCATCTGTCTGTCTGTTTAAGAACTAATCCTAAATGGTAAGAGCTAGGAGCACCAAATTTGGTATGTAGCTATCTCTCACCATAACTTAAAGCAAAATAAGGATTTAGTTGTGCCAGGAAGATGGAATATGCCCAGAATGGGATTGCTTCTTGTAAAACCATACTGAAAAGAGACAGAATCAGCAGGCAGGTGAAAGAGGCTGATGGGGTGGGCATCCCTCCCTCCCAGACTGCCCCAGCCCTGAGCTTCCCATCCCCCAGGAGCCCTTTAAGGAGAGATGGAAGAGAGCTGACGCTCCCCTCCGCCCCCCGATTTGTACAGGAACATTGCTGGCTGTTCCCCTTTGTCAGGGAGCAAGGGGAAAGTGCACAGTTTGCTGCATTTCTCATGCTAGCTGGAGAGTGCAGAGCGCAGACAAACCTGGACCTGCCCCCATTCATGGGACATGCACCCCCCCAGCTGTGCCCACTGGGACTTGGCCCCAAACTGCTGCGGTGAAAGAGGGCTGGGGTAGTTCTCTCTCCCTGGTACAGAGATAAGATTTTTTTTAGATATATATTTCCCCTGGGACAGGCAAACAATACAGATTTTTTTCCTGCCACACCAAGTTCTCTACCAACCCACATAGTATGATTTAGTCTTGAGCAGCGATAATATTGTGGGGGTTTCCCTCATTTTTATTTTAGAGAGATATCAGTGCATTTATTGCAGCATCCCTTTGAATGGGAATGCAAGACAAGTGATTTCTCTGTTGTTGATTATTTAGGTAGCAACATGCTATGGCAAGAAACATGTACAGTTAGTAGTGCAATCTAAGGGTAAGTCTGCCCTACAATCAAAGGTGTACCCAAGCTAGCTTAGATCCTACTAGCTCAAATAACAAGAGCAATGAAGCTGCAACAGTACAGACTAGCCACTCGTGTGCAAACCTGAGTCCCAGCTGGTGTAATACAGGCTCCTGTGTTGCCACGGTTTCATGCTACAGCCTCTCTCCGATTTACGAACTGGTTACGGACCCAGCAATTGGTCGTAACTCGGTTCGTTTGTAAGTCGGACCCCATTGAGTTACACATGACCGCACTGTTCATAAGCACGGATTGCATTCATAACTAGGGGTTCGCCATTTACGACAGCTTTGGTCATAACTGCGAATGGTTGTAAGTTGACCATTTGCAACTTGGGGATCAGCTGTATTGTTATCCAAGCTAGCAAGAGCAAAAGTAGCTCAGATACACCTATGCAGTCACACCTCTGACTGCGGTGTAGACATACCCTAAAACCCTTCCCTCTAGTGACGGACTCCATTGTTTCTGTCATTGAACTAAATCTCATATCCTCCCCACCCATTAGCCTCAAAATGTAAATTAGACAGCTATAGCCCAGGAGATAGAGGTTCAGTCCAGGCTGGAAGTAAAACGGCTGTTTGGAAACAAATTATGTTTTCAAAATATCCAGATCTTGTCTGTGGTTTGTAAAAAGGGAGGGAAAAGATAAGATTTTTTTAAGATATATATTAATGTTCCTTTCACTTAAAAATATTTGGAAATAAAAAGAAGAGACAATTTAGGAAGTAATTAGTTTGGAATTTCCCTTTTAAAGGCCCACAAAGTATAGACTTCTGCAATGCAGCTGTGTGGATCAGGGGTGTGAAGAAACGTGAGCCCTGATCCACAGAGCTGTGTTGGCAAAAGTTCCTTGTGTAAACATAGTCATGTTGGCAAAGCTGTGCTGTTCCCAGTATATGTTGTTTTGCTCATGGGGAATGGTTTTAATACACATACAAAGTACATCTTGGCTGAAATAAACTGTATCCACCCAAGGAACTCCTTGCTGTATAGTATACCACTATTCTTATACTAGTAAAGTGCTCCTAAAGTAGACATAACCTTAGTATGTGTTGACTAAGGCTTTGATCCTGTAATTAATAGCATGAGTGCACACCGCTCTGTCCATACCAAAACACAGTGGAGCTATGTGTGAGCACAGCAGTCTGTTCACCTGCTCTCATATTCAGAGTTGGGGCCACAGACCTTGGTCATGCAAATGTGATCAAGGTCAAGCTTACTTGCTGGGAGCCTAATAAATCATTTCCCCCCCAAAATAAATTTTTCAGCTCTTCTGAATTGCCTTGCAATGACAGTGTTCTTTTTGGCAAAGATTTTTGCTGTGTGAATTTAAAATATAATTGCAAAATCCACAATGAAAATGTATGTGATGTAACTAGCCTAAAAAATTCTGATGAAAATTTTTATTTTGTAAAAAACAAAACAAAACAATCCTCCCCTTCTAGAAATGTGAAAACTTAAAATTTTCAGGCAAAAACTGCTAAAAGCTGAAAACCTTTTTTAAAAATCAGTCTTTAGTTAGTCATTTCTTCATCAAAAAATGTTTTTATTTTTTTTGAAAAGCAGACACTGTCTGAGAAATTTTTGTCTAACTGAAACCCTGATTTTTTTTTTAAACAAATGAAGGAAAAATTTTGAGCAGCCCTATTGTGAATATGATTACATTGGTACTCAAAAAAAATCCTGGTTGGTCTTTTTCTTTTTTAGATAGCAATGAGGGGGTTGCACGCCAAATAATTTTTTTTCTTATAAATCATTATATTTAATTATCTGCATATTTTCTTGACTCTCCTTCTAAAAAATACGTTTTGGAAATCTATATGGCCCTTCACAATGACAAAAATGTAATAATTTAATTCTTTAAATATATAACTCAACTGTCAGCTAATGAAAATTAACAGAAATCTTTATGCAAATAGAACTGACAAAAAGCATTACAAGTCTTACTGGTGTTCTAAGACTTGATCAAAAATGTCTCCTATAGCTGTGCTAAAATAGAGCAAAAACACTTATCTTAAAGATTCAAGATCAGAGAGCCTGATAGAACCTGCCGTTTCCATAGAGCTGGGCCCTAGATTTCCCTTTAATGTAATTAAGCCTCAAGATTTATGAATACAACAGGCCAGAACTTGATCCATGTTCATTTTCAATTACTGCACTGAAAGGGCTCCATCCAGATGTCTCTATTTACAGCATTCAAACAGACAGGACTAGGGGCCTTAGGGGAGGGACCACAAATTGTCACACTTGTTAATTCTTCACTGGGGACACTCAGCAGAGGTCTTGGCTTTGACCCTGTTACAAAAGGCAGGGGTCTGCTGGAGCAAGTGCATCAATGATTAGGGGGCTGACCCTCTGACCTGCGAGGGTCACTCCCTCTGCTTTGTAGGTATTTGTGTAATAATGGGGGTTCATTCCTTATTTTTATTTCTGTAACAGTTCTGGGGCATAGAAAGAAAGAGGCTAGTTCTGATGTGAAAGACAAACATACATAATGAGAGGATCAAGCTTCCCTTGGCAACAGTAACTACTATGAAATGCTACAGGGGAAATACACAGTACTTAGTGACCCACATAATCAGGCCTATTTTAGTAGCATTGTTTTATTTTTCTTTTGAAGGCGTTTTTTTTTTTGTTTTTTTTTTAATATTCCCAGTTCTGCAATTTTGTTCAGCTAGGAATATTGGAACATAGTGTCTTTTCTGTCTCTCCAAATAATCTACTGCCCTGTGTATTCTTTTAATCACCCAAGCACTCGGTTTCTGGGAACATATTAAATTCTTCAGTGTTGGTAGTATTTTTATATATATTTTTTTTCATTCCCACGCTATGAGGCTTTTTCTGACAGATGCAAGCTAAGTATTTTCTTACTTCAAAGTGCACTAAAAAAATTAGTGCACTGCTACAAAATAAACCAGTCCGGCACACGTAACTAAATATAGATCACTGCAGCGTGGTCTACAGAAATGGAAGTGAAACAGATTGTGCGTTCTTCTGACGAAGAGGGCTCCAGCCCACAAAAGCTTATGCCCAAATAAAAGTGTTAGTCTTTAAGGCTATGTCTAGACTGAAGAGCTTTTCTGGGAAGCCATGCTGCGTCTGAGGAACATGTCTGCTTTTTCAGAACTATTTCCGAAAAAGCAGACGCCTTCTTTCGCCATCTCTGTATCCTCATTCTACGAGGAAGAAGGGATGTGCCAAAAGAGGAGGTTTTTCTGAAATTTGGCGCTGTGTAGACGTGCTAAATTTCGGAAAAGCTTCTTTAGAAAGAAAAGCAGAAAAAGATACGCAAATTGCGTTTTGCAATTTGCATATCTTTTTCCAACTTTTCTTTGCAGTGTAGACCTAGCTGAAGGTGCCACAGGACTGACAAACACATCCACCCCTCTGAAACTTAAAAAAATAGTGTTCTTTCCCTCCCCTCTGATGGTGTTTTTATTTTCACCGCTTAGGAACATGACTGTTACCGTGTGGTATTGCTTCAGTGGAATTGTAACTGCTCATCATGTACTAACCATGGTTTATTAAAATGAGCTCTTTGTGGATTTTGTTAAAGATTACATTATTTCTTGAAGTGACTGAAAATGCTTGTTTTAATTAGCATTTCAGAGGTTTCTTTCTTGGGCTTTTAAAGCTTTACCTTTTCTGTACAGAAACAGGTTCAGTGAGTTTAAGGGGGTTTGAATGAATGTTGCCAGCCTTAAATTAAGAGCAAAACCAAAGGCCCAAATTATCCTCTTCCCTTTTAGGCACAGAGGGGAATAAAAGCTATCGGAAGACTTCCCAGAAGTGGCTGCTAAGCACATGGGGATGAGAGGTTGGGAGAAGAAACACTGGTGCCTTCCCTTTCAACCCTTTTCCCATGAAAAGCTTTTCATCTGCATCTGTGTGGGAGAGAAGGATCCCCAAACTCTATCTACATTACCAACCCCAGCTATGTAAAAAGTGTAGCTGGAGTCAACGTACCTTAGGGTGAGCTGCTGCAGGGTCTTCATTGTGGGAGGGGGTTGATGGGCAAAACTCTCTTGTTGACTTCCCTTACGTTTCTCATTCTGGTGGAGTACCGGAGTTTATGAGAGAGTGATTGGAGCTCGATCCAGACAGAGGTAAGTAACTGTTGTCAGGCTCTCTGCAGAGTTACTACAACAGAGAATAGCGATAGAAATGTAGCCGTGTTAGTCTGGTGTAGCTGAAACAAAATAGAGGACTATGTAGCACTTTAAAGACTAACAAGATGGTTTATTAGGTGATGAGCTTTCGTGGGCCAGACCCATTTCCTCAGATCAAATAGTGGAAGAAAATTGTCACAATTGGAGAATGCTTTGGAAGGGATCAGAAGGAGACCCATCAACCAGAAGGCACGGGATGCATAGTCCTAGGGATGGGGGATCCATGACCACCACTCCCAAGAGGAGAAGATGGCTAGTGGTGGTCGGCGATTCTCTCCTAAGGGGGATGGAGTCATCCATCTGCTGTCTAGATCAGGAAATTCGAGAATTGTTGCTTTCCTTGAGCTACAATTCAGGATGTCTGAGAGTCTTCTGAGACCTATAAAGCCCTCAGATGGCTAATCCTTCCTATTTCTGCACATAGGAGCCAACGATACTGACAGGCAGTGTTTTTTTTTCTTTTGCTCAACAAATTTTCCCTGGCGGTTGGTTTGTCTTTTTGGGGTTTTTTGTGTGTGACAAACCCCCCCCCCCCTTATTTTTTAAAGCACTGCTGCCAGAAATGACCTTGAGCAGACCACTGAAGATTATGTGGTGTTGGGAAGAAAGATCAAGCAGTTTGAAGCACAACTTGTGTTCTTGTCCGTTCTTCCTGTTGAAGGAAAAGGCCCAGGTAAGAATTGTCGAATTTTTGAAGTAAATGCATGGTTGCGCAGGTGGTGTCAGAGAGGGGCTTTGAATTCTTTGACAATGGGATGCTGTTCCAGGCAGAAGGATTGCTAGGAAGAATTGGAAATCCTGGCACAGTCAAAAAACTATTATTTGATTAGATGACCCAAATGATTGAAGCACTGTCCTGGAAGGGTATAAAGCATTCAGGAAGGACAGGTGGGGGAGAAAAGATGGAGGAGTTGCACTGTATATAAGAAAGCAGTATGATTGCTCAGAGCTTCAGTATAAAATGGGAGAAAAGCCTGTAGAAAGTTTTTGGGTTAAGTTTACATGCAGGAGCAACAAGGGTATTGTATTGTGGGTGTCTGCTATAGACCACCAGATCAGGTGGAGGAGGTAGATGAGGCTTTCTCCTGACAACTAACAGAAGCTTCCAGATCACAGACCTTGCTTGTCATAGGGGCCTTCAATCCCTCTGACATCTTTTGGGAGAGCAATACAGCAGGACACGGACAATCTAGGAAGTTTTTGGACAATGTTGGGGATAACTTCCTGGTGCAAGTGCTGAAGGAACCATCCAGGGTCCATGTGCAGCTTGACCTGCTGCTCACAAACAGGGAGGAATTAGTAGGGAAAGTAGATGTGGGTGGCATCCTGGGCAGCAGTGACCATAAAATAGTCGAATTCAGGATCCTGACCAAAGGAAGAAAGGAGAGCAGCAAAATACACACCCTGGATTTCAGAAAAGCAGACTTTGACTCCCTCAGAGTACTGATGGGGGCTCCCCTGGGACACTAACATGAAGGGAAAAGGAATCCAGGAGAGCTGGCTGTATTTTAAAGAAGCCTTTCTGAAGGCACAAGAACAAACTATCTCGATGTGCAGTAAGAAAAGCAAATACAGTAGGCGACCAGCGTGGCTTAGCAGTGAAGTCGTTGGTGAGCTTAAACACAAAAAGGAAACTTACAAGAAGTGGAAACTTGGACAGATAACTAAGAAGGAGTATAAATATATTGCTTGAACATGGAGGGGTGTAATCAGGAAGGCCAAAGCTCAATTGGAATTGCAGCTAGCAAGGGATGTGAAAGGTAACAAGAGAGGTTTCTACAGGCATGTTAGCAATAAGAAGGTGGTCAGGAAAGGTATGGGACCCTTGCTGAATGGGAGAGGTCACCTAGTTACCTCTTTTTTCACAGACAAGCTCAGCTCCCAGACTACTGCACTGGGAAGCACAGTATGGGGAGGAGGTGGGTAGCCCTTAATGGAGAAAGAACAGGTTAAAAACTATTTAGAAAATCTGGACATAGACAAATATATGGGGCCAGAGAATCACATGGAAGAGAGGAAAGTGATCAGGAATAATCAACATGAATTCACCAAGGACAAGTCATGCCTGACCAACCTGATTGCCTTTTATGATTAGGTAACAGGCTCTGTGTATATGAGGAAGATGGTGGACGTGTTATACCTTGTGT
Source organism: Apalone spinifera (assembly GCA_030068395.1). NCBI lineage: Eukaryota > Metazoa > Chordata > Testudines > Trionychidae > Apalone > Apalone spinifera. The sequence goes on from CM057845.1 coordinate 89,796,644, forward strand.
GACGGCGCATTGGGATTTTCCCGTCTCCTGCACCCCCGTAATATCATGGACAGACTCCACCAGCCAGTAGAGTAGAGGGAGTTTATTGCTTCTCCAGGATACAGCACAGCACAGATGTCATCTGATTACAGGGCAGGCCTAGGATGCCTCATCCCCCCTTGAGATGGGGGAGACTGGGACCCTAAATCCCAGCCCCTGGCTCAGCTGCTTCCTCCATGGTACCCAGACAGAAACTAAACTAACTCACTTCCAGCCCTGCCCCCAGCCAGGTGCAGCATTCCACCTTCCTTTGTGTCTCTCCCTGGGGGGTAGCTGGTCAGACAGGTTACAAAGCCCCTTTTGCATAATGAGTCATCCCCTGCCCTGCTGGGCTGGGCTGCAGATAGCAGCCAGTGGAGGTCACTCACAGCCCAAGCCCAACCAGCCAGGTACCCCCACTACGTCACACCTTGGCTTGGCTTTTGATAAGGTCTGCCACAGTATTTTTGCCAGCAAGTTAAAGAAGTATGAATTGGGTAAATGAACTGTCAGGTGGTTAAAAAGTTGGCTAGATCGGCGAGCTCAATGGATAGTGATCAATGGCTCAGAGTCTGATTGGCAGCTGGTATCAAGAGGCGCGCCCTAGGGATTGGTTCTGGGTCCAGTTTTGTTCAACATCTTTATTAATTATCTGGATGATGGGTTGGATTGCACCCTCAGCAAGTTTGCAGATGGCCCTAAGCTGAGGGGAGAGGTAGATATGCTGGAAGGTAGGCATTGGGTCCAGAGTGACCCGGACAAATTGGAGGAGTAGGTCAAAAGAAATCTGATGAGGTTCAACAAGGACAAGTTCAGAGTCCCTCACTTGGGATGGAAGAATCACAAGCATTGCTACAGGCTGGGGATCAACTGGCTAAGTGGCAGTTATGCAGAAAAAGACCCAAGGATTACAGTGGATGAGCAGCTAGATGAGACTCAACAGTGTGCCCTTATTGCCAATTAAGCTAATGACAAATTGGGCTGTATTAGTAGGAGCATTGCCATCAGAGCCAAGGAAGTGACTATTCCATCCCTAAGGCTATGTCTACACTACACGTTTTTGCAGCAGAAAATATGCTAATGAGATACTTATTAGCATAAGTCATGATCTCATTAGCATATTTTCTGCTGTTTCTTTTTGCGCAAAAAGAAGCAGTGTGGATGGGGGGGAGGAGAGGTTGTGCAAAAACCCTGTTTTGCACAAGATCCTTAATGCTCTCTGGGACAGACATAAGGATCTTGTGCAAAACGGGGTTTTTGCGCAAAAAGGAAACATCTGTACTGCTTCTTTTTTCGCAAAAACCCCTTGTGCAAAAAAAAGGCAGAAAATATGCTAATGATATGACTTATGCTAATGAGTCCCTCATTAGCATATTTTCTGCTGCAAAAACGTGTAGTGTAGACAAAGCCTAAAGGTTTTTAAATCCTGGCTTGACAAAGTCCTGGCTGGGATGGATTAGTTGGGATTGATCCTGCTTTTAGCAGAAGGTTGGATTCGATGGACTTGATGACCTCATGAGGCCTCTTCCAACCCTATGATTCAGTGAGTTAGTGGGTCTTTATTAGACTCACTAAATTGACTCCTGGGGATTAATCGCCATTGCGCCGATCTCCCAATAAGTGTAGCCCTGCCCTCTGGTTTGAGTCTTCAATTTGCATACTAACACAGATTTTTTTTACCCGACATCTTTTTGTGGGCTTGCTAAGCAAGGTGGAGGTATGAGGCCAGATTCTGAAGCTCTCATATGAACCACCCCAAACAGTTCTACTGAAATCAGGAGGAGTAAGGATTTCTCTCAGGACTGAGGATTTGGATTAATACCCAACCTAATACTCAGTGAAGGCAACCTGATACCTTCTGTCTGATTTTAAAGTATTTTGGATCAGGCTTCAAGTTTTTATGGTGGAATTCTCAAAAGTCTCCACTATTGGCCTAATCCAGATCTAATGGTAGAGCACTTCTGAAAATCCTACCTCTAGTGCATGTAATAAATAACTGTTATTAACCTGATTATGGAAATGAATATTCAGTTATGGTTTCAGTGATGCATTGCTTTGTTTGGATGAGTTTTCTGCTGTGCACTGTTGAAGCCTTTTGGAATTCTGTGATTCTTACTTTTTCTTCTTTTATAACAGTTTTAGTTAAATTGCAAGAAGAAAGACTGTTTTGATTTTTTAAAATTATTATTTATATTATTCATGCAAAAGAATTCCTCCTGTGAAAGGTTTTAAGTGTTTTGTTGTTAAATTAATGTATAAGGCTACCATATTTTCCAGTACATAAAGCTATAGTTCTTCATTCAAATCAAGCTTTCTGTTGCAGAGGAGGTTTTAACAGAAAATAATTATAAATTCTAGATTTGCTATTTTTTATTCTAAGTGATGATTCATGAAGAGTAAAAATAGATGGAGCTAATTCAAAGTAATAATATCCACAACTGAATACTCACTTTCAAAATAATTTTAATAGGGTCTCATGCCTGCCCAAAGCAGAATATTATTCCTTGCCCCGGTGAGTTTATAATGTAAATGCAACACAACAGAAAAAGAATGGGAAAAAGGAGGATTATTATCCTTATTTTACCAATTGGGAGCTAAGTCACAGCGAGATTAAATAGCTTTGTGGAAAGTCACAAGTGGTAGAGGCCAGAAAGAACCTATCTCCGAGGCATCTCAAGCTATTGCTATAACCACAAGACTCCTCAGAGGGCACCCAATTCAGTATTTGCTTTACAGAGTAGAATATAATTTGCAATGCTCTGACACTCACAGCATTGCAATATTGAGTAGGAACCCAGAATAGCACCCTGTTGAAAAACTGCTAAAGCAAAATTCAGGGCTAATGTACTCCCTGTAAGCAACAGCATTTTGTGCTTTATAGACTCTTTCCTTTCATGGGTCCCCAGCCCAGTGGCACTGCTCCCCATCCCGAGAGGATGTCCCACCTGCACTCATCTGCTTAGAGCTATCATACATTAAAGTAAGGAAGCAATCTCAGCAAAGACCCCTATGGTCTCTAGATCCTGGGCACCAGCAGCAGGATTTGAAGCATAGCTCATGAATCAAAATGTTCCATAGAATCTCTATAGGCAGTAATTCCATGCTCTAATAATAAGAAAATAGCAGTAGGGATTATCGACCTCCTGATCAGGACAGTGATAGTGACTATGAAATGGTAAGGGAGATTAGAGAGACTATCAAAATTAAAAAATTCAATAATAGTGGAGGATTTCAACTATCCCCATATTAACTGGGTACATGTCACCTCAGGATGGAATGCAGAGATAACATTTCTTGATTCCTTAAATGACTGCTTCTTGGAGCAGCTGGCTCTGGAACCACAAGGGGAGAGGCTATTCCTGATTTAGTCCTAAGAGGAGCGCATGACCTGGTCCACAGGGTAAATATAACTGGACAGCTTGGAAATAGTGACCATAATGTAATACAATTTAACATCCCTGTGGTAGGAAAAACCCCTCAGCAGCCTAACACTGTGGCATTTAATTTCAGAGAGGGGAACTACACAAAAATGAGGAGTTTAGTTAAACAGAAATTAAAAGGTACAGTGACAAAACTAAAATCTCTGCAACCTGCATGAAAACTTTTCAAAGACACCATGACATAGGCCAAATGTATACCCCAAACGAAAAACACAGTAAGAGAACCAAAAAAAGTGCTACTGTAGCTTAACAACCAAGTAAAAGAAGCAGTGAGACATAAAAAGGCCTAGTTTAAAAATGTGTGGGGAGCGTGGACCCCAAACAGCCGCTTGCCACCCCAGGCCCAGCTGAGCGGCCCCCTTTCCCCTCCTTGCGTGGCGCCCCGCCCCCCTTTCCCTCCCTCCATGGTGCGCTGTGCTTCTCAGCTGGGCCCCAGTGGGAGGGGAAGGGGGGCAGGGCACCACACAGGGAGGGGAAACGGGTGGGGCTGGCAGGAGAAGGGGGTGGGAAGCAGAGCGGGG